>CM052549.1:70400218-70496126 GCA_028533065.1 Trachops cirrhosus
CATCGGGGTGCGTATGTGTGCCCTTGGTATTCTGACGGACAGAGCCAAAATGTTCTTTAGAAAGATGGTGATTTACACTCCCACAGGAGGTGTAGCAGAACACCTGTTTGCCTGTGGCCTTTCCAGAAACTAGGTTTTTATAAAGAATTATTTACTGAAGTATAGTTGACATGCAAAGTTGTGTGAGGTTCAAGTATAGAACATTGTGGTTTGACATTTACACACCTTAGGATGTGATGACCGTGATGTCCAGTAACCAACCTGTCACCTTACAAAGTTACTACAGTATCGTTGAGTGTATTTTCTGTGTTCTGCATTACATCTCCTCCACGACCTTTTTATAATGGGAAGTTTGTGCCTCTTACTCCTTTTCACCTTTTTCACCCATCCCCTCCTCCCCCAACCCCCATCTGCCATCAGTTTTTCTCTGTGTCTGAGTCTGTTTGCTTGTTCATTTGCTTTGTCTCTTTTAGATTCCACATATGAGTGAAATCATGTAGTATTTGCCTTCTCTGACTTATTTCACTCAGCATAATATCCTCTAGGTCCATCTATGTTGTCGCAGATGGCAAGATTTCATTCCTTTTTATGGCTGAACCATATTCCACTGTGTGTGTATATATACCACATCTTCAGAAACTGGATATTTTTAATGATTGTCTTTACTAACTATGCTGTACTAAAAAATTCAGAGGGGAGTGTTTCTTTCCCTCTGTTGTTTAGTGGACACATGTACCCACGTATCTGGGTACATGTGTTTTGCAAATATTTTTTCCCAGTCTGTGGTTTGCGTTCTCATTCTCTTGACAGTGTCTTTCCCAGAGCAGAAGTTTTTTATTTTAATGAAGCCCAGCTTATCAATTACTTCTTTCATTGATTATGTCTCTGGTGTGGTATCTAAAACTCATTGCCATACCTAAGATTATCTAAATTTTCTCCTATGTAACTTTCTAGGAATTTCATATTTTGTGTTTTGTACTTAGGTCCATTATTGATTTTGAGTTAATTTTTCATGAAGGGTGTAAGATCTGTGTCTAGATTCTTTTTTTTTTTTTTTTTTTTTTTGCATGTGGCTGTCTAGTTGTTGCAGCACCATTTGTTGAAAAGATCTTTCCCCATTCTTGACTAGATGGAGGGTCTTCAGCAACCTTCCGTGCTTGTTGCTTTCTTTTGGACTCACTTGTCATTGCAGCGTTTCCCATTTTCCTTTATAAAAGTTAGATCGCACAGATTTGTAAATATGTAGTCATAAAAGAGACACATTGTCCAATAATCGCATTTCCCAGAGTACTTTCTGTTTTCCTTTTGTACAGTTTTCATGTGGACCTTGTCCACCTATGTACACAGATAATAATTGTGAATTATAACAAAGTTAACATTTTTTAGCATGACACATTTTTTTCATGTTAGTCTTCGTAGTTATATAAATACTTTTTAAGTGGGAGAGTTAAAAATATAGAAAATTACAGAGAAGAAAATATAAATTACTCATGTTCTTTCCACCCAGAATTAACTACTGTTAATAGCACTGTTTCCATTAAAAAATCATTGTATTGTTATAAAAATAGTGTGTACTCATTAAAGATATTCAAACAATAGAAATGCAGAAAAATGTGAAGATAAAAATAAAAAATTGTTTTAAACTTTATCCTTTATAAGTTTCTCTCATTGAAATTAGATGGACCTAATCCCAGACCTCTCCGCTGTGCACATGCGTGCTCTCTCTCTTGCTTTCTCTCTCTCTCTTGCTTTCTCTCTCCCTCTCTCTGTGTCTGAAATGTTGGATGGATAGAATAATTTTTAATGAATATGGAATCTTACTCTGTATGCTGGCTTACAGGCTTACTTTGTTTCCCCTTTCCAGATATGCAGATACATAGTAAAGTGTACATGTGTTAAGTGTATGGTTTGATTAATTTTACCTGTATAACCACTACTCACATCAAGTTGGAGAACACTTCCAGCATCCCTGTCAGTTTTTTCCACTGTGTCTGTGTGTGTGTGTTGTGAGGATATCTTCCTCTTCCAACACCACTCATTGAGAAGACTGTCCTTTACTGAATATCTTGTGCACCTTTGTCAAAAATCCATTGACGTATTTGGGTCTGTCTGACTCTCAGTCTGATCCATTCCTCTGATCTTAATGATAATACCATAGCCTTGATTGCTGCTTTTAGAAGTCAGGAAGGTGTATAGTGTAAACTCTCCAACTGTATTCTTTTTAAAAGTTATTTTGGCTGTTCTAGGTCCTTTGCATTTCTATATCAATTTTAGAACTAGCTACTCACTTTCTACGATAAAACCTGATAGAATTTTGGTTGGGATTGTACGAATGTACAGATTAATATAGGGAAATTGACATTTTAACATTATTGAGTCTTCTGATCCATGACCAGGGTATATCTCTTTACTTAATTTTTCTTAGCAATTTTTAATGTATAAGTCATACATGCTGTTTGTCAGTTTTACCTCTAAGTGTTTTAGGCCAATGAATGCTGAGGTTCAGTTTTTCTTCCATTTTTTTTCTTGGTGTTTTCTGTGGTCTGTATTGTTGTGTGTTCAAGTTCACTAATCTTTTCTATAATTCCTAATCTGTTAATTCTGTAATATAATTTTTATGGTTTGTAGTATTGATCTGTAGAACTTTGAGTTGGGTGTTTTTTAAAAAAATATATTAAATTGATTATGCTATCTCAGTCTCCCCCACTTTCCACCCTCTGCTTGGTACCCCCCTTCCCTCCAGCAATCCCTGCTCTTAGTTCATGTCCATTGGATGTGCATATAAGTCATTTGGCTTCTCCATTTCCTAAACTATTCTTAACATTGCCCTGTTTTGTACCTACCAGTTATGCTTCTTAATCCCTGCATCTTTCCCCCCATTCTCTGCTTTCCCCCTCCCAGCTGATAACCCTCCAAATGATCTCCATATGTATGATTCTGTTCCTTTTCTGGTTGTCTGCTTAGTTTGTTTTTTTAGATTCAGTTGTTGATAGTTGTGAATTTGTTGACAGTTTAATGCCCATAGTTTTGATCTTCTTTTTCTTAAATGCTATAGTTTTTGGACCATAAGACACACCTAGGTTTTAGAGGAGGAAAATAGGAAAAAAATTTTTGAAGCAAAAAATGTGGTAAAATATTTAATAACATAAATAACATTTCACCACTGTAAATGTAAACAGAACTCAACAGCAGCATTAACAACCATTAACGGTAAGTCCCTTTAATGCTTCAGGTAATGGCATGGTGATGATGAACCTCTTCAGTTTTATCTTGTCTGGGAAGCACTTTATCTGCCCTTCAATTCTAAATGATAGCTTTGCTGGGTAGAGTAATCTTGGATGTAGGTCCTTGCTTTTTATCACTTTGAATATTTCTTGCCAGTTCCTTCTTTCCTGCAAAGTTTCTTGAGAAATCAACTGAGAGTCTTATGGGAACTCCCTTGTAGGTAACTCTCTGCTTTTCTCTTGCTGCTTTTAAGGTTCTCTCTTTATCTTTAACCTTTGGCATTTTAATTATTATGTGTCTTGGTGTGGTCCTCTTTGGGTCCAACTTGTTTGGTACTCTTCATGCTTCCTGGACTTGTATGTCTGTTTCCTTTACCAAAATAGGGAAGTTTTCTTTCATTATTTTTTTGGTAAGTTTTCCATTTCTTGCTCTTCCTCTTCTCCTTCTGGCATCCCTATGATTTGGATGTTGGTAAGTTTGGAGGTGTCCCCAAGGCTTCTTATTCTATCCTCTTTTTTTTTGGATTCTTGTTTCTTCTTGCTGTTCTGGTTGAATGTTTATTTCTTTTGTTCCCAATTGTTGATTTGAGTCCTGGCTTCAGTTGGTTCCCTGTGAGTTTTTCTTTACTTCAGTTAGTGTAACCTTCATTTCTTTCTGTTTTTTTTTTTCTGTACTCAGTGAGTTCTTTGAGCATCCTAATCACCAGTGTTTTCAACTCTGCATCTGATAGGTTGGTTATCTCTGTTTTGTTTAGCTCTTTATCTGGGCTTCTGTTCTTTCATTTCAGCCATATTTCTTTCTCTCCTCAATTTGGCAGCCTTGCTGTGTTTGTTTCTGTGTACTAGGTAGAGCTGCTTTGACTCCCTGTCTTAGTAGCATGGCCTATTGTAAAAAGGCACCTGTAAATTGTGTGGGGCAGAGCCTTAGGTAATCGCCAGGGCGGGGCAACCCGATTCACTGCTTTGTGGCTCTGTGTGGGGGGAGGACTCAGAGAGGGGACAGTGCCACTGCCTGGCTTCTGGAGGTTTGCCCAGCACTCGCCCTATTTCCAGTCATTTCACCCACTCCCTGCATGTGACTGGCTCCTTTCCAGCTGTTGCCCTGATGCTGAATCCCAGAGTGCGTGGGTTTGCATAGGTTCTAAGACCATGCGGGCCCTTTAAGCAGAGTCTCCTGAAAATCTGGCAGTTTTTTCTGCTGCCTAATCCCCCACTGGTTTTTACAGCCAGAAGTTATGGGGATTTGTCTTCCTGGCGCTGGAACCCTGGTCTGTATGGCCTGGCCTGTGGCTGGGATTGCTCGCTCCCAAGGTGTCCTGCTAGGTTTTTATCCCCCACACGTGAATGGTGGGACGCCTGTTCTGCTGCCACCGCTGCCTCTCCGAGCCTCACCGGGTCTCCTCAGCTCTCCACCTGTCTCTGCCCCTCCTACCCGTCTGGATGAATGTGGCTTCTTTAAATCCTTGGTTGTCGGACTTCCATACTGTTAGACTTTCTGACAGTTCTGGGTGTTATTTGTTCTGAGGTTTAGTTGTAATTCTTTCTGTGGTTGCACGAGGAGGTGTAGCATGTCAACGTATGCCTCCATCTTGACTGGAAGTCTTAGCTGTTTTTTAAAAAATACCTTCAATGTCTGCTTACATGTTCATTCTTTCCTATAGCTGTTTGAACATGTGGAATAAAGGTATCATAAATGTTTTTTGTTCTTGTTTACTGATTTTATCATCTGTTTTATTTTTGGGTTAGTTTCAGTAGATTGATATTCCGCACCCCCCTACCTTTCCTTTACATGCCTTCTGCTCTTTGGTTGCTAGATATTGTAAATTTTACCTTCTTGGGTACTGACATTGGATATCTTTATTTTCCTATAAATATTCCTGAGCTTTGTTCTAGGATGTGGTTAAGTTATTGGGTTGGCAGAAAAGTCCATTATGTTTTTTCCATAAAATAAAGTACATTTTTTATTTTCAGTAATTTTATTGATTTGGATATTTTGAGTATGTTGGCTATTTCCCGCTATTGGCTTCCAGTGGGTAGAGGCCAGAGGTGCTGCTAAACATCTTCTGAAGCATCAGGCAGCCCCACAGCAAAGAATTATTTGGCCAAAATGTCAATAGTACCAAGAAACTTCACAAACAACTTTTGACAAGTTTAATCAGTCACAGCACCTCCATATACTGCACAAATCTTTTTTTTGCATTTCAGTTGCATTTTTACCTTTCTTGAAATAATAGAGCATAATATGCCAAATATGTTGCATATCTTCTTCCAACTTCAATATTAAAATGGCTGCATAAAAATTCACCAATTTTGATACATTTTTATGTTTGAAACGCACACTGATTGACAGTTGTCACAATACAATCTAAAAAAACTGTTTCGAGTGAAGGTAAAGACAACTAAGCACTACTAGAGCCATCTTATACAAACAGACTTTTTGGCCAACCCAGTACTTGGAAACAGTGTAGTCTTTTCAGGTCCAGAGCTGTAGTCTAGGGCCAGTTTTGTCTCACCAAGATGGCAAAATCCTGTTGAGTACTCCTTCCGCTGCTCTGTGAATAATGAGAGTTTGGGTATGATTTCAGATAATTGTTGCCATTAATCCTTTAAGGAGGTTCTGTTCCTGGCCTTGAGTGGTCCCTCCCACTCACGCGCTGATGATACACAGCTGGAGACCTTAGAAAGATCCTCGACGGATCGCCAGCCCCCTTTCAGGAGCTCTGTCTCCTCCCCACACCTCTGCCCTGAAACCTCTAACTTCTTTCGTGTTGGAGTTTGGCTCCTGTTTGTTTTTTTGTAAGTTGTTTCAGAGGGTTGCATATGCTCAGAGAGGAAGAATAAAGTAATCAGATGTGTGTAAACACTTACAACATGAAAGTGAACTAGATAGATTTCTTGGCACGGTGAGTCGCCCTGATTTTCAAGTATTTTGCAGTGTATTTGATTAAACAGTTGAATACCTTTAATTCATATAGTACTTTTTCAGGAACTTTTCCTTCAGAACTCTGAGAAATGATTTGGAACTTCTGTGTACCTGTTTATGTATTTCTTTATTTTTAGGAATATAGTTTTCTTCTGTTTTTGCTTATTTAATGACTGTGTTAGTATTGGTAGTTGTTAGCCCAAGGTCTCATGGAGCGATAAATGGGTTTTCTTGGGGTGGCATAATATTTTGTCTCTTTGTTGGTGGTGGTTTTGTTTTGCTTGCATTTGAGTGGTTGCGTCCTGTGCTTGCGTTGTCCAGTTTGCAGTGATGAGCTCTGCTCCCGGGGGTCTTCTCTGTTGCTTCTTACACTGTGAACTGCCTTGCAGCCAAGAGATGAGTTATGACCTTGGCCTTCTTAGTAGCCAGTCCTTTATTTGAGGGGAAATTCACCTGAAAAACATGGAAATTTGCCATCTAAGAGAAGGTTTAAAGGGAAAATTGTTGTGTGCCATTTGACTGGGTAAGACAATTTTCAGATCCTTAGGAAAACCTTTTCTGATTTTCATTTATTTTTTTGTTCTTGTTTATTCTATTACAGTTGTCCCAATTTTCCCCCCTTTGCCCTTCTCCAGCCATTTACCTATTCTTTAAAATTTTTTTTATAAAGCTGTTGCAAAAATAAGGTGGCACGTAATTCAACAGGCGATTTTCTGTTTAGAACGCTGTGCCCGTCCTTGCGTTATGGGAAACATTGTCTTATGCTTGAAATAAAACCTGGGAGTTGGTTAGAAATCCGGTTCTCAGCCACCACCTGACCCACCTGACTGGAATCTGTGTCGATTTTCAGGTGATTCGAATGCACTTTAAAAAAACCTATTTGCATTTTAGCTGTTAGAAACAAGCGAGATACTGGCATTATGGCTTTGTTCTTTTAACAAAGCAGTATATAGTGAAATATGCCAATGAAGATGGTATGTCTAAGATCTGTTTCAAAGTAATTGGGGAAGAGGGATTGAGTCGGTGAAAGGTGAAATACGATTGGAATGTGTTTAGTTGCTGCAGCTGGGTTTATTCAACAAGTGTCTTAGTTTTTGTGTGTGTTTGAAAACTTTCGTAAAATTGTGGGTGTGTTCTTACGTATGTGTATATTGTTGAGGAGCGGGAAAGGGGTGGGATGACTAGGTTCTGCAGATGACTAAATTACAGAAATGCTAAGTAATTAATTTTTCAGGTCCTGCCCTCCCAGCCCCTGGTCTGCCTCCTCCCTCCCAGAAGCACCTTGCACATGAACGATTACAGTCTCCTGGATGTCTGTGGTTAAAACCTTCCTTTGTGTAATCCAGAATTTCCAAAGGAACCCATTGCCACATAACACCTATTGATAATCTTACAAGACATCATTTCTGAAGAGCTCATCAGAAACTCCAATTAGGAAATAGCATACACCTTAAAATGGCCAGATGCTATTAAAACGTTCCCCTGCAGGTGAAAAATGGGGACCCGTGGACAAAGCTTTAAGGAGGGCGTGGGCCCTAAAATGGAAGAGGGGGAAGAGGTAGCTGGCTTCAGTAAGGGTCGGGGTAGATTTTAACTTGACTTTGTCAACCCTGGGCTCAGTTTTATACATTACTGGGGGGTGATTTTACTTAATTTTAGATAATGGCCTTCTCTATTGGCTACAAGATTTATAGCTTCTGATCCCCAGAAGTGTTTTGTGTAACCAGATTAATTGAAATAGTGAAAAACTGCATGCGTTTGGTGTAGTAATTGGCCCTAAGTGCTCTGTGAAGCAAGACACCAGTGAGTTTTCAATTGACTTTAAAGCAGAAATTGCTTACTGTCACTTGGTATTAAATGAACCTTTTTGTACTGAATTAAGGGATGTTTTTATGCATCAGAAAACTTTTTCAGGGGGACTTGTTTGTCATTGCGAATTCTTATCAGTTGGGATGGGATTATCCTGTATTTATGGGCTCTAATAAGACATAATTAAGAAACAATTGCAGTATATAATTGAACATAATAAAATCGATCTAAAAGTGTAACGTAGATTTGGTTATGTTTCGAGTGAAGCCATATCTTGTGTGATTATATAGTGATACACGTCTCAAACATTTCTTCAGTGTGATTTTTCAATGCAAACTCAGAATTATGATGAGGGTTTGTTATTTTTACAATTCATCGGAAGCATTAATAGACTACTCACACACAGAGCGCTCTGCTTAGTCTATACGGCCTCTGAAGACCTTCTTCTCCACTGGTTTGGTTAGCGTTTATATTCTTTGCAGTCCTTTTCTCCTCTTGGTCTCTGCTCTCACTCAGTTTGCACTTCACGACCGCCTTCAGTTCCCCTGCTGACAGAGTAGCCATACACTGCTTGTCTGGCATTTAAGTTTACTGGTCTGCATTTTAAAGGAAAGGCAAATCTGACGCTCACACTTTGAAATAAGGGCTGAGCCGATCTAATAGTGTAACCTAATATCTTTTGGTTAAAAGCAGTTTGGGACAGAAAATAGGATAATGTGAAGAATCATGTCAGCTCTGGGCTCTTTTTTTCTTGCATTGGAATCAATAACAAAAAGGAATGTGATGCTCTAGAAAGATCAGTAAGCTAATAGTTAATTTTTGTCTTACTTGGAGTGAGGTTCCGATTAACCTTTGAGTATTTGTTGAGAGTTTTCAAATACTCAGTGTTTGCCTTTATGATAATGTTAGATAGAATATTTAGGAAATAAAGGTGTCTCCTTATCTACTGCTCTTTCCATTATGCAATTAAGAAATTAGTTAGAACTGCCGCCATGAGAAAGAAGGTGGCACTGATTGAGGGGTGGGTGCAGGTGTTTGAGGACATCCAGTTAGTGTGCTCAGAGGACCAGCCCCCGTTTCTTTGTTTTCACTTCCCGGAATGGGGGTCGCTGAGGGGATTTGACCCTCGTTGTAGATGGAGCTCTGTGGAACTCTAACTTCCTGACAAGTGATTCTGGGATGTGTGGAGCCTTACCTGTAATTAGTTTTTCTGAGTTGCTTGAAAGGATTTCCATTAATTGTTTTGCTAATCTTTATTTTTCCTGGAGGAGAGGTCACTGGATGCCAACAAGGAATGCCCTTAGTTGACAGTTAAGCCTATTAACTGTTTTCAGAAAGCAGGACTTAATGCTCATTATTCCTCAGGTGTCTCCAAAATTCAGGTGTATTATGTTAAGCATTTCTTATAACAGGTTAATTAGTTTGGTTATCTGAGGCTGTATTAGGCAGCTAGTTCTCGTGGATTTGCTAAGAATCTGCGTTGCTATGGCTAAGGGAGGGGGCGACCGATAGCATCTGTCTTGAGAATTTACCCAACCACAATAATGTGGCCCGTGTTTCCTAGGGTGGTGTCTTGGTCTGCCCAGGCCATCACCAAATACCGGAGACGGAGTGGCTAAACAGCAGAAGTTTATTTTCTCACAGTTCTCGAGGCTAGAAGTCTAAGGTCAAGGTGCTCTCAGGGTTGGTTTTGGTGAGGGCTCTCTTCTTGGCTTGTACATGGCCACCTTCTCCCAGTGGCCTCACATGGACTTTCCTCTGAGGATACGGAGAGAGAGCTCTATTGCATTTCTTCCTCTTCTTAAAAGGACATCTAGTTCTATTAGACTTACTTAATCTTTCTCACGTCCTTTATAGATCCAGTCTCCAAATATAGTCGCATTGGGAGTTTGGGCTTCAACATAGTAACGGGGAGGGGTGCCACAGTGCAGTCCTTAACAGGTGGTACTCTGGGGACGCATTACTGTGTGGGGGCACCCTAAATTGCTTCCATAGGGATAGTCTGTCATTACCTATAGGTAACCTTGAGGCGCAGGCAAGCAAGAGCCCTGGCCAGGCTCTTAATTTTTCATAATTGGTGTCAACCTTACTGCATGCTTTTCTGGCTTATGATGTTTAACTAACCCTCTAATCCCAAATATGTACACTGTAGATTCTTTTTAAAAACAACTACTGTCTGGTCAGCTTGAACTATTAAAAGGTTTGCTGAGAGGAGGAAATTCATAAAGCATGGTGTGACTCATTTAGTCCTATAAATCCCCTAATTTCTATCCATCTATTAAAATGGATCATTGAAAAAGTTCTTGCTTGGACTATATTCAGAGTCCTTCAAAACCTGTAGGTCTGAGTTGCATTTTATTTTTTTAAAGATAATTTTTTAAAAAGATTGTATTTATTTTTATAGAGAGGGGAAGGGAAGGTGAAAGAGGAGAGAAAAATCAATGTGTGATTGCCCCTCTCGCGCCCCCTACTGGCGACCTAGCCTGCAACCCAGGCACGTGCCTTAGACTGGAAATCTAAATGGTGACCCTTTGGTTCGCAGGCTGACATTTAATCCACTGAGCCACACCAGCCAGGACTGAGCTGCATTTTAATGTTATGTTCCTGAATGATTTATGAGGAATGGTTATATAAAATTTATTACTTTTTCCCCAGAAGGTTGTTGAGGGCATCGTTCACTATATTGTGTAATGTTTTCTTTATTGTTTTGAGTGAAAGATTTCTTTTAGCATTTAAGACGTGTTTAAAGTTTGCTTCCTCAGAGGAACTGCAATCTATCTTTTTGATAATGGCAACTATACAACTGGCTGTCTTTCCCTTTTTGCATTGGCTGCTAGGAACCTCAGAGTTAGGTTGAGGGCTCATTGCATACAAACTGTGTTTGCTCGAATGACCAGCATACTTGTGTTTTACATCAATATGGCATTGTTTGTCCTGCATCTTTTTAACTAGTTCCACTTTCTCATTTGTATTATCTACATTTATCTATGATCCATCTTAGATCATTTTTGGAAAGAGGTAGGATAGAATTAAAATGACACTTGAAAGTCAATATTATTATTCATTATTAGTGTTCTTTATTAAACCCTGGTTGAAGGCTTTCGTTCTTTGCATGGGTGCTAGCCCCCAAGTGGGTTCAAAGAACACTTTCAGAGTAAAAGCCCTCCAAGCTGTAACTGATCTGGCTCCCAGCTTCCTCCCTGATCTCATCGCATCCCTGACACCTTTCCTTACTTCTCTAAATCCACATTGATCACCTTGCCACTCCTTCTTCTTTGAACAGGCCAAACATGTCCTGCTTCAGAGCCTGTCTGTCTTCTGTTCTTTCTGGAATCAGCTTTTCTGGACAGTGCCACCCCACTCTCCTCACGACCTGGAAAGCTCCACTCAAGTGCTGTCTTGACCTGAGAGGCCCTTCCTGGTCTCCATTTGTAAAATAGCCTCCACCCTCCTACCCTGCCTTCCATTTTCCACTGCTGCTTCCTTGGCTTCTACCTGTTGTGTTTCTCTCTTTGTTTTATTGCTTCCCCAGGACAGTGGATGCTTCCTGAGGCAGGGATTGGTTTTGTTCACAGCTGTATGTCCAGCCACTTAGAACTGGGCCTGCTAAGGAGGAGGTGCTTCATGACTATCTGTTGAATGAACAAATGAACTAAATAGGATCACTACTATTGTTTGTCCTTTCCTAGACATTTTTGAGCAGGCATTCCCCTGTGGGAGATAATTTATTTATCTTTTAAGATTTCATTTATTTATTTTTAGAGAGAGGGGAAGGGAAGAAGAGAGGGAAACATCAATTTATGGTTGCCTCTCACATGGCCCCCACTGGGGACCTGGCCAGCAACCCAGGCATGTGCCCTGACTGGGAAGTAAACCAGTGACCCCTTGGTTCACAGGCCAGCACTCAGTCCACTGAGCCACACCAGCCAGGCCTCCCTGTGGGAGATAATTTAGTTGCAGTTGTTTCTTGAGACAGGGGACTGCCTTCTGTGCCTTCCTCAGATCCTGCATCTGGCTGCTGCTCATTATTTAGCTTTTCCTAAGCACTTACTCTACCCGACCCCATAAGAATACAGAGACAAGGGCTGATGTCAGTTCATAAATAAGTATCCTCGGGGACTTTTGAATGAAGGAGGCTTTAGGGAATTTGGGCTAACTATGTTGTCATTCATGGATGATGTGTTTCGCTGCTAGTGGTGTATATGTCCACACTTCGATTGCACTTCATATTTTACAAAGCCCATCACACACTTCTCCAATGCTCACCACTACCTGGTGAAGCAGGTACTCTTACTCTCTTGCCTGTTTGACAAGAGAAATAGACCCGGAGGACTTAAGTGACTTGTCGCAGGTCAGACCTCACGTTTGACATATCTGAGAAGAGTAGTAAGAAGCGTTTCTGGTATATTTCTAGTGGTAGCATTCCAGATTCGTCTTCTTTCTTGTCGCATGCTCTTCTTGTGTCTTCGGCTGATGGGTTCCCTTTGGGTGACTAGCCTTGCTTTCATAGGTTTGTTTTTTCTTTTACTTGGTCATTCTTTGTCTTTTTGAAGAGTAATAACAACTTTTGTGTACGTTCTCCTGTCTGCACTCCGTTACTCTGTTAAGTCTGAAGTGAGAGCAAAATTGCTCCATAGAGCAGCTGGGGATGGTGACTAGTTATTTTCCTTTCAAAGCACTTGACTGGCTACCCTGAAATACAGAAGCTGATACACAAAAAGGACACTGACCAGTTTGGTTTTAGATCCGCAGTTATTTGTGCCGGGTTTCGCTTGTTTCTAGGGCTTGCTTGGAGCGGATGACTGTGAATTCACTAGAACCATCTAACATCCTAGTAGGTCTGTTAACAGTGGCTGAACATGTGTATCATGGTCCTTTTAGCCCATCGGGTAAGTAAATGTCTTCCCGAGGGGTTAATTAGTCATGGTGAGAGATGCATTTAATTCATCATTCAGAATGCCAGAGCTGTCATAGCAAAAACAAGTTCTTAGTGGTTCAGAAACATCTTTGCGTAGAACTTAACAGAAATCTAGTTTACGCTTTTATGTTCCTTCATGAACTTGGCAGAGTTGTAAATCATAATGGTTTTGAGATAGGAATGGGAAAAAATATCTGAAGAACGATTCTGTAACTTGAATGCATCTTGGGGTGGCAGCTGTAAACCATTTGTCATCTGCTCATGTCTTTTAGCTCATGCCTTTGAAATCGTCTTGTCCAGATTCGACGTTACTACTAAAAATGCTGCTTAGTGCTCTTTTTACATCTGTAGCTATCAGCTCTTCTCCCTCCATGTGAGCTATAGCTTGATTATGGTGTAGTCCTGCAGCTCAGGGGCTGGAGGCGGGAAAAGTAGGATTTTGTAGCATGTATAGTGGAAAAGGCATGGGCTGTGGAGTCAAATATACTTGCTTCTAATGCCAGTTCTGATATTATTAACTGTGTGCATATGTGAAAGTTACTTTACCCCTCTGATTCCTTATCCATAAAAAGGGTGGTGATACTATCTCACCAGACTGTTTTGAGGATTGCCTTAGATTAGGTGTGCAAAATAACCACTGCGTGGCCTGGTGTGTCATAGACATTTGATTTGTACTCCTTGCCTCATTTTCACCTTCCCTTCCCTGCATGTAGGACACAGGAATGCATATAAATTTCTGCAGTTAGTTTTAAAATTTTCCAAGTAGAGGATCAGTGAGAGCTGGTGCTTGTTAGGACTTAACGTCAAAGGGATCTTGGTTAATTTTTGGACTCTAAAAAAATGCAATGTCGCTTTGGGCTAGTGCCCATTTTATGGGCTGTGAAATCTCTTCCTGTTTGGACTGGTCATCCTATGTTAGGAGTATGGTGTGTTCAGCCCTGAGTACCTCTTCCTGAGAGGCAGGGTAGCGAGGCTTTAAGAACCAGGCTGCCCAGGTTTGAGGCCCGACTGCCACTTGAAAGCTCTGTGCCTGGAAAACCCAAGTCAGTCTCTTCATTGCTAAAAGAGCTGCAGTAATGGCACCTACCTCACAATTGTTATTAGGAATAAATGGATTATTTTGTGCCAACCACTTAGATTAATGCTGGGCACAGAGTAAATTCTAAGTGAGTGTCAGCTGCTTTTGAGGGGACTCCGGAGGAAAGCAACCAGGAGAGTGGGCTTCCATGTTGTGGAAGAAACAGTTGAGGAAGTTGGAGGTGTGTAACCTGAGGAAGAAAGAAGTGTGGAGAGTCCTTTACCATTTAAAGAGAAACTTTAGGGAAGAGGGAACAGTTATTTTGTGTTACTGGGAAAGGTGGGCTAGGATCAATGGGTAGACATAAAGAGGTTAATTTAATTTAATTTAATTTTATTTATTTTACTGTAATGAATGGCTTTATAATAAGGGGAGCTGTTCCAAATTGCAGTGAATTGCTTTGTGAGCTAGTGAGTTCTCCATTGCATGGAGGCTCAGCAGGCTGAGGAGAGGATCCTGACCTGGCTGGCGGGGTGACCTGCGTGACAGGTGTTCTCTTCTACCTTGCTGTCATTTCGGGTCGAGTGACTGGCTCAGAGGAAGATAATTTCGCACTGAGATTTGCTGGGTTTTGGTAGAATGCTTGGGAACTTTCTCCCAGGAATCAGTCTGTTCTTTCGGTCTATCGCTCATTCATTCTGCAGCTAGTCATTGTGTGAGACATTGGATTTCTGGCCTTATTTTGCCTAAATGAAAACTGGTTGGGAATGAATTTGTATTTACTTGACACCATGCTTTCCTTGGGGAACCCCGGCAAATTTGGTTTCATTTTGGGAGACAGTTCTCTGTGGGACTGTTGTGTTTTTGGAGTTCTTTTGCACAAGAGCACTGAGTGCCTTTAGTTTTAGACTCTCTCATCAGGACGTTTGCTAGCAAGCATCTTTGGAAGATGGAATCTCTCCCTCTGGAGCAGAGGGCAGCCATGTTTACTGCCCAGTATAAAAGATTCGGGTTTCTAAGCTCAGGGTTCTCTCCAGTAATGGGCAGGGTGGGCAGGCATCCATTTGGGCCCATCTGCTTAACCCCCAAGGGACCCGGGGGAAAGGACACACACCAGACATGCTGGTACTCATGCCGCTTGCTGTGCTGTGCTGTGGGTGATAAAGTCCTCAGTCTCCAGGAGTTTGTGTCCTCCACCAGCATCCATAAAACTGTGGCAGGCCAACTTGGTAGCTTGTCAGTAGGATACAAACCTCAGACTCGTCGCAGTTCTTGACATCGAGGAGGGGTAAAGTGGGAGAGTGATCCAGCTCGCCCAGTGCCAAATGATCTAGTGTTTGGGGGTTGTGAAATTCGAACCCCTGCCTCCAGAGGATGTCCTTTTCGTTGCATCGTAGAAAATTGCTACTGCCTTTACTGCTTCTCCTGCTACTCCCAGTGCTACCGCTACTCCAGCTGTGGCCGCTAGCAGCAACCACCGCAGTTGTTGAGTGTTAATGATATGCCAGGCCTTGTTTGATCTCGTTTAATTCTAACCAACAACCCTGTAAGGAAGGCGTACTTACTATTTCCATTGTTGAGATGAGCAAAATGAGGTACCATGAACCGAGGCCATAGGGGCAGGAAACCGTGGCTCTATCGCAGTCAGCTTCACTCCCGAGCCCGTGACTCTGGAGTGGTTAGGAGCACAATCTGAAAACAGACCTGCCTGGGTTTTTGAATCCCTGTGCTATTCCTTCCCTGCTGTGTGAGGTGGGGCAAATTAACCTCGTCAGACCTTGTCAGACCTGTGCATCTGTAAAAAGACGAGGGACGAGGGACGGAGAAGTGGGCCCCGCTCCCCAGGGGTGTTATGGGAATTTTATGCACCTGCATTCCATCACGTCTGCGGTGCAGCTGGTCCCTGGCAGCTGGGGAGCCTCTCTGAACGTCAGCAGCCGTTATTGTTGTCGTCTGTCCTTGCTGCCTTCCTTTCCTTTAATTAAAAAAAGAGCAAAACTGTAATGTTGTACTCTCAGACTTCGCTAATGCAAGTATTTTTTACTAAAGGAAAATTGTACTTCAGCCCAGTTTACACCAAGAGGATGAATTTCAAATGTGGGGCAACGCTGGGGCAGGCTGTTTTCCTTATATAAATATTTTCTCTAAAAATGAAAACAGATAAACCCCCCTACAGACTCAATTTACTGCTCAGTCTTCATTTTAGTAACCCTTTCTCTTTCCTAAATAACCCTAACGCGACAGTAATGTGTTACCGTGACAGCCGGCGCCCAGGAAGATGTCCTCTCAGGGCCTGACATGTTCCCTGATGGTGATGCTGCTACTTATTGTAAACAATGTGAAATGTAAACAGCGTGAAGTGGGAAAAGCTGCACTGGATCAGCCTGCCTTGTTTCTGTCCACAAATGGTGGCGAGGAAGTCATGCAACGCGCTGCAAAGATGGCAGACCGGTCCAGTGTGGCTTTGAATATTCTGTGGCTGTTTGCTGTTGCAAAGGGAAATAACAGAGTTAATTTTCTAGGAACTCTTCCCTTGGAGACGGCTGATAAATTGAAGGCATTTTCTGATTGTGCTTTACTTCAGATTAGCAGCTTGGAAGGTTTCAGATTTAAAGAGCAAAGTTATATATCATAGAAATAACAGGAAGATATACTTAGCTACCCTGCACCCAAATATTGCAAATAATATTGGTAGGTCTATCTTTGAAACCAAATTCTCCCTAAATTCTCCACTCTAATTTACTTTATTAGTCAAACACTTGCATGGTGTTCTCTACCTGAAAGCACCTTGGAGGAAGTCTTGGAGGACCTCACCAGTTGGCAGAGGAGGACAGGTGTCTGGCATGGGGAAGGCCTTCCTTCAGATCTCAGGGTTCCCAGTGTGTTGATTTCCTGGGTGTGCCCCACATTCCTTAGGGGCATCACCTTCTTCCTTTATCACATTCTCTCCCTTCCCCCACCCCTTCCCAGTGTCATGCTAGATCAGATCTCTTGGCATCCGTAACACATTTACAAAATTCTTTTGGGAGGTTAGATTGACGTCAAAGACTGGCCTACTGAGTCTCCCTCTAAATTGCAAAAGAAGTTTTATACATTATGTGGCTCATAAATTAAGATCTTTGGTCTAAATGACAGTTTTGAAAAGTCTGTTGTACAGGATTTTGCTTGCAAATATCTAGGAGTGGACAGGTGATTGATTTGCTGACAGACCATCTCTGAAAGCAGTTCTAATGATGGACTTATAATTGATTGCATCCATCATTGAGAGCCTAAAATACTCCCTCCCTAAATGAAAAAAGATAAATGAAATAAATTATGCTGAATGTATAAACTGACAAATCTGAGGGAATTTAATGAAACTCTAAATTACCACAGCCAACAGATAAGAGAAAAAGGTTTCTTTGTTCCTGATTATAACACTAAATTAAAAAAAATTATCCAAGAAAAATAATGTAGGAAACATATCTGTGGCCAATGTATCAAACTAAGTTATTGAAAGCTTTTTAATAAGTGTATCTATCTCAGTCCCTGGTTATTGTTGATTCGTATCAATCTTGTTAGTGCTGTTGGGAGAATAGTAAATGCAGGGACTGCCTTGTCGTATAGCCCATATTACTGGCATCATGGCTGTTGGAACACGTTTTAGGATCCACATGGCCTTGTTGCCAGGCCACCGGGGGCTCTGTACCAAATCGAGGTCATTTCAGTAGCTGTGTTTTTATCAGCACACTTCCAGCTGTACGTAAAAGACAGCCAGCCGAAAGTGACCTGAACAATGGATCTTGACCGTCTCCCCCTGACGAGAAGTCTGAGGTAAGGCAGCCGCAGGGTCGGCTGCTTCGGGGGCCAAATGCCATCACAGCAGTTGCTTGGCGTTTCTCCTAGCTTCCGCTCCCATGGTTGCGAGACGGCTGAGTTGTTGAGCGTCTCGGCTCTGTGTAACAGTAGTCAGTGTTGGGGAAGGGGGCCTGCTCCCCGTTCCTCTTGCCGGTAGGTAAACTGTGCCTGGAAGTCCTTAGTCTTGTTGGCCAGGCTGGTAAGGGGAATGGAATTTCCAGGATTCGTTCAAACAGATCAAGACCTGCCCAGACTCGAGCAGCGTGCGTGCCGCCTGTTGTCCGATTAAAACGGGCGTGCCAAGGAAAAAGGGAAGGGCGGCTCCTCGCGTAGGCACCCACAAATGGGTTTAGATGGGGCACTGGGGTTTCCTGTGAAGGTGCTTTTATATTTTCTGTTAGGACATTGTGTTCCTCGTTAGCGGGATGAAGGGGTCAGCGTACTATACCTGGCCTTTCCCTTTTCTGTTTTTTTCAGTGACAGTTTACATACAGTCTTACTTTGTATTAGATTCGGGTGTACATCACAGTGGTTAGACAACCACATACGTTACAAAGTGTTCCTGATGTTTTTGGTACCCACTGGCACCATACGTAGTCATTGCAACATTATTCACTGTGTTCCCTATGCTGTACTTTTTTCTCTTTTCTTTAAATTTGACTCAGTTTGATATATTCTCTGTCTTCATTAGGACTCTGTCTACCAGTGATGATGTTGAAGACAGAGAAAATGAGAAGGGTCGCCTGGAAGAGGCCTATGAGAAGTGTGACCGTGACCTGGATGAATTGATTGTGCAGCACTACACGGAACTGACGACAGCTATTCGCACGTACCAGAGCATCACGGAGCGCATCACCAACTCCCGAAACAAAATAAAGCAGGTGAAGCCTCCTTTCCTCAGTTGCTCGCAGCTCCCTCCTGTTCGCCTGGGTGGTACCGCTGGGGGAGAGGCGCTGTGCAGCGGCCCAGGACCTTACGGAGCGATGCCCGAGGATGCTTTCAGGAGTCAGGAAATGCGGACGCTGGGAAGCCTGAGCATCACAGAGGGCATCCGGGTTGGCTGCTGCTTCCTCCCATGTCTTATCCTTGGCTCCTGCCGTCACTCCCCACTGTGACGTGACACAGGCAAGGCCACAACTTGGGAAGACGGAAGGGAATCCCACCCACAGGGGAGAGCTGTTCTAGGAGTGCAGGTCCTCGTGCTACTTGAGGCCCCCGCCGTGCCGTGTCAGATGTGTTTAACGTGCTCGCGTTGTGCCTTACCTCTGCGTGTGTGTGCGTTGCTGCAGCAGTTGAAAGATATTTCTGTTTTCTGAAATTTGGCCTTTGAGTATGCCACCTCATTTGAAGTTGGTTGTGATTTCACTGCAGGCATTGCTTATTTTTTGTAATTTTTGTGAAGAAAATCTAACTGATCAGTTATTTATACAGAAAGTGAAATATTTATAGATACCAGAATTCTTGAATATAATTCTTAAGAGTGACAAGCGTGTATTAATTTTCATTTTATGATTGTCTTTTCATATTTTGGAGTTGTTTCTTTCATTTTTTTTCTCCCTTCTGTTTTCCTCCGCTCCTTTTCTCTTCTCTCTTCTGCCCTCTCTCTTCCTTCCTCCACCTCTCCTTCCCACCTCCTTCCTTTGGTGGTAGCTGCATGAGAAGCTGTTGGGGGTTCCGGGGGAACCATGTCTTTAGTGTCTAAAGGATAAGGGATAAACTGAGACATGAACACTGCATACTATCACATTGTAGTTATGTGGTTCTTGGGCATGGATTTCGAGGGTCACTCTTTTCATACCTCTTAGTACTACTCATTGATAAATGGCAATTCCTACCACTTATGAGCGCAATTCCTTGCCAGGCATGGTTATGTCTATTCCTAATTCAACAAATCTAAAATTTTAACTCTGGTCTCCCTGACTCTAAAGCCCTTGCTGCTGGTTTTCAGACATTTTTAAAGCAATAACCTTCCCCATCCCCTTTTTATTAAAATTAGATATTTGGCAGAACCCCAGCATACTGAAGAATAAGGGAGGCGGAGCTCTCTGCTCGCTTTACGTGAGCGTCGAGTGGTCTGGAGCCCATGCTCGGTCCCGTCCGTGGCAGTGGGCGGCTGCCTCTGAGCGTGTCCGTGGGCAGAGGGCTGCGTGTACCACTCGAAACGCACTGCCCCGTGCCATCTGGTTGGTGGGGGCGCTCCCTGGACTCTGCCTGCTCAAGAACATCTGCTCGTGGCAGTCTCACTTGTTCCCTAGACCTTGTAACATCATGATTTTGTAAGCAGCTGCACAAGTTATTCTTCTAAGACAGCTGTTGATCTGCTTCAGCCTCTAAAATTACAGTTGCTGCATCAGTAAGCTCTGGACCTTTTTTTAAGCAGTATGCTGACCCCTTTGTATTTTAAAATTAACTGGGCATTTTCGACAGGAATGCTATGATTCTTGACCTTTACAAGTTGTGAGTTCATCCTATGGATTTATCTGTGAAACTGGGTAAAATTATAGATCATTTGCTCTAAATTTAAAGTAAACTGTAGTCCATTTTGACCCAATAGACTAAGCCCTAGAGGGGTCGGAAAATGAATGTATAGAGCTGCTGACCTTCTGGCTTCGCCTGGGGTAATCGCAGTAAGGGTGGAGGACCTTTGGTGTTTGTGTTTTCAGATTAGTTTTCCTGACTGAAGGGACTTGTTCCTAACCTCAGAGGGAGGTTTCTGCCTGACTCCTTATTGCTCTGAGTTGAGAGCATCTTTGCCCAAAGACTGTTTGCTGGCATTGAAAAGGAGAGTCTTGTCTTGGTTATTTCACATTTGTTTTAGTGGCCACAGTTTTTTGGCATCCTCATTTTTAAGTGTGGTGGAGTTTTGAGCAAAAGGAAACCAAAGCAGAGAACTTTGGGTTTATGTATATCAGTTTTCAAGAAAAAAGTTACATAATTCTGTGTTATGAATTAGCTTCAATGCTGGGAAGAGAAAGAAAGGGCTAAAGCGCTTTTTAAAAAAGCCTTTAATAATTAATACATGGGAGAAGAAAAACTAAAGTGAATTTATTTTCATTGTATAATTTGACAATTTTGTACTTTGAAAGGCCATTTCTTATCACCTCAGAAACACCGATGTGTCCTTGCCCATCTCCCCGTCATTTTTGTTGTCTAATTGTACTTTGGGTTGTATGCAGCATATAGGTATGTATATTTTCAAAGTAGAAATGGGAATGATTTGGTAATCACTAGAGTACCATTTTTGAGAAGAAAGATGTTGAGAATAGGTACATATGGGTAGAAATTTATTTTCCTGTTTTCTGCCAAAAGAATGTAATGAGGGTTCAATAGATGTCTGCTGAGCGCCAGCTGTGTTCCTGGTTCTGTTTTAGACTTGGGGCTGCAGACTTTAGACTTAGACTGTGGAAAGCACCAGCTCTGTCCTCGTGGAGCGCCCCCTGCTAATGGGAGGGGACAGACCAAGAAACAGACGTGATATTTAACAACATTGATTTAGTCTCTGTATTAAGTGTCTGTTTTGTGCTGAGCATTACTCTAGGCTCTGGGGTATAGAAGTGAATAAACAAAAATTCCCATCTCTCCTGGCGTTTGCATTCTAGTCAGGGAGGAAGACCATACATTAATAAGTGAAGTATGCCATTACAGATGTTAAGAAGTGATGTGCTAAAAAAAAAAAAGGCAAGGAAGGGAGAAGAGGGAGTTGCTGTTTTAAACAGGTTGGTGGGAAGGCTTCCCTGGGGTTGCATGTGAGCCAGCGTATGGAGGAGGTGAAAGTGTCAGGAAAGCATCTCAGCAGGAAGGTAGAGCAGATGCAAAAGTTCCTCAAAGCAGGAACATGACTGGAATTTTGGGGAAGCAGCAAGGAGGCCAGCGGGGCTGCAGAAAGAGGACAGCTGGTGGGAGTTCTGGTGGGGTGGGCCGGGTCGGGCGGGGTCTTGATCACCGCGAGGACGTTGGTTTTAACTCTGAGTATGTTGTTCAGTGTAGAGATGACATGATGTGACTAGTATTTTAAAAAAGCCACTGTAGGTAGCTCTTACACTGAGAATGAATGTTAGTGGGAAGCCAGGCAGTGAAAGTGTTCATATTCATGCCTTGTTACTGTTAAAAGCTGGAGGACGCTGAACTGGTTACATTTCCCATTTTGACAGTAGTTTCATGTGCGGGTTTATGTTGTGTTGGTGGAGTCTACGTCCTGGAGGATAACTTGAGCTAACAGATTTGACTGTCTTCCCAGAAGGTCCTAATTTATTTTTACATCAGGCCCTTCTAGATGTTTTTCTAGATTAAAAAAAAATTGCAAATAAAATACCATGTATGACTGACTGATCAGGACAAGTAAGGTAGATACTAAGCAAAATACTTGGGCACTCCTGTTACTGTTGAATATATAGTAAAAGTGGTCAAAATGCGATGTTATTATATTAGAAAACCTCAGCGTCCATGGGTTCTGCCGGTTTCTCATATGGTGACCGTTGTAGCAGCCCAGCAACATGGATGGATATGCTAGATTCAGACTGAGGACTCGGACTGTGGGTGATGCTTGTTGGTATTTGGGTGTTTCCTCCACATTGTACGGGGTGGTTGAGATGATGTCAGATTCCTGTAAAGATACTCAGTGGGCCGTCTGATGCCTGTCACAGGGGGAGGTGGGCCGACAGGAATGCAGCGACGTGTGCACAGGTGCTTCACATTTCACCCCAAGTTTGGATGCCTCGTTGGTGCTAGATGAAGCTCATTTTTCTTTCCTGTAGTTGGAAATAAGTATACAAGGTTGTTCAAGTGAGTCCTTAGGACTTAATCATCGAGTAATGCAACAGTTGTTCACTGACATTTAACTGAAATAATTTTATGACTTTTATATGAAAGTATACCTTGAAAGGTAGAATTAGCCTGAGGAATAACTTTAATTAATGCTTAAAAAGTCACAGTAGAGCAATATGGTTTTGGTAGGAAGTATTTACCATCCTAAATATACGGTGGAAAATCCTAGCTGCTTGTATGAGAAAGGGAAAAAAGTCTAGAAATGGATAAGCGGGCAGTAACGAGATCTCGCAGTTAAAATCCAGGCAGTAGCCTGCAGTGGGTTAGTGCCATCGCAAGCCCTGGGACATAGTATTTTTGCTAAGCTGGGCAGTGTCTGTGTGTCGTATCCAGGCTCTGCAACTCAGAAGGCTGGGTATTGCCCCTGGAAAGTGTGGAGTGGAGCCTCTCAGAGAATGTAAGACCCTAGAATGGTAGCTATAAAAATCTAAGGGAACAAAAGCATTGGAATAAGTTTGGGAGTAATTTAAAAATTGTCCATAGTTATAAAGGGCTTTTAAGGAGAATAGTGAGCAGTGTTTCTGAAGTTCATTCTTTCTGCATACTTTCTGTAAGATTCTGGAAAAAAATGGGTTGACACATTAGGGAAATACCCATGAAAATACAAATTTTTTTTACTATAAAAAAAGAAAATATATTTTGTGCTTTTAGAATAGTTTGTTATTTTAATTTCTATTCACCACCCCATATACATGGAGGCTTTAGGGGTTCCCAGTTCACATTTTCAGGGAGGTGCTTGCGCGTCTGTTGTACCACTGTAGATAATATGCACGCACAAAGGCATCTGCCCCATTGCTCCTGGTCCACATTCACTGCTTTTCTGATTTTAGGTCTTGAAAGTTACGGCTTTTCACCACCTCCCCGGCGCCTGCACCACCAACGCCTCTCACAGATGTCTCTGTTGCTCCCCTCTCAGTTGCGCCACCCCGTGTTGTCCCGAGACCCAGGGCGCTCCCCTCCTCTCTGCAGCTTTGCCAAGGCAGGGCTGCCAGAGTCTCAGTTGCTCTGCGGCTGTATCATCTCCCGTACCTACTCACAGTCGCCTCCTGGGCCCTGGTTTCCTCCCTTTCTGTTTCTCTCACAGCCTCTAGTTAGCATGACTTGTGGTTCTTGTCTATGAGAACTGAAATTCTTGCTCTTGCTGGACAGGTGGTGATCGGGAGCAGTTGTGAAGTTACTTGGATTCTTAGGAAGCAGAGGACCTGTGTTTGCGGGTTTCTGTACTTGGGTTTTGATGTCGTGATTTGAACAGCGTGGCTGTTCATGGATTTATTTAAGGAGGAAGCAAAGTAGCATAATTTTTAAATTTTAATTGTCCTGATAAATAGATTGAAATTAAAATGCTGACACCACGTTCATAAACGTGAAACAGGCATTTGAGATAAATATATAATTTGTTACCTTTCTCACATTTAGCTGTTGTTATTCATTGATGGACATAGCCCTATAGTCCTCTCCTCTCTGTTTAAAAAAGTCATATTTATTGAGCTATAATTCATATTCTACATATATATATTAAAGATTTTACTTGTTCTTATGGAGAGAGGGAGGGAGGGAGAAAGAAAGGGAGAGAAACATCAGTATGTGAGTGAGAAACATCTATGGGCTGCCTCTCCCATGTGCCCTGGCCTGCAGCCCAGGCATGTGCCCTCCTGGGAATCCAGCCAGCGACCTTCTGCTTTGTGGGACATCTCCCAACCAACTGAGCCACACCGGTCGGAGCTGAAATGCAGTCTTTTTAGAGGACAGTTCGGTGCGTTTGGGCAAGTGTACACACTGGTGAGTGTGTTACTGTCACTCCGTCCCCTCGTGCCTCTTTGCAGTCAGTACCACCCCCATCCTGTTTAAGCACCTGCCAGTTGGAAAAGATCGCTGTAAATTGTTTTTGCCTTTCTAGAAGTCCACATAGTATGTATCCTTTTGCACCTGGCTTCCCTTGCTTAGCGTGAATTTTTTGAGATTCTTCATATTTCTTCCCTTTTATTGCTGACTGATATTGCCCTTATCCCCAACTTTTAAAATAACACTTCTTCATAACTGACTTTGTAATAAAAAAACTGAAGCCTCAGGGTGGTTTAGTATCAAAGTTCTTACAGTTTCTTATGTTTGCAGCTTTGGTTAACAAACTCAGTTTAGGGAATAATTTTGGTGATGTTCATTTTCCATACAGCCTGATGCCATCTGTCCCCCTCCCCCAACGCTGCTTTCCTGCTCCTTTTCCTTCCTGTAGTACGCAGAGGAAGCGAGCTGATTACATTGTGTATATCCTAGTGTGAAATGCTGTAATGGTCTTTTTCCAATCAGAAAGGAGCTTGCCAAGATTTATTGACACCCTGTAAGTTTCTCTTGATCAAGAGCCTAGTAGTTGGGGGTTGTGTGACATAAACTTTACTTTTAACTGTTTCCATAGTAACAGTTACAGAGGAAGAAGCTGAGATTTGTAGAACGAAGGTGATATGAGTAGAATATCAGGAATCAAATCCTAACAGATTTTAACTAAGATTTCAAATACCATGGTTTTAATAGCCAGAGTTCTTAACTCAGAGACCAAGAACTCCAAGAAGATCTGGGAATGGCCTCAAAAATCAAATAAAATCACAAATGGATAAAACCCAGCACTCCTACCTCATCCTACCCTAGTCCCAATTCCAGCACTACAGATGCACGGACTTTAGTGTTTTTTTTTTTCCAGATCTTTCTATGTTTCTAAGTACTGGTAATACGTTCCTGCTACTTTTCTTGAGTTTTCTGTTTTACACATTGCATACAAACTTCCAGCTATGGAAGATGAGGATGTAGTCCCCCTCCCACTATTTCCCCTGCCCCTCTGCATCTTCTTTCCTCATCCTCTCTATATGGTTGTATCCTTGTTTTTGGTTAAATAGTGTCCACTCTGTTACAACTACATACATGCTTATATCTAGGCTATCCAGCGTGCTATTTTTTGTTTGTGCAATTTCGTTGTTGTTTTTTATGGAGTCAGTGGCTGAATAATCCTGTGGCCTTCCGCCCCCATCTCCTTTCCCTGGATCCCAGGTTTCTCCTGTTCTTCCCTTGTGTTGGTGGAGCACCTTCTCCAGCAGCTTGGGGAGAGGCGGTGTATATCAGGTCTGTCATTTTGAGAGCGTGCAGGTCTGCTACGCATTCCGATCCCCAGTCGTGTGTATGGGTCCTCTTTCCCCGCCCCCTCCCCGCCCGTTGGAAGCTTTTACTAGGCTTTCGCTTTACCCCTTGTGCTCTTACATGTCAAAATAATGTACCCTGGTTGGGTCTTGTTTTTATTGTGTTGTCTTGAGCCCTTGGTGTGCCTTTCCATCTGAAAACTCATTCTTTTGCTCCTTTATTATTTTATTGGTATTTTTCTCCACTTCATTTTTTTTTTTCATTTTTCCATGCCTGGAACTCCTTTTTGGCAACTGTTGGACTTTTTAGATCAGTCTTCTCATTTTCCTAATCTTCTTTTCACCTACATCTTGTTTTTTATTTTTACTCTTTTGATATTCAAGGATTTCTTTTAATCTTTTTATTGTGTCTTTTTGTATCATATTTTTAATTTTGAAGAGTTGTTTTTCATTCTCTATTCTTTGATGTAATATCTTCCTGTTTTTCCTAAGGATTTTAATTATTATAATTTTTTTATACACTGTTTCCTGCATAGTTTGTTCCCCTCATCCTCCCAGTACTTTTTTCTTTTTGTTTGTTTTGATTACTATCTTTCCATATTACAGATTTTTCTTGGCTAACTCTTTTTTCTGGAATGGCTACTACCGTATTTTTCAGACTATTAAGATACACTCCTCCCATCCCCCCAACCAAATTTGGGAGGAATTATCGTTGTTAATGCTGCTGTTGAGTTCTGTTTACATTTACATTGGTGAAATATGTTATTTATGTTATTAAATATTTTACCACCTTTTTTGCTTCAAAAATTTTTTTCCTGTTTCTTACCTGTAAAACCTAGGTGTGTCTTATGGTCTGAAAAATACGGTAATTTTTACGTAGTTTTGCATGCCTAAGGTAAAACGCATAGGCAGTAAGTTTCATTCATCAATAAAAAGCAGTTAGCAGAGTTTGAAAGCATTTGACTGAGAGCAAACTAGAGAAAGTAGACATTTATGTAAAATTATAAAATGTCTGTAATAAGAATAAGTACATTTCAAGGACAGTGCAACCTAATTTTAATTTCTAGAGCCAGTTAAAGTCTTAAGAAATTGAAGTGGAAATTGAAAAATGAAAAAATATATAAACATTCTTTTCCTGAGTGTACGGAAGCTATGAGATGTAAGGTGATGGGAAGGTGGAGGGGAGGGAACACTTTGCAAGGGCCTTTCCTTTTGCTATACTGCCTCCCTCCTCCTCCAGAGTCTCAGGGACAGGCGCCCAGAGAAGCTGGAGTGGAGCCACCAGTCCATGAACCAAGCCTCCATTCCACTGTTGTATTATTTGCAGCCAGTTTCAGTCACACACTTGGGGGAGTTTTCTGAGAGAGTTCTTTGTTCAGCCGGGCAGCAAAGCTCTGTGCTAGCGTGTTTCCTCCTGCCTGTGTCACTGCCGCAGAGACCTGATATCAATATTGCACGTTCCATCACTTGTAGTGAAAAGTGACCGACTCCCAGCATTGTATTTCTTGATCCCCCTTTCCATTGGAAGGGTCAGATAATTCTTCAGGCCCTTCAGCCGTTCTGCTCCAGAATCACAGGGCTAGCCATTGGGGAACTCATAATGAACATTTGGCATCTGCGCAACAGTTGTTCATCATCAGTTGGATCTGACACTTGAAGGACTGAAACTCGAAATCCTGGATAACACAGGCACACATATAATTGTGTCAGGACCTTGTAATCTGCGGCAATTCTCTTTTCCAGTTTGCTGGAGATCCTCCACACACAGGTTCTTTTCACGACATCAAACATGGAGGGATCAGCTCTGTGTTCATTTCCGGGAAGACTGCTCTGCCTTGCATAGTGCTGAAGCCTCCGTGCCTTGCCGAAGGACGTAGCCGCCACCCGTGGTCTTTCTAGCTCGCAAAGTTTTGTTGCCCTCTCTCATTTGCTATTCCCTCTTCTCTGTTTTCTTTTCTTGGTGGGACTGCAGGAAGGTATACAGGTAATTAGGGTCATCTTCAACAGACTTTCAAAGGGATCTTTGATCCCCAAAATGTTTTCTAAGAGATTACAAATGTCCTTATTCAGGGCATTTAAAAAAATTTACATTGGAGAGTTTCATAAAAGTATGATTTAGGTATTGTCCTAAAGTTGTCGGAATAGATGAGGTGCTTTCTCAAGAAACCTTCTAGTGTTAGTGTTCTATCTTGATATTTTTCCATGTTTCTTGGAAAAGTTTTGAAATTTTGCTTCACGATTATTGGAAGTATAGTGTCATTATGTGCAACACCCCACCAAATCTTGTAGAAGACAGATTTTCAATTATCAGAAGCATTATAGACTTTCTAGGGTGATGGCAATGACCTGTACATTGGAGGTTTGGATTATACAAGTGTGTGCATTTGCTGAAACTCATTGGATGGTACACTGGAGATGTCTTCACACATAAATTTCACCTCAAAACCAAACCAAAACCATAAACAAAATATGTGCTTTATATCCTAAGGAATTTTTTGTAGGTGCACTCACAGGTAAGTTAGTAGTTTTCTCATTTTGTAGGAGAGAAAACACAGAGAGAGGCAGAGATGTACCCAAGTGAGTCAGTGTCAGAATCAGAATTAGAATTTTGCAAGTGGACTGACCAAGGGGAGTAAGTGGATGTGTGAATGAGGAACTGTTACTTACAGTAGTACCAATGAAGAACCCTACAGTAGTACCAATGAAGAACCCTAACCAGGTATGGGTTTCGGCTGGCAAGACCTTGGACTAACCTGAGACTGCATCTTTTTAATTCTAGGTCAAAGAAAACTTGCTTTCATGCAAGATGCTGTTGCACTGCAAACGGGATGAGCTTCGGAAATTGTGGATAGAAGGGATTGAACACAAGCACGTCCTGAACCTGCTGGATGAAATTGAGAATATCAAGCAAGTGCCTCAAAAGCTGGAACAGTGCATGGCCAGCAAGCACTATCTCAGTGCCACCGACATGCTGGTAAGGGAAGAGCCTGCACTAATGGCCACGACTGCTAAGACAGCGTGGCACTCCCCTTTGTTCTCTCTGAGTCGTGTAACTCATGTAGCACATTGCAAACTGCCCTCTGGGGATCCACGAGGCTTTGCACGTGAAGCCTGGCTGGTTCTCTTCCTAATCCAAGTGTTTGAAATGGTAGGCAATTATTATTTATGCATTGTCTGCCTTTGGAACAATGATAAGAAATATAATGGTAAGAAATCAGCACTTTAATCATGTTGGGATAGTAATAGCTTCAGAGGAAGATGTTTAATGAATCCTGTTTTAAAGAATGAAATCTTCATGAAGAGAACTTGAGATTTATAAACTTGATGTTCCATAAATTCTGTGAAGGAACTTTTACGTTAGGGCTTTATCTTTTCCTTTACATTGATAAGAAAGAAAATAATTTTGGAAGTAACTTTGCCAAGCAAGCATACTTCACAGCCTGCCTTTAGCTTCTCTCTGTCTTAGCCCATTCTGCCACTTTTTGAGTTAGAAATGAAAATTCAGAGAAGCTGGCAACTGGTGGGCGCATGTGGCTGAGCATCAAGGAAATGAATAAAAAATGAAAATACACAGCTTGCTGTCTAACAGCTCTCAGTTTCCCAGGGCCTGTGGTCCTTCGGGAGGGCTGCTCTATCTGCCTCCCCACTCTACGCAGATGCCCCACTTCCGCCTCATTCAGGCTTGTCTGGGGGCGACAGCAGCTCTCAGTAGTAGATGGACTGTGCTTGGGTTTTCTTTTCCACAATGGGTGAAAGTCCCTTACCTTTGTTTCAGCAAATTGGGTTGGCTGTAAAACTGGAAAAGTCAGTGAGAGGAATTGGTGGGAGAAATAGGTTAAATGCTCTAAGTGGTTCTCATTCGTTGAGATTTTTAAGAATTTTGCTGTCAGTCTCTCACAAGGATCTTTTTTTAAAGATTTTATTTATTCATTTTTAGAGAAGGAGAGAAACATCAATGTGTGGTTGCCCCTCACACGCCCCATACTGGGGACCTGGCCTGCAACCCAGGCATGTGCCCCGACAGGGAATCGAACTGACGGCCCTTTGGTTTGCAGCCTGCGCTCAATCCACTGAGCCACACCAGCCAGGTCACAAGAATCTTTTAAGGACATTAGGTAACCTAGAGGTGAGAAGTGTCCTGACATTCTATTCTAAACCTGGCTCTGTGATCGGCTTGAATAGTCAATTCCCACAGTGGAAGGAGGTCAGTAGTCAGGTCTGCTCCTGGGAGTGGCTAAAGAATGGGCTGTTTTCAGTCTTGTTCATAATGACATCCTACTTAGTTATGACTATAGGGTGTCCGACAACAAAAAAAAGTCACCTTTCAGCTTTCCTCTTGGTTTCTGCATTAGGATGCATGTATGTGCTAAATTATCAAGATTCAGCAATCAGAAGAGATAAGCATATATAATATATTTAGCATATGTGCATCCATTTAAATCACTTTTTTGGTAGTGGGCCTGCTTTTAAGTAAGTACTGTATATTAAAAATAGGTTGTAAGAATTTATTTCTCTGTTAATTATATTCTTTTAGGATCTCAGATTTTGGTTGTATGGTTTTAGTCCTTAAGGGCTAGTTTATTTGCTTAAGAACTAATCAGTAGTGAATAGTCTCTTTTTTCCCCCCCACTTATTCTCTTAAGAATCTCATTGTACACGTCTTTAAATTCTTGGTTGCCAGTTACAGAGATTCAGCTCCAGCTAACTTAGGTGGAAGAATTGCTTTCCTGATGTAACCAGTCTGTGCAGAGGACAGGTGTGCGCGTGGGGTGCCACCTGTCTGTTCTTCAGTGTGTCTCCATTGTTCTGCTGTAGATGTTCTTCCACTCGGGTGGGGTTTGGGTGTTTGGAGAGAAGAAGCAATGTCGGCTGTAGCCTGTGGCTCTTCAGCTTTGTAGAGGAAAATAATCTGTTTTTCTAAATCAGAAATAGAGGGGTAGGATCTAGATTGGGCCGTTCTGAGCACTGAAACTGTCAGTTCCAACCAAAACTGTGTGGTTAGGGGGTGGGAACGAAGAACAGCTACTTTCAGAAAAGGGTGGATGTATGAGAGACACTTCTCGGAAGTTCCCTTTTGCTGTTTGTAGTTCTTTATGTATTCTGGGTGCTAATCCTTTGTCTGTTGGACGGTTTGTAAATAAATCCTTCTCGCAGGTGGTGGTATATCTTTTTTACTCTGTTTATGGCGTCTTTTGTTATAAAGAAGTTTTAACCCTTAACGCAATAACATTTTTTGTTGTTGTTGTGACTTTTATTTTAAGGATTTTTTTCTATCCCAGTGTCATAATGAGAATCTCCTACAACCTCTTTAATCCGTGTGGAATCTGTTTCCATGTGTGGAATGAACTGGGGCTCTAATATTGTTTTCTGTGTAAATAGCCGCTCGGCTCAGGCCATTTATGGAATCCGTTTCCTCCTGCATTAGTACCAGCGTGGTCACGTCGCAGGTTTTACATGTGCGTAGGTGTTTCTGAGCTTTCTGTTTTGTTCAGTTGGTCTTCTCTGCAGCTGCACCAAAACCGTGCTGTTTTAATTACTATAATTTTAGTAATTTATCTTGATGGCAGTTGAAGACATTCCCTCACCTTGCTGGTCATAACTGTCTGCGCTGCTCTTGGCCCTTTACTGTTCCACACAAATTCTGGTATCAGCTCGTCCAGGTCCACAGACGGTGTGATGGGATTAGACTTCAGACAATTTCATCTTTGTAATACAAGCCTTTCAAGGAACAGGATATGTCTCATTTATTGAAGTCTTCATATATGTTCTTTATAATAACACTTAGTAATGCATTCCTTAGAGATACTCTATTACATATATTTTGTTTTATTTCTAAGCATATTTTTATTAAAACAGTGGCTTAGTATTAATTACAATTTCTAGTTATTTGTTGCTGCTGTATAGGCATGCTATAGATTTTTCTTTTTTTAAATTGATAGTATGTTTCCTTGAAACTAATCTAAATCCTGTCTGCCTGGAAAATGATGATTTATTCTTGAAGACTTGGCTCAAGTGAATGTCCCAGGTAATTAGATACTTCTCATTTAATAAAATTATGTATTTATTTTATTGTGGTAAGAATACTTAATGTGAGTAGATGCTTTTCTTTGTTTTCATAAGCTGTATGTATTTCTTTGTAATATAACTGTTTTTGTTTGCATGGGAGGTCATTGAGGGCAGGGGCTATATCTTATTTATTTTTGTCCACCCTGTACTTAGCGTAGTCATATAGTCAGAGTTCACAGATCATTAGTCAGATGGGTAACTGTGTGAAAGAGTTTATATCACTAAACAGAAAAAAGGCATTTTATTCTCTCTCTGGGATCTCTGGTCTGATTTTCCTCTTCCTTTTTTGTTTGCTTTTTAATAGTTCTGTAGTTTCTAATTTTTTTTTACAATAAAAATAATAATAGCTAATATATATCAAGTACTTGCTACATGGTGGTACCATTTTAAGTGTGTTACATTTGTTAACCATTTAATTCTTTCAACAACACTATGAGAAATAGGTTTCTGAAACCATTTCCATTTTCCAGATGAGGTAGTTGCTTTGCATGAGATGGGGCGTTGGCATATCCTTTTGTTTATAAGGGTGAATAGCACAGTCTATAAGTGCTCTTTCAGTGGACTTCATATGAAAAAATAATCACATTTCCTTTTCCCATGGTTATGCGATATTAGAAGTAAAATCCACTTAAGGCACCTGAAGGGTCCAAATGGAAATCTGTGCTAAAAGACATCAGAGGAAAGTGAAGACAATAGCCTAGTCTTTCAAAACCCTCTGATTTCCTTGGATGCGTTTAACAAAAGATTTTGCATTTTTATTCCTAGGCAGGTGCAGATGCCCAGTAATTTAATCCCCACTCAGGTTAATAAATCCAGAGTAAATAAATCAGCGGTGACCCTGGCTCTGTCAGCTCCCACAGTTCCTGCCTCTCCATTAGACTGCTCTGATAGCGTGGGCTTGGCTTCTGGATGGGGTATTTCTTTCTCCTTTTGATATGATAACCTGAGGATTTCGTAAAATAATTAAATTGTCACGGCTGGCAATGTCTGCAAATAGGCACGGCCTTTTGTTTCCTTCTTCAAGGTAAACAGCTGCTGTTACCTTACAAAAAGCTCGCAGTGATCCAACAAGGGGCCTGCGTGCGTCACGTTGAAATCAGAGACTTGATTTATATGGTCGCCTGTAGCTCTGTGATATGTGCGGTTTAAATTAGACCTTTGCAGGCATTGTGCTGGGCTGACGCAGGCACGTTAATGACATAATTTCTGGTTGCTGCATCACATTTCTGCAGTCTGTCCTTTGTATTCCACTCACATTAATTGAAGTAATTTTGGCAGTGAAGCGTGTTTCAAACCTCTGCATTTAAATTGAAATTTTAATTCCCTTATTGTCTTGAAAAGACGGCTGAAGATGCCTTGTTACAGGTTTCATTATCACTCAAAACACTCCAGCTGCCGGTTCTAATGTACAATGACTGATTAATTCTGCGCAGAATTAGTAATATAAGAATAGCAGTGTCTTCCCGGTGGCATGAGCTAACCAGGAAGGTATTCCATGAGAGTTAATATTTTCATGAACTTTTTGTAAGGGAAATTTGTGTAGAAGTCTGCACCAAACTGAAATTGCATGGATGAGCTTTGAAACATCACTTACACAAGTTCTGATTGATCAGCGCATAGAAGTCAATTCATAATTGCACTCAATCAGTGGGAACCAGCCCAGTGCGAGTAGTTTTGAGGCACTTTAGCTGACAGTCACAGACTTGTGACTAAAATAATTTTTTTCATTTCTAAGTCTTTCAGAGAGTGGAGAGATTTTGAATGTCTCTTAATCATTTTGTCTTTTTATTATTTATATACCTTTTTAAAAAGAATCCATAGCCATATAGTCAGATAAGAATTATTATGACAGTTATAATAATAATGTGTATGTATGTAATGGCCTTCCTCCCAGGGCCCCAGAGTGCTTTGCAGAAAGAATGGTGTGGTGGAATTGTCTCCCTTACACTGTGAGAGTGTGGCCACAGCTGGGGACAAAGAGAGCGAGGTAGCTATTGAGCGCATAGTTTTCTGGGTCTGTCTAATGAAAATAAGTATATTGATAATCTGTTTAGCTTACAGGAGAATCCGCAGTTCTTGGACGCTATTTCAGGCTGTGCCTGTCAGCACTGGCCTGGGGCAGAGGGGCCTGTGCTGAAATCCAGCTTTGACTCTTACTGACTCCACCGCTGAGGGCTAATTATTTAATCTGACTTGCTGAAAGTTAGAGTTGAGGATAATACATACCCCGAGGGTGGTGGAAGGGATTAAGAGATACTAAGCTATACACGTAAAGCAGGCACAGTATAAGTGCTTAGAAATGCTATTTGTAAGTAACTGGTTGCTTTTACTGGTAGGCAGGAAAGGATGTGGTGATGAGCCCCAAGTATAAGCCCCAAACCTGTTCTGAGGCGGGCTTGTTTTGAGCTGGGGAAAGTGTTGAAATAGGAACGGCAAGCTGAGCATTTTTGATGCCTTTTCTTTTTTGCCTAATGTGGACCTCTGTCTGAATGAAAGACTGTTCCGCATTTTATGTGATCAAAGGAATTACGGCAGATGGATGGACGGGGTTCTTCTCAGAAAACTCGTGTAGCGCGCTCTAGCACATGTGCTAGTGGGCGATCCAGACCCCGAAGCACCACGCCTTAGTTTTGGGATTCGACATGGACGAATTCAGGTTCTATGTCATCAGCTGTTACCTGTTCAGCCTACATCAAGTGGACATTCGTAGGGTACCCATTGACTGTCGAATTATAAGCAGTGTCACTTGTTGGTAAACTGTCCCAAATAAGTTGTGGAATCTCTGAGTGTTAAATGAAATGTGTTACTCTGCTGAGTGTCGTACTGCGGTAGAAGCCAAGTTCACTGTTGGAAGGTGCTCACCAAAAATGTCAATTTTAGGGTTAGAGCAGTTGGTGTTACACTACTCATCCTGTCATTGCTTCAGTGAGGTTGCGTCTGCTGGTGCCAGTAAAACTTTGTCATTAGCAAATAGCCTAATTCTTTTCTTGTGCTTATAAGGTCAGGGAAGGGGTGCTCATGCACCCACTGTCAAATGGTTAATGTACAAGTAAGAAAAAAGGGGCCAAAAAGCCCATCCCTTTCATCTGACTTGAAAGTTTTTGAGGTCTCGCAGGACGGTTTTTTCTCATCTTGACTCTGGGAGGTATTGAGATGAAAGCTCTGTAAACAGCAGGAGCTGGAACATTCTAATGAGCTTATTGAACTCAATGACTCTGCAAAAATGTTTTAATATTCCGTATAGATTTCTTTACAACATGATAAATATATCAGTGATCAATAATGAAATAGCCACCATTAAAGCCCATCTGTTCCTGGTGTAGAATATTGACTTGGAGACTGGTGCCAGTATTCTAAACTATTAACTTACCAGAAAAGAATATGACACAGACTTTGATAGACAAATGACTGCGATGATGCCATTGTCGCTCCCTTGTGTTGTATCTGTGAAGGTGGTCTTAACCTTGAAGGGCTTCACATGCTGGCAGGAAGAGGCAGATGGTGAACAAATAGACAGTGTGTCTCCTATCGGCATAAAACCAGAAAGGGGGGCCAGGAGTACTGGGGGTGGGAGTATGACAGGGTGGTCAGCTGTAGCTGCTTCTCGCTGCACTTGGAACCCCTTTATTCCCTCAAATACCTACATCTGATCTTTTCGAAAAGATTTAGGAAAAGCTGCCCTGGCTGGTGTGGCTCAGTGGATTAAGTGCTGGCCTGAGAACCAAAAGGTCGCTGGTTTGATTCCCAGGCAGGGCACAGGTGCTTGAGTTGCGGGTGCTTGAGAGGTAACTGATTGATGTTTCTCTCCCTCCCTTTCTCCTTCCCTTCCTCTCTCTCTAACAATAAATAAGTAAAATCTTTAAAAGAAGATTTAGGAAAAGCTAAAAAGAAAGTTATTAACTAGGTAACCTTGGTTTTGTGTCCAAAATTGAGTACCTTAGTGTGGCAGCATTATTTTTCTCCTAGAATGTAAAAAAGTACAGGGCTTTGTAGCAACAATTTTTCTTGGGGCTCGATGTCCTTTTTATTTAGGTTTGTTTCTGAAGGCTGGAGTTTCTAAAAGCCACCCTGTTTGATAGGCAGCGGGTTATTGAATTAGCTTTCCTTCCCTTTTATTGTGCTCTCTTACCTGCCTATTTTATTTTAAAGCAGTGAGAAGTTCTGTTTTATTGCACTAAACCTCATAAGTTGAGAAATTTTAAATTGGCTTACTTGGCTGTAGGGCAGTGTTTCCCAAACTCTGCACACAGGGAATCCTTACAGTCACAGGGAGGTAAAGTCCAGTATAGAGAATGTAGTCAGTAAGATTGTAATAACTCTGTATGGTGTCAGGTGGGCACTGGACTCATTGGGGTGATCACCCCAATGAAGTTAGTTCGTAAGTTATGTAAATGTCTAACCACTATGCTGTATACCTGAACCTAATGTAATATTACATGATTGAAAAATAAAAAAAATAAACTAAAAAAAAGATTTATAAGTCCAGGTCACAGTCTAGACTGATTACATTGAAATCTCTTGGGGGGTGGGACACCTCTAGCTTTAGTAATTTTTGACATTGTCCCATTGCTTCCAAAGTATAGACAAATTTGGAACCATTGCTGTAAAGTATAGCCAATGCTATGTAATAAAGCAAAACTAATTGCCCTTGACTTCATTTAATACCAGCTCTGAGTAGTTAGAAACTGAATAGTTGCATAAGACACATAGAACATTGAGATATTCACATATATGTGCAAATATCCAAGGGGGTCCCCCAAAAAACCAGAATTATCTTCTGGAGTGGAGGCCTCATGTAGTACAGGCTTCCCTTGCTAGGTGAGTGTACTAGGAACCCATCGGTATCAGTGCACCTGCTGGTGTTGCTGTGAGAGGCTGCATTTGGCTTCAGTGAATTGTTTTGGAAAACTTTTTCAGGTGTTTGCCCATTTCATGATGGACGATTTACGAGCGCACCTGCCCACACCACACTGCGTGTTCAGCAGTTTTTGTTGAAAAACGGGGTGACCCTGTGCCCCACCTTCTTTACTTACGCCATCTCGCTCCAGGGACTTTTTTTGTTTCCCTGGGTGAAGAAAAGTCCTCAAAGGGAAACATTTTGCTGATGTGGAAGAAGTGAAACAAAAAACGGCAGGAGCACCCTTAAAAGGCATCAAAATTGAAGTGTTCAAAACTGTTTTGAGCAGTGGAAGAAACATCTCGATAGGTGTATTGCATCAAATGGAGAGTACTTTGAAGGTGACTGAAGTTTAAACATGTAAGAATGAATGCATAATTTTTTATAAATAAATTCTACTTTTTTGGGTCCCCCTTTGTATATAAGTAGTTTGATTGATGTTGCTTTGTTCCTGTCATTTAGTGAAGTTTTTGGGTAGAACTGGTGAGTATTTGACTCTTACTCCGATGGTACAGCGTGACTCTGTGGTTAACGGGAGAGTTGTTCAGTGGTTAAAGTAGATGCTCTCCGGGTTTGGGCCGACTTGGAACTCTTCAGAGCCGTCATCTTGGTGCTCTGACTCCTGCATCTTTATTGTGGGTTCTTCCCTGATTTATAGCCAGGATTTAATGGATTGAAATTGGGGCGTGAATTTATTTATGGACAGGTGGTGGCCAGGTACAGTGCGGTATAGTGCAAACAACAATGGATTTAAAAGCCAGGCCTTCTTAATTCCTGTCCTGACCCAACAGTTCACCAGTTTTATGAGCTGAGACAAATCAATCACTTTCTCTCCCTGTTTTTTAGTATCCTCTTCTCTGGAGTGGTTATACAAGTACCCTGTGAGCATTGTAGAACAGTAGTGAGAATAAGGCCGAAATTTTGCACAGGTAAAGTGCTTTGTGAAACATGAGGCCATCTGAAGTTCAGCACGGCGCGGCTGGCAGTGCCATCATCCCTGTCGCGCAGCGCCAGGGAAGAGGAAGCAGCAGTAGTCTGGGCCTGCTCACACTGCTGAGCGTTTCCTCCCTCCTGCTGCCCGCACTGCTGCGTACCTGTTTTAATCAGCTTGGCTCTGTGTGTGTGTTTGTGTGTTACACACGAGTCTGTAGGAGCAGTAATCTATCTAGTCAAGAATAGTGCACAAGTCCTTTGCTCAATCCTCCATCACGTCCTTGTTTCAGCCTCACATGTGGAGTTGCTTTAACAGGTTTTTGGTTGGTCAGCCTGTGGCCAGATGGGGACCCTGGCACGTGTAAATTACAGCAGACGACAGTGCATACTGTTGATGGGAGCCCTCTATCCCAGCTTGATGATGGTCTGAGAATGCTGATCAGTAGCTTTTGTTTGGCTTGACAAGATAGGAGGAGCTTGTTCAAGAAATCTGTTATCTCTGAGATCCAGCCCAGTACTCAGTACTTGTGGTTGCTTAGTTCTGAAGCTGAAAAAAAGCCACATTCCTCTTACGTTCTTTGTTCAGACTTTAATAGTTCATGCTAGTGAAGAGCTGTGTACATGGTGAGCAGTGCTAATGGATGTGGGGCACTGGCAGAGTGTGGGTGAATTGCCCTGATTTCTGTGCGAGTCTAAAGTGATTCTCAGAGACCTTCTTTGCCAACTCTTTTTTTTTTTAAAGATTTTACTTATTTATTTTTAGAGAGGGGAAGGGAGGGAGAAGGAGAGAGAGAGAAACATCAGTGTGTGGTTGCCTCTCGTGTGGTCCCCACTGGGGACCTGGCCTGCAACCCAGGCATGTGCCCTGACTGGGAATCGAACCTGCGATGCTTTGGTTCGCAGCCCACGCTCAATCCACTGAGCTATGGCAGCCAGGGCCTTTGCCAACTCTTAAGAGGACAGTTGTTCTGTAACTTTTTCTTGTTCCAGAATAACAAGATGACAAATATAAGTGACTTTGGGACACTTGATAAATGAGAGTATCTTTCCTAGTGGTCTTTTCTCTTGTGTGTTGTAGTAGAAACCTAGGTTTCAATGCTCTCTTTATGGGACCCTGATGGGAACTGAGAATTGGAGGGATCATAAAGTTAGGAATAAAGAAGGATTTTTTTCATGAGTTCTTCCATAAGCAATTATAATTTATCTTTCTGATAAGGTGTTAGGTATAGTTTAATTTCATCAGGAAAGTTATTGTGAAGGGATTTAACTTCATTTAGAACAAAATGGATCTTAAGTTGACGTTGTGCATCAGAAACTCTAAATATGTGCATAACTTTAGCTTTGAAATTCTACTTCTAGATTGTTGTATTAGGGAAAAATTAAGAATTGTAATTACGTGTTCAGAAATATGTATTCAAGAGCCCTGGCTGGTGTGGCTCAGTGGATTGAGCTCTGGACTGCAAAGCAAAGGGTTGCCAGTTTGATTCCCAGTCAGGGCACATGCCTGGGTTGCAGGCCAGGTCCCCAGTGGGGGTGGGGGAACACGTGAGGGGCAAGCACACTTTGATTAAATAAAATATATATATAAGGATAATTATCACAATAAGATTTATGAAAGTAAAAAAATAAGCAATGACGTAAGTATAGGGAATTGATTTAAGTTATTTGTGGAATATTCATACAACAAGTTAGTATGAAAGCAGTAAAAATTACATATTTAGTGATGGGCAGATGTTCCCAATGTATTGCCAAAGGGAAAAAAAAGCATATTTAAAAATAACAGTACTTTTGTAAAAACTTTGTATGGAAAATGATTGGAAGGAGTCAGTTTAAAATATATTATTTTAGCCCTGACTGGGGTGGCTCAGTGGGTTGGGTGTCGTCCTGCAAACCAGAAGGTCACTGGGTCAATTCCCGGTCAGGGCATATGCCTGGGTTGTGGGCCAGTCCCCAGTTGCTGCGCATATGAGAGGCAACTGATCGATACTCTCTCGCACATCGATGAATCTCTCCCTCTCTTTCTCCCTCCCTTCCCCTCGGAAACAAAAAACTTAAAATATATTATTTTAACCAATTTTTGAGAGTTATGAACCATCTTTTTCCTTTGTGATTTTCTGTGTCTTTCAAGTTTTCCTGAATGAGCAGTAGTTTGTAATTTGAAAGAAAAATAAAGGTTAAGAAAAAAGGTACAGCACTTCCAGTCAAGATGGCAGCATAGATAAACACAACTCACCTCCAAGTCTGACAACTGTGGAATTAAAGAAACCACATCCATCCAGATTGGTAGGAGGGGCAGAGATCCTGAATGGGCTGGTTCCACACCCATGTGTGGTGGATAAAAATTTGGGAGGGATATTTTGGGAATAAGAAGTCCCAGCCTCACACCAGGCACCCCAGCCAAAAGGTTCCATTGACAGAAAGATAAGTCCCCATAACTTCTGGCTGCAAAAACTCTAGAAAAAGAGCTAAATGGAATGAAGGTAAGCAATGTATCAGATGCAGAGTTTGAAACACTGATTATAAAGATGCTCAAGGAACTTAATGAGGACCTCAGTAGCATAAAAAAGATCCAGTCAGAAGCAAAAAGGATACATTAATTGAAATAAAGAACAATTTACAGAGACATAACACTAGAGTAGATGAAGCTGAGAATCATATCAATGATTTGTAATATAAGGAAGCAAAAAACAACTGCTCAGAACAACAAGAAGAAAAAAGAATCTAAAAAAATGCAGATAGTATAAGCAGCCTCTGGCACAACTTCAAGAGGTCCAACATTTGCATCATAGGGGTATCAGAAGGAGAAGAGAAAGAACAAGAAATTGGAAATCTGTTTGAAAAAATAATGAAAGAAAACTTCCCTAATTTGGTGAAGGAAATAGACATGCAAGTCAAGGAAGCACAGAGAATCCCAAATAACATGGATACAAAAAGGCATACTCTGAGACACATCATAATTAAAATGCCAAAGGTTAAACATAAAGAGAGAATCTTAAAAGCAGCAAGAGGAAAGCAGTTAGTTACCTATACGGCAATACCCTTAAGACTGTCAATTGATTTCTCAAAAGAAACTTCACAGGCTAGAAGGGATTGGCAAGAAATATTCAAAGTCATGAAAAGCAGGGACCTACAGCCAAGATAGCTCTACCCAGAAAGGCTATCATTTAGAATTGAAAGGCAGATACAGTGCTTCCCAGATAAGGAAAAACTAAAAGAGTTCATCATCACCAAACCATTATTATATAAAATGTTAAAGGGACTTATTTAAGAAAAGATCAAAAGTATGAACAATAAAATGGCAATAAATACATACCTGTCAACAATGCAGTCTTAAAAACAAACTGAGCAAACAAGAACAGAGACAGAATCATGGATATGGAGACAGAATCATGGCTACGCAGAGCATTTTGATGGTTGCCAGATGGGATGGGGTGTGAGGAAATGGGTGATGAGCGAGGGGATTAAGAAGTACAAATAGGTAGTTACAGAATAGCCATGGGGATGTAAAGTACAATATAGGAAATGGAGCAGCCAAAGAACCTATTATACACGTGACCCATGGACATGGACATTGGTGAGGGGATTGTCTGAGGGAGTAGGGATGCTGGGTGGAGGAGGAGAAGGGAGGAAAATCAGGACAACTGTAATAGCATAACCAATAATATATAATAAAAAATAACTAAAAAGTTTATTTCTGGGCCTTACCTTTTTTTTTTAAATCTGTAAAATTGTCCCGTGGCCCCAGTCTTGACAACCTTTAAATATCCTTTACAAAAGAAAATTCTCATATTTTACTTCTCAGGTACTGTCATTCTGTGAGTCTTGCGCTAATGTAGTATCTTAGAAGACCTGGCTTCCCCTCCCTAGATGTTTGTGTTAATAAAATATGGGAATTATTTGTGGTAGAATGTCTTGATGTTTAAGGGAAAAAAAATGAAACAAGATGAAAACAAAAATAACGGGGAACTCCAAAGCTTAAGAATAGCTTAATAAAATGGTTCGGCTTTAGAACAAGTCTGTGTTTCTTTCACAGCGGTAGTAGGATAGATTTTTCATGAAGCTAGAAGTCACGTTTGATCTCTTTTGAGTTTTGTTTTCTAAGACAGAGTTGAAGGTATTTTAAAGAAGAAATGCACCAGCAAGAGGCCTTTTCTTTGACAGCACTTTATCTCACAGCCCGCCTCCCTCCATTCACTTATCAATAACTTCATCTCATTTGCTTTATCCTGGAAATTCCATTATCTTCCAGGCAGTCTATTGCATTAAGCTGGTTAGTACCTAATATTGCCTCATTTGCATTGACACATGCTTGACCTCAGCCCTTCTGCTCTCTTTGTTAATGCACCAACAAGCACTGATATCTCTCTGGAGCATAATCATTTGGCTGTTAGCTCAACTAATAACAACCCTTCATTTGAGCTTATGAAGGTTTATTAAATAAAAACATGCAATCACCCTGGCAGTAAAGTAATGAAGGGAGAATGGAGGTAGACAGCATCCTGTTTTAAGAGAGCATGCTGAGTCTGCATTATAGGTATTTGGTTTCCTTAGGGAGAAGGGGCACCTGAATGGGTCAGATCGATACTGTGTTAGCAAACTGATTTTAAGTATGGGTGTTTCTGATTGCCTGATTTGATCACTGATTAGCTACAGGCTGCGGAGTTGGGGGAAAACAGTGCTCTTGCTCCAGGCCCTTGGCCTTGCCCCATGCTTCAAGCTCTCTGGGGAAGTCCATCTTAAGAATCACAGTGTCGATAGCCCTGAGGCCTTAAGTCGCTGGCAAAGCTGAGCCTTCTGGAGCCCAGAGCATCTTCCCCTTAGGGGTTCCAGGACATGTTTCTTTGTTGTTTGCAGCCAAAGGTTTTGGTGTTCTTGTTTAGTCCAGACTGTTCTAAAAATTTGTTTAACTTGTGTCTTATCATATGCATGTAAGAAAAGAGAAGGTATCAGTTCTCTGGAATAGTGTAATTTGATATGTTTTTACTGCACCCATAAGTTGGGCCAAGGCACACTTCAGGTTTATGTTGTCTTACTAAAGGGAAAAAAAAAGCTTCCTTAAGGGAGACAAAGTGACCAATTCAGAAATGCTAAAACATTTTGGAAACATGTAATTATCAGAGTCCTGAAGGAAATATTTGTTTTGGACTCAAGAGTGGCAAATATTTTCTTTTGTAGGGAATATTGTTGCCAAAATAAGTATTTTCATTAGCTAGCAGATGGTTTAGTTATCAGGTTTGTTTGTTTGTTTATTTGTTTATACCTATAAGTTTTCCTTCTTTATTTTGGCTTGAACCTTAGTTCTATTTAGAAACAGTTACTGAAGTCATTTACCTCTGGGTGGCTTACCTCCCCCAACTAAAAACAAAATAAGAAGACTGGTAGTTTCCTTTCTGCAGAGAAGCAGCTGTTGAGAATGGCCCACTGTGGTTCTTCTCCAAAATGTTTCCATTGGTTTATGTTAAAGCACAAAAGTAGATCTTCACCTAGTCAGCTTGAAGACAAACACTTATCTGGGGGATAATAATTTCTTAATTTAAACTAAAGTGAAATTGAGAAATAGACACTTGGGAAAGAAAAATGACTGACACTAGAGTTTCTAATTACAAAGATTTCCTTTGTTGCAGGCTTATCTTTCATCTCCAAGTAAAATTATTTGAAAAATCAGACAGTTCTTGATTATGCACATATTAGCTGTTTTTGGACCTACTTTTTTGAGTTACGGAAACATTTTTGGAATTTCTGTTTTCTTAATGGGCAGGCCTCTAATAGCAGACATTCTGTCCTGCTCAATATCATGTGTTAAACGTTTTTGTAAATGTTTGCTTATGTTCATAATCCTAAAGTAAATACTTGTTTTTATTCCAAAACAGATTTGTGCTATCTGTCTGAGCAGGTTCCTGTTGTGTTGAGCAGAATACCAATGTTCTGTTAGGTAATGACTGGTGTTCTGTGAAGAAAGTCCCCACTAATAGTATCTTTTCCCCGCAAAAAATAACTTTATAAATGCATGTAAGAAAAATTCCAGATACACTAGTTGGCTCATTATCTACCTGTAGTAAGTACCCTGTAAGAAATGGTGTGGCACACCTGGGCAGTCTAGGCCGTAGTGGAGGTCACGTGGGGTGTGAATGAATGGCGAGTGCCTGGTGGGCGGACGTGCAGCAGCAGCAGCCACCAGTGACCTGTTCCTCTGTCTGTTGTCTGCTTGAGCTCCTTTCCAGTGCTGTGTTGTCCTACAGTTTTAATGTATGTACTTGTGAGATTATTTAGTGTCACAGATAGTCACACTTATGTATCCAATTTTGATTATTTCTCATAGCCACTAACTGTGAGACCATTTTGCTGCTTGTCTACTTAACTGCATCTCTTGAAGTTCTGTTGATGCTTCACCAGTGTTATTTTCAAAGTGTGCCTACTGTAGTCACCGAATTTGGAAAACAGTAAAATAATTTAGGAAATAACCATTTTTCATATATTAAAAAATCTCTTTGGTTGTATTTTTACTAGTAGTTATGCTCATTTCTAAATGTAGTTGGATTTCTCTTTTAGGGAAGCTTTAATGTTTGTGAGTGCCTGGAAGGCAGGCCCCACCCCACACCCCTCCCCAGCCCAGTGCGACAGAATTGACCATTGGCGATGACTGTTTGCTGACTCACCAAGTTTTTCTTTATGAGTAAACTTTATGGTACAGGCTGCTTAAAGCAAGATAAGGTGAACTGTCAGGTTTCTAAAGTGATGTTCTAGACCTTAAGTGTTGCATTAACTACTATTTTATTCACATTTGTTTGAGTGCCACTAAGTAAGGTTAGAGGAGGGGAAGACACTGGCCTTGCCTAACTCCCATAATTATACCTTTATAAATAGATTTTTTTAACAAGAGAAGAACAAAAGAAAGCACTGTGTTTTTTTATAGAAATAAGATACTATTATCTATTCTTGTTGTGGGAAGGTTTTCAAATCTTTGAAATTTTAAGACACTCTGTTTGTGTGTGTGTGTGTGTGTGTGTGTGTTAATTGTACTTGTATTTTGGGTCAGTAGAACTTACTTAGAAAGTTTGTCATCTAAATCAGCGGTCCCCAATCTTTTTGGAACCAGAGGACTGGTTTGGTGGAGGGGGGACAGTAGGCTGAGTGCAGGCGAGCTTTGCTCACGCCCCATTCCTAACAGGCCTTGGACCCATAGTGGTCTGCAGCCCCGGGGGTGGGGACCCCTGATCTAAATGGTTATAATGGTTCTATGAAGGAAACAGCACTGTACTGAAAATGTTACATTGGAGCATATTGAAAATATGCTCTTAGATTTCTTTATCCATGGAATAAATAGGTTTTGTTAAAAATAATTTCAGTGAACACTCAGCATGTGCCAGGCTCTGGGCTGAGTGTTTTACCTATATTTAAAAAAGGGTTTAAGCCCTGACTGGTCATTTAGTTGGTTAGAGCATTCTCCCAATATGCCAAGGTTGCGGGTTCCATCCCCAATCACGGCACATACAAGAATCAACCAATGAATGCAGAAATACGTGGGATAACAAATGGATGTTTTTTCTCTCTCTCTCTTCCCTTCCCCCCTCCGCCAGCCCCCAGTGCTTCCCCCTCTCTAAAATCAATAAATAACAATTAAAAATATTTTTTAAAATTTTACTTAGGTGGCTTTGAAAGTTGACATTGTCATATAATTTTGTATTTGGAACTTGAGCTATTTGGGTTAAAAAGCTTCATGCAAATTCCTACAAACAAATTGAGTGTGGACGTGCAGTGGATGATTTTTAAGCTTAAACATTGCAGTTGGATTTAATCATCATAAGGGATAAGGCTACATGATGGACCAGTGGTTTACCCAATTATTTTTCATTTTCTGGATCTCCATGTCACTGAAGGTTAATGCATCGTCTTTTCCCTGCTAGAGACTCAAGTTAAAATCCATTTTAGAGCACAAGTGTGAATGAATTTGTTGTTGTTTTTCCTCCTTGGGGACACTTGGGTCATTTTGCGAGGCTGCCTTTCCATTTGGAATTGCTGGCAGCGTGCGCAAGGCCCAGGGCTCCTGAGCGAGTGGGGGCAGTTGCGAGTCAGCATGAAAATGAACTGGCAGGCTTCAGAGGGCAGAGCTGGCCCAGGGCTTGTCACTCTTTCATTCCCTGATTCTTTCTTGGTTAACTTAAGGAAACTTATTTGCTGCTGACACTTGATTATAGCATGTCACAAAACGAGTGAAATGGTTGAGGGTCAGCCTTTGCATTTTCCTCCCCCTCCCAGGCCGGCTTGCACTGGGCAGCTCCCAAGCTTTGTGTCCTCACCGCGCACAAGCTCCGCCAGGACTGTGCACACTGGTGTAGGTCTCAGACCAGCACGTGCCACCAGCGTGTTTCCTGGCTTTCATTGTCTGTTGCTTTTGTAGAAATGCTTCATTTTTTAGGGGCATGTTCATTCGCGTAAGCGCATTTAATGTTTTTACCCTGAAGTACGTATTATTAGTTATTGCCTTTATTTGTACACATTAGGAATATTTAGAAGTATAACCTAGGCCGGCAGTGGTCACGGCACATCAATCCCTTCAGGGAGCTTGGTAGTTGGCAGTGCTGCCCCCACCCCCAGCTCAGCTGTGGTCGTCTCTGCTCTGTTGTCGTTACTGCCTTTACACTCTTTGTGTTGCTCCACCGTCCCCTTTTTCCCTCCCAAGGAGCAGTACCTAGACTATTCTCTGTAACTTTTTTTTCATTAAAAATACGTAAGATCTTTATACACAAAGAAATATAGTTTTATATGCATGGATAAATGGGATCCTGGCATACATGCTATTTTTTGAGACCTATACACTGTGGTTTCAAAATGACTTGCTCCGGGTTCCCTGTGCCCCTGTCCTGTCCGTCTGTCGTGGGCCTTCCCACACCGTTTTTATTCATCCGGTCCGGTCCGTATTGTCTTAATGTCTTTCAAAGTGCACCTTACTCCCGCGGTGTCTCCCTCTGTAAGGTTTGTCTCCCGCTCACCGCTGAAATTCCATTTCTTCTCTCAGACTGGCTCAGGCGGAGTGGGGGGTGACCGCTGCTGTCTGCATGTGGTTCGTGCAGAAACTGCATTGCCCTCTGTGTGCGTGGGCACGTGAGTGGGAGTGACAGAGGGCCTGGCTGTGCGCACACTCACAGTAGGCTTGGGCTAACCAGGCTCTGATTCGTGGTCACCATGAGAATTAACGGCAGGACTTACAATGTGCTTTTATTTAGTCCTGAGGGCTAGCTTTGAGAGTCGATTTAAACCTTTAGTGCATGGAGTTCTTGTGAGAACGTGAATGATGTACTCATGTAATTGGGGGGGGTCATTTTTTGTGTCCGTTGATAGGCCGTGTGTGTGGAGTAAATCGTACATATGGCTTCGCCGTGGCCCTTTAGGTGCCTTCCTGTTTGTCTTGTGAAGGTCGTTTGCTTCAGTGTTCCGCATCTCAGGTGGTGGGTAAGCCCTTCAAAGGCAGAACAGGCCTGGGTGCCTTATGCCATGGTCACCCCTATTTCACGGGGCACATGTCCGAAACCCTCAGTGGGTGCGTGACACCGTGGATAGTACTGACCCCTGTACATACTGTTGTTTCTGCCTTTAGATCCACCTGAGGTTTGATTTGTAAATTAGGCAGTTTCACAGAGAGAAGATAGGTTTTAGCAATCTCAGCATGCAATTTGTTTCTCTTACTGAGAGTTTTTACTTTTTCACTTAAAGCAAGCACTGAAGGTCTTTGGCATGTTAAAATTGCCAGCATCATTCCCCTTGCACTTCGGGGCCTTTATTAAGGAAAATAAGGGCGACTTGGTCACAAGCACTGTGATGCCATGGCAGTCGGTTGGACAACTGAGACAGCCACTGAGTGACTCGCGGGGAAGGTCGTGTGCACGGCGTGTGCACACGGTGCACAGGGGCGATCCAGGCCCTGGGCCCGTCAGGCCCGGATGGTGCGCGAGGTCGTCACACGACTCAGATGACACGCAGTTTAAGACTCGTGACTTGTTTATTTCTGGAGTGTTTCTATTTAACATGTTTGGACCCTGGTTGGACCCAGGTAACTGAAATTGCCAAACGTGAAACCATGGGTGAGGGGGCTACTCTACTCCAGAGTCTGATATGCTCACAGGTTCTCATAAACTCTCCTTTGACAGTATTTAAAAAAATAGTCTTTCACATTTGTAATATTGTTAGGTGATTTAGTTTTTGTACTTAATCATCTCTTTCCCCCTCTTTAGGTGTCAGCAGTGGAGTCTTTGGAGGGCCCCCTGCTCCAGGTGGAAGGGCTGAGCGACCTTAGGTTGGAACTTCACAGCAAAAAGATGAATCTTCACTTGGTTCTCATAGATGAGCTGCACCGGCACCTGTACATCAAGTCCACCAGCCGAGTTGCGCAGCGCAGCGCGGACAAAAGGAGGATGAGGTCGGTTAAAGAGACCCTTTGCTACAGTGTATGTGGCAGTGCAGAAGTTTAGGGAATAGTATTTGTTTCCCAGAATACTGCAGTTTATTTTACTTCTCTTTCTAACATGCATACTGTCTTTGAAAATACTCCGTATTCTGAAAGGCTGACACGCAGAGTTTGTCCATTCCTTCACCGCACATTTATTGTGGTCCTTTATGTAAAGATGCATGAGAAACATTTACTATGGGCCCTTAATATACTGGATCAGAGACACTCGGGTTTACCCCAGAAGGAAGAGGAAAAAACCCTTAAATTGGGTAGTGGAGTCAACCTAATGAAGAAATGTAGGTGTATGAACTGAAGTTACAGGATTCTTTGTTGCTTAGGCTTGTCGTCAGCTTCAGACAGTCCTCTTTCTGGAGTAGTTCAGGAGAGTCCTGTATTGAGGGGCCTGGGATGGACGCAAGAAATTCATTAGGTTAGTGTAGACCCAGTCGGGAGTAGACCAGATCTTAAGACAGTTGAGACAGCAGGACGTTGGCATTGTTAGCATGTGGCAGAGGGCTGTGCGTGTCGTGTCCTTCCGGGAGTCCTTTAGAATAGCCATAAGGTATTTTCGGAGGGCAGTTTAGCGCTATCCACTGCAGTCCACTTGGTCATTCTTTCTCATCAGCTGTGGACAAGAGAAGCACTGGAAGCAGTGCATGCCGGGAATGGAATCCTTAAAGCCCTGCCCTACTCAAACACAGATTGCCAACTTTGTGTGTGAAGCTGCAGGTTAGTCCAAGCCACTGCCAGAGAAAGAGGGGTTTCTGTCCCTTTCCTGCATATGGGCACTGGAAAAACTTCTGCCGACACAGAAGACAAGCTAAGGGTTATGTACCTGAGACTTACTTTCAACACTGCCTATGAATAGAATAACTGCCAGTACTTGAGTGGAGAGTAGAGGTGGGTGGGGGCCATGCTTAGGAACTTCCATCCACAGTGTCTGGTGGTAAATAGTGGGTCTGAATAGATTTCTTCCCATGCAAGGATTTAAAAAAAACATACTCTGGGTCCTGTGAAAATAGTCTGTAGCATACAAGAAAGTGAGTATTACCTTGAGGTCTCAGAAAAGATCATTTGGTGCTGTCCTGGGAGCTCAGTTGGTTAGAGCATACTCCTGACATGCCAAGGTTGCAGGTTTGGTCCCTGGTCAAAGCACATACAGGAATCAACCAATGCATGCATCACTAAGTGGAACAAGAAATGGATGTTTCTGTCTCTGTCTCTCTCAAATCAGTAAATAAAAAATTATAAAGCATTTATTTGAAAAAATTCAGGGAAACTTTAGGAGACTGAAGCTTACGGTTTCTCAAAAGATGAAAGATGACGTAGTAGATAATTTTTCAAAATTATCACTCTCCCACTTTAGTGGGAAAAATGTATTTTCTGCTCTTCGATGTATGGGCTCTTGCTCTTGCCAACTGATTAGCACATGGCACACAGAAGGGCCTGAAATGAGCTGGTGCCAGTGAGCATGCCCTCTCGTGCCCCTGCCACTGCCACGATGGCGCTGGTCCCAGGGGGAGGGTGAGAGACACCTGGAACTCTTCCAGGATCAGCCGAGCTGCCCGGCCTGGACCAGCCAACCCTCAGTATACGTGATCGTTGCTGAATGTTACTGAGATTTTGTAGTTGTGTGCAGCGGGCATGTAGCTTCTGCGAAACATTAATAGGGAGTGCTAAGAATGGAAATGGGAAAGGTACAAAAAGAAATAACTAAAACATGAACAAAATATCTGGAAAACCAAAATAAAGTAGGGAAATGAAGTCTTCATTTTTAGAGAGAGGAATTAGAAGAATGGATCAGTGATATGGAGGGAAAACTTCCTCATTATGAAGAAGGAAGAGATGAGGTGGCAAAAGAAAGATGATGTGTGTGAAAGATGGAGAACAGCTATCAGTTCAGTGATGTTAGGTATTTTGGAGAATGACACTGACATTTTCATGTTATAGGCTGAATTGTCTCCCCCTAAAATTTATGTGTTGAAGTTCTAACTCTCAGTACCAGAAACTGTGGTTAAATTTGGTGGTGGGGTCTTTTAAGAAGTAAATAAGTTAAAAAGGAGGTGGTCGGGGTGGGCGTTAATTGAATACAGCTAATGTCCATATAAGAGAAGTTTGGACACAGACTTGCACAGAGGGAAGACCATGTGGAGAAACAATGATGAGATGACCTAATACAAGCCAGGCAGAGAGACCTCAGAACAAGCCAGCCCTGCCACTGTCTCGAGCTTGGGTTCTAGCCTCCAGAATTGTGGAAAAATAAATCTCTGTTCATTAAGCCACCCAGTCTGAGATATTTTGTTATGGCAGCCCTAGCAAACAAATAGAGAAACAGAAGCAATGCCTATAGTGTAAATGAAGAAACCTACTTAAACAGGAAAAAAAAAAAGACCTTGATCTGCAAATCAAAAAATTTCAAGGTAAAAATCAATGAAAAAACGTTACTCTTATATATGATCCAGAAGTTTTTATGAATTTCAGAGACAAATTCTGTAAGCACCAGGGAGAAAATTTATGTTATCTGTGGTGATGTGATAGTTATTTGCCCATCCAGTACTTATTCTCCCCTTCTTCATTTTTAACGAAAACCTTATTTTGTTCTTGGTGGCTGTATGCCCAGCTACAAGGCTACATTTCCCAGCTTCCTAAATAGCTAACGGTAATTAGTGAGACTTCTGCTTGCAAGCTGCTGCATCGGGCTCATAGGGAAAGTTTAAAAGGTGCCAACTAAATTGGTATGCTTACGCTTTTACCCTTCACTTACCGTCCTTTCCTTCCCATGCAGAACTGGGCTGGTGCCGTCCGTCCACCTTAGACGTGAGGGAGCCTTCAGGATGGAAGCCACATGTTAATTAATTTCTTTAATGACATGGATCCTCTGTTAATATCCCTGAATAGTTACAACTTTTGTGTGACAAGAAGGAAAACCTTTGTTTTACTTTGTTTTACCCTACCACTTGGGTCTTCTGTTTTGTATGGTTAACCTAGTCCTTATCTGCAGCAAGGAGGGGAAATCAGGGTCTGCTGACCAGGAAGTGCCAGAATATGGCAGAGCACAGAGTCGACAAAGTGTTGACAGGGGAGAGTTGGACCACGGATTTCTGTACCCAGCCAGGTGGACATGGATGTGCATGGGTGGCAGAGAGATGTTTTCAGATATAAATTAACCAAAAAAAATCACTCTTATTTTCTGAGAAGAGTACTCAATCATAAACTCTGAGATATAAATCAGATTCAGCAATTTGAGAACAATCAAGTTGTAGGTAGTTTATAGCCTCTGCAAGGCCTGCATACCAGTAAATATGTAAACTACATTGAATAATTGACAAATCCATTTTTACAAGATCAAAAATATTAGCAAATTATTTTTGAAAAGATCTAATAGCAGTCTAGCTCATTCTTTTGCATGTGGCTTTCCATTTCTCCCAGCACCGTGTACTGAAGAGGCTTTCTTTTCTCCCTTGTATAATTTTGGCTCCTTTGTCCAAAATTATTTGACTCTGTACATGTGGATTTATTTCTGGCTGGCAGTCCTGTTCCATTGGTCTGCGTATCTGTTTTTTTGCCATTACCATGCTGTTTTGACTGTTGTTGTTCTGTAGTGTAATTTGAAGTCAGGTAGTGTGACACCTCTGGCTTTGTTCTTTTCTCAGGATTGCTTTGGCTGTTGTCTTTTGTGGTTCCATACAAATATGATGACTTTTTGTGCTATTTCTTTAAAAAGTGCAGTGCTAATTATCACTGCAATGGCAGTCATATTACAATATATAGATGTTTCAAATTAACATGTACATATTAAATTTATACAATGTTATATGTCACATATATTTCAATAAAAATAAATACATGATAAAAGAAAAAGAAGGTATATGTGGTCAAAGAAAACTACACAATAATAAACAGGATTTATTGTATATCTCTCAGCATTGTTAGTAGAGATTGGGAAATCTGGAGAGGCAGGAGATAGAAAGGAATGCTGGATTCTTGCTTGAATCAGAAGTTGTTTTATTTTGGATTTTAATAATTAGAGGACAATGTTTAATTCATTTAAATTTGTGTATGTTAACCTACATATGTGTATTTAAAGATTTCTGTATTGAAAAATCACTAGAGAAAAGAGCAAAATATATTGTCTACTGCAAAGGATGATGTATTAGCTAGTGCTCTGGACTGCCAATAGTAGACATCTGTCCTGGAAAGTAAGGCAAGGACAGGAAGCTAGTGGAAAGTTACCAGGTAGGTCACAAAATCTAAGAGAAGGAGGTCTGTGTGGAGCTCTGAAACCCAGGAGGGACTGAGGGCGATGAAGCCGCTGAGCACGCATCGTAGCAGACAGGCCGCGGGAGGGGCCTGTCTGGCGGGTGGCTGTCCTGCTGGCACTGTGCCTGCGTCGCTGGGTTTTTGACTCTCAGGTCAAAATGTTCTCTGAATGTCCCTCCATCCTTTCTTTCTGTCCTCACAATTCAAAGTCCTGGCTGGAAGCATTCAGTTTGTTGAGCCTGGGACATGTCTGGCCTCCTTCAACTTTTATAAAATGCAGTAATGCCCTCTTTCTTTTTTGCTTTGACCTGGACTGTGGAGAGTCTCTCCAAATACAAAGACTGATTTGATTGTTGGTGTCCAAAACAAACACACAAACACCCAACAGCAAGTTTCTACTGCTGGAGAAAAGAAATCATGTGAAAGCATATATATATAAAGAACTGTATTTTTGAAGTAGAAAGGAATTGGAATGATTTATATATTTCTTTTTTTTTAAAGATTTTATTTATTTATCTTCAGAGGGGAAGGGAAGGAGAGAGGGAGAGAAATATCAATGTATGGTTGCTTCCTGTACATTCCCTGCTGGGAACTGGCTGGGAACTGGCCTGCAACCCAGGCATGTGCCCTGACTGGGAATCGAACCGTGATCTCTTGGTTCACAGGCCCGCGCTTAATCCACTAAGCTACACCAGCCAGGGCGGAATGATATATATTTAAATCTGTATCCTTTCAGGGCTGTCCAACCTGCGGCCCATAGGCTACACGCAGCCCAGGGTGGCTGTGAATGCGGCCCAACACAAAATCATAAATTTACTTAAAGTATTATGAGATTTTTTTGTGATTATGTGTCGCAATGTAGCTGCTGTGTAGCCCAAGACAACTCTTCTTCTTCTAGTGTGGCCCAGAGGTGCCGAAAGGTTGGACACCCCTGTGTGTGTAGATATAAATGTATGTGTGTAGACAATCCCTGAAAGGATAATGCTGAAACACCGACTTATTACAAGGAATTGCCTGTGGGAAATAAAAACGGGGAATGGGGTCTAGGCAAGAAGGACTCATCGCAAACCCTCTGCCTTGTGAATATACTTGTCATGAGCATGTACGTATATTATTATTACTTTAATAGTTATTGATGATGCTTTTGAATCATTTTTAATGAAATGGCACAATGTTTACTGATGAAGGGAAAAAGTAGGATTTAAAATTCTATACAGGATCATCCAAAGCGTGTTGAAAAAAGAGAATGTGTACAGTTTGTGTGTGTGCGGCGGGGAGAGGGCAGGGAGGAGTGGACAGGCAGAAGCTTTGTTCTGTTCAGCATTTTGGAAGGACCTTATACCAGAATTGTATTAGTAGATTTTTTTTTGTATTTTCTAAAAAGAACCCTTCCTACCTTTACGAGGGGTGACCCCTGCAAAAAAAACAGAATTATTCCCTCTCCCCGCTAGGTGAGTGTTCCAGGAACCCATCTGTATCAGTGTACTAGCTGGCATTGTTGTGAGAGGCTGTGTTTGTCTTGAGTGAACTGTTTTTAAAGACTGTTTCAGAGCTTTTGCCCGTTTCATGATGAGTGATTTATGAGCGCACCTGCCCACACTGTGCTGAGTGTTTAGCCATTTTGGGGCCCTCACGCCCCACCCTACCTGTTCACCCCACCGTTCCCTGAGCAACATTTTTTGTTTCTTCGTATGAAAAAAGTCCTCAAAGGAAAACGTTTTGCTGATGTGGAAGAGGGGAAACAAAAAAATTGCAGAAGCACTAAAAGACACCAAAATCAACATGTTCAAAAACTGTTGAGCAGTGGAAAAAATGTCTTGACAGGTGTATTGTGTCAAATGGAGAGGACTTTGAAGGTGACTGAAGTTTAAACGTGTATGAATAAATACACAATGTTTTTATAAATAAAATCCTTTTTGGGGGGAATCCTCATATAAGCAGGTAAAATCAATAAAAAGTTATTTTAAAAAATATTCAATCCTTTTATTTATTGCATGCATCCCGGGTTAATACTTGATTAACCTTGCTTTCTTGGACACTAGTTAGAGGAGAGAAAATTTCAGACTGGTGGGTTTTGCTGCCATATTTGTCTCTGGGGATGTAAAGAGCGACCTTGACCCCATTGTATTACATGCTGCCCAACTGTTTTGTCTTTTAATTTTTTCCTATGCCGGTTTTCTTTCTCTTACCTTCAGTCTTTTTCCTCTCTTGTTAGATTTTAGCTTCACTTTATTTTGTACTACATGTCTTTAATTCTTGGTCTGTCATTTGAGAGCATGATTGTTTTTGCCTTTTATACTCTCTGAATCATTCATTATTTTTTCTGTATGTTCTGGCCGATCATGAAACTATAGAAAATTACTGTGCCAGCCATTCCTGTTTCATTCTTGTTAAATTTCCTTACTAAGGGCATATTATCCTTGACAGATATTTTTCAGCTCAGTTAGATTCAATAAACTTTTATGAGCACTTGATCTTTGACAGGTACTGTGCCAGCTGTTGGGGTTATAGAGGTGAATATATTAGTCAGTAGATTTACAACTTAAAGTTCAACTCACCTCTGTCAAGTTTTACTTTGATAATAAAATCAACCAAATGGACGGACGGTTGCTGTAAATTTTGGACGTAGTTGGACATATTTATTACTAAGGAAGGAACGGAAGTAAGTTCTAATTAAAAAGCAAATGTTTAATAAGCTGTTAATACTTCTAATCCTTCTTTAAAAACAAACAAACAAACCCAAACGTTTCATGGTTTGAATGTTGAAATCAAACACATTTAGAGGTAGCTCCTTACTAATTGAATGGATAGTTAGCAGGCAGGAAGTCATCGGGGCCGTGGTGGTAGGAGTTGCTTTTCTGGAATAGTTTCATTGGTTTCACAGTTTTGCTGTGTGCCCTGTGTGATTAGTTAGCAGCAGATCCCATTCGATCACCGTGTGTAGTTCGTAATTTTCGGGAAAGAGTCTTACGCTCATCGTTTGTCCCGAAAAACTCAGCTATGAACGATTCTCAATAGATTTGTAAATAAAAATTTGTAATCAAATGTATTTAAAAAGAAAAATAACTCCTATCAATATTTTTTTCTCAAAATAAGGCAGTTCAGATCTTTCATATTAATTAGAAACTTGAAAGGAACAGTCCAATTTTGATTTTTTTTGTTTGTAAGAATACTTCTTCTGAGAGAGTCAAAACCCTTTGAAGTTACTGATTAATTAATTAATTAATACTTTCTGAACTTTATCTCTGGCGTATGATGAGAATAGGCTTTTTCCTATTGTCCGAAGTAGAAACCGAGGTATGTTCCTGCTCTTTAAGTGTGATGTTCGACAATGGCACCTGCCTTTCTGTTGAGCTCCTTGTCTGTGGTAACTAAATTAAGGGTTCTCTTGAACTCTTGAGATTAAGTCCTTCCATAAAAGAACAAGAGAAAAACGAAAAGTCATTTGCAGAGTGACTTGCCTTTGGGTTAGTGTTCACAAAAGGAGAAAATTGAAGCCCAGGGGAAAATTTTAGAAAGAGAGATGAGTCTATGAAAATAGTTTTGCAGTAAATCGACTTTCTGAAAGTTTATTGATGGAGTTCAAGGGCCCTCTGGCTCTGATGATAAGTCAGCAGGTTATTTTTTTCAAAGTTAAAATGGCAAGCCGTTTATCGCCCTGTATATTTAACTAAAATATATTTTTAGCTAAAAACTGAGAAGATGGTAGGTTTGGATCTCAAGAACACCTGTGTTTACAGAAGTGTGTGCATTCTTATACATGTGTAGTCACACCTGTCTGCTGACCTCAGTGCTTCATGGACAGGCCTGCCAGGCCGCATTCCAGCTGCCTACCTGAGCTTCCCTGCTAACTGATGCTTTCCTTTAACAGTACTTTGAAAGTATTTCTGCACTTTTGTTATGGAAATATTTATAAAATATGTATTTTTCTTATTTAAAATTGAAATGAACTTTTTTTATTTGCTCAATAGCACCATCAAACATACTCCTTGGGATATGTATGTATCTAGGGGTTAGAGAGTTGTGTGGAGATGGTTTTCCAATTGTGAGTAAAATGCAGGTGAAAAGGATGAGGAAGCTGAAAGGAAAAATGAGAAGTAATAGTGGTCAATATATGAAAGATAAATGGATGAATGTATGATCTAATGGATTTGTCCATTAATGTGATAGGCAAACTGTTGTGATAAACTAGTGGATTTGAAAGCTCTGTTGGATTTTCTTAAGATATTTTAGGCGAGTAGGAAGTTCTAGCTATATTTGGGAGGAAAAGAGTTACTGGAACTGTATCAGTTCAGTTCTTGGTAAATGCTGTTTGTGCTCCTTTTATGTATGTTATTCTTCACATGAGGTTGTTTCACATTAGTGTGCAAGTGATTCCAACAGTTGGAAATGTGCTAAGTTTGGTTTAGCTCCTATCTTAGTCATAGTTGGATCCTCAGCAAGGGGGCGTGGTGCCAGGCACCTAACAGATGCTTAAGACTCGAGTAATGATTCCCTCTTTTCTGTATTAAGTGAAAAGGGAGAAGATAATGACCGTCATAATTATCCTTATGGCCTAGGACAAGGAGTCACACATTACCAGCCCTGGATGAAAATGGCTCAGATGATAATTTTGCCCTTTAATGTAAAGTTTGTTTTTCAAAGTTTTCTGAAAGAATATGCTTATTTTTAACTAGCTTAAAAATACACACTTACCTCGCACTTCCATTCCAAAAGTAGCGTAGGAGGGAGATGGGACTGTATCACTGTGGAGAGGGAGGGGGTGGGGTGTTCAGAATTGCACACATCCTCTTCCTCCATTTGGAGAAAGTCTTCCTGCAGGTGTGGTCTCATGCCTGCTGCGCTGTGCCTTTATACTCATTATGTGGGTCATTTCTAAGGGTAGCAACTGCGCAGATGCCGTGTGTCGGGACTGGAAAGGGGAGATGAGGACTCTTTTTGCCTTTGACTCTCTACCCTTGAGACTTAGAGAGGCTTTTCTGTTGTGGATGCAGTGCGAAGGTTCAGTTTCTGGAAGGTGGGTTGCAGGTGCTATTTGCCTTGGCATTGCCTATCTATATTCTTGCACTGAACAGATGCCTATAAATGGGAGTTAACTTGAAAATGTAATTGTTTTTATAGTCCTTTTATAAAAATTTATGTATTTAGCTTGGAGATTATAAAGTTAATCATTAAAGATGAGGGGCTAGGCCTTTTTGGAAAAGGTGATAAATACTGAATTAACCTGCTTGAGATTCCTGAAATCATCTTTTATTGTAGTGATTCTCAACTTGATGAGATATACGAACCTCTTTTAAAGAAGACTAAATGTCGTGAACTCAGAATACGTCAAAAAACTTTAACTTGAAAAACACAAATTAAAGTAGACTTAACTAGATAAACCTTCACTGGGTTATCATGATGTGGTGTCATTTGCTCTTTCTTTGCAGATAAATTAATTTTTATACAGTAACAAAGGGCACTGAAATTGCACGGTGTAATTTGGTTCTAAGGTGGCATCCAGATGATCCAGAACACACACATCAATTTTTTTTAAACCTTGCATGGAAATGAAAAGACTGAATATAGAAGTACTTGGAAACCTTAGAGTACACCATTATCCCTGCCTGTGACAATCAGCACTTCACGGGAAATACACTTGGGAGATATTTGCAGTCACAGTGTAAAGAGGGCTCATAACAGAGACAGAGTGACAAGGGACGGGCACATAGTAGGACTTCTGTTGCTCTGGGAGAAAGTGGTGAGTAAACTGCTGCTGCTTTTCCCTGCAGCGCCCTCGTGAAAGACGCGCCTCCTGTTCCTCTGATTGATGTTACAAACCTTCCTGCTCCTGGAAAGTTTCTTGATACCTCTCAGTATTCGACTCCTGGAAGCTCAAGTGGTAAGTATTTAATTCTCCAGCCACTAAACTTTTTGGAATATTGCCACTTCTAGGCAAAGATCTAGGGATGCCTGGGGGTCTGGGGGAGCCTGAGGTTAGTGTCTTGGGTCCTCTGATGAGCCCTTTGCCTTCCTTAGAGGGAGTAAGGTTTAAGATGATTGACTGGGCCTGTTGGCAGTTGTCGTGGTTGGAAACTGGCAGCTGCATCTGGCCCGCCTGCTGAATTCAGTCGTAGATGTTTTATTTGACTGGCATTGTTTGTGTTTCTGAAGTTGAGTTTAGATGTTTTTTGGTGGGGTGTGTATTATCTTTTTTGGTATAACCTCTACTGCTCCTGTTAGCTTTTTATTTTTAGAGGGAGTTGAGTGGGGGAGAGAAAAACATCAATTTGTTGTTCCACTTATTTATGTGTTCATTCGTTGATTCTTGTACCTTCCTGACCAGAGGAGATCAAACTTGCAACCTTCGCGTATGGGGAGGATGCTGTAACCGACTGAGCCTCCTGGCCAGGGCTGCTCCTGTTAGCGCTGACCCAGCCGCTTCATGCGTTGCTCTCCCTGTGCAGTCCCTGAGCGCCTTGGAGTGTGTGAGCCCTGTTCTGTATCCCGACTCCTGTATCTTCCAGTGGCCACTTCACTTCATATGTGCCTGACGCACACACGTGTACACACACACACACTGAAGTTTGAGAACACATCCTCAAACTAACCATGTTTCCTCTTGGGCTGCCTACTATTCTGTTGCATAAGATAAAGAAGAGCCATTTTGGCTTATATTTAACGGGGAGGGAGAGTATGCTTTGAATCTGGGCTCTGAGAGCCCCTGGGCCTCGGCCCAGAGCTGCTCTGTCTGCTGTTGCCGGGCTCAGTGGGTGCGAGGGTGTGGGCTGCCCCGAGGGTGCCTGCCTTGGACACCTCCCTCTACACCGTCTAACCAAATGTAATGTCAGTTATCATTGGCTTTTCAGGTAAAAATTGGTTTTTATGGTTCTAATTAGTTCTGTAGTCCTACAGAGCTTGAAATAATGAAAATACAGAAAAGGTAGCAAAATTTAGATTTGGTTGATATATTCTGTATAACTAATTGAAAGTGCTCTTTGTGGGGGATGTTTAATTACCTTTTAAAAACATCATTTAATTAAATTTAAGGTTATTTAGGCTTAGGACCTTGAAGTTTATTGCTTTTACTATAGGAATCATAATATTTTTCTGAAAGTCTGCTTATTTACTGATTTTTTTGGAGACACCTTGAACATTGGTTTTTACTTTGATACTTGACATACTCAGTCTCTGTTAAAAGGTTTTGTTTTCCTTCTCTTTCTGATCTAGCGTTACTGTTCTCTGAGTTTTGGCACTGCTTTGGGCTGTTGCAGTGTGTGGAATTATGAAACAAAATATTTCTGTACATTTGATTTGTATTTGCCTCTAATTTTTGTGGAAATTATCAATGGTTTTGTCCTCGTGTTTTTATAGTGTTATCACGGCTTAGCTAGGTTATGTCAGTTTATGTCAGTGTTACCCAGTCAGGAGCCAAATGAGAGAGAAATGTAATTGCTTATGAAGAAATGATAGGGCCGGCCTTTTGCAAATGAAAAGTACTGTATAGATACCAGATAAACTGAAGATGTCAATTATGGAAGATTTCAGTACACACTTAATGTTGCAACATCTGTTATTTTTAACAAGACAAACTCTTACTTTGTGACGGGCGCTTTTTCTATCAGGCCCTGTTGTTAGCCTCCACGTAGTGGAGCCCTCGTGGACACTTGGGCCTTCTCGGTCTCTTCCTTAGTGATCGGGAGTGACTCTTCAAGCACTGTGCATGGCAGTTCAGTGGAGCCGGGGCCATTACGCAGAATACTCGTAGATATGTGTGCAAACCTTAATTTTTAGAAGGCCGCATTTCTTGACTATTTTGAAGACTGTTGATCTCGTGGTTTTTCTGTGGGTGACTGAAAAATAAGGTAAATTATCATTGAGTAAAATCAATAATAATGGTAATTAAGATGTGTTTAGAGCCTGTCTCTGAAACTATTTTAAGTGCTTTATATGCATTTATTCATTTAGTTCTTCAATAGTCTTTTAAGATAAATAATGTAGCAGGTTTTTGAATAAGGTTTTGTTGTAACATTGTGAAATGCCAGTAAGAACCTAACTAGTTTAGTATACATTGTTTCACTTGAAGTCACAGAACTGCCAAAAGATATTAAGTGTGAGGATTTACTGAGGACTTAGCCTGATTTTACAGATGAGAGCACCGAGGCTTGGGAGGGTTAGTAACTGGTTTAACTGACTCAGCTGACAAGTAGTGTCCCTGTGATTTCATACTGGGAGCTGGGTTCCAGTGTGCTCAGTCGGTTTTCCTGCGGACAGGCTGGGTGTGCTCTGTGCGCTGCTTTTCTGTTGCTGCCACAACCACTCACCACAGCATAAATCTGTCATTGTTCATTGTGGTTGTTCAGGTTACGAGTTCAATGTGGGTTTCATTGGGCTAACGCCAAGGTGTGAGCAGGACTGTGCTCTGTCCCGAGGATCGATGGGAGAATTCGCTCACTTGCCTTTTCCTGCTTTCCTTTGCCTTGTGGTCCCCTTCTCTATATTCAAAACCAGAGATGGTGCGTCACGTCCTTTTCATGTTCCATTTCTCTGGCCTTCTCTTCTGTGCCCTCCTTCCTTTTGTGAGGACTCGTGATTAGATTGATTTCCACTGGATGACTCAGGATAATCTCCCAATCTCAATGTCCCTAACCTTAGTATATCTGCAAAGTTGCCTCTGCCACGTAAGCTGGCATTTCCAGGGTCTGGGTATTAGGACATGGATATCTTGCTGGCACCATTATTCTGCTTATCGCACTCTGCCCTTAAGTTATCTTTAGGGGCCATTGTGTAAAAAGTATACATTTTTGAAGTTATATGGGAAGTCTTTTTAAGTCATTGCAGTTCTCATCTTTAGGTCTGTGTTAATCTGGGTCACTTTATTAAAGGGGATTGTGTAAATGAGGAAGATGTAAATTATGTAGAGAACTGCATAAAATGTTACTAAGTACACATAAAAGTGTGAGGCTGATGAAATATATTACAATGAAGGGCAGACATTTTCTTATTCTTAATAATGAGCGTAAGTCCTGAGAGTCTATTTGTGAAGTGCTCTGCAGGTCAACCTAGAAAGTAATGTCATTTTCAGCAGGTAATTTAACATTGGCTCTTAGAGCTTCCCTCTCACGTTGTGAAATAGTGGGATTAAGGGGGTAATCCATTAGAACTGACGTTTTTATGGAGGGAGCTCTGATAGGGAATCCCTGGGTAGAACAGATCTTCCATTGGGGTGCCATAAATTAAGGTTGGAGGTGGTTCCTGAGAACTTACCGATTGTTATTAATTAAATGAGAATTTTGATTACTTGTGAATGAGACATTTTTCAAATGTCTTATTTAGAGGTAGAGTTGTGACTTTTCTGTGAGAGATTTTCTATTGTGGTTGAGGTGTTATAGTTTGTGGGATAACATTGTCACATAATTCAACTGATATAAACTATGAGGTAGTTAGGGTGGGTACTATCGTTATTGTCATTATGGTTATTGTATTTATATCTGTCAGATTTCAGTATGTTTCAGATGTTTAGGTTATCATACATCTTGTATAGAATTATGTGCATACATCATCTAATTAAAAAATAAAGCACTTAATTATAAAATGCAAAATCAAGGCACAGATTGGCAGAAACAAGCAGCCCAATAAGAGAAAATGATCAGCATCCCCCTAGCTTTCCCAAGTGATAATGAAGAAAAGAAATGGCATAATAAATGACTGAGCAAAAAGGGCCATTTGCAGAAGAGTCCACATACATGGAAATACTGGCATTTGTCTGGCAAAGTATCCAGAGTATATAAAGAACCCCTGTAAATGAATAGAACAAGCTAACAGAAAGGCAAAAATATGCAAATTTAATAGGCAAAAACATGAACAAGTAGTTTGTATAAGAAGACATGTATGCTAGTAAAATGTATCAAAAGCTGCTTATACTGTCTAGTTAATCAGGTACTTAAAAAACTCATTTTACAAATATGGAAACTAAATCCAGGGATATTGAGGGATTGGTCCAGGTTCAAGCAAGATGGCGATTGTTGGAGCCTCTTGCTGTCCCCACTCTAAAAGTGTCAGGATACATTTTGCAAGCCTTTTGCCTGTTATTTTCACCAGTCACAGTATTTTGTGATGCACAAGGAAACTAATGACTAATTTAGATGTAATAATTCAACTATAACTTGGGTAGAAGGATTGGAGAGGTGTGGAGAAAAGCCAGTAATTGTGGGAAAATGTTGTTTTAAGCTATTGGATTCTCGGTGTGTCCTTTCACTGGGCCAGCCGCCCTCGGAACACTTGGAGCAATTACTCCCAGGTGAACAGGCATTTCCTGTGTGGCTCCTTTGTTTGTTTTGTTCCTGCTCCTGCTGGGATCGTGGCTGTAATGACACTGGACTTCTTTTCTCTTTGGTACCAGCATTGATTAAGCAGTAAAATGTAAAGAGAGTGCAAGTTAAATGATTTTTTTCTTTTGCTGCCGTTTTCTGGGTGTGCATTTTATCTCATAAAATCTCATTCTGAGACTTAATATTTATCTTAGGAATTTTGGATCAGATATTTAAAATAGTTTCTCTACTTTGGGTAGGAGCTACAAATCTCAACATAAAAGGAGATAATGTTTCTCCTCTTGGAACTCACATGTCTAGGATAATGAAGATCTGATTCTCCAAAATATTGTGACATGTTCTGAGCTATTTGTGTCCTGAGGTTGGGGTCTCCCTTGGCATTTTAAAGCAGCTGTTCCTAAAATATCTTGCATTTACTCATAAAATATCTTTGTTGATTCCTATAATTGATCATAAGTATAATTGAGGGAATATACAAGATAGACAAAATAGAATTAATAGTTTAAATATTTCTAAGTGTAATATACAAGATAGACAAAATAGAATTAATAGTTTAAATATTTCTAAGTAAAAATGAAGGAGGGTCAGAGTTTTAAAAAATTATTTACAGTACATTTAGTATATTGTATGTACTATAAAATATGAATATTATATAATCCATATATTAGAGAGCAATATAACCACCACCATGTACTCTCCATTAGATAATAAATATTAATATTTTACCATATTCACTTCAGGCAAAGCCTCAGACAGGTAGCTCAGTTGGTTAGAGTGCTGTCCCAATGTGCCAAGGCTGTGGGTTGGGTCCCTGCTCAGGGCATGTGCAAGAGTCAGCCAGCAACTGTAGAAATAAGTGGAATGACAAATCCATGCCTCCCTCCCACTTCTCTTTTTCTAAAGATCAATAAATTTAAAAAAAAATTACTAGTACGGTCAAAGTCCCCTGTGATTGGGTGAATTCTTCCTTAATTTCTTTCCTCTCTTACCACAGAGGTAACTGCTATTTTGAAATTGTTCTTTTTCTTTTTCCTGTACGCCTTCATACTTTTACTGTGTATATGAGTGTGTATGTGTGCTTCGTTGTGTATTTATACATAGAGAAACAGCACAGCTCGTATATTTACATATGTGTATATGGACATGAACAGTATACATTATATGTTGTTTCTGTATTTTTATAGAGAAGTTATTCTTTTGAATATTTTAAGGTTTAAGTAAATTGTATCACTAAATTTACTTATTTACTTAATTTTAATTGTATAATTATAATTGTATAATATAACATGTATCATTCTACTGCTTGGGTGTTTCACTCAGTATCATATTTTTTTGGATTTTCTCCTGTGACAATATAGCTCTAGTTTTTAAATCTTAATGACTGTTAGAGTATTTTATAAAATATATCACTATTCATTCCCCTATAGATAAGGTATAAGTTGTTCCTGCTTTTTCATTATTAAGAACCTACAGCAGTGAGTATACTTGTACATGTTTCTGTAGGACAGAGGTGCGCAAGCAGTGATCTCTTGGGAGTAGGTTACGGGAAGATCTGAGACACCAGACCCTTTATTCAGCCTCTGGAGTAGCTGGTTGGGTCTCGGGGCAGTCAGAATTCCTAGGAAAGCCTCTTTAGCCACATGCAGCCACCTCCACCTATCCTCACTGTGCGGGATCTGTAGCAGTATTTTCCGTGTGTGCCGCGATGGCTCCAAGGTGAGGAGTCCTGTTCTGAGAGAGAGAGAGAGAGAGAGAGGAGGAAACGTTTTGCATTTTAAACTTTTCTTGCCAAATGGCTTTTTAAAGTGATTGTACCAACGTATTGATAGATTCCTCTGGGCTGCGCATAGGCATTTGGTTCTCTACTTTTTGTCCTTAAACTTGGCTTTGTTAGATTTTAATTTCTGCAAATTGACTTTTACAAGTCTGACAGATTTTATTTTTGTTTTAGTTTTGTAGCTTAAGTTTCTTTAGTTTGCAATTCTCTGGTTTTCTGGTTTTTAGTGGTGCTGAGAGTCCACGATATGGACTCTTCCATATGTATGAAGTCCATATGGACCATTGGGTCTTTTGTGAATTGTCTATTGTTTGCCCATTATTTTATTAGGCTATTTCTTTTAACCATAATATATAAGAAAGTTAAGTGGATGCGAACCATTTTTCTGTTTTGTTTCCACCCATCCCATCTAGGTAATCAGTCTCATTAGTTCTAGTTTAGTCTCACTGTGTTTCTTTTGGCGCAAATGAGCAGATACATGTATCTTTGTTTTTACACCTCTCTTTGTTCTGCGAAGGGTAGCATACAATACTCGCTCTCCTATACTTTGCTCTTTTTACTTTATAAGATATCTTGGAAATCACTCCATATTACTTCATAGAACTTTTGATTTTTTAAATACCTGCAAAGTACTTCATTGTGTCGATTTACTGTAGTTCAACCACCTTGTGTAGAAGGGTCATTGCAAGCAGTGACTCAATGAGTGACTTTGCCCATATGTATTTTCATACTGTTGGGGTGTATCATTAGGGTAAATATCTAGAGGAGGGATAGCTCAATCAAAAGATAAGTCCATATGTGTTTTTTTTGGCATTGCCAAATTCTGCTCCGGAAGAGTTTTGTCCGCTGGCATTCCCACCATCAGAGTATGAGTGTGCTTGTTTTTCTCACAGCGCTGCCAAATAATGTGCTGTTATAATTTTTCATTTTTGCCAGTTTAATAGGTAAAGAATCACAGTGCTGTTTAATTTGCATTTCTCTGATTATGAGTCCATTTGAACAATTTTTCTTATGTTTAAAGTCCATTTTTATATATTTCATTCATTGTCATTGTCTTTTATCTATTTTTTCCTATTTTATTTTTAAATCTATGAGTATATAAATGTATTCCTAATATGGAACCCATTTTCCATTCCTAGAATAATCCCTCTTGATCGTGGTGTATTTTCTCAGAGTGGTGTTGAATTTTGCTGTTAGTATTTTATTTAGGGTTTTTGCATAGGTGATCATAAGTGATTGGCCTATACTCTAAATCTTATTTGATTTTGGTTTCACTGTTATTATTTGCTTCATAAAAGGAATGAGAAAGTTTTCCTTCATTTTCAGTTCTCTGGAACAATTTATAGAGCATTGGGACTGTTCGGTGTTTGAAAGTTTTGCGATTGCCCTGTGAAACTATTTGGATCTGGTACGTTTTTATTTTTTTACTTTTTATTTCTTAATACTTTTTTCTAATTCTTCTATGTGAATTTTTCTCTATAAGTATTCTGTTCCTAATGGGATCAATTTTAATAACCTGTAGTTTTGTAGGAAATTACTAACTTTTTTAGTTTTTAAATTTTATATGTAGAGGTCTACAAAGTATTTCCCCATGGTTTTGAAATTTTCTTTTGTTACCTTTTTGTCATTTATTTTTTATTTGTGCTATCTCCTTGTCTTCTTGATCAAAGTTGCTAGCAGTTTGTCTGTAGTGTTAGTTTTTTCCCCCCAAGAAATAACCAGGATTTATTGATTAGGTCTATTGTTTTTCTCTTCTGTACCTCATTATTATCTGCTTTTACCTTTAGTTTTTCTTCTTTGTGCTTCCCCCCTGCAATTGAAATCATGTTTCATTCTTTCATTTTTATTGATAAAAGTGTTTAATGACATGAATTTTTCTCTCAAAAGTACTTTAACTGTATCCCATACATATTAATGTATAGTATTTGCATTGTCACTTTTAAAAAACTGTCTTATTTCAGTCTGTATTTGGATGAAAATCTAAATTCTATTTAATAGAAGAATTTTAAATTTAAAGATAAAAGGGTCTTTTGTGTTTGTCTTGTTTATTAATTTCTAGTTTTATTGCATTTAATTTAGAGATTGTTGTTTACAATATTTCTACTTTATGGAACTTACTGGCATTTTCTTGTAACTTAATATGTGGTCAATTTTTGTGAATGTCCCATGGATACTTTAAAAGAAGGTTCATTCTCTATTATTAGGTATAGAGTTTGATAGATAGCTGTAGGTATATTTATTTAATTATATCATTTAGGTCTTCTGTCTTTGTGTGTGTGTGTGTGATTTATTAAAGTTTAGCGTGTTTTTCCTCTGTGTTTCTTCATTGCCTGTAGTTCCCTGCCCTCCCCTCCCCGAAAAGGGTTGTTCTTTTATTTGGTATATAGTCATAAGTGTTACAGCCTTATTGTGAATTGTGGCCTGGGATTAAATGCCTTTCATTGTCATGGTTAATGCTTTTTGACTGGAATACCTTTGTTCATTCTCTATTTCTAGCCTTTCTAAATTAGTTTGTTTTAGATATATGTGTAGCATATAGTTGGACCTTGCTTTGTGAGTCAAATTGAAAATCCCTGTAGTAGGTGAGTTGAATCCATTGACTGTTTATCAGTAGGACTGATATATTTGTCTCAACTCTAGCATAGTATTTTATGAGTGTATATTGTATTTATGTTTCTGAAATATTAATTCTTTGCTCTTTATGCAGAATTTTTTGCTGTTTAGGAAGATTTTTTCCCCCATAGTGGTTGTCTTGTAATGTATTTAAAAAATCTTTGAAAAATGCTTTTGCCCCTTTCTTTCTTTTGCCTTTTACTCTCAGATTTCCCTTATTTTACTGGTATCCTTTTAATTCCCATCTGTAGTTTTGATAAAAAATAATACACTTATTCTATTTTCCTCTTCCTCTCTCTTCTGCCAATTTTTAGTTACATTACTTTTGCTTTGTCACGACATACTACTTTTGCATAGTTGTCTTTCATCCATACTCCCACTTTTATTTTTATCTTAAGTCTACTTTTATATTTTAAATGCTCGATCTTCTTTTTGCTGACATTTTCTCAGTTGTCTCTCGGTTGGGTGAAGTTCGTCGTCTGAAAGGTCCCCCAGAGGGGTCACGGCCGCCTGGCTCCTGCAGCCTGGCACTTACGGGACAGCTGGAGAGGGTATAAATGTCTCAGTTTACACTTTTACTTCCTGAAATTTTTTGTAAAATGCTGTGTTACTGTCTTCATGTGTTTTATGAAAATTCTGATGCCAGTCTAGTTTTTTTTGCCCTCTAGGTTATGTGGTCCTTTAGGCCTTGAGGACTTTTAGACTTAGGAATTGAATATTTTCAGGAGGAAATGTCTTGGAGTTGATATTTTGGGGTTAATTTTCCCTGATACTCAGTGGGCTCTTTTATTTTATAGATTAAATTTTTTGCAACTTTTCTTGGCTTATAATTTTAAGTATTCATTTTGTTATATTGTTTGCTTTTTGTTTAATATGTTACTTTTTTTCTTGCGTGTCTTCCATTTCTACTACTTTTTCTTTGGTCTTCTTTCTTTTTTCTTTATATTCCCTTTATTTTCTATTTTGATTCTCTGCATTGCTTCAATACCGTTTATGAAATACTCATTTGAATTTATTCTCCTGTGGGTATTCATAATTTATTCTTAATGTATGTGATAAATGTGTCTTTTTCTTTCATATTTCTTGAGTTTAGTCAGTTTTCTTCTCATCCCTTTCTTTATTTGTTGATGTCTCTTCTTTTTGGATTTTCGACTCAAGGTGGCTTTTATATCCCCAAATTCTTATTTGAGTATATTAATTCCATCTGGCTTTGTCATCTAGTTTTAGTGTACCTCAGGGTGGTTTTAGTACAGGGACTTTTCCTCTGTTGTTGGGTTTCTGATTTTTTAAATATACCTCTACATGAATCTCTTTTTTTTCTGATCATTTTTATGGTATAGGGTGTTGTATAGAAATCCTAGCTCATTGGCTCCCTCTTCTGTCAGTACAGCAAAATCCAGGCACTTCAGTGGATTTTTTGTTTTTAATGATGGGGGAAGACGGTTTGTTCATGGAACTTCTTTCTTTGTCTTTTTCACCCAGAAACTGTGTGTCTCAAACACTGCTCCTTCACCTTGTGTCTGCGTCTGAGTTCCTTCTCTGTCCTTCATGCTCTGATCTGCTTGGATACTGTTACAATATTTTGAAACTTTGGGGGCACTTTGTCTTTCTGCTGATAGTTTCAGATCAGTCTTGGGTTCGTCACTCACTCTCTTGTCTCCCCATCAGTTTTTCACAGTCCGCCTTTGCAGCAGAGCCTGTGGCTGAGCAGGGCCAGGACTTGGAGAGATCACTTGCTGGGATTGGGTGGTTCTTTTCTTACTTTTATTTACAGTCATTTTGAATTTGGGGAATTGCTGCCTTCAAGTTTACCCTAAGGGCCTGATTTTTAAGACTTGTTCTTTTTGTTGTTCTGTGTTGTTTTTGGAAGTAATACTGAGAAATGGGGACCTCTACGCAGCCACCATTGTCTTCAGCAACTGGAAATTTCCTAAAACTAGAAGTTTTGCATTTACATTTTTTTATTTTGGGGGCTTTGCTTTTGTGTTTTGATGTAACATCACATTTAATGTGCATAGTTTTGTAGGTAATGTTCCTCCATTTTATCGATGAAGAAATTGTGGTCCTGTAAGATTATAATGATTTGAGAGATCACACAACCTGAGAGTGGTAGAGATGATAATCAAATCTAAGTGCATGAGGCCAAGCTTTGTTCTTCTACTACTGTCATCTGTCTTCTTGTGCAATTGAACTTATGAAAACATACATTAACAGATGACTGTGATCCAGTATATTTTATGAATATTAATTTAAACTGGGAACTTATTCATCTTTTCCTTATCTGTTCTCTTATCATGTAACCCTCTTACATTTTTAGTAGCTTCTTTCCATTAGCTGCTGCTTTGACTTTCAAAGGCACATCCTCTGTACTGTAAATGGGATAATGCACATTACTAAGTTAGTCCCAAAGGAAACTAATTTATCTGATAGTTAGTTTTTATCCCAATCCACTCTACCTTCCCCAAAGCAAACAGACTGGCATATCCCTTAGCCTGCTTTTACTTACAGAAGGACCAGTGCACACTGTGCTATTTCTATGTCTTTTAAGTTCTGTGGATATTTTTGTTTTTTTTAGAATATCTTTTTTAAAAAAAGAACTTTATTTTTAGAGAGAGGAAGGGAAGGAGAAAGAGAGGGAGAGAAAGATCAATGTGTGGTTGCCTCCTGTGTGCCCCCTACAGGGCACCTGGCCTGCAACCCAGGCATGTTCCCTGAGTGGGGATCAAACTGGCAACCCTTTGGTTTGTAGGCCGGCACTCAATCCACTGAGCCACACCAGCCAGGGCTGTCACTACGCCTTCAAAACTCAGTGCAGTGTGGGGTTTATGTCCACCTCAGGATCAAAACCATTCCTGTGCCCAGGCTAAAAAAAAATCCCAGCTCCTGTTAAATGATAGCCCCAAGTAGCAGCTGGCAATAGCTCTTGGCAGTCCCCTCTCACGAGTGGGATGTTATATGGTCTCTAGTTTTCTTTACAGTAATTCAATCTGCACCTTAGGGGTGCTTAGTTAACACCTTTGAAGTACCTTAATCAGGACTCCACACTCCAGGGGTAGTTAGTTAACATTTGAAAGACCCCAATCAAGATTCTGTACTCCAGAGGCAACCGGTGTATCAGATATTGCTGTCTAAGTTGACTCCATAGTACATTAATTAGAATAAAAGATGTTAGAAGCAATTTTTCATGGTGAAATGAATGGTATTGAAGACATGTAGTTGAGCAGGTGCCTCCACTGGGACGTGAATGGAGGAGCAGGGTTTGGTGAGGCCCGTAACCTGCCGGTCTGGGGCTAGAGCTTGATCTGGGCCTGTGCTGACAGCCCTTGGAGGGTTTTGTCAACTCCCTGGCCACCGGGCCTCTAGAACCCCAGGTGGGCCGCCCCCTCCCCCCACCCCCCACGCCTGCTTCCCCACCCAGAGCCCCTGGGACACTCGCTCTGGCCGCACTCACTGTGTGCGTTTCTCATCTATGGAAATAATTGCTCTTCATTTTGAGCCAGACTATTTTTTTAATTTCTTAATTTATATTTTATACATAATAATACTTTTTTTAGTAGATTGGATATCTAAAGTATGAATTTGTAGTAACGTTTTGACCAAGAGGTACAAGAGTTACTTTTAAGTGGCAACTTTCTTGTTATTTTCTGCTTGAGTATGTTGTCCGTGTTCCCAGGCCAGGTTCCCATCTGCGGAGACAGCAGCACAGTGGGCATGTGATCCTGATGAGTTGAGGTCTTAATTAGGCTTGGGATTGTTTGAAGACTCCTTTTTGTATTGAATTCTGTTCAACAGTGGCAGACAGTTCTCTTCTATAGGGATAATGTTCTTGAATGCGTGTAAATTAAATTATGCAGGTCAAAAACATATCTGTTATGTAATTTAGGTATTGTGCATAATGTAGGGAATGACTGCTAGCAGGAATTTCTATAGTAAACGTTACCATGATCTCTCATACCTTAATTAACACGTATAACTATAAATGATAGATGAATATAGCGTATTCACTCGAAACTAGCGTTTTGCCAGGGACCTTATCTGTAGCAATTTGAGGATACATGTGTACGGGCACAGCCTATGTTACCAGCCTTTTCTTTCCCAGCATACTGTGAAAAGAAAGCAGCTGTGGACTGGTCTGGATTGCTTTCTGAACGCTCTGGGCATCAAAGAAGTGGTTTTCTTTTATAAAATATTTAGCTGCACAAGTGGGCTGTTCACCTTGTTTATCCATTTTTTAATGGGCTATGTCGATAGTATTGGTAGTATACAGAATCAGCTATAGGCCTGGTAATCAGAGACGTATAGATTTAAACTGTAGTTATCGGAATCGTGAAATTGTAGAGCTTGAAAGGACCTGAGATATCATCTAGTTAATTATTTAGTGAGTTCCAAAGGGCCTTAGTTCAGCCTCCTTCAGGATGCCATGCTTACCCTCAACCACCGGCAGGCTTCACATCCACTTAGATGTGGGTGTGCAGGTCCGTATGCCTGCCTGCCTGCCTGCCTGCCTGCCTAATGAGAAACAGTTGGGGCCAGTGGGCGTGTAATAGACATAACTGGTCTGTGAAAGACATGAAAGTCTTCTAACATTTTGCGCTCTTCTATCAGTGAAAGTCTTCAAAACCAGTCTCAAGAACTCCTCCAGATACTCAAAGCAGAAATATCAAAGATGAGAAATTGGGAAAGGGAGTGAAGTGTTTGTTAAAGTGTTCTAAAACCCACACACTGAGCACATATTATACCAATACAGATGCAAGAAAACGCTTTGGGGTTTAGTGGCCTGGAAGTATGTACATTTTGTTCTAATTGTGGTATGAGGCCTTACTGAATTTCAGCTAAATTATTTTTGTACAAGGCTTTTTCCATAAAGCACCAATAATTCTATCTGACCTCGCAGGGTTTTTGTGATTATTAGACTCTAGTCTTCGTGGTTGATTATATTATCCTTTTAAATTGCCTTTTAATTTTCAGCTGATGTAAGTGAAATAGAGAGTATAAATTAATTAATATTGGGTCTGCTCAGTGTTTATGCTCTAGGAGATTTCAGGAGACAAACAGATAAGCTTCTAAATAAACGTTCCACTTAGGGCTGTGGCATTTTATCATGTATACCTTGCTTATTTATTTTTTAATAGGCTATCTATCACAATAGTGTGGCTATAAGTATCTTTTTGCTACATAATCTAGCAATCTGTTGATTCAAACCGCATTTATCTCATCACCAATCACTCCAGTGGCAGGTGGTGGTGATTTTTCAGGTGGTCTTTTGCATGGTCCTCTTTGTGACTTCTTTGTCCTCTTTTGTGAAGATCATTTTGTCCCAGATACATTGCTATTACTTTTTCCTGCCTGAAGTTCTGCTTATCTTTCTGCTTCATTTTCTCCCTCTGACAGGTTAAATTTCAGTGGTCCCTTGGCTGCTAAGTGCTTTTTTCTTCTGGCTTTTGGGGTTGGTCTCACAGGATGGAGTAATTTTGTGTCTAGTTCCTTATGTATAAAACAGAACCGCAACTAAAACGTGTATTCATGAACTGCCACTCTGGGAAATATCAATGACTTTTTAAAAAAAGATTTTAAACTTTATTTATTCTTAGGAAGAAGGGAAGGGAGGAGAAAGAGAAGGAGGGAAACATCCATGTGTGAGAGAGACATCGATCCATTGCCTCTTGCACATGCCTGGACTGAGAACGGGGTGGAACCCAGGCCTGTGCCCTGACCGGGAAATTGGACCAGTGACCTTTTGATTTGCAGGCTGATACCCAACCCGCTGAGCCACACCCGTCAGAGCTCAGTGCCTTTTTTTTGATTTGCCATCAGAATTGTCATGTGATCCTTAGAGGCATAAGGCTTCTTGGTTCTACTTCCAGTTTACTAGTATTTAAAAAAATAATTTATATACCATATGACCAAATGCCTTCTATGCTGTAAAGAAAGCAGTATGAATTTGGTCATTCTTTAAGTACTTTTCTCTCCTCATGGGCTTCAAGGGTGTAGTGCATCTGAGTAAGACAACAGCGTCACAAATAAATACGCAGAGGACTTGTTTTAGATTAAGCTTGTTTAAGTAATTATATCATTAAATACCTTTGGTTCACATTTAAGTGCATTTTATGAGTTGGGAGCAAAAAAAGGGACCGAGAAAAATGGCCTGCCTGTATGTCATCCGAAGTAGAGGTCTCAGAAAATGTACGCAGTGGTTACAAGGACTCACTCCATGGATTGGGACACTTTCGTTCTTCGGGGCGCCCAGTGGTGCTGGGTGGCCTCGAGTGGACTGCTTGTGTGGTTGAGCCTGAGTCTGTCAGAGAAGAAGGTGTATGTGCTTTCAGAGCATCACACACCTGTAAAATGTTCCAGTTGTTCTGAGTGGAGGAGAGGGGAGGATGGGGGCACTTTAACTGTTAGGGTCCGTAGTTAGGCTTGTACTCACTTTCGCTCTGTCTGTCTTAACCCAGCCACTTGTAAAACGAGGCAATGATTTTTAGGCCAGACGTTTTCACCCTGTGCTTCTTTCGGCAGTAGCGACGGCCCTGAAATCATATGACACATTTCACATATATGCACCTGTGGTTTTCAGCAGATAACAAAAGTCTCAGATTCCATCCCACCCCTCTCCCAGGTTCCCACGGGGGTTGGGAACGTTCTAGACTGTTCCTTCCATTTCAGAACTGCACGGTCGGATGAAGGCTGTAGCCTAAAGGGCTTCAGAGACTCGTGACACATAGACTTATTCTCAGAAAATGAACATGCATTAGCAAGACCAGTCTTCAGTAGATAAGAATGTTTATTAGATATAATGTTTGAAGAAACATAGGTTTTTTGTATTTATGAAATATTCTTTGTTACTCATTTCCTCAGTTTTGTCTCCCTTGTATTGTTTTTCTTTTATTTTTCTTCCTCTCTTTTATCGTTTTGTTTTGTTTATCATTTGTTATAATTTTATCTTATTTACCTCTTCTACATGTATTTGTAATAGTCTTTATATCAGCTATTTATCCCTTCTAATTAATAAGTAGGAATTTGAGACTGTGGTCTCTCTCTTTCGAAGTCTCATGCCAAGTGTGACATTTTATAAACAGTGAATGCTTAATAAATGTCACAGACTGACTCATTCTGGAAGTGTCAGTCTGGGGAAACTTCCTGTGGAGATTTGCTGACTTGTTTTTAATTGTTTTTGTCTCTTATTACTAACTGATGGGTCTGGTTTGAAGAATGTACTGTTGCCCTGACTGGTGTGGCTGAGGTGGTTGGGCATCATCTGCAAAGAGAAAGGTCGCTGGTTCGATTCCTGGTCGGGGCACTTGCCTGGGTTTCGGGTTGCGGACGTGGTTGCGGGGTGTGTGCAAGAGGCAACTGTTGTTTCTCTCTCACGCTGTGTTTCTCTCCCTCTCTTGCCCCCTCTCTAAAAATAAATAAATAAAATCTTTAAAACAAAGAAAAAAAAGAATGTACTGTTATTTTGCTATATTTTAGGTACTATATAAATATAATTTAATTACAAATATAATTTTAAAATCTCTGATTTATTTAAGGGAGCGATCACAGCAGAGATCCCATTTTTTTAGGCCTACTCTGTTGTTGAATTTTATATTGGAATCTGTGTCTATTTATTAATTGGTTTTTTTGCAGTGAGGGAGATAAACCTGCAGGACATCAAGGAGGACTTGGAACTGGATCCAGAGGACAACAGCACCCTCTTTATGGGCATCCTCATCAAGGGGCTAGCCAAGCTGAAGAAGATCCCAGAGACCGTGAAGGCCATCAAGGAGCGCTTGGAGCAGGAGCTCAAACAGATTGTGAAGCGGTCCACGACCCAGGTGGCAGACAGGAGCTACCAGAGGGGAGAGAACCTCACTGTGGAGAACCAGCCAAGGTAGATGGGGGTGCGGGTTGGGTTTTTGGTAACTACCGTACCTTTTCTAGGGTGGGAGGTAAGTAATTATCTTCTTTTGATGGTATTTCTTGAATTCGGGATAGTATAGTCCATACAAACTCAGATTGGTGAAAACAGCTTGAGTCGGTATAATTCAGCTGATTTTTGGCATAGTTGTGAAGTTTCAAAGCATTTTTTCTGCACTCAGAGAATGAAGGAATTATTGTATATTTACTAGATACTAAGCAGAATTCAAGGCAATTTATGTATATATTATTTCATTTAACTTTCGCTACAACTTTATGTGCTACTTACTTAGTACCCCCATTTTATAGTTAGGGGAACTGGGGTTCAGAGATTAATTAAGTCAAGGGTCACAGAACAAGTAGCTGATTTGGAATTGAATGCAAGTCCATGGTCTTTCTTGCCCCATGGTTTCTCCTTTAGTTTGTGGTCATATTTATAAGTAGGTAAATTAATCTCAGGAGTTACTGTATGTATTCAAAACTGCTAATAGGATTTGGATTCCTAAGCCTTATTGTGGAAGGGGAAACTGAAATTGTATTCTGATCCAAACTCTGCTGGATGGTCATACACTGGGAGTTCATTCGTGCCAAACCAGAGTTTAGGGCATCATAGACTAAGGTCATCTGACGGTGGGAGGGACAAGATATTTGAAATGGAGGCTTTCCTAGAAAATCCCAGATTCACTCTACACAGCTCTCTGTTCTCCTCTGCTTCTGACCCTCAGCTCTTCCCACACACTAGACAAGTACATGGTGGGAATTTGGCCCGGGGACACGGCGGGGAGGACAAAGGGAACCCTGTTTTCATCTGAGAGCAGAGGGCACAGTAGAGCATCTGCTCCATTCAAATAATGTGAGTTCTGGGGAGGTGCTAGACAGTGTGTCGAAGGCATCATAATCTTGTCGACGTCTTAAGGAATGCTGCTATTTGTACTTACGGCTTTAAAATTACTATTTTTAAAGGATTTAGGGAAAAATAATAATAGCTTGCTTACTATAGAATTACCTAGACTTTAAATTTTTTTTGGAAAAATAATGTATTCTGGCCCCGGCTAGGTGGCTCAGTTGGTTAGAGTGTCATCTTGTACACCAAAAGGTTGCGGGCACATACCTAGGTTGTAGGTTTGATCCCCAGTCGGGGCACATACCAAGGTTGCGGGTTTGATCCCTGGTCAGGGTGCATACAGGAGGCAACCAATTGATGTTTCTCTCTCACATTGATGTTTCTCTCTTTTTATCTCTCTCTCTCAAATCAATAAACATATCTTTGGGTGAAGATTTAAAAATGTATTCTGTTTTCATTCTTATATTCTCTTAGGTATCTAAATAACATTAATTTTAATTATACTTTAAAACTTCAAAAATTAATTCCCTTGTAAACTTCATTCAAAAGAGCAATTGTTGAAAAAACCATCCTTCATCCCTCCCCTGCCAGAGAATATTTCAAGGCGCATGTTTTGATGAGCATAGGTTTTGGAGTCGAGTAGACCTGATTTTGAATGCCAGCTCTGTAATCTGAGGAAAATACCTTTTTTATAGGTTGCTGGTGTTCAGTGAGGTCATATGGTTAGAGCTTAGTAGGGGAGCACCAGGAAGTATTGTCACACACGTGTGTGTGTGTATACGAATCCACACGCTTGTTTATTCTTGCTTCCTTCTTCAGCTCCATGTTATTTGATCACTCACAGTGGGATCGAGAGAGGCTGGGGAATGGTTCTAAACAGAACTTCTTTCTTCACCTGGTGCCTGCATTGCCTTGAAGACCTTTTGCCTTCTTGCTAATAAACACTCTAGAATTCTGGTTTTCTGTTTGCCCTTGTTGCTGCAAGTCCCGAGATGAATACGCTGAACTTTCATAGGGAGATAACATGAGGATAGCATATATTGTAAATAAAACAAAAGGGCACGGATCAATAACTTTTCTGCAGATTTCATTACACAGTACCCTTAAAAGCAATGTGTCTTTCAAATGATTTTGACCTCTTCCTCTTCTGTTCCCTAAGCCCCTTCCAGAACTCATGAGTGAGAATTCAGCATACTGCCCCTGGAAATAATAAATGTTTCTCTATGAGGAGTGAGTCAGCAAGAGGGTTTTTTTCTTCTTTAAGTTTTGTTTTTTTGGTCAGTATTTTAAAGGCTTTTGTAGGCAGGATGTAAGCTATTCATAACATAATCATATTTTATAAAATGTACAAATCTGAAATTTTGTGCCCAAACTCTTTGAGATAAAGCAAATATTTGGAGTAAACCACTTAAAGATTTTTTTATTAAATTTATTGCGGTGACGTTGGTTAATAAAATTGTATGGGTTCCAGGTGTTCAGTTATATAATACGTCATCTGTGTTCTGCATTGTGTGTTTATCACCCAAAGTCAAATCTCCTTTGCCATACACTGGATCCCCTGTACACTTTACTGCCCCCCGCCCCCACCACCTTTCTCTCTGGTATTGAACCACTCTTTGAAGATCAAAGATTAGATTCTTAGGCTGGGATTTCAAACAACTAATAATTTTGAGCTAATTTGTGGTGGCTGTGTGCTATGAAATGCTTTATAACTTCTCAAGAATTAATTACCTTGGAAACTTCATTGAAAGAGGATGATTTGCAGTGTTGCTTCTAGAGGTTTAGAATTTGAGAAGGGGTCTGAGAGCATCCCTCGAAGCTTGCAAGGTACTTTGTGTTCATTGAACTTGACTGGGCGGTGTTAGTGGCATTTATTTTAGAGAGAAGGAAAGTCACAATACTTCACGTAATTTTTTTTTTTTACCATTACCATAAGGAACCTTGTGCTAAAGGTGTAAGAATCGGTTTTTCTTATCAGAAGTTGGAGCACAGCCAAAAAGAACCCTGATTTCTTGTCCCCGACAGGCATGCTCTCTCCCTCACCCGCGGGTGGAAAGCCTATTCCGGATTGTTGGCGAGCAGGTGCTGCTCTGAGGCAAGACAGCATTTCTGTAACTTTCTCTAAAAGTGCCGTTGTTCAGCATCGTCTTATTAAATATATTGTGCCTGTGATGCATCGCAGGCCTGTTTTCATTTGTCTTTATGGAGAGAGAATTAATGTTGTGTGCGATTCTGTTAGCCAAGTGGAGGCAACCAAGCTGCAGTTGTCTGGTTTTCACTTCCTGCAGAGCCAGTGTCCTTTCTCAGCCAGTTTTAAAAAATCGCTTTGGTGATCCACTTATTATTGTTATTTTTTTTGACCCCCGAGCTATCTAAACTAAAATTTTCCAAACTATCTATTGTCTGTTATAGGAGAAATATTTTGTCATTCATGATCCACCTAGTGTCTGTAAATCTCTGTTTACTATTAATGGAGAATATTCAACCATGTCGTTGCCAACTGGATTGGCGTTCGGAACGCGCGCTTCACCAATCCTCCAGCACCACCCGCTACCCAGCACGTCCTCAGGAAGGTGGCCGTGTCTTCAGTTTCTGGTGGCTGATGTGACCTGCAGCCGGTGCTGCTCACTGCCACTTTCTTCAGCTCCTGCTGCCCGATCATCGCTTCCTTCCCAGAATCTAGCTCATGAGCATTTTCACGTCATTGTTGTTTCAAAGAAGCTGGACGAAGTTCTCTAATATTTAACACATGAGAAGAGCATGAAGAAGACATGGAAGAAATAGATCTTCCCAAAGGGGTGATGGCTTGTCAGGACTATGAAAGAGAAAGGAATGTGGTAAAAGAATGACTGGCAGGTGTGAGGCAACTGCGCCGTCTGTTTGCAGACGGACCTGTTTAAATGTTAGGACATGAAACTCGTTGCAGGGGAGGTGCCGCAGCCTGTTGCACTTGGGTGAAACTGTCGGTCTTGAAGAAGACAATGAGGATGGAAGGGGTGGGGCCATGGCTGCCAGAGGTCCTTCTCCTTTCGGGGGGAAACCATTCTGCAGTGTTCCTGATCTGCCTTGTGGATGAAAGAAGATTAAGTGTCTGGAAAAAAACAGCAGAGAACATTGCACATTTTGTGCCCACTGGCATGTTGAAGAAAGGTTCGTGGAAAATGTAGGAAAGGATACACAGGAAAGAAAACATAGGAAACGGTGTACTCGAGAGCTGCTGAGGGAGTAGATCTGAAATACACTCACCATAAAAAAAGGGTGATTATGTGAAGCGATGGAGGTGTTAGCCAGTGCTGAGCTGGTGATCGTGTTGCAGTATGTCAGTGTATCAAGTGTACACACTGTACTCCTTAACCTTCCATAGTGTTATATGTCAGGTATCTCTCAGTGAAGCTGGGGGGGATATTCCCCCATCCCCAAAATAATATTTCCTCATAGTGGAACATTAGAAAGGTTATTCATAAATCCACTTCACAGAGATGATAAAAGTTAAATTTTTAGGGATATATTCTTATTACTTAGTTGTATATTAGTTTTAGTACAAGAATGTACAAGTTCTGTAGGGAGATGACTTAGGACTCTAAGTCATCAGTTTGATTCTCAGGTGAGCCAAGTAAGATCCATTTACTCTGTGACTGCTGATCAGACCCTTAACATGTCCACTATGTCTGAGAGGCCTGCCATTGATTGCAGTGGGGGGCGTGGGTGGGAGAATGAATATGTCAGGGCAAGTAATGCCCTTCTCCAGAGGAAAAACAAAATCAACCCCAGGAAATGAGTCAGGAACACCGTCTTTATGTGAGCCAGAAAGCAAACTCGTATGGTGGAAAGAGACCACTTCTACTCTTATTTCCACTGCCACCAAGCTTTGTGAGCTGTCAAAGTATTCCAGCTTTCACATTTCCCTGGGCAAATCTGGGATTAATAATAATGCCCCTACCTGTGATGAGGCCGGTAGTGAGGCCCACTCAGGTGAGACACCAGATGGCGAGCTGCTTTGCAAAGCGTAAATGCTCCAAAACTGCAAACTCTGTGATGTCTGTGATGTTATACAGAGCGTTTGGAACCTTCAGCATGCTTGAGAATCATCTCCAGCATGTACTCCCATGGGCCCTGCACCCAGAGATTCCAGTTTAATCACCCTCCACCACAGGGCTGATTTGCATTTCTAAGTCTCGAGTGGCGTTGGTGCTGCTGATCCTTAGACCCCACTGTGAGTAGTGCTGAGATTTAAAAATATTCAGTGAAACAGTTCTCATTAAAAATTATCTTCTTTGCATCTTTTACTTATTTATTAATTCATGAAACGTCTTAGGCATTTAATTTGTGCCCATTCCTAAATCAGGCTGCACACACAATTAACTCCTCTCATGGTCCAGTCTGGTTAGAGACCATAATCGTAGGATGGGTCAGGAACTAGAGAAGCCCAAAAGATATGAAATGTATCCTGAAATCCACACAAAGGCACTTTAATCATATCTGACACCACTTCTAAACAAGGGAAGAATTTCCTTTGACACAAGGTTTTGTGTGTTTTTGCAGTGAAAGAAATTCAGTGTCAGTTTGAGCACAGACCACCTTTTGTATTTTGACACCGCAAGTGCGCAGAGCGATGAGACCTAAGGCAGCGCCCACTGCCTGCCAAATAGGGAAGTGGGCTTTGATGCAGCCTCGAGGCTGGCACTGGATACTGGTTATCAGTTATAACCTGTGGACAGATCTTATCTGTTATTCCCTTAGCTGGCCCAGTCTCTGATTTAAACCTGCTCTAGTATGCAAAACAATAGAAATCAAAAGCAAATTTCTTTTACTCTGACAAATACAAAACAAAGATTTAAGAAATGTAATATTGAGTAAGACCTCCAGCCCATCCAGCCAAGCCCCGTTTCCCTAGAGACTGTGATCGAAGGACACTATGCAGCTTCGTGTTTACCGAGGAGCGGTCGACATTACTGACTTGACTCATGCACCTGAGGTATGATGTGGCTACCATTAATTAGTTTACATAAGACTTACTAGAAAGTGCATAAATTTGGGCTCAGTACTGTTTTCCATGGTACTGAATTGCATATATTTTAGTTAATACTTGGTGCAGTAAGTGCCGATGGAAAGAATGAATGCCTTTCATTTGTTCTGATCGTGTTTCAGTACAGCTGCAGGGGATCTATCCTAGTTGGGGAACAGTGGAATTTCTTTTCTGTGTCCCTGGTTCATCCTGTTTATGTATACCCTTCAGTGTTTAACGGGTGGGTGTATGTAAAGCATGTTCTCACTGATATGTGCAATCAGAGCTAGAGATTTAATCAAATGGAATCATAATCACTGAACTCAAGTTTACTTGCTTCCCATTTGCTTGGATTCGAATTGACTGCTCATCTAAGTTGAAATCGAGGTCCTTCCTGATTCCGAGCATGTCCAGCTGCTACCTGCTGTGCTTGGGAACGGCTACACGAAGCCACAAAGACAAACGCTTGGCCTCGCTTCAGAGCTGCTCCTAAATGACTTTTCTGTAAAATAAAATGACCGAGTCCACAAAATCCTGCATTTCAGATACTTAGGAGAAGAGTAACTAGTAGAGAAAGAAAAGATGAAAGGAAATGCTACATATTTGAAAGAGAAACATATGCCTGACTCTAGCAACAGGTCTAAAGAAATCATGGAAAATATTTCATTTGTTTCTCTTTTCATAAACACTCTACTTACTACAAACTAACATTGGCACCTGTGTCTTTAGACTTTTTAAGACTCCCCTATTATAACAGTATGCCCTCAATCTGAGTTCTGCATTTTTAAAATAAATTTTTTTCATTTTTTAGAGCAATAATTCAATGTATTTCTATGAATCTACAGCCTCCATAGACTGAGAAACCATAAAAAAAATTAGGAAATGAGGCAGGATATGAACCTTGAGAAGAGCCATGACTATAAAGTAGGTGAGTCGGTGTTGGAATTGTTCAGCGCTCATTCAGCTGACCTGGCAGTCAGTCCGTGGCAGGCACCCCGGCGGCAGAAACAAAGGGGCGTGCAGTCCACTGCGACACAGTGCCGTGCATTATGTCTGTTCCTGAGTAGTGTAGCCATTCCTTCAGATTCTAGATGTATCAAAAATACAAGTGCTAGGAATGTACTAGAAGAAAGGTGGGGACTTTTTTTTTTTTTGTAATCTGAGAGTGGGGAAGTCCTAAGTTGGATAAAACCCCTAGAAGCTAGAAAAGAAAACATTGTTAAATATAGCTGCATAAAAACAAATGTCTAATGGTTAGACATTATAAAGTTAAAAGAGAAACCGGGAAAATTGCAATATAGATACCTAACAACTTAATATGTAAAGAGTTCCTGCAAGTCAATAAAAAGACTAGAAAAATGGCTAGTTCACTAGTAGGTGCTGTCAAGTAAATGGTGCTCAATAATTACAGTTAGTATAAAACAACAATAAAAACTGTCTTAGTTTATTATTTTTAAAAAAGCAGCTACCCATACCAGCTCAGGTCCCCAGGCTGTATGCTCTCATGGCACACTTTGTTTTTTCTCTTAGCATGTAACACAATTTGTGATACTTTTATCTCAGGGTTCTCTGATCAATGCCTTTCTTCTCTAGACTTTAAGCTCAATAAGGCCAGAGACCTTAAGCTTGATCCCATTTTTGGTCCATGACACATAGACACTCAGTATACGTGACATTCATTTTTTTCATTCAACAAATATTTATTATGGATCAGGTGGGCACTCTGCTAGATTCTGGAGATATGGTGCTGAACAAGGCAAACTAGTTCTCCTCTCGAAGTGTCCATTGTAGGAGCAGTCAGAAAATAGTCTAACACGCACAGATACTCACCTGTATCACAAAAAGTAATCTGATGGACATGATCCAGCTGGTGTGCAAACGGGTTTTACATTTTCCACATGATATCACAATAGGTAGGTTCGATTGTAATGATTCCTTCTGATTAAAATAACTTGAGTAATACTTCAAATTAATTCTTAAATAATGAATTTATTTTCCACTATAATATCTGCAAAATAGAGTGGAAAATAAACCACACAACCTTCGTATCCAAACACAACTGTTTTTAGCATTAAAATATACGAGGTCTGTCCAGAAAAAGTGCAGTCATTTTTACTGTAATGAGAACAGTTTGTGTGATATTGATGCATCCTGGCAGCCAAGGAGAGTGGACTGAAATGTATGTGTATGAACACTGATGACTTCACTGTACTAGTTGGTGGGAGTGGTAGGTGCCTTTGAAGGAGCATGTACTGTGTGGCTGTTGCATTCAAAATGACTGAGTTAGTAGAGCAATGAATCTGCATCAAATTTTGCGTTAAGCTTGAACATTCCTCCTAGGAAACTATTTGGATGATGCAGAAAGCTACAGCTATGGGCAGCTGGGGATTGGCAGCTTCATCATGACAGTGTGCCTGCTCATGCATCACATCTTATGTAGAGTTATTTGGCAAAATATCAAATCACCCAGGTGACTCAGTCCCACTACAGCCCAGATTTGGTGCCCTGTGACTGCTGGCTTTTCCCAAAACTAAAATCACCTTTGAAAGGGAAGAGGCTTCAGTCTGTCCATAAGGTTCAGGAAAATACGATGGGGCAGCTAATAGCTATTAGAATTGTATGAGGTCCCAAGTGCCTACTTTGATGTTTTTTTATCTTGTATCTTCAATAAATGTCTCTATTTTTCATATTATGTGACTGGATACCTTAAGGACAGACCTTGTATAATGCAGTATTATTAACTATAGCCATTATGCATGCATTAGATCTCCAGAACTGATTCATCATAGAGTTTGTGAAAGTTTATAATCTTCAGCCACCATCTCCCCATTTCCTCTACTTTCCTAACCCCTGGCAACTGACATTCTGGTCTCTATTTCTTTGAGGTTTTTTTTTTTAAGATTTTATTTATTTATTTTAGATAGAGGGGAAGAGAGGGAGAAAGGAAGAGAGAAACATTAGTGTGTGGTTGCCTCCTGCATGCCCCGCACTGGGGACCTGGCCTGCAACCCAGGCACGTGCCCTGATCCGGGAGTCGAACCTGTACTCAATTCACAGACCAGCACTCAATCTAGCGAGCCACACCAGCCAGGACTTTTTTTTAAATTTAGATTCCACATGTAAGTGGCATCTTACAGTGTTGGTCTTTCTCTGACTTATTTGACTTAGCATAAAGCCCTCAAGATCCATTCATGTTGCAGCATCAGTAGGATATCATTCTCTCTCACGGCTGGATATTTCATTGTGTATGGCGTATGCGACATACTCTATACCCATCCCTCTGTTGAGAACACTTAGTTTTCTTACCTTGAATATTGTAAGTAATGCTTCAGTGATCACAAAAGTGTAGATACTGTTTGAGATCCTGTTTGCTTTGCCTTGGATATACATCCAGAAGTGCGGTTGCTGGATCATTTAGTAGTTCTGCTTTTCCTTTTTTTGAGGCACCTCCATACTATTTTTCATAGTGGTTGCACCATTTTACATTCCCGCACAAGGCCCACTTCTCCACATCCTTGCCAACGCTTGTTTCTTGTCTTTTTGATGACAGCCATTCTGACAGGTGTGAGGTGACCTCTCATTGTGATTTTGATTTGCCTTTCTCTGATGATTAGTTATGTCGAGCTCCTTTTTATGTACCTTTTAGCCATTTCTGTGTCTTCTTTGGAAAAATGTGTATTGAGTTCCTCTGTTCATTTTAAAATTGGACTGTGGGTGTTTTTTATTTGTTTTTGAGTTGTGTTAGTTTTTTTATGTATTGGATTAGTAGTTGATTATTGGATATATGATTTGCAACTGTGTTCTCATATTTTCAGGTTGTTTTTCATTTTGTTGATGGTTTCTTTCACTGTGTAAATCTTTTTAATTTGATGTAGTCCCACTTATTTATTTTTTCTCTAGTTGCCTTTGCTTTTGTTGTCAAACCCAAAAAATCGTTGTCAAAACTTACATCATGGAGCTTACCCCCCAATGTTTTCCTCTGAGAGTTTTGTGGTTTCAGGCCTTATAGTCAAGTCTTTCATTCCTTTCAAGTTGCTCTTCAGGTACGGTGTAGGAATAATGATCCAGTTTCAGTGTTTTGCACGTGGCTGACCAGTTTTCCCAACACTTTTTATTGAGGAGATTATCCTGGGAGAGGCTTATGAATGAATGATGCTGAAACTTTTATGAAAAGAAAGGGGGCCTGGGTTCATTTTCTAATTGTAGTCATTAACTTGCTGCACGTTGGAATGAGAGCCTCCTTTGAAGTCATCCCTCCAGAATTCAGAAGCTGAACATGGGGGACGGACTTGGCACGTAGGGAGGGGACGCGGGAAGGAAGTGACTCCAGCCGGGGCCCAGTTTGGTGCTCTTTTTATTTTCACTGGGTTTCATCCTATATTGCTAATGGTTTTTCCTGTTGTTTTCATAGTGCAGATGCAGAATTAGTCAGCACTCCTCAAATAGTAACTTCTTTTTACATGAAGATTATTATTAATAAGTGGTGAAACATTTCTAACCCTTGAAAGTACGTATTAGATAACCTTGAAGATAAAATGGGATCTGTGTCCCGTTTGAAATGGAGAATACTGGCTTCGCCAAGCTCAGTAGGAAGATGTGTATGTGAGATGCAGGCGTGTAAAACTAAGGCCATTCTGCTACGAAGTAATTGATGATCGAGTTCCTTTACTTTTCATGCAAAGCCTAAGCTCCGAGGTCAGTGTTTTCCTATTGTTTAGAGCACAGTACTACTAGGGAAACAAATGCTCCGTGGTTATTGCCTTTGTCTGTCAGTGGGAAGACGCAGACCCCAATAGTAAGGTCTCAGCACACGAATAGTAGGACAGAGCTGGCTTTCTCCCTTGTGTGTGCCTTTGCTTCATGACCAAGTGAGGCAGCGTCTTGGCTGCAGACGTGGGTTTTCCAGGCACATGACTATGTCAGGGTTTCCTGGAGGTGGACGATGTAGCTTTATTTCACAAACATTTCTTTTCTTCAGCAGTTGTGACTGTTCCTTAACATTTTCTTCTTCTTACCTCTTGGCCGTTTTTCGTGGTGGCACTGGAAGATGAGACATGTGGGCACAGCGGCAGGTAGCAAGTTAGTCGAAGATCTGGGAGCGTGAGTAACATTTTATTTATATCAGTAGGAGGGCTGACTTTAACATCTTTCAGGTGATTGGGTTTAAAGAACAAATACTTTCTTCATCTTGACACTTTGTTTTTTTTTTTACACAAACAGATTTTATGATAGTATTTTTACAGTTAGCTCTGAATGCATGTATCTTTCAGCTTGTAACTCTACTTCTTTTGGTTCTCATGTTTAGGTTGATAAGGTTCTATTTTTGAGAGAGAGTTTTGTGCAAACCATTTCTTACTGTGGTCTTCTGAAACCAGGACGTTATAATCTATAAACTCATTTCCTCATCATGTATTACCTGCAAGCAAGTCTCTACCTCCCCATCTGCCAGATCTCATTCCCCCCCGTTCTTTCATTCCACACACACTCATGTGTTGCCTACCAGGGTCTGGATATTGTGAAAAAATACTAGAATACAGCAATAAGTCAGACACAGTTCTTACTCTCGACAAGATTACTGTGAAGAAGGGGCGAGGCAGGGACCGGAGGAAAGGAGACTATTTGGATGGCCGTTTTAATCATACAGCATGCAGACAATACAATCTGAACTAGCAAAGTAACAGTGACCATGGAGTGCAGTAGTAATCCCATTTGAGAGATAGTGGAGACGTGAACATGAAAGAAGCTGGCGATTAATTGACTGGCGGGAGGTGGGGATGATTCTCTGGGGCAGGTGGTCCCATTCACTGGCTTCGGGGACGTGGAGAAGTAGGTTTGGGGAGGAAGGTGATGAGCTCCATTGAAACGTGGTAAGTTTGAAGTCTGTAGCTCAGGGGGGCGATCTGGCCAGAAGGTGTTGGGGAGTTATTAGCAGGTGGATAGCGAGGGCGCAGTGGTCAGTGGGCTAACCCAGAGAGAGCATGCGGGTTGAGGAGAGTTCACAGCATCTCAGGAAGAGGCCCCTGAGACCGGGCGACCGGAGAGGTGGAAGGAAAGCAGGGCAGTGTCGTGTGGCCAGCGGAAGGCAGGGTTTCCAGGAGTGAGTGGGCAGGAGGACGGGGGCTGCACTTTTTGAATGAGGAGTGAGGAGTGTGTGTCAGCTTGAGCAAAATGGTTATTCGAGACTTAGCAGGACTTTTTAGAGTACCGAACAGGTAAAAACCAGTTTGCAGTGAGAAAACCAAAGGCAATGTAGATGGTTCTCTTGACACCCTTTCTAGGCTTGGTCTTCCTAACATCCTAAGTACTGATATCTCTTTTTTAAAATTGCTTCCTAACACTCCTTAAAAGGAACACTGTCCAAAATTGAGTCCTTTGTTCTCTTCTTATCTCTGAACTTTGGTTTTCTTTGGTCTATAAAATGAGGAGAAAAGTGGTACAGCAGGTCCTGGAATAGCTTTGGTTTGTTTGAAGTCCATTTTGTTACAGTGTTAATGAGATGCCATAGGAACTTAACTCTTGATTATATCAATCGACCTATGGTATAATTGGTTTCATTACATGTTTTGCCTAAAATTTCAGAACCTGTCAATGACGTTAAGTGAGCGCGTGCTGTACCTCCCTCACAGGGTTGTCCCGGGGGCTAGATGAGGTAATCCAAGTTGCCATCAGCGTTGCTGATGTCGACCCGGTGGTCTCTGTTGTTGTCCTCATCCTCATCACAGTCGTTGACGTCCTCATTGTCTTCCTCCTCCTCCCTGTCTTCCTCTTCCTTCTCCTCCTTGTCACTTCAGCCTTACTGTTTTACAGATCTCTTCCAATGTGACAGCTTTAGCTGCCAGCCCCATGCAGAGCGCCCCAGGCTGGTGTCCCTTACCCTAGATTTCTCCTGACACTGCCACCCTGCATTGCTAGTTCTTTCACTCTCGCTGTGGGCACCCGCAAACCCGACTGCCTGCCTTTTCCATTCCGGCCTTCGGCCCCGTGTTAGGACAAATGTGTGGTTACAAGCAAACGTAAACCAGGCACCCCTCCTCACTTCCCGGCCCAGAGGCTGTGCCCGTCACTGTTTTGTCTCTTTTTGCAGTCTGTTGTCATCTGTTTTTGTTTCGGAGGGGTAAAGCCATTGGCTCTTACTCTGGGAATTAGGCCTTTTCAAAAAAATTTCTAAGTGACAGAAACCGAACTGCAACTAATTGAATTGAAGGAGGAGTTATATTGGAATGACACCGGTGTGTCTTACGGAGTATGAGCAGGACTGACCAAGCCGAGGGAAGGACAGGGATGCAGCTGGACTGTGGGAACGTCTGGAGTTGCTCTTGGATCTCCCTCTTAAAATGTTCTCTAGGTGGAACTGTTAAGGGTACGTAGTGGCAATTTACTGTTACTTTGAGTTTGCTTTTGCATTTAATACAGTCAATTTGTGATTAGGAAATTTGTGTCCGGGCAACCTGAGATCTGGAAAAGCCTCATGGCATAGTGAAAGTCACATGACTCTTTGGAGACCTGGTGTCAAGTCTGGGTTTCCGACGGTTCTTCATACTGTCATTGATAAAACACTTTGCCTTTCGAGGATCAGTATTTCCTTCCACTACCTGTGGTGTTGGATTGCATATCATAGCATACCATTTTCTGACTCTCGAAATGACCCGTGTGTGTGTGTGTGAGTGTGTTATTTTCATCTGATGTGTAGCGATTACAATTAGTTGAAATTCTAATCTCTAAGGTTCTTAGGCTTATTCCCATATCAGGATTTCTTTTATTCAATTCAGTTTAAGGAATCATCTAGTAATTTAATGATTCTGCCTGCTCTATTGTCTTTTGGATCAGTGGTAAAAACCCTGACCCTAACAGGATTCAAGCAGCTGTGCTAACTGCATTGTGATGGTTTATTTCTCCTTTTATTTATTTAATATTCTGGGGTGGGAGTGGAGTGGGGAATGATTTTCCTGGGGCTTGTGTGTTTCGTTCATCCCGTGTGTGTCTGCAGCTAAAAGTAAACCCTTGCTATCTCAATCTGGCCTTGTGCGGGCAGTTGAAGAATGTGTATGAATATTAACAATGTATTTTAGTGCATCGTGGTAGCTTTAAATTAGGCCAGACTGGTGTGGATTTAGGTCCAGTTTATGTGAGGGATTCCTAATCTCTCTTCTTCCTCGACGCGTCAGGGGAAAGTCTTCTTACTTCCTCTTTTTCTTTATGAAAGTGCGCATGTTGGCTGAGAGGCGTGGTTGACTTTGGTGTCTTTCTGTTCTCGGCCGTTCACTTACCCTCTGCCGTGTGCAGCTCCCGGTGCTCCTCTGAAACCCGCTCCGCACGGTCACTGGGAGCTGGAGTCGGAATCTCCCTGCCGCTCCCGACTTCGGGGTGGCCTTTGACTAACCCTCCTTTCCTCTGTCTTCTAAAATTTTCTTTCCTCCGCCCTTGCCACTTTTTAACCACGTTTTCAGCGCCGCTATTTCAGGCAGCGCTGGCTCTGGAGCTTCCTTTTCTTTTTTCTTACTCTGCACTTTGTCCCTGTGTGATATCATTCTCTCAAATATGTCTCACTTTTTAAATTTCCAGTATCAGTCTCTCTCCTGAGCTCTAGACCTGCCTATCCACGCACCTGGGTACATGGCATCTTAAATGGAACATATCCAGATCTAAATCAACATCGCCTCTTCCAAATTTCTACATTTAATATATATTCTCTCTCTCTCTCTCCCTGAAAAGGTAGCCATCTTCCTCAGAGTTGGTCAGGCTGCAAACCCAGACAAAGAGATCCAGACTGCCCTCTCTTCACTGTTGTATCATTTCCTTGGCTACTTCTATGCAGGTTCTAATTTGATCCTTCTGGCAGTTCTGAGAGGCTCCTAGAACAGGTATTAATTAATACTTTGATTTTACAGATAGAACACTGGAGAAGTTGAGAAGGTTTTTCATAATTAAAAGGTTAGGAATGATCAGTACCAGGAAAGAATGTGAATCTTTGTTTCTCGCAGATTACTCGTATTAGAAGGAAAAACAAACATACAAAACAAGCGAACCGAAAGAGAAATGCCCTCGTCCTCCTGGCCGCGGGGTCTGGGGGAGTCCGCTCTCCTCGTGCCTCCCCTTGTAAAGAGGCGGCAGACAGAGTGGTCTTCCCCGGCTCCGCGTGTCCTCTTTTCACAGTGGGGGGGCTGTCGGGCTTGCACGGACCGCACTTGGGGCCACAGCTGCATGTTTTAGGCCTACGTTGAGGTGTAACTCATCTGCTGTGCAGTTCACCCACTGAAAGTGTGCACTTCGGTGGCTTCCAGTTGATTCGCAGGACTGTGCAGTGGTCGCCACAGTCTGGCTCTGCGTCCCCCACCCAAAACAAGCCCCGTCTGGTTTAGCGGTCAGTTCCCACCCACCCAAGTCACCGCCCATAGGTTTTCTGTCTCTGTACGTTTGTCTGTTCTGGACATTTCATACAAACATAATTGTACAATATATAATTTTCTATGTGTTTCCCAAGGTTCATCCATGTTGCGTGTATCAGTACTTCATTCCCTTTTACAGACAAATAATATTCCATTGTATAAATACACATTTTATTTGCTGATTACTTAGTTGATGGAAATTAGGATTGTTTCCACTTTTATGGTTTTACTATTATTTTAATATTTTACTCTTATGAATAATGTTGCTGTGTGTATGCAAGTTTTTGTACACATGTATGTTTTCATTTCTCTTGAGTGTTACCTACGAATGGAATTGCTGGGTCCATATAATAATTCTGTGTTTGATGAATGCCAAAGTGTTTTCCAAAGCCGCTGCACCATTTTATATCCCCACCAGCACTGTGCGAGAGCTCCAGTTTCTCCGCATGCTCACCAACACTTTTTATTGTCTGTCTTTTTGTTATAGCCAGCCTGGCGTGTTGCAGTGGTATCTCGTGGTTTCGAGTTGCATATGGCTGATGATGCTGGACATCTTTTTGTTATTGCTCACTACAATATTTTCTCTGGAGAAGGTGTATGCACATGCTCTGTCCATTTTTAAATTGGGTTATTTACCTTTTTATTACAAGTTGTAAGGACTCTTTAGATATTCTAAATTCAAATCCTTTGTCAGATACATGATTTGCAGATATTTTCTCCCCTTTTTTGGGTTGCCTTTTTACTTTCTTGATGGTATCATTTGGAGCACAGAAGTTGCTAATTTTGACGTTGGAGCTGTGGGTTTTGTTAACATTGCCATGACTGTGTGATGGCAGAGCGAGGAGGGCTCCCTCCTGGGAAACGGGCGGGTGTTTCAGAGTCGGCAGACATGCATGTAGAATCTCACCACTTCTGACCTGTCTCTTCTCCCTTTTTTCTGCCCCGTGTTGTCTTTCCCGGGCTCCGATGGTCACACTACAGTGGGTCTAGCTTGGCCTTGATCCTCCACAAGTGACAGAAGCTGGCAGATTGTCTGCATTGTATCAAGGGCTCGCTCTTTCTGTGATGCCAATAGACACATGGATCTCATCTTAACCTCAGTTCCCTGCCAGGTCTCTTTTCTAAACGGAGCACGGCCCCTGGTTGCTGACTTGGTCTTGTCCTTTAGTGGCAGCTGGGGTGTGCAGTCATGAGCCTGGTGGCCCTAGAGGTGACCAGGCAGCAGCCACTGCTCTCCCAGTGTCTCCTGCTTCACTGCTGGCTCACAGGCCCATCCTGAAGATTTCCTGCCATTGGGAAGTTGGACACCAGGGTGCCTCAGGTTTCCAAATGTCACAATCAATATGGTTTCAAAGAATGTTGGAATATAACATAGGTTATTAAGTTTAAATTTTATCAAGTAGGGACATTTGGCATTCTAACTGCCATTATGAGAGAACATAACAGATCTTCCTGTCAAGAGAGTGCAAAAAATATCAAATTAAGTATATTTACCTTTGTGAAAAGCCAATCTATGGTCCTATTTTTCTTATTTTTCCTATGCATCACTGAAAAATACATGGCCTGTAGATTGATATTTGGGAACCACAGGCTTATATACTCAGCATAAATCTTTATTTGAAAAGTGGAGCCATCACTTAATCAAGCATTTAGTCTGTGTGATGCCAGATACCAGCTTTATACAGATTATTTTCTTGCACTTAATTAACTATTTTGGCTGTTAATGTTAGATGCATCTTCCTGTACTTTGTCCCTTTCTTGGCTTGTATTTGAGTAGCTCTCCAGTAACAAATGAGAAAGAATTGTTTTATGTATATGTGCAAATAAATATGAATTGACCTGTAAAAGATTTTTAAAAATTACCATTCAAAAGGTAGGGTGGCTCTCATGTACAAACACAATGTGTAAATTCTAGTTTATATTCTGGATTGGGAGGACTACATAAATTTTTATTGATTCTGTCTCATCTAAATTAAAATGCCAGATAGATATTAGGGTTTTATCATAGGACAGTTATTGGCTGTCACGTTGGCACATTAATTATAGTAATTGGGCAGTAAAGAAGCCAGAGGAATAGATGATGTGCTATATGTTTTGATGAGATTGTAGTCACAACCTCGTACTTATAGTAATAAGGTCTGTTAACGGACATTGATAACAAGCTCTCTCCCTTTCCTTTTCTCCTTTCTCGGTTGGTTTACAAGTCTGTTTAGGAACTATGAATTGAGAGCCACGCAATATACAATGAAAGTCCCATTCCAACATTCTCTATGCGTGTTCATGGCACACACATTAACTTCATTCAGCAAAATTTGCTGAGCACTGTTCTAAGTGCTGCTAGGCATACAGAGATGTATGAAGCAGTGCCCACGCTGAAACACTAACAATGGAGAAGGGAGTTAAAGTGTCTAGATACAAATACATGTGACCCACATTTATTGTCACATGTGGGAGCCACATGTGGTTAAGTTCTGCACAAATGGGAGAAAACGCTCTTCAAGTTCAGAGGAGGAAAGAGCATCCAGAGCCTGGGCGATCAGTGAAGCCGTAGTCTCAGTGGTGGAGGGGTTCCTGTGCTTTCCCGCCACGGAGCCCCGCCCCAGCTCTGCAGCGGCACCTGCAGTCTAGACCTAGAGAGAGCCGGTCAAGGCACTGACATGGAAATCAGCTGTTGTTGTGGGCCCCGCTGCCCTGCAACCTCATTGTGTGTCCTTGAGTATATAAAATTGATGCAGTAATATGTGTCCAGCGTTTCTCACCATGAAAAATGAGATAATGCGGATGACTAAGCTGCTCCCCGTGGTGATAGTCAGACTGCTTGGCAGGTGTACACTTTTTTGCAGGCACTTTACACCATGCATTTGAACGGTAGTAAGCACAGCTTCCCATGACTGAAAGGATCAGTGTCCTTAACAAAGTGCCTAATTTATTGCTAGGGAATAGCATATTCTGTGTAACATCTGAACTGTCTGAAAAATTGCCTGAATTCCGTGGAGAAACTGCTTGAAAGAATACAGAGCAGTAGTATTGTAATCACTAAAACATGTTAAAAGGGAAACAAGTGTTTATTGAGCTGCTTACTGCTGGTTTAGGGACATTACAGTTGGTTTTTAAATTCTTACATCATTTCTGTTTTGTATGGAGGAAACTGAGGCTTAGATAAGTTTTTAAAAGTGTCTTAGATCTTCCAGCCGTTTGAAATCACACCTGTTGGAATCTCATGTGCTGTTTGCGTTGCCACTTTGGTGGTTTCCTTGCAGGCCAGTGTACGTAAATCACCTTTGGGTGTATGTGTTAATGCTGCTTACGTATTTGCTTTCTTGGCTAGGTTACTTCTAGAACTGCTGGAGTTCCTGTTTGAGAAGTTTAATGCTGTAGCTGCTGCACACTCGGTGGTCCTGGGATACCTGCAGGACACCGTCGTGACGCCATGGGCTCAGCAGGAAGACGTCAAGCTGTACGACATGGCAGACGTGTGGGTGAAGATCCAAGATGTCCTCCAGGTAAGGTCCTTTTACAGAGTCTTCTGTCTTCATTCAGAGCAACAGGGTAGAGCAATAGCACAGGGCTCGGCGACCTGAAATAGCCCTTCATCATGACCAGGGAGAAAGTCATGTTCCAGCTCAAAGGCGATGCTGCTGATCTCATGAACGCCTACCATCTTCAGAGGACTGTTCACAAGCTTCTTTCCCAGACTTTAAAATTAGAAGGAGATGCTCAGTGCCAGCAATCAGGGATGTGCAGTGTTTGGCTTTTGGTGGCAGGGTACTTTACTCCCCTGGGAATAGTCCTGTAGCAAGGTAATCAGTATCAAAATGTTCTTAAACACTATTTTATAAACATACAGGTAGCTTCATTTCATGACCATTTTCCTAGAGTCAACTCTTGCATATATTGGGGTGAATGACAGGTCAAGAGCTTATTTTGAGATGAGAAAATCTGTAAGTATAAATGAATCATTTTGATGGATTTGGTCGAGATTGGAGATATGATATGACTGGTATGATGCTGCAGAGATGGTTTTAAAAATTTTATTATATTTTCTCTGCATGTGCCAGGAAAACATATTCAGTTTGGCCAGATGAAAATTAGAAATGCAATTAAGAGTCAGCTGGAACAGATTTGACATAGCTAAATAGAAATGTCTTGGTTAAACAGTACCTACTAATATGAAAAAATTAAGTATATATAGGGAATTGAAAAATGTAACTGTGTAGGAATGGAATTACTTGCATGGCAAATAGGAGTCTTGCGGCAATAAATAAATCATGATGGAAAGTTGTGGTTATTTTTGACAGTATAGACACATTCCTGGTGGATGGTTAATTCTTGGTTGTTCATTCATTAGACTTTTTGGGGGGTTAAGTCTGTGCATTTCTTGACGGTTCAGTGGGAAGAAATGTGGTTGCAGCTGTGTTCCCTGAGTTCTTTTTGCCACTCTGTCAATTACTGCATGCCCGTGGTAGGCACCTGTGAACATTTGTGTGTTGAAGAAAATACCTTTATTGTTTAGGAGCTGGTTATTTAACATTTTACGTATGGTTTGCTAATCTGTCATATGGAAATAATATGTGCCTTCATGTTACATGTTCATGTTAAGGACGAAATAAGATAATAGATTTTAAAGCTATTTCAAAAATAGTTAGAGTTAGGGGCTTCCTTTGCAGGCCGTGCTGAACCTACGTTCCGCTGTAAGCAGCTCTAAGAGTGGGGGTCTCGGGCTGTCCGCGCAGTCTGCTGAGAGGAGGGGGCCTGGAGGTGAGCACCACAGCCGCCCAGCTTCTCCTTTAGGATGCTTTCCAGTCTGTGGCACCGTGACGCCTACCCAGACTGCAGTAGCCTCGCTCTAATCAGCAAGGGCAGAGGGCACAGTTCAGGGGAGTGGAGGCAGCTGGAATTTGTGGGGTAGGGCACGGGAGAAGAGGGAATGGCCCAGGGGCGTCCCAGAAATCTGAGAAGAGTGCCCTCGAGCCTTTGTTCAAACATGAAGCCTCAAACACCCAAGGCTGGGCCAAAAACAGCTACGGAGGGACTGTAAGCAGAATGGAGATTCCAGAAGTTGCCAGATGCTTGGGAGTGTTGGAGTTAGCCCACTCAGTATGGGGAAAATTTGTGAGCATCTGTGCTTTTCAGTGTGGCCTCGGACAGGTTATGTCTTGGGAACAAGGCTGCTGTAGCCGAAGAGTAAGGGTTACTCTAGATCTCATATGACAAAGCCCAAACCAGGTCTCCACAGTATCAGTTCAACCTGCTTGTATATTAACTGCCTTCCAGAACAAAACTCACTGTAAAGTGAGACAGTATGATCCAGGTCCTCAATAATGAAGCATCTGTAATGACCAGCATCCAATTGTTATACTTGAGAAAAAGCAGAAAAATGTGACTGATGATCGGGGTTTTAAAAAGTTGGAGATTAATATCTGAAATGAAAAGTTTATCAGATAGATTGAGCAGTGGATAGCATGCAGTAGAAGAAAGGACCAGAGAACTTGAAGTTAAATCAGTTGAAATCACTTATAGTGAAGCACAGGAAAAAAATGGACTGAAAAGAAAAATGAACAAGGTCATAATGTTCTCTGAGACAGTATCATGCAGTCTGACATTTGTGTAGTTGCAGGTGCAAAAGGAAAGGGGAGAGAGATTGAGGCAGAAAATTATGGAAGAGACAATTGCCGCGGGCCGGCCGCAGCAGAGTCCAGGGGGTCCCGATAGGTGGGTAAGGCGTCGGCGCGTGGAGATCAGGCAACTACACAGCTCAGAGGCAGGTGAAGCACTGATTCGTTTATTGCAAGTACAAGTGGA
>CM052549.1:70496626-70558316 GCA_028533065.1 Trachops cirrhosus
CAACATGGTTGGCCGCACTGGAACTTCCAAGTAATGCCACGTCTTCTAGGCCAGGATATGCTTCCTTGAAGACATATCCCCCATGTCCGGACCTTGTCAGACAACATGGTTGGCCGTACTGGAACTGGACGTGGCAGACAATGACCAAAAAATTCTAAAGTTGTTAAAAAATGTAAACCCACAGATCTAAGGAGCTCATCAAATCTGAAGGAGGATTAACACCCAGAAAACATAGGCACATCATCAGGTTGCTGAAAAACAAAGAAACAATCTTAACAGATAGCCAGAGGGAAAAAGACATTGTCAGAGATAGAATTCTTCACTAACTTCTCATGAGAAGTCAAATCAATGGATGTCATCTTGAAAGTGCTGGGAAATATAAAAATTGTCAATCTGAAATGTTATAGATATTCTTTGACACGAAAGTAAAATGGAGACATTTTCAGATGGACTAAAGCTGAAATAATTTGTCACCATTAGACCTGGACTTCGGGAAATGTTATGTTAGACAGTTTTTCAAGTGAAAGGAAAATTATGCCCGATGGTAACCATGTATACGAAAAGATAAGGGAGCTCAGAAGTGGTAAATGTGTGGGTAACACTAACTTACACTTTTCTCATTGATTACTTTCTATTTAAAGACAAAATAAGATATGTTGGTTTTAATAACATACTTAGGAGTAAAATGCACGGCTGTTGTCGCACGGAAGGCGGGAGTCTGGTCAAGGCACTGTACTGCTGGGCTTCGTACGTCACGCCGGCACGCCTTGGAGATACGCAGGCTCAGTTCCAGGCCAGCGCAGGACAGCAGGCAGCGCAGTTCCGCAAGTCCTCGTCTTTCTGCAGGTGGAGGACTTGACCTTCAATTAAAAGAAGGACAAAAACAAAACAATGCTTAACATCTGTGAAGCATAATAGAATGAGGTGTATCTGTATGTGAAGAGGTATGCTGGTTAAAGGAAATTTTGTTAAGTTTTGAATGCATATTTTAGGCCCTAGAGCAGAACTAAAATGGTAAAATAGATGTATAGGTAAAAAGTTAATAAAGGGGATAAAATTGAATAGCGAATAAATATTTGATGAATCCTGAAGAAAGCAGGAGGGGAAGAATAAGGAATAAATGAAGAAATAAATGCAACAGCGTGGATGGACCTGGAGAACATTATGCTACGTGAAATAAGCCAGTCAGAGAAAGACAAATGCCATGTGATCTCACTCATATGTGGAATTTAATGAACAAAATACCCTGGGGAATAAAATAGAAACAGAGGCATGGAGACATGGAACAGACTGACAGCTGTCAAAGGGGAGGGGGTCAGGGGGTTGGGCAAGAAGGGTTAAGGGATTAAGCAAAACAAACAAACAGCCAAACAAAAACCCACAGAACTCATAGTCACAGACCACGGTTTGGCGTTGCCAGAGGGAAAGGGAGGTGGAGGGAGGTAGAAGAGGTTCAAGGGGGAAAAGTGACTTAGGGTGCTGAACACACAATACAATATTATATTGTGCCCAATATTAAATTTTGTAAGTGATATATTGATATTATAGAATTATATACCAGAAACCCACCATATTTTGCCATGTATTATGCTCACTTTTTTCCCTAAATTTCTGAGGGAAAAACAAGGATGTGTATTCTATATGGGTATAATGATTACTGTAGGTATAATAATCTCAGGTATAAAACACACAAAAACATGGGTGCACATTATACACGGCATCATACATTAGATAATTTTATTAACCAATGTCACCCAAATAAATTCAATTTTTTAAAAAAACTGCCTAGCAGGACATTACTGGGTCAATTGACAAAACTAGAATACAGACAGATTTGAGAACTTACAGTCAAACTGTGCAGAGAAAAAATTTTGTGTATGTATGTATACAAAACAATAAAGTAACGATATTAACAATAGTTGAATCTGACAGGTTTATTTCAGTTTTTTTTCTGCCACTTCTGTAGAGAATCCAGTCTAGGGTAGATAATGCGTTTACTTTTCATGTCTCTTTAGTTTAATTCAGACTTGAACACTTCCATAGCTTTTCTTTAGCTTTTTAACAGTGGTATTTTGAAGAATATATCCCCATTTTTTAATACAAGTTTCTCATTTTGGGTTTGAGAGATATACTTTAAATATAAATTATAGATAGATTAAAAATATGCAGATGGGAAGAGATATACTATGAGATACTAATAGCAATAATTTCTATAATGGAAACATTGGACACAGACTATATAATATTAAATGGAATTATTTGTATCATAGTACTTAATGGCATTTAAAATCTGAATATATAGTATCTTGTAGACTACGTAATCCTATTCTTACAAGGTTACAAAATACTTTATGAATAAGTTTTTATGATCAGATATGTGACTCAGGCTAATGTTCTAAATGTAAAATGTTCTAATCTTATAGGATTCTATTTATAATAATATTGCAAAGAATTAGTTATGGTTATGGACAAAGTAAGATGTTATGTTTTACTTACTTTGGATTTGTCAAATGTATATGATTTCTACATTTTGGAAAATGAAACCCATTATCTCATATTAACAATCTTTATAATAAACTGAGGAACTTTAAGTTCTATCAGACATTAATTTGAAATGTTAAGATGATTAAAAATATGTTTCTGGCTTATTAAATGAGTTATATTTTTCACACATGTGGTTTTATGCAGTGATTTGGAGATCGTGTCTTCATATTATGGAATGAGTTATTAATTTGTGTATTTTAACAGCTTTATTGAGATATAATTTACGTGCTGTACGATTCACCTGTTTCAAAGTGTAGATTCCAGTGATTTTTAGTGCATTTATGGAGCTGTGCAACCATTGCCATGATATAGGGTTTTAGAACATTTTCGTTACCCTAAAAAGAAACCTTGTGTCCAGTGGCAGTCATCGTTTCTGCTCCCCACCCCCTTCACCCCCAGGATGCGTTTACGGCACTAAAGAGGCATCCGCTGTGAGCTCTGTTTCTCTGCCTCACGGCGCCCAAGTCACACACTCGGCAGCACTGTTGCTGTTTCAGTTAGTGCATGCATACACCATTGGCAGAAGCTCTTTGAGAGATACAGAACATAAAACTGAAACTTAGCTAATAATACAAGGTGAGAGGTCTGACACAGAAATAACATTTCATTTCATGGATGGTGTTTAATTGGTCTGAGGTCAGGGTATGGCAATGTTCTTTCTCCAGTTCCGTTTCCTCCCCCTCTTTCCTACCTCCTCTTCTGCTCCCATTTCTTTTCCCAAACCTGTTTTAGAAGAATGACCTTAATCATGACTTGACTTAATCTAGGGTTGATTGGTTCTTAACTACTTTTTCCACTCGTCTTTATTACTGATGCACAGATTTGAGAATAAAGCCTTTTTGAACAAGAGATTCAGCTAAATATTTTAAGTTATACAATAGATATTATTTCGTAACATGCAAGTTGTTTTTAGGTCTCTGTATTTTCCAGTTCCCCCCGAATTCCTTCAGGCTACAGATTACTGAGTAATATTAGGCCCTACACCCGTCATAAATTGGGTATGCAGCGACACAGACATGTACACGAACGAATGTCACTGAGTGTAAAAACAGTAGTGGCACAAAGGAACGAGTGTTTAAGGCTCTTCAGGGCTGTTTAGGAAGAGGAAGGGTGTGTCGGTAACTGAGTGTGTGGACTGAAGGTGAGTTTGGAGAGGTGGCTCTGGGTGTAGGCTGTGGAAGGCCTGGTGTCATCTGAGAGGTTTGTTTGTGATGTATCTTTAGACTGAGGGTTTTTGAACCTGGGTATATGTTAGAGTTATCTACAGATTGGTTTCTGAGTGTTTTGTTTGTTTTTGTTCTTTTAGCTCCTAAGGTGATTCCAATCTGTTTGTTCAGGATCCTGTAATTGGGAACCATGGCTTTGAGTCCTGGTTCTCAAAGTATGTTTCGTAGGCCAGCAGGATCATTGTGACCTGGGAACATATTAAAAGTGCAGAATTTTATCCCACCTCAGACTTAGCAAATCAGAAACTCTGGGGGTGGGGGCGGGACATACAATCTGTGTTGTAACGAGCCTTTTAGGTGGTTCGTGTGCATGCTGAAGTCAGGGGCCTTGATTCGAGGTAGACGGGGCCTTTCAGGGCCTTAGGAGCTTTGCTAACCACCCATAGATGTTTCAGCAGTGATAAAACTAACCTCATGCAGAGAGAACTTGAGGTTGGCTGTCAGGTAAGAAAAGACACAAATCTTACTGGTGTCGACCCGTGACCTGGAGGGGGGTTTTCAGGGAGACGGACACAATTCGTTTTGAATCCAGCTCTGAAACTGGGTTCTTCTTAGGTTTTATTTCATTTGGTATTTTGTCTAGCTGAGGATTCCACACCATTAAGTGAAACTAGCTTTTCTCCCCTATCTCAGGCTAGATAACTTGTGAGATTACAGAAATAGTGTTCATTACTTAGCCTTTACGGTTTTTTGACAGCCTCTGTTTCGGGTGGCATATCAAAGTCGTGTTGTCGGCCAGGCCACTGAGTCTCCAGAAGTGTGCCTGCTCCTGCAGTGTTTGTTCTGCCTTGTCAGTGGATAGCATGCTGCCCAACGAAGAGGCAACGTTCAAAGTCGGAGTAGAAATCTTCCTCTAAATTGGACTCAGCCCCTGTAGCACCAGGACCCTGCAGGTGTGGGTTTACGTTCACTGCTTAGGCTGAGAGCAGGAACTGATGGGCGGCACACCCTCTGGCTCCCAGTGCGGAGAGAGCAGACGCAGAAGTCAGAGTGCGCGGGCGTCTAAGGCCCGGTGAAACCCGAGGTGAGCGTCGGGGGACATCTTCACGTACCGGGCCAAACAGAGAATAGCAGCGTGGCGGCGGATACCCCGGGATAGGTAGATCCGGTGGGAGGTCTGCTCCCCTTAAACTCCTGCTTACCCTGGACGGGTCTGCTTGGGCCTGATTAGGTCCTGGAGTGGAGGACCCAGTGGTAGAAATGGCAGGTCTTCCTTTCAACTCACCACCTCCGATACTTCTTTGAGACCTTAGAGGATGGGCCGTTAGAAGCCAAGTGCCCCTCAGACTCATTCTGGCGATTAAGTGTCCTTCTGAAGGCTGCTTACAGAGGTTTGATGCACCTGGCCAGAGCAACGGGGTTGCCAGGAACTAAGCAGCCATGGTAAGTGGTGGTGATTAGTGGTAAAAAGAGAAAGAGTGTGAGGTACAGAGTATTGTTCTATATGATTTGAGTGATATTAAAAAGCACTTGACATTGCTTTGCTCACATTGCTTTTGGCTACCTGAGGAGATTTTAGAGCGACAATTATATTTTCCTGGATTGGTAATATGTTAGAAAAATTTTTAAACCTATTCTGATTGTGGAGGTAATGTGGGACTATGCCTAAATTCTTGAGTTTAGTGATATTTCTTTTGGTTTGATTGTCTGTTGCTGCTTACCACATTACTCAGAAGCTTGGTGGCTTAAGGTAACATTCATTTTATTTGCTCTCAGTTCTGTGAGTGAGGAATTCAGCCAGGGCTCAGCTGGTGGTGCTTGTTTCACGTGGCATCAACCGAGATCAGTCACTGGGCTGCTTCACCTAAAGACTGAGCTGGCTTGGAAGGTCCAAGGAGCTTTCCCCACATGGTTTCTCTCTCTCCACAGGACCTCGCAGTGTGGTGGGCTCAGGGTAGCTGGGCTTCTTACGTCAGAGCCGGCTTCCAATAGGGAGACATTCTAAAGGACAGAGGTGGAGGCTGGGCTCTCTTAAGGTCCAGCCTTAGGCATTACGTGCTCTCCCATCGGTCACATTCTGTTGGTCAAAGGGCAGCCAGGATTCAAGCAGAGGGAAAGAGTCCCTTCAGTGGGAGGCGTGGCAGAGAATTTGCAACTGTCTTTACCACGAAGTGGTGGGGTGTGTAGGTGTGCTTCTATGGAAGAATCCCCCAGAGTCAGACACTGGCGCGAGATTATTATTGCTGGGTTTTTGTCGCAGGGTAAAGGTTAACGTTTTATTATTGCCTGTTTACTCTTCATTCGTTAGAGAATATTTAAATGATTACAATGGTTCAGCAAATTTTACCAGTTTGATCATGTTAAATAAAATAAAGACCATTCAGAATGCACTTAGGTCTTTCATGGAATTGCTTTGTTCAAGTGAGTTGATGAAAATTCTTACAGTAATTATACTTTGTTTACTTGTCACTTTAGGTGCAAACACTAAAATGCTTTCCACGTCTTGCTAATCCCTCTGACCTTTCATTTTTATCTTATCGTGTTGTCCCCACGTCGGAGATGTAGAAACTGAGATGAGAGTTTTAAATCATGTTTTTATGACCAAAGAGTCAAATGTAGAATTCAGCTTGCCCTAGCTCTCTTTCTAAATTTTTAAGTCAGTGGTTTACCACCTGATTTTGGGTTACACTGTGGCATCTTGACATTTAAGAAAATCTGTGATATTCTTTTAGTTACTCCATTTAGTTGAAATGATTTTAGTTCACGTATTTTAAAAATTAGGGCTTTGTGTTGAGGACTGTGTCTCCGTAGGCACCCCGCTGAGTGTCGTGTTGGTTGTACGTATAGCAGTTGTTCGCCCCTAGACATGGATACGTGTTTTCAGATCGTGAAGGCTGAGGATTTCAAGTTTGAAAGAATAGGAGTCACTGAATAGACACTTCACTTTTCTAGTTCTAAAATACAAAAGATTTTGATAAATGCACTAAAATTGGTTTGAGCCTTTGCAATTAAAATTGGTTTAATTTCCAGTTTCCATTGGTTTAATGGAAACTTATTTCATTTAAGTTATTGTAGTGGTTCACATTAGATCATCTGAATGTTCTGAATATTTTGGGAGTCACAGTCATACTAGTGGTCACCGGGCTTCCCTCTCCTCCCTGCCTCCATCCCTTTCTTCCTTCTCTCTCCCTTCTCTCCTCCTCCCAATTTTTAGGGATGGTTTGGTTTTCTCTTGCGTGTGTTGCTTGTGTGAAATGGTTGTTGGCAGGGAGCACAGGGAAGCTCTGGTGATCGCTGTTCCGCTGAGGGTGTGCCTCTGTTCCTACTTGTCACTCTGGCGAGGACTGCATTCTAGTGACTCTGTCCTCCCTCTGCGTCGCTTATATTCTTGTTCTGGAGTGAAGGTGGGACTATAAAAACGAAGGACATTACTGATGTGTGCTCCATCATACGTGTATGTGAAGCTTCATGTAAAAATTGAGTGGGAGTTAAATAGCAGGATATTAATATTTTATGTCCATGGCCTTAAACCTGTTGAGGTGAAAGGTGATGTAGAACCTGCTGTTAAAATATTTCTTTTTATCTTAGCCTATAAGATCTCCATTATGCGAATGAGTTCTGCTAATGAAAGAGATCATGAAAGAAGAATTTTCTGTGACGCTTTGCCGTGTCGTGCAGGACCCAGTTGCCATGGTTGAGAGGTGGCAGGTGCTCCGGGGCAGAAGTCCGAGACAGTGCCCTGGACCTAATGAATATGACAGTCGACTCTGTTTTAAATGTATGAGTAATCTGGTTCACGGCGTCTTCTGGATTGTTATACTAGTCAAGGGCGATCTGCAGTCCGTCATCTCTGTTATCTTGAAATGGGGTGTACAATCAGAATTACCCGTGGACCCCGTATCTGTAGAGCTCCTTCAGTAGGATTCCATCTGATTCTAATGCACAGTCTGGTGAAGAGCTAGAATTAGCAACTATTATAGATTTCGTCATACTGAAACCAAGAGTATTAAAGGCAGTCTTAAAGGCTATGAGAAATCTACAAAAAGATAAATTTAGTTTAGTTTTGAAAATATGCCACTATAGCATGTTTTAGAGAGTTTCTGTTTCTGTGATATATAGCACATTATTTATCAAGTTGAAATGCCAGGGATGGGAAAATACTTTGATATATACCCACTTTAGAAGGAAAAGATAAGCTAAATGACTTTGGTATAACTGATCTCAACTTACAGATTTTGGCCAGCTTTATTTAGCATAGTAGCCCAAAGATAGACCACATAGGTAATTCCTACTTTTGACTTCAATAATTGAGAACATTGACAAACAGATTATTTTATCCAAGATTTTTTTTGACTGGAAACAATTATATGAGAATGTTTATGGTTATTTGGATATTAAGAAAGGGGGATGTCTTATATTGCTTTTCCCACCACTATTTGTTACTTGTATGAGTTTTCTAAGTGTATATTAATTTATGTTTTTTAACAGAGGGGAAACCATAGTTCTTTCTTTTTTAACATCTTCATATAAAAAGAATTTAAGAATTATGTTAACCTTGAGGGCGTTAAGACAAAAATACAAGCCAAGAACAATGTGGAGTAGTTTCAGGTCCCATGGAAAAATGGTCAGTGTGAACAGAAGTGCTGGGGAAGACCGTAGAAGGAAGAGGTCAGAACGCGTCAGAGTAGCTGCGTGCAGGGACAGAGTAGAGCTTGGCATGATTTTACGTGGTTACTGTTGAATGCATCATGTGAATGGTATTAGGTGAAGCTGAGAGAATGGAGGCTTTTTGGTTGGTTGGTTTTCTTGGAAAGTGGTAAGCGAAAAATAAGATTGAATAATTTGGGTGACAGGGAGATCTTTGAGTAAGAGATCGAGAAGTTTGGACTCCCCGCTTCAAGCAGTAGGCCGTTACTTTTCTTTGTTTTTGTTATAGAAAATGTCAAACATGCTCAGGAACACATAGACATGCGTACGGAGCCCATGTGCTCCTTATCCAGCCGCACGGGTTTCAGGAAGTAGGAGTTTATGGCCCTGTTGTTTGATTTCTAGCCGCATCATTTTCCCTTTCCCTTATTCTGAAAACAGTTCTAGCGGTTATATTGTCTCATCTGTGTTCCAAGATGAGTCTCTAAAAGATAAGGACTCTTTAAAAACACAATTGCACCTAAAAACATAATTTCCTTATTATCAAATATCCAGTGAGTGTTAACATTTCCAGTGGTCTCAAATGTTGTAATTGTATATTTTTTACATTTTGTTTGAATAGGACCTGAATGAGGTTTAAATATTGTAGTTTGGTAAGTTTCTGAAGATTCTTTTAATCTAAGTTTCTCTCCATCTCTCTCTTTTTTTTACCTCTTGGAATTTATTTATTGAAGAAACCAGATCATTTGTTCCATAGAGCTTCCCACATCCTGGCTTTTGTTGATTGCTTCCTCATGCTATCATTTGCTATTTATTAATGTTCTATAACTTGGGTTTAGAGGCTTAGTCAGATTTAAGTTGAGTCTTGGGGACATGACTACTTCACACACAATGTTAGTTATTGTGCTTTTTTGATAGAGGAGTAAAGTGGTGAAAGTAATATATTAGAATAATTTATCTGGCAGCAGTGTGTAGCGTGAATTGGTGGAGAAGGAATTGGATGGAGAGGTAACAATAAGTCAAGTTCAATCAGTTCAAGAGGGAGTGGCTAGACTAGGGCAGGGACAGTGAAAAGTAAGAGGACAGAGACTTTTGAAGAAGAGTGAATTTTTGAAACCTTTTAACATTGACTAAGAAATGGAGAGCCATAGGTCCGAGTGAAGATTTGAGCCTGGGGGTTGGGAATGAGGCTCAGGAAGATGGTGCTTTGTGCCTCTTAAACTTGACATATTGGCAGAATACCCCTGTCCAGTTGTGTTATAAGCAGCTGGAGAGGCTAGGAGAGAGGATAGGACAGGGGATGGAAATTTGAGGATCACATCTCTGGGAATAATAGCTGAAGCTGTACCAGTGGGCCAACTCAGAAGCCCGTGAGAGTAAAAAGGAGGCGAGGACTGTTTTCCTTACGTAGTGCATCAGCTCCATCAGCTGTCCGTTGGTGCTATGGGGAGTGTAGTATACTGTCCCTACGGATTGGAGTTTCTTGTAGTGAAGCCACATTTTGCCTCTCTTTGTTTGCTTCTGAATCTTTATATCCTGTGTGAGATGAACAGCAGGACCCAAATGCTGTTCAGGTCAAGGCCGGTGGCTTTCAGAAGCCTGTGGCTCATAGGGGATTTGGACAGAGGGTCTGAGGAGGAAACAAAGGCATTGGCAAGTCTGGGTGGGAGCCTGCGAGGAAGCGAAGCAGCAGAGCAAGCAGGACAGAAAGTACACTGGGCCAGCCTGGAGGAACAGACCCTGGAGTTGAGATGGTTGGATACTTAGTTCTCTCTCAACCTCCATATCAGCCTGTATTAGCCAGGCTGACCTGCGTCCGCACTGAGAACTGGTTAGCGAGCGTGGGCACCAAAAGTTTCTCGATGTCCTCTCCTGTTTGTTCATTCTTACATCCATCAGAACTCCAGGGAATGCCACAAAAATTGTCTGTCCTCTTAAAAAAGTTCTTGCTGACTTGAAAGATCTTAGGAAAATGTATTATCCAGAGATCTACAGCATCATATTGACCCACTTGTAATATATACTGTTGCCTAGTTGTAGAAGATGGGACAAAAGAAATGTTTGCTTTCAAACTATGCATTTAATACAGTCGAGTGTTGGAAAAAAGGTGACGGGCACTTCTTCTTGGGAATTATCTTCAGAATAATTTGAATTTTGTTTATCCTTCACAGGGTTATGGAGCAAATTTTATAGCATTCAAAGGTGTACCTTTTAAAAAAAATAATTCTGGGCTTTCCAAAAGTATTTGTTGGTGTTGCCAAAAAGTTGTGCTGAGTGGCATGGACCTTTCTGATTAAGTACCCGCAAATTTTGAAGGAGTTTGAGAATCTAAAGTGAACAACGACAGTAAATTCACCACTTTAGAATCAATTCCATCTCAGAAAGAGAAGGGCTGCCGCCAAGTGAACACACAGCAGATGACGAGCACTCAGCACGCGGTAGCCAGCCTCACGGGGGTGATAAATGACAGCACATTAGATATGTGTTAGCGACGCTAGCAGCGTGATATGGCAGCGGGAAAGGCCAGCGCTATTTTTGGCTGTGCTGCACAAAACAGCATCTCGTCACGGAGCTGGGGCTGATCATCGCTATCTCCCCAGCCCTGGTGAGGCGGCATCTGGGGTGTTGCCTGAGGGTTGGACACTTGTGCCCGGGAATGACAGACAGTCGGTGGGAGCCCCAAGCAGAGCATCTGTAGTGATTAAGGACTTCAGATGAGGCAGGCGTGGGTGCTTTTTGGAAAAGCTGGCCTGTTTAGGAATGAGCACGGAAAGCAAAGAGATGTTAACCTTTTCAAAGATAGGGTGGCACTGAGGAAGTAACGCCACTGCAAAGTTAGTCACTCAGGAGAGTATGACTCCTCAACGGTTGGCGCTGGTCTGATAAAGAGCCCTTGAGAGGGGCTGCTCGAGCATTTTTACAGATTGCAGCTACTCAGAAAGGGGCTCCGACGCAATTAAGCAAATGCTTATTGTGAACTATGTTTCTGTTTGCTTGTTTTTCCTTTTCCTTTTTTTACTATTGAATTTATTGGGGTGACATTGGTTCATAAGATTATACAACTTTCAAGTGTACATTTCTGTGATACGTGATCTGTATATAGCACTATGTGCCCCACCACCCAAAATCGAATCATCTTCTGTCACCATATATTTGGACCCCTGCTCCCTTTACTACCCCGCCCCCCTTCTTCCCTCTAGTAACTGCCGCACTGTTGTCTGTGACTGTGAGTTTCAGTTTTATACCCTACATGTGAGTGAAATCATATGGTTCTTAGCTTTTTCTGAGTGACTTGTTGTTTCACTTAGCATGATATTCTCGAGGTCCGTCCCTGTTGTTGTAAGTGGCAGTATTTCATCCTTTCTTATGGCTGAGGAGTATTCCACTGTATATACGGACCACATTGGCTTTATACACTCCTCTATCGAAGGTCACTTCGGCTGTCTCCATGTCTTGACCACCATGGCTAATGCTGCAATGAGCATGGGGGTGCATATGTCTTTGCAAATAAATGTTTTCAAAGTTTTCAGGTAGATACCTAGAGGAGGGGTTGCTGAGTCATATGGTAACTCTATTCCTAATTTTTTGAGGAACCTCCATACTGTTTTCCATAGTGGCTGTACCAGTTCACAGTCCCACCCACAGTGGATGAGGGTTCCTTTTCCTCTACAGCCTCTCCAGTACTAGTTGTTACCTGTCTTGTTGACAGTAGACATGCTAACAGGTGTGAGGTGGCATCTCATTGTGGTTTTCATTTGCATTTTCCTCATAGCTCCTGAAGCTGAGCATCTTTTCATATGTCTGTTGGCTGTTTGTATGTCTTCTTGGGAGAAGTGTCTGTTCAGGGCCTCTGTCCATTTTTTAATTGAATTGTCTGGTGTTGAGTTATTTGAGCTCTTTATGTATTTCGGGTATTAACCCCTCATTGGAGCTGTGATTTGCAAATATCTTCTCCCATTTGGTTGGTTGCCTTTTTGTGTTGTTGGTGGTTTCTTTTGCTGTGCAGAAGCTTTTTAGTTTGATATAGTCTCATTCATTTATTTTTGCCTTTACTCCCCTTGCCTTTAGGGTCAAATTCATAAACTCTTCTCTAAGTCCATAATTTTAGTCCTATGTTTTCTTCTATGTAATTTATTGTTTCAGATCTTATATTTAGATCTTTGATCTATTTTGAATTAATTTTTGTACTTGAGTATAAACTGTAGTCTAGTTTCATTCTTTTGCATGTGGCTTTCTAATTCTCCCAGCACCATTTATTGAAGAGGCTTTTCTTTCTTCCATGGTATTTTTTGACTCCTTTGTCAAAAATTACTTGCCCGTGTACATGTGGTTTTTTAAAAACATACATTTATTTTTAAAGAGCAAGGGAAAGGGAGGGAGAGAGGGAGAGAAACATCGATGTGAGAGAGAAACCTCAACTGGTTGCCCGAGCCTCACCGCCGGTCAGGGCTACATGTGGTTTTATGTATGGCTCTGCATTCTGTCCCATTGGTCTGTGTTTTTGTTTTTCTGCCAGTACCGTGCTGTTTGGACTATCATTGATCTGTAGTATAATTTCAAGTCAGGTAGAGTGTATCTCTGGCTTCGTTATTTTTTCTCAGGATTGCTTTTGCTGTTTGGTGTCTTTTGTGGTTCCATATGAATCTGATGATTTTTTGGTTCTAGTTCTTTTAAAATTGTCATTGGTCAACTGTGTTTTTATCAAGGGATCAGCAAGTATTGCAGTGTCTGCCATACTGGGGAAAGGAATGCAAAATAGTACTCGATAATGTAGGTCATGTGCTTTTGATTGGAAATTCAAAGCAAATGTTAAATTTGGAAACAATGGGTTCAGGCCTTACAGTAATTTTCAAAAATTCAAATATGAAATTAAGGAATTATTTACTTTCCATAATAGTATAGGTAAGCACAGCAGGAAGAAATTAAATGCACAATGTAAACTGAATGTAAGGGAATATTCCTGCAGTGAGAACTATTGCATCATAGGATAGTCCCATAGGAAAAGGGAGTTGAATTTCACTGGGCATTTGATCCTGACAGAATCGAATGTGTATCAGTGGGAAAATAGACTGGATATCCCTGTAGGCTTTTTCATTTCTTTCTTTTCTGATTCTGGGCTCTTGTTGATGATCTGTTCACCTGCTGTGATCAGAAAGAAATAGCCTCTCTTGTTTTTCTACTCCCAGGCACATTTGAGATGCTCTGCTGATTGACATAAGCTAAAGAGGAACTTCATTGCCCTGAGATGACCTGGCTCCACCCCCCCTGATTTTATAGAATTACTGCCCTCTGTTTGGAATGTGGCACTAGTAGGGTCAGTGGGGTCCCTTACTGACGACGAATAAATTTGACAGAGTGGGCTGGTGTGTACTGGGTCAGGGTTTTCTTCAAAGGCACATAATAACCCAACAGGGCTGCAAACTGGCCTTTCTGGGGTGCTTTGGGAATAGAAGGACTGCAGGGAGTAATGCCAGCCATACTGTTTTCCCTCCTCCCAGATTTTACTTTAAGGCAAAAGGATATTCAGCAGGCCAGGTGACCATAGACTCTGCCTGTGTCCAGTAGAAATGGGATAGTTTCATGTTCCTGGGTGGGGCTGCTGAGGAAAAGTTTGACTCCTTATGGCATGATAATGCCGTGTGGTCCAGTCTTTGTGGTAGCATCACTGTATAATTAAAGAAGTAAATTGAAAAAGCAGACTCAATTTTAGGTCATTACAAATGGTCTGTGTTTCCCTGTAACACACTACTTTGTGGGATAAGATTGTTCAAGTACCTTCACAATTTAGACAAAGCTTATTTCTCCACACTTGTTTGTACTTTTTTCATGTAGAAATGCCGTGTTTCAATTAAATCAGTCTCACACCAATACGTCTGTCGACGCTGCAGGTCTTTCCTGCCACCTTTGCCCCATCCCTGAATGCCTTCTCCGACCTGCTCCAGTCTGCTCTGTCGCATCTCATCTGTGAAGCATTCATTGATCATTTCCTTTCAAGAATACATTGTGCTTTTTGTTTTTGTTACTCATTTGACTTACCTCATATTTTTCTTCCTCTGCAGACTCTACATCTTTACTTTTGAATCAGATGAAGGTCCTCTGGGGGACCGTTTGTTACTTGTCTTTAAATTTCTCACAGTGCTTTTGCACTTAAGATTTTGATTCATTGTGGACTAATCTTTAAACCCTTTAAGAGAAAGGACTGTTATTTATTCACTGTGGTTCCCTCACCCCAGAATTCACACAGCTTCTTATGTACAGGATGCACCTAATGAATATTTCCTGAATGAATGAGTAGTAGATATCCAAAACATATCTATTGATTGGTTGATTTAAGATAGAATTCTACATGCCTTGTAAACATGATGAACACTGTAGATTTACAAGTCATGCAGCAGAGGAATCATAATACTGTGAAGGTTTGCTAGCTCCCAGGAGACCAGTTCCTTCTGCCTTCTTTTGTACTGGATGGCAGTTCAATCATCCCAGGCTTCCTGGTGGTCAGGCAGATCAGCTCAGGGTTCCAGATAAGGGGCATGAAAAAGTGTTGGCAAGAGGAGCCATTAATTATTGGGACCATCACGGTGTCGCACCTAGATAACCCGTGCTCACTCACTGCCATCATTTTTATTGTAGGTGTGACAGTAGATTCGGGGGAATGGTGAGAAGTTTGAAAGTAGATTAGCATACAACTCTCCAAAATTACTTTTTTGGGAAAAAAAAAAGAGGCTTTACATTTTGACTTTTTATTTTTATTTTCTTCTCCTTCTTAAAAGAGTTTTTCTTCATATCCTGCTATAGGTGAACTATATTTACTGTAAATTAAATCCTCATCTTTTAGAGCTGCCTTTTGTGTGTAATTGCCTTTTTAAAAGAATTTTTTAACTTTATTTTTCTTGTTGACGCTATTACATTTGCCCCCCTTTCCCCCCACTTTGCCCACCTCACCCAGCCCTGCCCCTCCCCTCTGACCATCATCACCACACTGTTGTCTCTGTCCATGGTTTATACATACCATAGTTTCAGGACTATAAGGCGCACTGGACCATAAGATGCACCTAGGTTTTAGAGGAGGAAAATAGAAAAAAAATTTTTGAAGCAAAAAATGTGGTAAGATATTTAATAATGTAAATAACATAGGCTGCTGCCCCCCCACAGAGAGCCAGGCAAGCTACATTTGGACTATAAGACTCAGCCCCTCCCCCCCAAATTAGAGGGGGTGCATCTTATAGTTTGAAAAATATGGTATATGTTCTTTAGCTAATCCCTTCATCTTCTTTCATCTAGTCCCCCTCCCCCTCCCCTCTGCAGGTTTTTTATTGGTTTCCCTCTCCTCTCCTTTTCACTCATAGCAGCATCTTCTATAACCTGCTAGCTTTGGGAAAGATAATATATATTTTTTTCAGGTATACAGGTCATTTTATCTATCCTATGGGCTTACTGCAAATGTGAAGCCAAAGCTGGCATTAGTAAATTTTTACTACCTATTATAGTTAAATTTATTAATATTCAGGAGATTATGCATTTAAAATTGCTTACTAAGGAAGAATACTTTTTAAAGTGTTCTTCCTTTAGAATCGTCAGAGCTTCTAGTATGTAATTATTTTGAGTAAATGCTATTTAGTCAGAGCCTGAGTTTCACCTGAGGGGCAGCTGCGACTGAGCGGTGTGGAGATGCGTCCTCCGAGCACCGTTTGTAAAGTCCCGTGGGCCTCTGGGAGGTGAGGTGCTGTGGAGATGCAGGGTTTTCGTGACAGCTCCCAGTCTGCCGTGCAGGAAGAGCCATGCAGACGTCATTGATGATTCTTTTGCATAATCAAAGAATTTAAAGAGTCGTATTAATTTTCAGCTCCATTAGAGATGCACGAATCAAAAAAGATGTTTGCCAAATGGAAAGGGACTAAATTTGTTAGAGGAACGAAATTTTAATTTCAGGCTTCAAGAGAATGTTACAAATGTAGCATAAAAGATCCCACCTAAAGTGCCTGACGGTGTCCTTCTTAGAGACCAGCAAAGTTACACAGGGGAAGAGAACGACAAGAACATGGAATTAAAATTGCTGTGATGGAGTCAGTTTATGATAGCAAATTACTTCTGAGAGCCTCAATTTGAGGAGGCCCAGCTAGTCTGTGCTAATTAGTGTAACCTTGCCTCCATTACCAAGTCTTTCTATTACTGTTGCGAGTCAAACTGCAGTACTTTTGCCTTTTTTCTTATCTAGTAGCAATGGGGGTAAAGGGGAAAATTCCTAAAGTGAAATAGAGACATTTACAGTGCTCACTTTAAAGAAAGTTTGCATTTTAATATAAAATACAGTTTTCTTCTACATTCATATAAACACCATTTCAATATGTATGAAGATCTGTTGTTCTAATCAGAGGACTAGAGAGCTGGGAAAGTGCATGCAGTAACGGCCATGCCCTTTTCTTTAAAATAAAAAACCTGGACACAGCTAGGAGAGCTTGGGAAAACCTGCATCTTTTATATCTTTCTTCGTCCATGGCCAACTGGGATCGGATAGGGTATGAGCAGTTCACAATATGAAAGGAGCAAGCAAATAGGACCCAGAACTGTGGTTGTTATGGATGCACTGAGATTGTTCGTGTTTAGGTCCTGTGTGACTCTGGAGGCAGTGAGTTTTACTGCTCAAGGAAAAAAATTATGTATGTTGCACACACACAGTATTTAGAAAGGAAAAAACCATCTGTTCATTTTGCCTACATTTCTGTGGGGATTTAATCTGACGTGAATCACTTGAGATTTGTAAAGAATAAACCTGTGCTAACATTTTATGGGAAAGGGTGCCAGGAGCAGGGTGAGGGGGGGAGGTGCAACCAAAACTTTCTCTTTAGGGATTGTTTAGCTCCCAACTCAGTAGAAGCTTTTTTTTCCTTTATTGTATATGCACATGGCAGATGATTTTTTTTTTTTAGTGTTAGCCTTTCTGCCTTTTTCTGGAAGTGTCATTTCTTTGTTTTATCATGAAAATTTCTCAGCGTATATGTTGATACCCAGAATGATGTTAATTTTTAAAACAATTTTTAATTTTTTGATTGGAGGAAGGGGGAGAGAGGGGAGAGAGAGAGAAAAAGAAAGGAAGAAAGAACGACAAACATCAACCTACTGCTCCACCCATCAACATGTGCCCCAACAGGGGATCGAACCCACAACCCCAGCATGTGGGGATGGCATTCTAACCAACTGTGCTCCCTGGCCAGGAAGTCATTCTGTGCTGTCCAGAATGACTTTAGACAGGCTGGTGGTTCACAATATAGTCCCCAGACAAACATCATCAGCATCACTTGGGAACTAGTTCGAAGTGCAAATTCTAGGCCTCTATCCCAGACTTAACAAGTGAGAAGCTCTTAGAATGGGCTCTATAGTCTGTGTTGAACATTCTCTTCTGGTTATTCTGATGTTCAGGAGAACCATGAAATTGAGCACCAGGAAATAGCGGTATTACTTTAAGAGACTTCAATGCTCATCCTCACTTATGCTAATGACTGTGACCTGGGCCTAGCCTTAAATACATTCTTCCCTCCTAGCCTCACAACACGTCAGAGAGCTTGGTGTTACTGTTCCCATGCTCTGGTGATGACGCTATGTCCAAGCTCACGATTGGACGTGGTGGAGCCAGGCTTTGAGTCTTGGTCCGATTTCAACATTTATTGTCTTTATGATTTTTAAGTGGCTGTTCTTGTGACTTTTACAACTAAGTATGTCATCATCAGGAGGTACCCAAGAGGTATGTTACATGGCAGGTCGGGTCCCAAGAGCAAACCTGAGTATAAACCTCGAACTCAATCCTAGCCCCAGCTCTGCCTTTATTTCCTTTTACCATTTATCCAGCCTAATGTCTTACTGAACAGGTTTCTTCCTGGGAGGCTTGATTCTTTACCTCTTTTAAAGTGAGGCTTTCGCTTGCAACTGGAAAAGTTAGCATAGTGGGGCGACTTTATCGAGGTCATCACCTCCTTTGGATTGGAAGAGCCGTAGTTACTTCTGTTGGTATGGGTATGGTTGTTTAAGACTGAGTCTTTGCTGCCATCCTGTTTCAAAGAGCCAAGAAATACAAACTAACCAAAATGCTGAGGTTCGCTTTTGCCTGCAATTTATTTAGGAGCCCATTTGCAACTCTGAAGTATTTCTTTGACTGGTATCTTTTCTGTTTGTCACTACAATCACGGTGTTATCCATCTCAAGCCTTGATTTGTACGCCTTTGAACCGGCTTGGATCTGCTGCTCCAGCTGATGTAGGCATTTTATCCAGGCCCACATGCACCCTCGGGTTTGTGGTGGTTGTTTTTCCCCGTCTGCCACCTAAAGTTGCAGTCTCTTCAGCCGACTTAATTAGTTCTTTGCCCATGAGGACTATTTCTTTGTTTTTTTTTTCTGTCAATTAATACTGTGTCTTTGCTTAGCATGTGCTCAGTAATTTCAAAAATAATATTTTGAGGCCACCTTATCTTGCTGTCCTGTACTATTATTTTTAAGCTTGTCCTCTCTGTCTTTTATTGACCTTCCAGTGTTCATAAGTCACCCCGTTCCCTTGAAGCATCTGTACTTGCCATCCCCTACTGCACACACACTGCTCTCTTCTGTCTAAACATATTCTCTCCATTAATAATTTAAAAATTGTGGCTAGCCTTTACTCAGCATTTATCACATGCCACTATACTTAGTACTTTACTCATCATCCCATGTAATCCTCCTATTGATAATGCCATTACTACTTTTACTTACAGGTGATAAAAGTGAGATTTCAGGAGGTTAAGTGAGTTGCCCCAGCTATTAAGTGGTGAGGCCAATGTTCAAAATCAGTTTTGTCTAATTGCAGTTAGACACTTAACCCCTAAGATATATTGTGTCCATTGTTTTCAAAGTTTATATAAACCTTTATGGCTTTGTCTGCTTCCCTTTATTATGATGGTATCTTACTCATGCATTAGACTTAATGTTGTAAGCTGGAAAAAAAACCAACCAAACAAAAAACACCTGTAGGGAATACTAGGCTGCCCCTCCAGGCCAGAACTCCTGCACATAAAATCTAGGGAGTCTTCTAGTAGAGGGACCTGAATATTGGAAGGGGCCATGATGAGCTACAGCCTCCCACGTGGAGTTTATTTCACGTGGCTCAGGCGGTCTCCACACTAGCTCATACTTCAGCTCGGGCTCCGTTTTCTGTGGGTTCTAAGGACAAGGATAAGGGTGCACACCTGGACAACACGCAGCGTCGTACCCGTATTTCCCTAGTTCAGCTGTGTTCTCCTGTGTTGCAGACAGGACTTTTCTGACTTCGTACACTTGCTGTCGGCCCTTTACTTTATTGCACACTCGCTCCCCGCATTTGCGTTTTCAATGGGTTGAACTTCTGTTGTAGACTAGAGCATAGTGGGGCCAGATCTTCACTTCAATAGCATTCCCTTTCCAGACATTCCCAAGTAATCCTTTGCTTCTTTAAGCAAAGTTTACCCAGGGAGCTAAAAGCAGAACAAGAGTGTTGACTTTCTGTGGTTCTCTGTTTATTTCAGTAAGTTCCACAGTCTCAACTCAAGTTCGAAGGCCCAGAGAGAGCTGGGTTTACCTTCCGTTCCTTTCACTGTGAGCAACTCAGGGTCTTGACTTCCATTTTCTCTAAGTGGAGTTATTTACATGTATTCCAGAGGATGACCTGTGGCGTAATTAGTATCTCTAAACTGATTAGAGGATGTAAAGCAGTATTTAAGTGCTTATTATTTTTAAATTATATTTATAAAGGTTAAAATATTGATAACTCTCATTTTCATCATCATTTAGAATTTGCACACCATTTACATTTTCAGAGTGCTTTATTCATGTAAATTAGCTGGTCCTTCTGGCATTTCTATAAATTGTGCCGGTATCATCCTCTGAAATGTTGCTGTTTTTTAGTTTTTAGTTACTATTTTTATTTCAGCCAAACTGTACCTTGTTAAAAGGGTGAAAGTGATTAATAGCTTTTAAACCACTAAAGGTAAATATTCTTTAAATTTTTTTAATTTGTCTTAATTTTAGAGAGGAAGGGAGAAAGAGAGGGGTGGATTTGTTGTCCCACTTATTTATGCATTAATTGGTTGACACCTGTATGTCCCTGACTGGGGATCGAACCACAACCTTGGCATACTGAGACAACGTTCCCATCAACTGAGCTACCTGGTCAGGTCGGTAAACATTCTTAAATACCCTTGAGGGTAACTAGGTGCTTGGAATCACTGACATGTGTTCCAGACCAATATATTAGAATTAATTTATTTCCTTTGTATTGATTATGTAACTTAGGTTTTTCTCTTCCCCTCCACCTTCACCTTTCCCACTTACCCTCCTCCATCTGTTCATTTTTATATGTATAAAAATGTGTATACAACGTAAGTGTATGTGTTTTCCACATATTTTAAAAAATTAAACATAGCCACATAATCATCACCCAAGTCAAGAATTAGCACATGACAGGGTCTCTGAAGCTCTCATCACTTTTTTGTTAAGTTCATTTAAGTACAACATTCTGTCTTACAGACTAGAGATGTAGGGATCTGTAAAGTTTGAATTACGGCCATAATGAGTTTTTATGCTGAGATGTTGCTTCAGTTTCATTACTCACTTTTGTACATTGCAGAAGTGTCATCTCACCGGGTTTAAGTAGCATCTAATAGTCACAAGAAGAGATGCATCATGAGTGGTGTAGACATAATACGACGTCACAGGAGTGAGGCTGGGCCCTCTTAGAAAAGCTTCCCTTGGAGGTGGGTTTAAAGTGGGGCTGCCCCTTGGGGTAGAAAGGTTGGACAGAAGAGGAGGATTGAGTTAAGAGAAGAAAAAGAGGAGGGTAGAGGTGGCATATGTTCTAAGCAAGGGAAATAAAGATATATTACATATGTCATGTTCTGGTGACAGGCAGTATCCCACTTTGTTTGGAGGAGACGGTTCCTGTGAGGGCATAGTCACCATCTGCCTTTGAGAAGTAGGCAGGGGCCAGATTTTGAGGTTCCTGGATGACAGCTGAGGATTTGCAGTAAATGGACACACACTGAATACCATCTGTGTGTTCGGCATAATGCTCAGTGCTTTTATATGGACGAGTTTGCAATGAAGACAGGGGCCGTGGGTAGAGAGGAGGTTAGTGGCACCGAAGGCATGAGCAGCCTGGAGACAGACAGACAGACAGAGGCAGGAAAAGCAGTGAGAGGCCTGTATGGTTGGTTACACATAGATGATGAGACCCGGATTGGGCTTGGTCCTAACATTTGTAAATCCTGCTAGTTGAAGACCCTGGACCTAGAGGATAGAGACTTTAGATTTTCTTGATTATCTTACATATGCTCTTATATTACTAATGTAAGAGTTTGTAATAACATAATGAATATTTAGTTGGTAGATACTTATCAGTCACCTACCATAGACCTATTTATATTCAGCCCCTCTGCCCACTTGGAATTTGTTAATTTGAGTGCAACCGTGTAGTATTTCCCACTATATTTAACCAGTTTGGGAGTCTCCCTATTGACTGAAGATTGTGGTTTGACAATGCTCTCTCCAGTTTTTTCTTAGGAAACTTTGCCCTTTGTTTAAATAGCAGCATGCTAATGTTGGAATCTAGTTTATGGTTTCGCACTTTTTTATTTCTCATTTCATCATTTTAGGAATAAAAGACAGATCTCTTTGAGGATTTACTTTTTCCCTCTTTCCCTTGGTTTTAGTACTTGTTGACCATAACAGCTATCGAAAGCTTGTCTTGGGCCCTCCTTCCCTTCCAGCACCCCTCCGAGAGGTCTCGTTCCTCTGTTTTATGTTAGTTACCAGGTGATCAACTAGATAATGAGAGGATGAATAAAGCAATAGATGGGGTATGGAGATTGGTAGATAGTGTGTTTGTGTGTTGGAGAAAGAAGGAAGAGTAGATGCAGGAGTGAAACATACACAGAGTGAAACTGACCGAGAAAAGGAGAAGGTGTGAGACCTCTGAATGGCTGTCTGAGGAGCTGCCTGCTGCCATAGGTTTAGTTTAAGTCAGTTTCCGAAACTCTTAACCAAGTTGTTCAGGAAGCAGTAAAAGTTATAAAAAATGTCTTTCAAGTTTTCTTTTAACCAACTGGGAAAGTTGCCATGGTTTTTAGGACCACACTGGGGCGTGCCTGAGAATCCGGGTTGCCCTCACTGGTGGTAGGCAGGTACACGGCACTGCTGGGATGCCGGAGTGCCGAGGTGCTTTACGGGGTGGTCTGAGGACGTGGGGCCTCGTGGTGGTGGCTTGGCTCCTAATTCCAGCCCAAACTCAGGGGAGGGCTCTGCTTCCTTCTCTCTCATTAAACCAGCTGTTTAACCCCTCAGTGATTTTAGTTGTCCTAAAGTTCGGTCTGTCTTAACGTGGACAGTGTGGTACGTTTTTTAACAATTAGGGGCTAAATCATCAGTCTGGATCTGTTCTGTTGAAGATTTTTAAAATAACCAAAGATATTACACAGTATATACAGTGATTTTTCCCTGACTCATTTTTTGCCTAAATTTTGACACAAGTTTAGCTTATTCAACTTTTTGATCTATTCCCAAATGCATTATTTTAATAGCTGTTGTGTTTATTTTTGAAGTAGAATATTAATTAACTTGTTTTAAGGCAAATCACTATTCAAAAATGCATTAAGTGCACCTCCACTAGGAACCTTGGTAACAAACTTTCACCTGACAAAAGGAAGTGGGCAGAAAATTAGCTAATGAAATAGTTGTTCACACCAGAATATAATTAAGGGCTTTGCAAAGCCCTTTGGGAAACTAAAAAACCAGGGATGCGCTGTAAGTGTGGAGGTTATCTTTGGCTCTATGAAATAACTATGTAGTGAAAATGAATTTTTTCCTCTGGAAAGTATTTGAACGTAGAACAAATCATAACTGCAGTAGTTTTGCTTGAGTATCTGGCCCACTGAACACAGGAAGTCCTGAAGTCACTTTTTGACCCCTGGTACTTGCCATGAAGTACCGTGAAGTACTGCTTTACGTAAGTTGCGTGATGTGGAGGCTCTTGTTGTCTTACCCCTGCAGGTTGGTGTGAGGGCAGAAATGCTGGCGTGTTCAGTTTAGCTTTGGGAGGTGAGTTGCGGACAAAGCCCCTAGTTCAGTGCTTCTCACGTTTTGATGTGTATGAATCACCTGTTGATCTTAAAATGCAGACTTTTTTCTTCAGTGGTTCTGGGGTGGAGATAGGTAATTTGCATTTCTAACAAGCCGTCAGGTGATTCCAGTGCTGCTTAGACCACAGTTAGAGTAGCAAGACACTGTTCTTTCTTTAATCACGGGGACAGATCTCTTTATTCACAGGACACACACGTGTGTGTGTGTGCGCACGCCACCCTCTAGCATTTCTCATCTTGAGGAGTTGGCCGGTGTTTGGCACCCGTAAAGGGCGGTGGTCTCTCCTGTTGGCTCTTCAGTGTCCTTTCCTCCTGATGGCTGTGAGCCCGCTGTGTTCGTGGAAAGACGGCTGGCAGGCCGTTGCATGTGATCTCGGACTCGAGCTCTGAACCTCTCTGGGTTGGCAGTTAGTTGGAATGAATTTGTCCTGTTCTAGTGGCTGGCCGCTATTTATCGAGGCCTGCGTCTTTGCTTAGTAACTCAGCACTGGGCGCTAAGCCAGCTGTGTTCTCCACCTAGTGACTTTGGAATGTTACTGTTCCACATGCTCCACGTCAAAAACATCCCACATCAATCAGTAACATCTGACAGTTTCATCACTTAACATTTCTAAAATCCTCTGATTTCTCCCCCTTATGTAAGGCTGCAGCTTTAGTTCACGGTACCATCCTTAACCACCTCTTCCCCCAATACCATATTCCTGCCCCTCCAGGTGGGTGTACTAGCCTATTAACTGATCTTAAAAGTCTGTTCTGATTTACTCTTCACATTGCAGCTGGACCCATCCTTTCTAAGTGATGGATTCCTCCTTAACTTCCAAAGTCTAAAGGGTCAGTCTAGACTCTTTGGCACGGCACGCGAGGTCTTCCTTGAGTGTGGTGGCCCTGGCAGCTTTGCAGTCTCTTCAGTTTCATGATGGGCCCTATTCTTTCCTGGCTCCGAGCTTTCTCATTGGGTGTGTGCTCTGTGTAAGATGCCTTTTCTCTCCCCTCCTCTCGGGAACACTCACGTACCTCTTACTTCTCAGTTTTGATGGCAGGCTACCCGGGAGGCAGTTTCTGAACCTCCAAGGGAGGAACCACTGCTGCGGGCTTCCCTAAAGGTTTTTTTTGTAATTGAGTTTTAGGAGTTCTTTATATAATATTAATTCCTTAGCAGATATGTGACTTGCAGGTATTTTCTTCCATTCTCTGAGATGCTGTTTGGCTGTTTTGATGCACATAATCTAAAATTTTAATGACGTTCATTGATCTATTCATTCTTTTGTGGCCTGTGCCTTTGGATCAGATCAGAGAAATTTTTGCTAAACCCAAAGTTGTGAAACTTTTGCCCTATGTTTTTTTTTACAAGAATTTTACAGTTTAAGTCATACATTTAGGTTTTTAATCTATTTTTAATTACTCTTTATATATGGTGTTTGTAAGGGCCCAACTTCATTCTTTCGCATGTAGGTACCCAGTTTTTCCAGCATCGTTTGTTTAAAAGGCTCACAGCTATATTCTTAGTGCTGGGCACATAGAAGTGTTTATTGAAAAAGAGACTGAGTAAAAAGAAAATGAAAGGCTAGGTATTATATCTTTCTTTTGTCTAAGATAATTTACAATGCTTTTGAGGCTATGGAAACTTTACATTAAAATCATACAACATTGATTTTGTAGTAAAGTTTTAATGATGTATGTAGAGCACATGTCAATAAAACAAAATTTGTAATTTTGTGTCAGTATGTAGGCAATGATCCATATTAAATATGAAGGAGGAGAGAAAGGATCTGGAATACTAATAAGACCACTAATAAATATTTGAGTAGATATAGAGAGGTTGTGGAAATTGTTAAAAGTAGAATTCTTTCTCCTTTTTGTGCTTCTTTATTCAGATCATGGTAAAATAATGTTAAGTATTACCAGTACATATTGATGTAATAGTTTGTTTTCTGAATATGATTTTCCTTTGCCTTTTGGGGCAAATGCATCATCCTAAGGTGGTAATGGGATTGTAATTGAGAGCTAGCAGAAGAGAAAGAAATTGCATCTACCTGTTCATCTGTCCTCTGCACCCATCAATCTACTTCAAGAGGTGCATAATTGAGTGCCTGCTGTGGGCAAGGCATTGTGTTAGATGCTGGGGTTGCAAGCAAGGTGTATATCACCTTAAAGATGAAATATGTCCATAATTTAAAAATCTCAATTATGAGCCTGTCATTGATATAGTTAATACTTACATAGTGATTTATTCTTTGCAAAGGAATAAATGTGCCTTATTTCCTTTTATACCTGTATCACAGATGAAGAAATTAAGGCTGAGGATAATTTATACCAAGTCACATGGCTGCCTGGTGGAGAAAGTAAACTTGAACCCAGGATAGACTCGAATTCCAAACCCCACGTTATTTTCTTGCACAATTCCGTGCTGCTTCCACTGGCTACTGTGTAGTACCTCCCAGGACACTTACAAGGTCTCAGAATCCCTGTTTTAAAAATACCTTTTAAAAAAAACTGATGGCATGTGTTCTATTGCTTGCTAATTTTCAAGCCTTATGGACTAATACAGCCTGTCATGTTACCTACTGGGTCTCTTTAAAACATGAAAATATGGGTTTTACCTTGAATGCTTTCCGAGAGTGTATTTTTATTTAGCTTTAAAAGGAGGGTATATGTTTTTTGAAATTTCTTTTGATTCTTTCTCTTTGCTGCTTGTAATTTCTTTGCTATATAATTAAATATAAAGGGTGAAGTTCTTACAGCTAGGAAGGAACTTAGAGGAAGAAATATTGGAATTTTAGCATGTAAATAAAATGCAGTTCTCATAGTTCTCTTTAGTTTTATTGTTATATCTGCTTGTACAGAAAGCCTTTATTTAGGCAACAGTAATCCCTTTTGACAATATCAATTGATACAAAGTAACGATGGCTTATTAACATACACGCTGTGTGAACATAAAGTGGCGTTGTTATAATCTTCCCCCGGATCAGAGGGTAAGGGGGCGGTCTACTGCTGTCAGTGTGCGTGTCCCGGAGTTGTGCAATGGGCTTTGTAAGGGCGCTTGCCTTCCTCCAAGGGCCTGTTTACTCTTGCATTGGACAAAAACTCTCCTTGACCAAACTTTGGTTAGGTTCCTCTGAGCCCTTTTCCTAACTAGGCCTTGACTTCGGACTTACGTGTCTGTCCTTGCTAAGTCCAGTTTTAGTAAGAATCCCAGTAAGTCTGTTTATTTGGAACTACTGTTGAGGATTTCATCTGTTCTAATCTCTGTGATGATCTCATTCATGTACGTTTCAGTGCTGTGTCCATGTTTTACAGCAGGGCTGGTACATTTGAGATTTGAACCGAAATCAATCTGACACCAAAGTCTCCAAATTCCGGGAATGTTACGTTCCTTCCCAGTTTTTTTTTTCAGTCCATCATGTGTGAATTGTATATGTTTTTGTGCAATAGTAACACTAGCCATGGATTCTGGGACTGTCGGGCTAGGAGAAGAAAGGTCTAGTGATCCTTTTCAGTTACATATTTTAATATTCAGTGTTTTATAAGACCTGATGACCCTGCTGAAGCACATAGGTAGACTAAATGTTTTAGGACCATCTTACTTACATGAACAGTTTTCTCTTGCTGGAGCTTTTTGGAGTGACTGCATGAAAAGAGAAGTATAATCAACATCAAATAAATCTCCCAGTAAGTCAATGTATAGATAAACCATCCTTGTTCTTACTCATAGGCTGTGACTTTTGTTCATCAGGGATTGTACAGTAAACTAGAAAATTTATAAACGTTTAGCTACAATACATTAACAATGCTCAAGCTTTATGGCCACTTGATTGAGGTTTTATTCTCCCACTACAAAGTTACCATTTTGATGATCTAAAATTACTGGAATTTTAGTTGCATTAGGTTTCCTCTCTCGCTAAATTTATCCCCCTTCCAGAAGCGGCCCACTCCAGCCGAGGGAAGAGGGTGTGAGGTCAGCGCCACATGCTGCCCAGTGCGGCCTCCACCTTCTCGACGCGGTCATGTGGAGTGCGGGCAGCTCCCGGAGCCAGATGTGCTGGGGCCTCCTTTTCTTTGTGGTGCTCAGAGTGTTTCCAGAAATGGCCAGAGGAGTCGATTGGCTTCTGTTTCGCTGAGCATTTCCATGATTTCTTTTAGAGCTCACCAACTGGAGCAGTGGGTGGGACTGGCTTTCATCCCCTCCTGACCCCTGCTCAGCTTTTCTTACTGCCGAACGAAGTAACAACTAGTCTTATTTAGACATTTGGCAGGCTGTGGTCGTTCAATTAATTCCTTTCTTCTTTTCTATATATTTTAATTACCCCAGGGATCTGAGATGCTGAAAAATGTTACTTTTGGACAGCTTGATGACTATTGGAAATATCTTGCTCTTTACAGCTCTGAGTTAGTTAGTCTTACAGGGCTAATGGTGGGGGGTTGAATGAAAGAACTAGAAATGACTGGACCTTAGCTGCGGAGAAACCTGTTATCAGTTAATATTTTAAAGAATTGTGCATTTTCCTGGTTCTTTGTTATTATTAGCCTATCTGTATGATGTTCTTAAGAGAATACGCAGAATTATTAGCCTTGTTTTACAATTAAAGACAGAGAGAGTAAGTCTGTTTTCTGAGCTGAGGAATGGAATTCTGTTTTACCCCGGCCTGCCTGTTTATCACCTCGTTGTTCTCCCCCTCCCTCGGCAGCCCGTCCCGCTGAGCCAGTGCGCAGCGAGTGCAGCTCCGAAATGGTTGCATGTTCAGGAGCAGCACACTTAGCCCGCAGGAGTCCTAACAGTGTGTTGGGCATGTGTTTCCGTGTAGCTCAGTGTTCTTACCGGGACTAACTGGCTGTCGGAGGAGGAAGAGAAGAAAGCATCATATTAGATAAAAAAGCATTATAGTAGGAAAGTTCGAGTTTTGCATAGGGCTGTCAAAAGAACCTTGAGATTGAGAATGTGTTTCTGTACGTGTATGGTTTTCTTCTTTGCATGAGGCTGTATATTCACTCGTACTGTGTGTATGTGAACATCTACCCACGGTCTGTTTTGTGTTCTGTTTGGATAAGGACTTCTGAGGTCTCAAAAGATGGTGTTAGAATTTATTTTTGAAATCTACATTGGCATCAATAGATCTCAACCTATTAAATTCTTTAGGTCAACACCTGTCATTTTACCTTAAAGTTTAGGACTGGCACTGCATTGGAAGTGACAAAGAGGTTGAAGTTTTAGATGGTAGCCAGTTAACTTTTTCCCCTTTTTTTGGCTATAGATGATAAATTATACATATATTCAACTTATAAATAAGTAAAGGTCAGCCATCTTAAATATACCCATCTTTTGTGTAAAAAGAAACTTTTCAATAGAATGAGTGTAGGTTAGAATAAACTCACATCCACTTTTGTGAAAAGCAGTTGTAAGCTTTGTGTTACATCCACAGAGTCTCTCTCTCTCTCTTTTTTTGAAGTGGAAAGGGATTTGGAATATGTGCATATATTTAGCGGGGTATCTAGTTGAGGGCATTCAGTGACTAGTAAAACCCTGGTTTTATGCTTCTGAGCTGGTTTCTCTAATAATTGCACTGAATTGTAGTCATTTTTGGGTACAAAGGAAAGGGCCTTAAATAATTTGTCAAAAGTGTTAACCAAATATAAGAGAGTTGAAGCATTTTTCTGCTGTCTGTAGGTCATAGATCCTCACTGAATCACTTTACCTATGATAATGCTTTCTTTCATGTCATTAGAAATAAACTCAAGAGTTCTTATCATTAAGTAGGAATATTGTTAGTCATTTGTGTATTATAAAAATATTACCCATGTCCCGTTCTCTTCCTGACCTCTGCCAGTACATTTAGCATCTTCTTACCCTTGCAGAATTCTAACTAGATCTTACCACAGATGTGTATCTGTGGATTTAATGTTTTCAGGACTCAGCATCAGCAAAAGTAGAACAATTTCTTCGTCGTTGCATTCTAGCTAAGCACATATTGACATTCTCAAGAAAGTTATTTAAATAAAAATCCCAGCATCCAGTACGCTAGTGAAAGTGTCTCCGGGTACAGATTATGATCAGATTATGAGAGACTTACCTTCAAGGTCATGAAAGTATGCTGTCTTAGGGGTAGGTGTTTTCCAATGTCAAGTGAAACTTTTGCAGTGTTGTTTATACTGAAATACTTGAATGTAAGTTCTTACCTGCCTTTTAAAAGTCATGGAGTAAGTAAGTCATCATAACAAAATAAGGTTTTTTCTCCTTGATTTTGAGATGCAAGTTTTTTGTTCCTCTCTAATGATGCAATTTATTTTTAAGTGTGGCCTTTGAAAGGAAGAAGTAGGACCCTAAACCTTGCAGTGACTCATTAAAGCTTGCTTCTGGTGTGTTGCTTTTGGGGGTTGTTACTTGACTGCTGGGCCAGAGTTCGTCCTGCTGTGCAGTGGGCAGCCTCACCTTAATCTGAGCCTTGTAAAGCTTTTGGACAGTGCGGAGGTTCTGTTTCGCACCTGCTGAGCTCTGCAAGTCCAGCTCTCTTTTGCTAGTATCTGGCGGGCTGGCGGGCGTTAGCTGACAAAAGGTGGCATGTTGTTGTGGGGCATTCGAACTTTCGTTTGAGTGTATTTGTTTGAATGTTTAGTTCTTTTTCCACAGTCAAGTATGAAGTTCTCCGGCCTCTGTCTATGAGGGTAGACTGAATCTGCAACCACGTAAGTGTATGTCAGTCCCAAGCCGTCACGTACAATGAGATATCCTCAGAGTTAATTAAAACAGAGCCTGGTCATAAGTTGAATTCATGTGACAGCAGCAAGTGTGAGGATAAAAGTAGCAATCATAAAGATTACTTTTTTCATAAATGGACTGCTGAATTATCCGAATTTAAGGGGAGAGACAAACTTTGAGTGCTTCATTTTTCCCATGAAAATAAAATCCAAAGTGGTTATAGTTATTCTGCTGTCTTTCTCAGAACACTCTTTTGATGGCCAAGTACTGGGCAAGGACTCCGTCTCTTTCTTAGAGGTGCTGCAGGCATTGTCGGGGCTCAGTTCATGTATAATAATAACATTATTCAGGGCTGACATGGGGCTGGTGTGCCAGGGTCAGTGCCAGTGGTCTTAGGAAAAGGGTGATTGGCGTTTTAATCAGTGCAGATGTTTAGAACCTTTGTCTGACCGACTGTATTTTTAGCTCTCCAGATTTCCCTGCGCAGCGCCAATTCAGAGGGGACAGCTCCATCTACTGAGGCCCATGTCAGAATGATTCCCTCTGTTGAGCCCAGCGATTTTCCTTTTGCATAATTCGTTGAATTTTCTTCTGATTTATAGGCTCTAGTGGAAGTTATGCTGAAACTGGTAATTTGTTCATTTCAAAACTAGATTCCTTGTCCTTTTGCTTACTGCTTAAATCCAAAGGAGCTATTGAGGAGCATTCTTAACTCACTTAATTAATAGTTATGATTTTGGGGGATCTAGATAGATGGTAAAACTGCCCTTAAGAAAATGTTAATGGAGATGGTCTTTCTTTAGTCATCCCTAGCTTGAATCCCCTTCCATGTCCTCAGGTTGGCACTTTATTGGCAATGTCATAGAAATTACAGTGGCTTTGGTGTCACATTGAGTCTTGACTTTTAGTTCTGCCACTTTGGCTGGCCCTGTACTATTGTGCGAGTGACTTACTTTTTATAAACCTCAGTTTCCCCAGAGGGACTTGTGGGTCATGCTTAATGGGTGCAGACTGTGTTGGAAGGGCCGTATAGTCTTTGAAAGGTTTTGAATGGGAGACTCTTCCTGTTTGCATTGTACATCAAACCAGAGATGTCTAGCTGTCCACCTCTTCGGAGAATGCCAAAGCTGCAAAGAGCCACATCACCCAAGATTCCTCTTCTTGGGGTGGCTCACTCTGAGCACTGAGGGAGTACAAAGGCCAGGCCGTCTCTGCTGAAGGGCCTGTGCAGCTCTGCAGCCCCCCACAGTGTCGGGTGATGCTGTGGTTGGGCCTTCGCTGTGCCCGACACCTCCCTCTGCTCCATCCTGCTTCCGTTCCTGCTCTGGAAGGAGGCCGTGGGTGTTGATCCCAAGAGTGCTCCTTAGTAAGTATTCTGCGTGCTGAACGAGGGCTCAGAGTCTGTTTTCTGGCAACTCTAGTTTGGAGGCCTGGAGGATAGAGACTAAATAGAATTTGGATGTTTACCTACATGTAGAAAGAGGACATTGAGATGATTTGAGCACAGAAGTAATATGCTGAAAGCAGTGTATTGGATGTTTGATCTGGAGAGTGTAGTAATTATGAGAGGGAATTATTATGAGAGCTTCAGCAAGAGGTAATAGGTAATAATGAAATGGGAGTGAAATGGCGCTTTCCCACCTTTCAAGTGCATTGGGAAATTACTTAGCCTTGTTAAGCCTTAGATTTCTGGTGTGCACAATGAGAGAACTAATAGAGATGTAAGGTTGTTGAGAGCATTAAATGAGATACTCTCAGGCACATATTAGTTACTTACTAAGTGCTGCTTGCTTTGAACAGATTCATTTATTATAGTCTCATCACCACTTATGCACACGTGCACAAACACACCCAGATGTAGGTGTCTCTTTGCTCAAAAGCTTTCGGCTTTGTCTTTCGTGAACTTCTTAGCGTAGCCGTCAAGAACATTTCCTCCACCATGGTGCCTCTGCCTCATCTCTTACTGTTTGTGATCTCACAGGGCACGCAGCAGGCCAGAACCTTCTGTGCCCCTCATGCCTCTGCCTGTGTACGTGCTGTGTAATCCTGCTGGCCTGGCTCGCCTCTCTGTTCCACCTGGTGAACTTCTAGTCGGCCTTCAGAGCTCCTGTTTGGATAATCTGTTCTTTAAAAAGAATTGCTCACTTCCTGGCCTGTATGATGTATACATTTCTGTTTCTCATACTTAACACACTGTAATAATTTTGTAGCCCTGGGTAGTGTTGCTCAGTGGATTGAACATCGGCCTGAGAACCAAAGAGTTGCTGGTTTGATTCTCAGGGCACATGCCTGGGTTGCTGGCCAGGTCCCCAGTAGGGGATGTGTGAGAGGCAACCACCTAGTGATGTTTTTCTCCTCTTTCTCCCTCCCTTCCCCTCTGTTTAAAAATAAAGTAAGTAAATAAATAAATAAAATGTTAAAAAAAAATTTTGTATATACTTAACCATTTTCATTGTGACCTTCTTGGGCCAGGGCCTATGTTGTATTCATGCCTTATTTCTTGGTATGCGGAATGCCATCCATGGCACATTGTGGGCATTCAGTACATGTTTATTGAAAGCAGGTTGATGGGCCCTGCCCGGGTAGTTTAGTTGGTGAGAACATTGTCCTGATGTGCCAAGGTTGCAGGCTCTGTCTCTGGTCAGAGTACATATAAGAATCAACTGGTGAATGCATAAATAACTGGAATAACAAATCCATGCTTCTCTCTCTGTCTTCACCCTTCTCCCCTTCCCCCCTTCCCCTCTCTCTCCTTTCCTCCCTCTCTCTAAAAAAAAAAGTGTGATGAATGATTCCGTGTTATGCCAGCTGTGGTCAAATTCTTATGTAGTCAGGATAACTTGGTATTAGCCCTGCGAGGTTCTCAGGGTCTGGGATTGTTGCCGAGTCTGGGGTGCATGCACAGAGGCTGACTTGCAACCTAGAACCTTGGGTTAATAGAAGTTCCTGAAACCTTATCAACTTGCCTCCTGGATCCAAGATGTCTTGTCAGTTGACGGCTTCTTGTTCTAAGAGGTCTGAAATTGGCACAAGTCTATAATCACTCTCTCTGATGTCTTTGGGTCAGTTTTCTTTAAAATGCTCCTTGACTTAACCTTGTCTCTCACAGATTTACAAGCTTATTCCCTCACATACTTACACATTCTCCATTCACTGGTCTATTTAAGTAAAATAATTTAAAAATCATAATTGTGAAAATCAGTAAAATCAGTCTCCATAAATCGCTGTTGTTTTTATTGTTAACCTCCTGGGAGCCCACAGATTGACTATAGGATTTTGAATCCACACAGCGGAAAGTGATGCTGAAGCAACTTGTTAGGGATAAGGAAGTCAGGAAGGAGGTTATGTCGGAGGATGTATCTATCTCAGACCGGGTGGTATTAGATGGCAGTGGGCATTAAGATGAAATGTCCAAAAGGGCGTAGTTCGAAGCAAGTCAGGAGAGGCAGTACAACTCTTACCTCTAGCTTTTTTTTGGGGGGGTTTGGATTTCAAGGTTTGAAATGTATTGGAAGAACAGCACAGTAAACACTAATATACACTTCACTTAGGCTTGCCAAGTCTTAACATTTTGCTACATTTATTTACTATCTCTCTGTCATGTGCAACTATAGAATTACATGTGTATAGAAATAGTATGTGTATGTATGTGTGTGTATTTATGACACATGTGGTGTTGCACACATCAAGACACGAGTCCTAAATATTTTAGCTTATGTACTCTTCCAGTAAGAACGCTCTTCACACAGCCTCAGTACTCTCGTCACACAATTTAATATTGCTACAATCATTACTGAGTATGCAAGCCGTATTCAGATTTTACAACTGGGTTTATAAGAATGATCCAGGATCCATGCACGGATTGTAAATTCCTTTTTGTTTGTTCTATTTAATTTCCTTTCATCTAGAGCAGTCCTTTCACCTTTCAGTGTTTTTACTGACATTTTTTGAAGCGTCCAGGCCAGTTGTCTTGTAAGAATGTCCCACATCTGGATTTGTCTAATTCGTTCCTCCGAATTGGATTCGGTTTGGCATACTTGGCAAGAATACTACACAGGTGGTGGTATGTACTCTGCGTATGTCACTTCAGGAGGTACACGTTACTGTGGTCTGTCACTGGTGATGCTGAGTTCGGTCACCTGATTAAAGCGTTTTCTCCGACTCCTCACTGTAAAGAGACAGGGTCTCCTTTTTCGTCATTAAACCATCTGTGGAGTGACACTTGGAGACCATTTGTCTCTCAACTACATTTCACCAGACATTCTTGCATCCAGTTTCAATTTTTATCTGAATCAGTCATTACATTTGTGATTATAAGATAGGTAATATATATTTGAAAATAATGTATCCAGTACTGATTAGTGGCGGGTAAGGATGGATTTGATAAATAATAAATGGACCTAGAGTTGTTGGTTATCTATATGGAAAAAGTTAAAATTAAAAACCCACCTCACAGCATATAGGAAAATAAATTCCAGATGAGTTACAGCTCTAAGTGTGAAAAGCAAAACCCTAAAACTTTCACGGGAGAATACACAATACTTACTTTCATGACATTGTGCTAAGCATTAAATCCTTAAGACGTAAGAATCACAAGCCATTAAAGGAAAGACTGGCATTTTGGAGTATATCCACATAAAAATCTTCAATATAACAAAAAGCATTAAAAACCAGTGCAAGGACAAACCATAGGCTGGGGATGCATATCTGCACCTTTTCTAAGTGGCTGAAGGCAAGTGCCCAGAGTTCGGGAAGAGTCGTGCAAGTCAGTAAGAAAAAGACCAACTACTCAATAGAAAGCAGGCGAGAGATATGACCAGGCAAATAACAGGAGGAGTGAGTGACTGTCCAGGTATGAAAGATGCTCAGCCTCACTGATAATCAGGGAGCTGAAAAGTGAAACCCTGGCGAGAATTCACTTTACACCTGTTGACTGGCAAAACCTAATAAGCTTGATAACACCAAGTGTTGGCAAGAAACAGGACTCTTGTATATGACTCATTGGAGTACTATTTTTGCAGTAATATTTTGAGTGAGCACTCTGAAAATATCTGGTACAGTTCAGAGTGTGCATAATTTGCACCTCAGCCATTTTACTTTTAGCTGTTACCCTAGAAAATTGTCATGCTTATAAAACACAGAGATATGTAAATACAAGGATATTCATTGTAGCACTACTTCAAACAGGAGAAAAAAAATAGAGAAATTGATAAATGTAGTGTAATTTTTTTCTCCACACACTGTGGACAGTTAAGATACATAAACTAGTCCACATTGATAAATTTCAGAAACATAGCACTAAATGAATAAGCTGTGGAAGAGTATACATAATATATATGTGTAATAGTATTATAGTTGTGTACTATATGTAACATAGAATTAACATAATGTATGCATATGTAATGCATGTATAAAACCCAGTATATTGAGATATAATTCACTTATCATACAGTTCACCTATTCAAAGTGCATAATTCAGTGGCTTTTAGTATATTTACAGTGTTTTGCATCTATGACCACAGTCAATATTAGAACATTTTCATCACCCCTAAAAGAAACCCTTCGCCAACCCCCCGTCAGTCCGCATCCCCTCAGGATACTTTCCGTCTGTATAGATTTGCCTTCCTGGACATTTCATGAATGAAATCATACAGTATGTGGTGCTGCGTGACTGGCCTGTGTCAGGCGGATCATGTGCTTATGTTTTCTTCCATGGTGGAGCATGTACCAGTCCTTCTCTTTATTGCCAAGTAGTATTCCATTGCATGGATATAACACATTTACTTCTCCATTCATCCATTGATGGACATTTGGGTTCTTTCCACTTTCTGGCTACAGTGAATAATGCTGCCATGAACATTTATGTACAGGTTCTGAACGGACATGTTCCATTTCTCCTGGGTCTCTGTCTGGGCGTGGAATCGCTGGATTATATGGTAACCAGCTCTGCCGGAAGTACAGAACTGCTCCCAACACGGCCGCATCCCTTCCCACCCCCGGCAGCAGTGTGCGATGGTTTCACTTCCCCTGCATCCTTGCTGACACTAGTTGCTGTCCGTCTTTTTTGTTGTAAACATTTTAGTGGGTGTGAACTAGCATCTCGTTGTGGTTTTGATTTGCATTACCCTGGTGGCTAATGATCTTGATCATTTTTTCATGTGTTACCGACTCCACATTTTTCAAATGAACAGAACATTAATATATATGTTTCTCAGTACCTACAGGGGGCAAAAGTAGGTTTACAGTTGTTTACATGGAAAATAATGCAATAATTAATAAGTAACAGTATAAAGATAAACACTGTTTTGTGTGCACACAAATGTAAGCCCATTTTTGCCCCCCCACCCTGTTAGTATAATCAAAGTATAAAAAAGTGGGAGAAGGGGGAGAGAGGGGCTTTAGCTTTATTTATATCATTTTACTTCTTAAAAATGAAAAAAGGAGAAAACATGACACAAATAAAGCAAAATGTTAACATTTGTTAAATAATGGTGGTAGCTATAAAGTTGTGTTATATTATTTTCTATTTATTTGTAGTGTGTGTGTTTTAAAAATTGCGTATCTATAAAACTTTTAATGTCTGTATTATATATAGATATATTATCTATATATCTGAAGGCAACTACACAAAAATGATACTTGATGTGGTCAGAGTAGGAGATTTTTCTAAGGAAGCATAAAGAAAAGAATAGAAATTCCAGAAATGCTTTGGCGCATGCTTCTGTTTTGGTGACATATGAAAAATAGGAAATACACTTTGCTCAAAAAGGTGTAAGTTGGAGAATCATTTATTAGTAGAGACTAAGGGTTGTCAGCAAGTCAAATATTACAGAGAGGGAGAGAATGTGTTCTTGTTAAATAAAAAAGCAAATTCATTAATAACTTTCAAAGAGTTTTGAGAAGTGAGAGTCAAATTTAAACTGTAGGGAGTAACAGTCTATGGTGTGTGAGAAAAATAGTGAAACGCATCAACAACGCTGGCAGTGATTGGAGGGAATCGGGCAATAGCTTAACAGGAGAGCGGGAGCAAGGAACTGGGTGGAGCCTTGCGCATCAGACCGGGCCGAGCCCTTGGCCATCATCCATGTGCACGGGTTGGAATTTCTACAGGGCACCACAGCAACACCCTTCCGATTGAGGAACTTGAGAGTGACCACTTGTATCTCCTCTCCTTCCTCCCTTGTAAAAAGCATTGTATTATTTGCACATATGGCTGTTTTATCAATATTTCTCATTCTTAGGATCCTTTGAATGAAGGAATAATAATAGGTTAGTTATTTATCTTTGTATCACTGCCAACCAAGGCACTTAGCATATAGTAAATGCATGATAGTATATCTTAATTTTAAAAGAAACAACTTTATTCGCATGGGGAGACCTTATGGGAAAGCTGCCAAAAGATGGAACAATTAAATGAAACAGTATGTACAGAGCGTGCACATGCTCAGTAAATGTTAGTGCTCCCTTGCCACGCCTCCTCTGTGGGAAATTAGAGAGGAGCTGCTTGAGGACAACAGTTCCTGAAGATGAGGATGGGTTGACAGGGTTGCATTTTTAAAGAGGGAGGGAGGCCACCTCTGCGTCAGTAGAGGAGGACAGAGGACGGAGTGCGTGGTCACTGCCCTCTGTGTGGTGAAGGGAGGTCTTAGGTGATACAGGTTGCAAGTAGGGTATCAGAGAGAATCAAGAACAGTCAGGGCATCTTTGGATGAGCAAAGGAACAAAAAGCCGATGACTAAATGCAGTATCTAGCAATATTGAGAATTCACTTGAATTTAGATAGTTTGAATTAAATGGGAATGTGTGGGTTTTTTTTGCTTTGGAAGCTGGGGTTGAAGAAAAGCATACAGAATGTATAATATATGGGGAGAGACTTACAAGGCTGCAAATGAAAAGTTAGTGGAGGCATAGTAATTCCTTTTAAGTGTTTGAACATTTCCCATATGGATAAATAATTCTTATAATTCCGTTTTATTAGAGAACAGAACTCAGGTTGAAGAGTCAAAGTAAGACAGATTCCAGCCCAGTGAAAGAACTTACCAGTAATTAGAGCTACCCAAGGTCGAGGGCAGGTGTGGCGTCTTCATGCCATAGTTCCCGCTGCTTTCCCGCCTCCTTGCTCTTGACCGGGACTGCATGGTCTCAGCAGTCATGGCTCCTTCACTGGGCCCTGCCTCGCCTGTCTCAGCAGTGCCCTCACTTACTGCTGTATTTTATTTTGGAGTGAGTAGCTGCCATAACTTTTCTGGCATAATGATCAAGGAATTTTAAGTTTACTTGTGGATTGTGTATGTGAAACATGAACCTTTTTTATACATGTCTAGTTCTTGCATGATTTTCTTTTCACTGGCAATAATCAGTAGATAAATTTTACATTTTGAGTAAAGGCCCTACTATTATTAATAACCAAATATATGTATTTTTATTTTTGCTAAAACCCAATTCCTAAATAATTTTTTCCCCTAACATTTCTCCCGCCTTTTGCCTCCTCTTAGTAGTAAAGAGAAAAGCAGTTTTGTCAGCTTCTCTCATCTCGTGAAGTGTGTCAAACATACTGCGAAGTCTGGGACGGGGACAACTAATCAGTACAAAGTCATGGGTTTGTTTCTTTCTGGGCTCAGTGTTTAGCACAGGTAGGCTGTGGAGAGGGTGTGATCTTGCAGGATTCTACACCCAACACTTCTTTCTGATGTGGTACAGTAGTGCCCAGAAGTTTAGGAGTGATTACTGTTGTTTCTCTTGCTTCCCCTGAATGTGAAAGGGGTAGAGAAGGGACTTGGATCGTAAGGTTGGCCATTTAGCTCTTTTTCCTTGTTAAGTCTGTGTGCTGGTTCCTCGGGAACACTGCATACTCAGTCTCTTACTTCCATGTCGTATGGTCAAGATACAGAGCAGCCCTGCCTTACTCATGGGGGTTATTATTCCACGGGGGTTATATTCTGAGATACAGTTGGCAGACACTACTGAATCCTATATTTCCTATGTTTTTTCCTATACACACACACCTGCAATAAAAGTTATATTTATTAGATTAGGCATAGTAGGAGATTAACAATAATAACTAATAGTAACATAGAAGAAATATAACAATATAGTGTAATAAAAGTGATGTAAATGTGATCTGTCTTGCCCTCAGAATATGTTACTGTCCTGTAGTCCCCTTTTCACTCACAGGAAACACTTTGTGGCTTCTCTTCAGCATATTCGCATTGCCAGGGTCGCCTCCTTTGTGCCCGGGGGCCATTATTCAGTAAAATAAGGGTGACTTGAGCACAGGCCCTGCAGAGCCCTGACAGGCGATCTGATGACCGAGAGGGCCGCTGCGCACTGACTGGCAGGGAGCGTCCGCGGCGCGGGCACGCTGGACAGAGAGGGGAGTCACACCCGGGTGTGTCCGAGCGGTGCACACTTGAAAACTTAGGAGTTGTTTACTGCTGGAATTTTTCATTTAATGTGGTTGGACCACAGTTGACTGCACGGATAAGGGGGCTACTGTACCATTGAAATAAAGTCTCAGTAGTCAAGGAAGATAATGCGTTAGAAATGACTCAGAGGAATGTCTGAAATGCACACAGTTTAATAAAGTGCTGGAGAGAAAAATGGGTGTGGGCATTGATTCTCTCGGGGTAAAGGTGGGGACCACGGTCTCTGAGGGACCACAAAGGAATCTGCGGTTAAAACGTCTGACTGTGCACGGCCCACCTCCCGAGGTTCTGCCGTAGCCTCACTCCTGGGGTCTCCATTTTCCTTTCTCCTGCTTTGACTCTGTGTATACTCACTACCTGTACCTACCTGCGGGGTCTTTTGGCATCTGGTTGGATATAAGATGGACTGAGAAGTGCAGTACCGGTGAATACCCTCTGGCGCTGGGAGACCACTGCAGCTGATTGGCTGGCTATTTTATAGCAAGCCTCATGTAGAGTACAGGATTGGAAAAAGCTCTCATGTATGGGAAGCTTCTAGAATTTATATGAAAAATGGACGATCATGGGGCAGTAGTGTGAGGATGGCAGGCATTTTCGGTGTTGAGAAGAAGGTCATCCTGGACTGTTGGGAAGTGAGAAAGTGGTTCGGTGTGGCCTTCCCAGTACAGGTGAACTCAGGGAGTGCTGTGCAGCGGAAGAGGCAGCATCTGAATCACAGGTCCGTCAGGTAGCAGTCACTTCCGTTAAAGGAGGGAGAGTGTAGACGTGACTTCAGGAAGATGACGAGGTGGTTCCCATTCGAGGGACATCAGGCGAATCATTAGTGAGAACCGTGGTGGTTATGGAATAACAGTGCAGGGGCTGGCGAGCTGACCTCTGGTCAGCAGGACTGGGGAAACATCGCTAGTTCTCCAAGTCGGTATTTATCATTGCAAGATTTAAGAAGTAGGCTCTGAAAGCCAATAGTAAAGAAATTTGCCACCTGAGTGTGGTATTTTGAGTGAAGCTTGTTGAAAAGGGACAAACCAGTCTGGATGAAGTGAGAGCAGGAAGGTCCCCGTGGCACAGGCACACAGCCAGGACTCAGGTGTGTGCTGGGCGCTGCCCTGGGAGCCTGCAGTAGATGCTCTGCGGTCTAAGGAGACAGTGGTCTAATCAGGCCAGCGGCAGCTGGGAAGGTCGGCCCAAAGGGAAGGTGGCGTGTGTCGGTGTGAAGCGAGGAGCAGTGCTGTTCAGAGGGGGGTCTCACATCTCAGGGGCCAGCCCATAGCTCCTCTGTTCATTTTCTGCCTTACAGGCCCCCACAAAGGCAGTGATTTAGAGCAGCACACCCATTTATTAGCTCACTGTTTCTGTGGGTCAGCAGGGCCTCTCAGTGGGCTGCGGTGGGGGTGCGGGCATCACCTCGGGGAGGCTGGACTGGGGAGAGTTTGCTTCCAGGCTTCCTTCACTGTTGCTGAGTGAATTTCCGCGCTGCTCCAGGGTTCCTGCAGCCTGCTTTTTCAAAGCCGGCAAAGGAGAGAGAGGGGCAGTCTACTAGCTTAGTCGGTCTTCTAGAGCATTAAGTGACAACTGTCATCTTTGTCATTTTTCTACTGGCAAAAAGCAAGTCAGGTTTCTCTCACACCCAGGTGGAGGGAATGACACAAAAGTCTGGCTGCCCAGAGGTGGGGCTCATCCTGGCTGTCTTCGAGTCTGTCTGGGCCACCTACAGAGTCGGTGTCTACACCTTTTAACTGCATTCCCAAGGTGATTCATTTTGAGAAGCAGTGTTAGAGGTGATAGGTTCCAAAAGAGTTGATTTGGAGGGCGAAGAAAATTCCTTGTGCTTGCCTTGGCTTGGTGGACTGCTTTTAATACCAGCAAAATAATTGGTTGTCTAAAGGCTTATTGACTTTAGAGAGCTTGTCATCTCTCCTGCCACTGCCCCCACCTCCACCGCACCTCTGATTAAGGGTAGTGTGTTTTACTTTTGTGGTGCTGTTGGAAACTTCTTTCTGAGACAGTCTGTACATTCCTAACTCTGACTGTGTGAAACAAAATTGTTCTTTTCCCTTTCACTGTTCCATTTTGGCCATGGAGTTTGGTGGAGAATACTGGATTTGAGATTCTTTTCCTACTCTAATATCTGAGCAGCCTTGAGGAAGTCCCAGTTCTCTCGCATGTGGGTTCAGGCCATTTCACTCTTAGAGGTGCTGCACGAATCGAATGCATTAAAGAATATGCATGTTCTCGTGAGCTCTCAGGCATTATAGAATGTTGTAGTGGACTCCTTTGTTGTCCATGCCTCATTCTTTTCATAGAAGAGGGTACCTTAAAGTCACAATCGTATCTTCATTTCATCTCTTTGACCACATTCTATCAGAGCGGGGGTGGACCTCGGACCCAAACATAGATTCTCTGTTTTGAAATTTGAATTTGGCACCAAAAGGTGATAGTTCCAACCTTGCTGATCTAACGTGAGGAGATTAGAAACCAAGAAAGCTTCAGTGCAGCTGTCTTGTGCTGTTTGGAGTGAGTGGCAGAGAATGCTTGTCATAGAGGGCAGAGGGAGATTGGACCTGCACAGATAATCAGAAGCACAGAGAGGAGACGCACTCCTGGGGGTCCTGTCTGCTTTGGTTTCCTGCTGGCTTTTCCTGGTCCTGGCTACATATTTTGCTTTTGAGTTGTATGATATTCTTTTAAATTTATTTAATAAATTCCCCTCTTTTTAGCTTAAGCTTTTTTGAATTTAGCTCTCTAGTTGAGAATAACAGAAATGAAGGCCTATAAGTATGGTACTTAAATATTTTTAATCCCCTAACTACTCATTGCTTTTTCTTCCCTAATGTCTATGTAATTTGTTTTTAAGGCCAATTATATTCCTTCATTTATGGAATAGCTATTGAGTATTTACTTCAGGGCACTTCAGAGATGTGAGATGAGAAATATGACCCTTGCCTCTAATGTACCGATGGAGATGGACGTGTAAATGACCATATAATATTAGGCAAAGAAAGAAATAAGTACTATGTGCAGCTCATATAAGGTGATTTTTATTTTTCGCTCCATAGGCTTACTTAAGGCCATTCAGAATGTCCTTTTTCTTTTTCTTTTTTCCCTGTTTTTGCCCTTTTGTCTCCGACTGATGCTAAGGTCCTCTCTGATGCTGTTGGACCTGCCACTTTTGCCTTGTGCCTCTGAGCACTGCGAGCAGGCCGGCCGCCTGGCCATGTCTGCTTTTCTTTGTTAAAGCAGGACTCGAGAATTACAGCGATGTAGGCATGACTGGAAACAAATCAGAAGCTTGCATCTGTGCGTTTAAAATCCCCTGTTCATTGTAGTTATTTGCTCTCTTGAGATGTCTGAGTCACCCTTACCTGTTGGTGACTGGAATATTTCCACGTTTAAGGTTAGAGTTTCTGTACTTCTTATATCTTGCATTGGATGAAAAAAGGTATTTATATAGCTTGTATTATATACTTAAAAGGGTACTTACTATAAGATTTCTTTGTCCCCTACAGCTTGCAGTTATGTAATAAAGAGGGCACTTACATAGCTTGCATTGCATAATGAAAAGGGTGCCCGACACGTGTGCTGCATTCCCTCCCTACAGCTTGTACCACTTAATCAAATGGGTGCTTAAATTAGATGAGAGCCAGTGAAATGGTAGTCAGGCTGCATAGGGCTGATTTAGAACCACATTTTCATAACAGGGAGGTTCTATAGGTGATATGTTTTACAGGCTCGTGCAGCTCTTCAAAATGACCCAGTTCAGAATGACTCTCACTGTAGAGTGAGCTGATCGAAATGGGCATTGGCACTGTTGGTGGGCATGCATACTGATGCGGCCACTGTGTGAAGCAGTGTGGGAATACCTCAAAAACTTAAAAATGGAGCTGCTTTTTGACCCAATGATCCCACTTCTGGGAATATATCTGAAGGAACCCAAAACACTAATTCAAAAGAATATAAGCACCCCTATGTTCATTGCAGCATTATTTACAATCACCAAGATATGGAAGCAGCCCAAGTGTCCATCAGTAGATGAGTGGATAAAACAATTATGGGACATTTACACATTGGAAATCTACTTTTCCATAAAAAAGAAAGAAAATTTTTCCCTTTGCAGCAGTATGGATGGACCTGGGGAACATTATGCTAAGTGAAATAAGCCAGTCGGAGAAAGACAAATACCATATGCTTTCGCTCATATGTGGAATCTTGTGAATAGTATGAACTAACAAGAAAAACAGAGACAGACTCATAGATGGAGAGCAGATGACAGCTAGTGAGTGGGGGTGGAGGTTTTAAGGGGAGGAGGGATTGAGCAAAAAGGAAAAAAGACTCATGGACAATAGTGTGGTGACTGCTACAGGGACAGGGGTATAAGGGGGGTAAATGGTAATGGAAAAAATACAATAAAGATTAAATTAAAAAATTTTAAAAAGAAAAAAGATTAAACAGGCAAGACACATACACACACACACACACACACACACAGAGGGAGGGAGGGAGATGCACATTGGTGGAAAATCCTTGGGGATTTACAGAGCAATTAAAAAACTAAGAATCTCATTCTCTTTATTTTTTTTGCATGGTAGTTTTCTTTTTAAATATTTTTATTTATGTATTTATTTTTAGAGACAGGGGAAGGGAGGGAAAAAGAGAGGGAGAGAAACATCAAATGCGTGGTTGCTTCTTGAGCTCCTCCCACTGGCGACCTGGCCAGCAACCCAGGCATGTGCCTTGATTGAGAATCGAACCTGCGACCTCTTGATCGCAGGCTGGTGGTCAATCTGCTGAGACACACCAGCGAAGGCTCATTCTTAATAGTAGAAAAATATCTGTAGTTAGAATTTTAGGAAAGTATGTGAAGCTTTATCTTACTAAAGAAATTGTGGGAAATGCTAATATTTTTATAGATTAAAAATTTTGTATTTATTGATTTTACAGAGGAAGAGAGGGGGGAGGGTAGAGAGGGGGTGGTGGGGGAGAGAGAGTGAGCAGTTTTTTGTTCCACTTAGTTAATGCATTCACTGATTGATTCTTATATGTGCCCTGACTGAGATCTAACCCTCAACCTTGACATATTGGGACGAGGCTCTAACCAACTCAGCTACCCAGGCAGGGTGAAATGCTTGTATTTTTAAATGAGGGAAAGGAACTAGTTCTATTTTGAAAATATTATTAGGAAAACTAATAGAATTAATGGAGTAATCCAAGCCTGGGCTAATGCTTTTCTTGGAAGTAAGAATTCTTCTGGAGACTAATTCTAGAATTGGTCTAGAGACTTCATAACAGAGAGGTATGAACCCACAGGTAAAACTAATACTTCCTTAGGTATTTTGTACCTTTGATAGCCACACGTTCGAGTAGTTTTCTCACAGCAGTCTTTAACCTACCTTTATATCACTTTGCTCATTTGGTGAGAGAGTGTGTGTGTATTCATGTGCTCTGTACACACGTGTGGGCATGTGCAAACATTTGTCAGTTTCTTCCCTGCTAGATTTTAAGTTCACTTAAAATGAGAACCCTGTGAGAACCTTATTGTCACTACATACCCAGTAGTTACCATTGTCCTTGAATACAGTAGGCACTCAGTAATTATTGAATGAATGAATGAATGGATATTTATTATTTATTCATGTGATCCTGCACAAGTATTCTCTGCACATTCCCTCATACAAACATATACCAGAAATATTTATAAGCAACATCATTTTTAGCCTCTTAGATTATTGTAAATATTTTTGATGTGAAGGTTAGCACTATAAATATGGTCAGCAAATAATTCATAAAAAATGTGATCACTTTGACTCTTATTTCTTATATTTGTCAGAGAGAAGGTAACCTGCAAACAAGAAAAAAAGAATAAAAGAGAGGCCTCAATAGGCGGGACATTTATAAGCTTTAAACCATGACTTGGCAAATGAATAACAAAACTCTCTGGGCACAAAGCTGCTAGCAAGTAGGCTGGCCCGTGTACATACAAGGTCAGGGGAGTTCCCGCAGCCACAGACTAAGTCAGCGGAGGAAGTGGTGCCGTGTTCCCAGGGCCGGAGCTCGGAGGCCGCTGAGACACTGCCAGGCCGCCCTTTGGGGGAAGAGCGCTCCACGGATCGCAGTCGTGGGTCTGTAGAGCGGCGACTTGGAAGACAGTCAGCTCAGCAGCCAAGAAAGCCGCGGGGACGAGGACACATTGGTAGGGAGTTGCCCTCTCAAGGGAGGACAGTATTTAGAAGTTGGGTTTAGCGCTGATGGCCTCCCCCCGCCCCTCCTTACGTGTTTCCTCCGTCCGTGGTAAGGGTGCTTCTGGCACGAAGTGTATCTCGGGTCAGCGTGTCTGCCCACCTGGGTAGCAGAGTGCAACGGAATTCAACCTGGGCTCATTCCACGTTCACTCTAAAGTCAGCGACATCATGCCCCGGTTGGGGGCGGTGTCTGTGATTGCCACAGAAGCAGCTCCGTGTGTTCTGCCTGCAGATGGCTCCGAATCTGTCAGGGAAAGAGCAAGATAAATATTTTCTTATAAATATAAAAGGAAGAGTTAAACAATGATTGTTTAGAACCCAAGCTGATAAGCATATTACATTGAGGCACCAACAATAAGCAAATTAATTACATGCAAATAACTGTTGTTCAGGAAGTGTGGGATAATAATAGTATCTGTTTGGATGTTTGTGGTAAATTTATTTACATGGCTCAATTTTCTGCTAATTTTCCTTTGGGAAATGATAAATACTTAGTTTCTTTTGCCTTTCTTTCAGAAATAGTGTATCGAAATTGTAGCAACTGGCACTTTGTTTTGCTGTCGTTGTTTTCCCAGAGGTAATTCTAAAGACAGTATTTGTGTGCACATTGTGGAGAAAGAACCGTTCATCGTATGTCCTTTTTTTCTGCCTTAAAAATGGCCACCATCACGGGAGTCATTACTCAGTAGAGATTATTACTGAGCGTTAGCACGACGTATTCAGTCCAGACTGCCTTTCTGGGGCTTCCGTCCTGAACTGCTTGTGACATCAGCTTCTTGGTGAAATTCAGCCGTTGCCCCTCTCAGGGCAACACAGAGCACAGAGCAGTGTGTAGTGACAGCTGGTCCACGTTGCGGGCCTCTGCCTTTTTGCTATCGAGTGACTGGGCTCATTTTGCAAAGATGGCTCTAAACTCTGCCCGGTGCCCCACACGCTCTGAAGAAACGTCTGCACCTAGTGGTGGCTTCCCATGCTCTGCGTGTGTGTGCTCCTTGAGGTACCTCGGAGGTGAGTGGTTGAGTTCTTTTGTTCTTTCAGGGTAATTAGTTCTTGTGAGTCATTAGCTTGGATTGTACATCGGATGCCTCATCAGCCAGGGAACAGTTTTGGTTGGGCTAAGGAGTCATTGTTTTTCTGTCTGACTTTCCAGGCTGGCTTATCCACTGAATGCTCCTTTTCCATTGGGGGATACACACCTCCACCAGGTTTCTGTTTCTGTTTTATTTATTTGCTTTTGATATGCTTCATCTTGGCCCTTTGCTCACCTTTATGCATTTTTATCAACAACCCTGACATTTTGACATAATTTTAAAACCATTATCTCACGGTATGCCAAACACTGTGATGCATTATCTGTTGTTCACAAAACAGGAAGTAGGATGGAAATGGGCTTCTGCTTTAATTTTTGGTAGAGCAGGAATTTTAACTGTAGTCAAAAAGGAAAACAGAGTATTTGTACCTGGTATTAATTTGTATTGGTTACTTTCCACCTGATTTTGCCATTTTGTGGTTGCATGTGCACTGGGGTGCAGGAGAACATGCGGCTGGCATAGGGAGGTTGTACTACTGAGTTCTGTAAACTAACATCTTGCCTTTGGGGACTCTCTTTGCCAGTCCTCTCCATTGACTGCCGTGGGAGAGCCTGGCGTTCGGAAGGCTGATGGCCAAGTGTTCTCTCACTGTGTTTCAGGAGGGGAGGGTGGGTGAGTGAGGGCCCATACACATTGTGGGGACCCACAGTTCTGCCCTCCCTTCCTTCCTTCCTTTCTTCCCACTGAGGACCCCAGGTAGAGAAATCATACTGCCTTTTAATAATCTTGATTAAAAGAAGAGAAAGAAATCAATAGGTAGATTTTAAGGAGAGAGTCAATTTCCTTATTACAGAAGAGGATGAGAGACATAACTTGTTTGTGCAGATTATTTGCTTTCAGTCTGTGATGCTTCCAAGAGTTTGAGAACTAGGGTATTTAACTTCTCAACTTAGGACTGATGGGATGTGCCCTCCCCTGCAATGAAAGCTTAGAGTGCAGCCCTCAGAATTGCTGGATCACACCTGACAGTGACTTGTATGTCCACGGATTATTAATACCTCAGCATAGAGAATGTCCTGATACAAAATTTTCCAGTTTTATTCTCTTGGTCTGATGTGAGGAGCAGCTGTCCTTTCTGTGGTCCTGTGTAGTAGAGTATACATTTCTCAGCCACAGGTGAAGTTTCTGGTCAGGGCCAACCAATCGAAGCTTTAAGGAATTCTTTCACTCTTGGACTTCTCAATCAGAGACCCACTCACATTTCCTCCATCCTTGAGTTTGTTCTTCACTGCATGTCGGTGCCATTTGTTATTCAGGTGGCCGCAAACATGCTCTGTGAGCTGGAGCGCGTGCCTTCGGGGACCAGGAAGAAGCAGTCTCGGAACACGTGGGCATCACTCTGTGCTCCTGTTGGATTACATTTATTATGCAGGTCCTCGTCCAGTTCTTAAAACCCCGAAACTTCCTGCTGGCTTGGCTAGGTGTACATAAACCTATAGTTCAGAAGTTTGCTTTTGTAGAGTTTATAAGTCAGGAAACTGATTCAGTAGTTATGGCCTGAAGACTTTTTTAACATCTTAACATAATTTCTAGGTTCCTTCAGCTACTTTCCCCATTGGCATATTTTCTTATTCTACTTGATGTTTATTCTGTAAGCATTTATCAGTGCTTATTTTGTATGTGGTTCTGAACCAGGTTATACCAGGACTTGAAGTTAACTCTGGGAAAATTGCTTGCAGTACATATCACCACCTCTTAAATTTTTGTGTTTTATTTCTTCCTATTTTCACTAATCAAAAGTCACCTTATGAATGTTATGAGGATGTGTATATCTGAAACTTCTAATATGATGTGAATCAAAAGCTGATTAAAGAGTGCTGGGAAAGACTGAGGCAGCCAGGAAAGTATTAACCAAGAGACATATGAATTGAGAATAGGGACTGAGGTAATTAATAATATGGGTTAGAAGAACAATAATGGAGAAATAGGAAGTATTGGTTTAGTAGGTACAAGGGCATTGGAACAATGAGGTCTCAGAATATTAGAGAAATAATTGATAGAAACATACCTTTTCATATTCTTTTTTATTTAGCTTGAATGTTTGCCTTGGACCTAAAATAATGAGCAAAGTGTAAAATTTACTTTGAAATCATAATCTAAATATTTTAAACATTCCATTAACAAATAATCTGCTTTCTATTTCAATATTCCATTTTAAGTTTTGCTCAGTTAAGTGATTTTATTATAAACCCTTGCACCGATTTTTGGTAATTTTTTTAAAGATTAAAAAAATTGAGGTCTAATTCACATAGCATATAATTCACCATTCTAAAGCATACAGTTCAGTGGTTTTCTGCATATTCACAAGGCTGGGCATCCATCACCACTGTCTGAGTCCAGAACACGTTCATTCTCGCAAAGAAACCTGGTCATTGGCAGTAAAGTCACCATTAGCAGTCACTTCCATTCCCTGCCCCAGCCTTTGGCAGCCGCCAGCTTGCTTTCTGTCTCTGTGGACTTACCCATTCTGGATGTTTCATATAAACAGAATAGTATGTGGTGTTTTATGACTTGCCTTCTTTCTCTTAGCATAATATTTCCAAGGTTCACCCATGTTACAGCATGTATCAGGACTTCATTCCTTTTCATTGCCCAGTAGTATTCTGTTGTGTGGACATTTGATTATCCTGTATTATCCATTCATTAGTTGATGGACACCTGGGTTGTTACCACTTTTGGCTGTTGTGCATAATGTTGCCGTGAACATTCATGCACAAGTTTCTTTTTTTTTTTAAGATTTTATGTGTTTTTAGAGAAATGGAAAGGAAGGGAAAAAGAGAGGGAGAGAAACATCAATATGTGGTTGCCTCTGCGCCCCCAACTGGGGACCTGGTCCGTAACCCAGGCGTGTGCCCTGACCAGGAATCAAACTGGTGACCCTTTGGTCTCCATGACCCTCAGGCTGGCACTCAGTTCACTGAGCCACACTAGCTGGGGCTCACATACCAATTTTTGTATGAAGTTATATTTACAATTTCCCTGTACCCATAAATGGAATTTTTGGGTCATGGGTAACTCTTTTACTTTTTTACTTTTTGCCCACTTGTTTTCTAAACTGACTGTACCATTTTATATTCCCACCATATTGGGCATATGTTTTGCACTGTAGCTGACATACTGTTAAGCCTAAGTTCCCCGTCCTGAGTGCTGGAACGAGTTGTTACCTGAAGCTTTGAAAGGCCCTCGAATCTGAGAGCTGGAGGGACTCTGTGCTAACGGGTCCGCCCTTGCTGAGCTCTCACCCTCACAATCAGCTTGAGTTCACTCTTCCTCTTGAGCTTGGCGGTCCATTGCTGGCCGTACAGCATCTTCTGACAGTGTTACAGCTTTGCTTTGGGGGTTATTGACATTTAATGAGTGTTTTTGCTCCTTTGAAATCATTTGCATGTTTACTGCCGAGGCCAGCGTTCATAAAAGGAGAGAAACATTTAAATAACTGCATTTTACCTAGGGAAGATAAATTACAGTTGCCCATCAATAAATAGATAACTTTCATAGCTACGGAGATTATTAAATTGTGGAAGACAATAAATTTGCACCCTCCCTTGTGAGTTACTTGCCTTAAAGCATTCACAACTAATTATCTGAAAGTGAGACAAGTTAACGCAACTTTGCTATTTATTTACTGGTATTTTTTTCTTTCCTGATCACCCTTGTGGGTGGAGGAATCCGTTCTATCAGTCTGTCTTCCCTGCCCTTCAGAGTAAAGTATGTATACACTCAATGTAGCATAGTGTAAATAAGCACAGAGTACCCTGGATCTGAGGCACAGTTTTTCGGGCCACGCCTGTGTGTTAAGTGGATGGAGTCGTGTGCCGTGAGGGACAGGTTGAGAGACTGGGCCTGTCACGGAGTTGAGAATTGCTGTGCAAAACCTGTAGACTGTAGGTGGATGTCCAGAGCCTTTGAATGCAGAGGGTATGTATTTCACTTTCTTTTGACAAAGCCTTTATTTTATAAGGCTTTATGGGAAACAGTTCAGTTACCTTAGTTAAAACTCATTCCAGGAAGCAGAATATTACAATTATTTGCAGGTATTGAGACTTAACTGCCTTTTGTTAACTTGTCACCAGCTGATTGATAACTTGGTCTTATAGTAAGACGTTTAACAGATTCCTGAATTCTGGTCATATTTGTCCAAATCTGTGGGACATATCGTAGGATCATAAAGTTATTAAGATAATAATTGGGTTTTCAGCCTATTCCATCCAGGTAGCATTGGGAGTTCAGAGTGGGAAAATATTAAAGGATTCTCCTTTTTGTTAAAGTAAGAAATAAAGGCATTTTTAGGGATTAGCCTGGAGTGGTAGAACATTTGTGTTCATATTCTGGCTTTGTGACTAACTCTGTGTAATCTTGTTTAAATTATACAACTTCAAGGGTCACTTTCCTCATTTGTAAAATGTGAATAATAATAATTTCTTACAACATAACTTTTGTATTTGAAGAGACACTGTATGGGACACCTAATAGGCATTCCGTAGTCAGTGAAATCTGAGCCTGGGGTGTATTGGACCATGTAATGAGGTTGTGTGTTATGTGTGCGTATGTGCACACACGTGTACTAGTCTGTCTCTGTCCCGCCTCTTGTTCTCAATAGGATTTTTAGGATCATGTGATTGAGAGTTAACTGTTAAATGTATTGTGATAATCAGAGCTTTTAACAATTATCTTCAAACATTGTTTATTGTAAAGATTTGTTAGTAGCTGCTTTAAATTTGTCAATTGCTTTACTTCTCCCAGCTTCTGCCATTGTCACCACTTATATGTACATCATCCAAGTTGGGATCCTTGGCATGATCTTTTCTACTTCTTCTTGTCTTTGTAATTATGCTGCCTAGCAGGCTTTCTATGAAAAGCTAATACTGCATCAAAGATTGTTGATACTGATGTAAGGCAGAGAATTTATTAGTCACCTGATTACTGAAGTGCTACTAAAGCTTGTAACCATGTCCAATTATACTCAGAAATATAATATCTCATTTGTAAAATTTTTTTTAATTCTTACTTTCTGATCGTCTTCTAAATGGTAAGCTGATAAAACTCTATTACATAGACGCTGTGGTGAAGAGACCTTTGTATTCCATTAACAGCAGGATACCAGGTGTGGGTAAACAAAAAACTCTGATAGCCTGCATGTGAGGATGTAGTAGATTGAATTATTGTTTAACAAATACTCATTCCCTCACGGCATCACCCGCCCCTGCCTCCTTGAGAGCAATATGCTTCCTCCCCCATTGATAGTGGGCTTAGGCACGTGACTTTCCGTGACCAACAGACTGTCTGCAGACCTGCCAGTAGCAGAGGCTTGAAATGTGCTTGTGCGTTAGAACCTGGTGTTTTGCCGAATCCCGGATAACCAGCGCATATGTGGACAAGAAAGAAGGGCTTACGGTTGCGTGTTAATGACTTTGGAAGTGGTCTGTTAGAAGCCTGTTGTAGTGGCAGTAGTTAACAGTCGCAAAGAGATGCTGATTGAAATGTTTTCTTTGGGCCTTGATTTGGGAGCCTTACCTTTCCGTGTTTGCTTGGTTGGACCTGTTTTAGTAGCTAACTTTGTGTCTCTGGTCACTGACAGAACTGTTCAGGATTGAAAGCTCAGTTAAAAGGACTGCTAACAGTTCATACCTGGAAGAAGGGGACTGGTTGACCCTGGCCATTTCTGCAAACCGTCTGTACCTGAAGTTGTTTCTAGAAGAAAGGCCAGTGGCTCCTTTCTTGTTGGGTGAGGTTCTTGTATTTCCTCAGTGGAGAAAAGGGCGGTGAATACACAAAGGTGGTCTTTTTAATTATGGGAAGAGCCTATTAAAATTCCATTTTTTCTTTAGAAGTAAACATAAAGGAATCTGGAGGAGAAGACCAAACACCTCTTTAACATAATGGTTGTCTTGGGCTAATTTCTTCCCTGTGTCTCCAGCATCATTAGGTGCCAATCCTACTGTGTAGGTTCATTTGCAAACAAAAGTGATGAGCGAGGGGAGGCTGTGTGCTGGAGACTTCCCTAGAGCAGAGCTTTCAGACACCTGCCCATTGTTGAAACCAGTTAACCTCAGCAGTGCTTTTATTTTCCCTCTATCTAGGAAAAAAATGGGGGGAAAACAAGATTGTTTATTTCAAAAGGACTTGGAACCCATCCTTCAAAAGGGAGCACTGAAAAAAAGAGAAAAAGGATATTGTGTAAAGGCTCAGAGGGTTTTCAGAATTTCCCTTTCTTGCCCATTATAAACATGATCTTTCTCTTTGCTCTGAGCTCCCCCCTCTGGCATTCATGGTATATTTCTTTCTGTTATTACAACTTCAAAGCTCCCCCACCATGTCACTTTGCAAACCCTCTAGACTCTGCAGTGATGGTAGGGGCTTCTTTTATTTCCTAGAGTTTGGGGGGTTGTGGATTAAAGAACTCAAAGGAACCGCCTGTAATGTTTATTAACGTTTAATTCAGTGCAGGAAAAATCGGAAACCAATGCACCATTTTCGGTTGCTTTAAAGATGTGTTGAGCTTGTTGAACCATGTTATCAGGCCTGTGTGCCAGGACTGAAATGAGGTGGCTTTTCACTGACTTCAGGGTTGTGCTGTCATAATAGAAAAATCCATAGGGCTCTTTGTCTTTGTACTTGAAGCTTCATCCTTCCTGCTCTTTTTTTAATGGTTATCTTTGTCCTGATGACAACTGATTGCTTTTATTGTATGTAAACTTCTAATTATTGTATCATATTTTCTTTAAAAAGAGTATTGGCGATGCCCAATTTACTTAACACTGTTTAGGACTCTTGATTTTCAATGTGGCTTAATTTTTCAGAAAACAAAATCTCACCTCTTTAAGCACTAAAGGTTTTACTTTAATGTTCTTAGTTGGAAAATTTTGTGAAATATATTTCTCACATTGAGTCTGTGGGGCAGGGGGAGGACATTTTCCTTCCCTACAGGATTAACAGGAGAAAAACGTACATACACATTTATTTAATTAAAGTTTTACATGACACGGGCACCCTCATGTGAAAATGAAGACTGAGAGTCGTGGTGGAACCTGCTTGCTTTTTTATATTAGGTTGAACAGGCAGAGGCAGCTGTGAAAAAGTGACTAAACTAAGAGAGGAGGCTAAAGGAAGATGAGAGGGATTTTAACGAGGTCTATTTGTATAGAATTCTCTTGGTCTCAGCTTCTCCCCCTTGATGATCAGAATGTTACTTTTGCCCGGACCAAGTAGCTCAGTTAGTTAGAGCATCATCCCCACATGCCAAGGTTGAGGATTTGATACCTGGTTAGGGCACATACTAGAATCAACCAATGAATGCAGAAATAAGTAGAACAGTCAGTCAATCAATAAATCAGTCTCTCTGTTTTTCCCATCAATAAAAAACCCCCAACACATTACTTACTTTCTGGTATAGAGAGGGTCTCTTTCATATAGGAATTTCATCTGCTTTTAAGAAAAAGACAGGAGTTCACAGAGTTAGATTTGCTGTTTTTCAAGTGCCTTTAAGTCAAAATGGCCAGTATACCTAAGTGACATATGCTCTGAACTTTAGGTCTTTTTATCACAGAATACTGGGCGTATTTTTGGACTTTTGTTGATGAGCGAAGGGGCATCCTGTTGAGCCGGGTTAACTGATGCTTCCTTCACCCTCGGTGGCACTGTCCTTTACTGAGTGTGTTGTGGCGTGTCAGAGGTCCCCTTATCACCGACAGAGGCGTGTACAGTGTGCCCCCACGCTGACTCGGCCCCAGACTTGTCTCTCTCAGCCTCACTTGTCTGCATTTCACGCCATCTGTCTTTTTCCCCTTGCTGTGTGGCTGGGCTGAGGCGGTTAGGATAAGCACACAGAAGCACTCTCTGTGACATCAAGCTCTTCAGCTCTTAACTATGGATTTTGTAACGTAGTACATTTTGGCTGTGCAGATATTCCTTTACTCTTTCTTTCCTGGTCATTAATTTTCTCAGTGGTCCAGGTTGCCATATAGATTGGATATCCTTGTGCTAATGATGGCAATGAAATGACATCTGAAACAGGTTTTTTGTAGACTTCTCTCTTCCGGTCTTATCCATCTGAATGTCTTGCACGTGACTTTCAGGTGTTCCATGGCATCCATTTCTGGGGGAAATGCTCCATTTCCTAATAATCTGTTAATTTCCAAAAGCATCTAGGTTAGGTGTGAAGTGTCTGGATTGTGTTGAATGACTAAGTGAATAAAGAAACTTTGGCTTCTTTTGATACTGAAGCAAGTGGATTTTGGTGGGGAGGAAGGTTAGATTTTTTCTCTTAATTTGTTCTTTATTATTATTATTATTTTCAGTATTATCAACTATAGTTACCATGTTTTACATTAGATCCTCCGACTTTAGCCATTTTACAACTGAAAGTTTATACACTTGTACCACCTTTCCCTATTCCCCCGACCCTGGCAACTGGTTTTCTGCTCTGTTCCTGTAAGTTTGACCTGGTAAAGAATTCCACATTCACACAGCATAATGCTCTCAAATTCCATCTACGTTGTCACAAATAGCAGGATAAGCTCAATCTTATAACTGAATACTATTCCATTTTGTGCTTGTGTGTGTGTATACAATGTCTCCTCAATCCATTTATTTGTTGATGGACACCTAGGTTGCAGCACTTTTCACAACAGACATAATTTGGAAACAGTTTCTTGATTTGTTCTTGTTGTGCTTTATTCCTAAGGGTAGTAGAAGAGTATTTGAATGATCTTTCTTTTTTTTAATTGTTGTTCAATTACAGCTGTCTGCTCCCCCCATTCCCCGCCTTTATTCTAAACAGCTCTTTTTGTGTGTATATTTTGTTTTGTTTTATGAAGGCAGAATTTACTCTTGCCAGTCATTTTAAGAGATTGGGGCTCTTACAGTTCTGAAAGGTTTTTTTCTTGGTGTCCAGAAAAACTGAGTGGATGTGAGCTGGGTCAAACCTAGAATTGCCTGGGCCTTCCTTCGCCTCCCGTTTTACTGTCTCAGATGATGGTTTGAACTTGCCCATCTATCCACTGTGAGCTTTGCCCTCTGAATGAGAGGATCTTGAATTTGACTCTAAACTGTCCTCTTTAGACCAGAGCTATCATTACTCATAAGTGACATTATTGCCTTGGAGTCTACTTTCTCCTTTGATCCTCATTTGTTATCAGGACTCGTAATACCTCTCCCAATACCTGTTTCTTCTTTCTCTTATTTTTCCTGAGAGAAGTCATTGTTTCCTCCACCAAAAAGAAGAAAAAAATTCTACATTCATCTTTTACAGCCTAGTCTACTAGCGTAATCCTTCTTTACCAAAACCTTTGAGGACAGTTTTAGGTTTCTGATCAGAGGACTAGGACTAATGAACAGTCTTTGTAAGTGTCATGTACCTTTCCTGTATGAGTGGCCTTTGGTGTGGTTTAACCAGCATGTGGTTATTCATGGAATGTATTATGCTGTGCACAAAAAGATACCCCAAAATGAAGTCCACCACCACTTTTAGTTAGGCTTGAGGGAAATGAAACATTTGGGGTTGGCTTAGTCAACCCCCTGAAAAGCATATGTCTTTATAAAAGTTTATTTGTCTGTCCTGATTGTAAATTGAGGATAAATTAATAAAAATGTATGAGTGTGTGACTGTGGAGGGGGTTGTGTTGGTCTGTATGTGAGAGATGTCCATGATTCATTAAATTGTACTATGCTTATCGAAAAGGTAATTTTTAGGGTTTCTCTTTACATTTGGTTTCTCTTTAAACATAGAGCATGTTCTCCAAAAACATACATTAGAATATTTCTTTTTAAAGAAACTAATGAGAATATTCACTCAAATTTATAATACATTTACTCTATTTTGCTTTAATTTTATAGTTTCTCACATTTTCTATTTTTTTGTTACTAGAGTTTTTAGGCTTTTTATTATGTTTATGGTTTAGGATTTAATTATCCACCAGATGTTCAAGTATTTTACCTTTTGCTGTTACACGGGGGGCGGGGGGTGGGGGGGAATGAGCCATCTCCTCCTTTGCAGTAACAATTTTCTGCTCAGAAAGAATGGGAAAAGTTTGGTAGCATCCACTTTGCAGCTCATTGTCTTTCTACGTGTTCGGCTGCCTGATGGTCACTGCTGTTCGCTCTAAATTTGGTGCTGACGTTGGGTAGTGAAGAAGGATGTCTCCGGACTTCAGTCTGGGTGGGAGAAAATGTCACTGGTTTTATCCCTAACAGGTTCCATAATTTCTCTTTGTAATCATTTTGAGATTGATAGAATATTTCATTATCTGATCTTCTTCTCCCCTTCACATCTTCTGTTTCCCCATTTTTCTGTGATATTTCCATAACGAGTGTAAATGGCTCCTGAGTGTGTGAGTGAACTCCCGTAGGAGGCTCCGCTTGCCATCCTCCAGGCTCCGGGACTGGTGTGAGTTCGGTTTTCTCAACGTGTCCCCACCTGCTTTTCGTCGGTCGCTATTTTTGCAGAGTCTTCATTGTCTCTAATTATACAAATATGTCTTCTTCATTTTTCTTGTCAAAGACAAATTAAAAATTAGTTCAGATTCGGAGCTAGTTTAGTCTTCATTAATTCCACACCCCACTCCATTTTTAGCAGCCTTTCTCTCTTCCTCGTCTTTCCCCCACCTTGATAATTTTAAAAGCTCTTCTCATGTCTGGCTTAGTTGAATAGCATGAATTAATTTGCTACCTGAACTCCTTTCTTCTTTAAGTTTTAGCTGATTGTCCCCAGATCCTTTCTACTTTTTTCCACATTTAGTTCAGATCTGTCTTTGTCTGTAGATATTTGAGGAGTCATTTGTGAAACTACATTAGGTGTTTCTTGTTCATTATCATTTTTCCCCAGAGAATTTTAATCCTATGTGTGTTAATTATTTAATTATCGTAATGATGTCTCATATGGTACTTTTGGCCTGTCTTGCACACTAATGGAATTAATCCTTTATCCCTGGACTTCTCAGAGTTCTCAATTCTTTAATGTTTGTACATTTATATTTAAGTGGTTTTTATATTAGGTCATAACAAACTTTCCCTTGTTTTTTCCACCATCGCCCAAGTTCTGTCTCTTTTCTGACGCCCTACGTTCTTTAGATTTACTTACTTATTTTTCTGTGATTGCCCCGTTCTTTTCCATTGCCTCCGGCATGGGTCATTATTCTCTCATACAATATTCTCAAACTTTAATGGCTGAGTATCACCATGGAATTCTTGTTCAAGGTCCCAACTGCTGGGTCTGAAGCCCAGAAATTCTGATTCATTTGGCCTGCCGTGAGCCCAGACACCTTCAGTTTTAACAGGCATGGTGAGGCGGCCCACCAGCTGCACTCGGGCGACTGCTGCCGCCACCTGCCACGGGCTTCTCCTGCCCGCCTCGCCTGCAGCCCAGCGGAACGTGCCTTTGGAAGTTACCTACGAAATGCCTCCTGTTTGCAAGGCACTGTGTTGGGCACTCAGAGTATCGTAGTGAACAAAGCAGACTTTGTCCCTGGTCTTGCCGTGCTTACAGTAGATTGAATTCCTTTCATGCCTTCCTCCTCTCAGAAATTTCTTTGATTTCCTGTTGTTTACCTGAAACAGTCGAGTCAGTTCATCAGTGTTTTTGCTGGTGGACTTACCAGAACATGAGTGATGACTGGGAAGCAGATTTGGATTTCAGGTTTGTTTTTCCTTCTGACCGTGTGTGTGTATGTGTGCGTTTCCCTTACAGCAGGCGAGGGATTGTATCATCAGCTCACTCATGTTGCTCTCAGTCAGTGTTTGGGTCTCAGTCGTGCCCTCCACCTTCAAGGTCTTACAGTCAAGGGTAGAGGAAGTGTACTGTACTCCATCAGTTCTAATATGTCATCATTATAAGACCCCTCCCCATTTCAGAGATGTTAAATGTGAAATAGCGTGCATCATTTAATGAATTAAATGCCACCTATTGTGTTTTGAGTGTGTGTATTTATGAGAATCGTGAAACTACACAAAGCTACCTTCAAGCTACTGACACGTAATTACCTAGGACCAGAAAAGACATGTCATTGGTCTGGCGCTAATGAAAGAGTCAGGATTGATGAAGAGACATAAAGTCTGTAACACAAAGGAAGCCAAGATGAAGTGGGAGACTGTCTCTCCGCCCAGATGACCTTTCGCGTGTTTCCCCTGCATCTGCCTCACCGTTGAGTTGTGGAGTGTGTAGAGATTTCTAACAACCAAGTAATCAGGGTGACTGTAACTCAGTGGGTAACTCTTCCATCTATCACTCAGTTCAGACAGCTCAAAGAAACCGGAGTCAGGTCAGCACCATGCTTCTCGTGAGTTACAGCCTCTTTCTCTATTTTTCCTTTTCGTTAAGTGTGTTGACTGAGAAGCACTTTTAAAAACAAGCCTCGTGATCCCATTGAATAATCAGTTCCTGGCAACCCTCTCCCACCCCCACAGACACCCACTTTATTCCCAAGTCAGGCTCCCCAATAGGTAGCAGTGACTGCCTTTTAAACTTTTCAGAGAGTTATCACAGCTCCTGAAAATTGCAAGGGATATCTTCTGTCTCGTCACGTTGCCCCTGGGTGATATATTAAGGGACACAGAGGAGCGTCCTAGAATCAACTCTGTACTTTTACGAAGGCTCTCACCCTGTTATTCTTCCCACCGTTATCACTGCCCCCAGCTGCCCATCCAATCCCCTCGTCCTTTCAAGCACTTTAGCCTGGGAATGGACTTCTCATGCTACATTTGGTCATCAATGTTCATGATTTGACTGGAGGAATCTCAGTACTACTGGGAGGTTTTAGGTGAAATCTCCCATTTCAAAAGTTGTAACTTTAACAGCTAGTGATAAATGCCAAATAAATGGTATTCTACCAGGGGAGTTAAAGGAAAGGCGAGATTGCCGAGTTTCCAGGAAGCATTGCAAGATGGGAGTAGACAAGTAAGCCAGTAAGAGCAGAGAGGCAGTGCCAGAAAAAGGTAGCAGCAGGAAAGGACCAGAAGGGTGTGGGGGAGGGATGGTACTAATGGACCAGCACAGAGGGCAGACATGTAAGACAGACGGGAGAGAAAGTCCTGTCCAGGCAGGGTGGGGCCACGTCATCGGAGGGCTGAGAAATCCCAGCTGAGGATGGTCAGTGTTCTGTTTCAGGGAGCAAGCATTTCTACCACATTGAAGAGACATTTATCACTGTCTGTGAGGCAGCAGTCATTCTCTTCAGGATGGGGCTTGCGAAGGGCTCGGTGGGGCTAATTCTGACCAGCATCGCTCAGCCTTTGTGTGTGTGGTTTCTGTGTGAGTGTGCATGTACACACACTGGAGCAGGGCGGAGGAGAGCGCTGCACTGCTGGCTGCGTTCTCCTCTTGTGAATCACCTTGGGAAGCTGCGCAGTGAAAGTCTGACCACGTGGTCTTTGAGATCCGCCAGTTGCTAATGTCCAACCTGCTGACAAGAATGGCCATAAGCAGTGGAGAAGCACTGGCCATTTTGTTTCGTTGGTTTGTTTTTTTTATGTGTTGTGTGTGTTCTTTAACCCTGGAATCGGTATTATGAGATTATTGTTTTAGAAAGGAGGCTGTGGATGTAGTTTTCATGATGAATTGGAGGAGAGAAGACTCAAGGCCAATTAAAAAGGCACTTGCAAGTCTAGCTGGAAACGAGGAGGGGCAGAATAAAGACAGTGAGAAGAGAAAGAAAAGCATAGTTATTAGAGAGGACATATAGGGAGAATTTATTTCTTAGTAAACATTTATTGAAATTTATTCTCCTTTGGACATTTAAAGTTGGAAACGCTGGAATCTCTGCTTCAAAAAGCCCTCACCCCTGGGCAGCCAGACACTTCAGCTGTGCTGACGTGAGGTGCTTAACGACAGGGAAGTGCGGAAGTGCTGGGAAAGAGGGGAAGGAGTCCTCAGTCCAGTGGGGCAGGAACGGACTAGGGGAGGGCTGGTACTTGCGCCTACTTATAAGCTAAAGGAAAGAACTTTAGAGGGGGGGGGTTCGTTTATGATCGAGGGGAGAGAAGGGATAATTAGTGAAGAACTGTGGAGGAGGTGGTAGTAAGTGGATTCTGATTACAACAAGAAGGCATTTGAGGGCTTGAAGATTGGCTGGATATCGAGGAAAGCAATAAAGCCGACCCAGTAATCAGTTTTGTGTAACTAGAAGAATGGTGGCAGAATTTGTAATGAAGAGGAGATGAGTTTGTTGTAAGCCCATCTGGGTTTGAGATGATGGCGTTTCAGTGGGAAGCTCGTAGTGAAGGTTGATAAGGTTGACCAGTGAGAGGTAAGGTGAGCACCATTGATCAAAGAAGAGGACTGTAATAGTAATGTAGTCCATATTACTAAGTGCGTGTCTACGGGAATGGGGGTGGGTTCATGAAAGTGGTGCAGTGGGAAATGTAGTTGCTCTGAAAGGAGGCATGAGGTGACTTTTAAAGCAGTTCACTTACCTGTAGGGATAATGCCACAGCTTCTTTATGGAAGATATTCTTTCATTGGTAATGTCCAGGAACCCAGGCTTGGGATGATGTGGAGGCTAGACCTGGAGTCGGGGTGCAACCAGTGCTCCAGGCAGGAGGGCAGGTTTCCAGGAACTCCTCACAGCAGAGGCCCAGCACAAGGGGAAAGATGACCAGTGGTCACCCCGACCTCTTGGTAAACTTTCTCATGTGCAGTGCAGAAGGCAGGCGTGTCTCTGGTTTCTTCACTGCAGAGCAGCTGGGCAGCCTTGGACGGAGTCAGAAATCAGGCTTCTGGGTAAGGACTTGGTCTGTGAAGTGAATAATAGTTGCCTCTCAGTCTG
>CM052549.1:70558816-70628633 GCA_028533065.1 Trachops cirrhosus
GGACGTTTTGGCGGGTTTAGTGTTGGATTTTTAGCCATGAGTCAAGAACTAAAGTGGAAAATGCATTTTCAGTTTGCTCTGGCAGCTTATGTTTCCATTTTTAAGTGAGTCTGGCCAAGTCAACTAAGCATTTCATCATTTTTTTATATTCAGACACATTTTGGCTCTGCACTATTATGCTCTGGATAGATGATATATCATTTTCTAAAGCATATGGAGGCGTGAAAACACCACTGTTGATCCTTTTCTATTGCACGTTGTTTTAGGCAGTCAGAGACTTCTGCTTGCTTTTTTCCCAACAAGATTATATAAATCTTACAGACGAGAAAGAAAGATTGGTTCATTTTCTGTTCTTCCTGTAAAGTCCACTGCGGAAGTCCCCTTCTTCCTTTTTTCTTGTTATTTCCTACTGTATGAACAAACCATGCTCAGTACAGAAAATTTGGTAGATAAAGAAAAATAGAAGAAGGAAAGTTAACTTTTACACAGTTCCAGCACCTAAAAATAATTATTGTTTACATTTTAGTGGATTTCCTTCTCCAGATTTTTGCTTCATTAAATATCATAAAACTGTCATCATGGGGGAAACAGAAAATTCTAGACCCATATTTAACCATTTTATTCTGCTTGTAAATACAATTACATGTTCATTATAGACATGCTTAGAAAAATAGAGAAATAAAGTATAACATTTTAACTTTTTTATTTTAAAAATATTTAAAATACTTTAACTTATATGTATTTACTTTTGATTTTTAAAAAAGAATAGTTATGTTTATACTCTTAGTATTTTTAAGCATACCTAATACAGGTATAGTCATAGGACCTTGATGAGAGAAGAGTTAACTTGAAAAGCTAATGGTAATATTGTACATCAACTGTAATTTAAATATAAAACATTATTTAAAAAATAAAAATCAAAAAGTTAACGATTCAGAATGAATGCCAAAGATGTAAAAAATAATATATTTCTCAAGTTTCTAGGCCAAAAAAATAAAAAAAGGTTCCTATGTTGCTTTATGTGACTGTTCCCTTTTAGAGAGAAAAGTACGCTTTTTATTTAGTAGTTCTCCTGGAATGTTATTCCAAATGTATTTTAAATGGTTGGGCCACTATTGGTAAGTGGTAGGAAGGGTAACACTGCTATTTTCTTAAGTGTCTAATTAAAATATTTAGGCCGTGGGTCAAAATGAATGATTGTCGGTGAAGGCAGAAGAGGAAAGGCCTGAGTCAGGTGCTGTGCTGTGGCCGGGCTTTGCCCTTGAACTGTACCCTGTGTCCCGCTCTGCTCAGTCTGGGTTGTGTATTAACACTGGGGTGGAGAAACCCATCAATCCCTTTCCGTCATGACTTCCTTATGCTTTCAATCCTAATTTCAACTCATCCTCGGTACCCTAGAGTGTGTCTGGAAACTCCCTCTCCCCCACATAGTGGGTACAATTGGGTACCTTCAAAAGACATGTTCTGTTCCTAACATCTGGTACCTGTGGATGTGACCTTGTTTGAAAGTAAGGTCTTGGAAGATGTAATCACATTAAGTTGAGGCCCTACTGTATTAGGGTGGATCCTAATGACTAATATCCTTTAAGAAGGAAATTTGGATTCAGAGAGAACAGACACACAGGAAGGATGCCGTGAGACAGTGGAGGCAGAGATGGAAGTGGCCTATCTACTCGCAGCCACCAGGAACTAGAAGAAGCAGGGCTTTCCTCTCCCAGAGCTCCTGCAGAGAGCTGCCCGCACCGCGATTCCGGACTCAGGCCTCCAGAACCTCCAGAGGGTAATCTCTGTTGTCGCGTGCCACTTCGCAGTGAGTTGTCACCGCAGCCCTAAGAAACCCATATGCTCCTTAGGAGCACTGGTTACTACTTACTTTCTGAACTCTCTCAAGTTATGTTTTCTGACCTTCTTAAAATGTGAGGATAATTTTGTTTGAACACACTCTTTTTCCTAAAAAGTCTGTAGACAGTGTCCCATAGTATTCTATCATGTAGTGTTGCAGAAAGTATAAAGCTGTCTTTATTTTTGTTCTTTATGTAAGTTCTTTATTCTGCCTGTGTTTAAATTTGCATCACAAATTGGCCGTAACTAGAAAAGGGTCATTTCATTGTCACCCCTACCCCCAATGTGGTAACCACTTGTTTGTTTTACTCATGGTGCTCCCCCCACCCCACCCAGGCAAGAAAATAGACTTCAGGGGGTGTGTGTATATACACACTTTTTTTTAATTTTAAAGTTGTTCCTGTAATTCTTGCACTGAATCCCTGTTCTTAAATTTTCATATCTATTATCTGTTCTCAACCTCTTCCGTCTTTGCTGTTGTTTTTTCTGTCTGTGTTTGGGAGTACTTCTCAAATTTTTTTTTTGCACCACTGAGTTTATTTTGTGGAATATAAATTATTAACTTACTGCTTTTATTGAAACTTTTTCTTCTGTTACAGCGTTTTTATGTTCCTTGCAATTCTTATCTTTCTTTTGTTCATTTTTAATCTTATCCTGGTATCTTTCCTTTTCATCCTATTTTCTCTGCAAAGTTTTTTTCCTCCTATTGCAGGCAGCCATGTGTTCTATGCTACTGAAGTTGCCAGAATTCATTGAAATTTTCTTCAGATTTCTTGAAATTTATCCCCTCCTCACTTTTTCTTTTTCCTGTTTACTCATTCTCAAATGAGGGGAAGTTCACCTGTGGCCCCGTGTTTGCTGACTGTTGGAATCTGAAGACTGCCTCTTGGCCTATTATTTAAACATTTGGGTGCTAATGAAATCATTTTCTGGAGTTTTACTGCTAGAAATCAATTTTGCATGTACATCTGCCAGCTCAGTTCCTCGTTTTCATATAATGCAAATCTATTTCCTAGAGATGGAATCTTCAGCCTCCATTTCTGCTTGACTCCCTGATAATACGGAATAGATGACATTAAAATAAACATAAGTGCACCTTCCATGATTATTTTTGTCCTTATCTATATAGTCTTTTACATAAGAGGGTTCTATCTGTCAGAGCTCCATTGCCAGTCCTCTCCGACTCGATAGCAAATTGTTTCCTTTGACAATTTGCTGTTTCTGAAAGAGGAGAAAGCCGAGCTTGTGTGGGGTGGTGAACAGAAGAGCGGCCGCTTCTCAGGCAGCGTTTGGGGAATAGGGTCGCACACTTTGGTTTGGCTTGGAGAGTGCAGTTGGTGGGAGAGTGGGAAAGGCTTTTTGTACCTACTTTCAAGTGAGCAAACTCACTTTTCTTCCATTGGTACAGCAGTAAAACCATTACGTTCAATCCAAAAAGGGGTCGGTTTTAACCCTGTTCCGTCCACCTTGTGTTTAGTGGAAATCCTTTCAAGATTCTGGCAACGGTTGTGTGTGGGCACAGAGGTGGGTCCTTGCTCCTCTCTTCGTTCCCAGGGTGAACCTGAGTGGGTGTGTGGGGCACTACCAGTCAGATGCCGCCTTAACATGTTAGCTGGGAAGTCTGACATTTGTTTCTCGTTTCCACTCATAGATTTTCTATTGACTTGGAACTTAGGACGAAATCCTCTTTTAATCTTATTTTCTCTCACTTTAAATGGCATTTTAAATGTATATGTCTAACACAAATTACTATAAATATTAATTCAGGTTATTTATTGATGTTTTATATATTAATAAAACATTTTTTGTTGCATTGATTACAAATGAATTTTTCTTTCATTCATTTGATAGGTTTGGAGTATTTAACATTTTTCAGTTTTTTCCCTATTTGTGTATTTTGTTCTCCTGCATCTGCAGGCATATTTTATTTTAGGACCTTAAGCCCATGAAGAGTTACGGGGATTTATTTAGGGGTCTAAGATGGTGGTTACCCACCCATGAACTGCCACTCGAGGGACAGAGTGAAATGGCCCCAGCTGTGGTGTTTCTTCGGCGAGGTCTCCGGCAGGCTGATGGGCGGGCTGCTTGGCCTGCAGCCGATGGCGGTGGTGGTGAGGACATGGCTGTTTACCAAGGTGACTCCAGACAGACCTGGTGCCTTGCTTTTACTTTTTTACAAAATAATTTTAATTGTGTTAAAAACACATAAAATAGACCCTCTTAAGCATTTTAAGTGTACAATTAATAGTGTGGCTTTTAAACCATTCTCTTCTTCTGAGAAGAGGTGAGGATTCCATCATTAGTAGTCCCATGTACTACGATTTGTTGCACAACCCAGCTTCTCATGCGTATGAGAAATAAAGACCAAAAAAAAAACCCAAAAAACAAAACACCAAAAAAACAAAAAAACCGTGAGAGGAGGGAAGAGGAGTAAAACTTAGATGTACTTGCCACTACAGCAGGAATACTAGCAAGTATCTCCTTTCCTTGATTTAAGATACTAAGAAGTATAAGATTGGCAGGAAAAGAAATAGATCTTTAAATGTGCACATCTATTATAAAGCAACTGTTGATACCTTTTTTCAAGATATGTTGTATTTATTTTAGATGTGTAAAATGTGAGAAAATGTGTGCTTTAGGACCTAAGAAATATAGGAAGTGTCACGTCTGGTGATGAGAAGCAGAAACGTGTCCGGGAGAAAGCGAGCGACCGAAGAGGCAGCCGAGGGCCAGGCGCGGACACAGAGAAGGGTCAGGGGTCGTCCCGATGGCCTCAACAACCGCCACCCGCCACACAGCCCACCCGGCCCTCGAATCTCTGCCCATCTCCTGTGTCCACAATAGCGGTCATGGATTCTGGGAAATAGGGTTTTTTTCCCTCACGGAAGTTATTTTGAACGAGGTTGTTTTGATTCTCCACCATTATGGGTTGTTGACAGTAACTGACAGTCCAACAAATGTACACGGTGGAAACACATTCTCAGTGATAAGGACAGAGTAGCCGGCAGGGCGTTACGCACGTGCACTGCTGGCCTTTGTGTTTACGCGGAGCAAACAGGCCCTCCGTGGGCATTTGGAATGTTTGTCTGATTAAAATTCTGTCCTGCGAGGTTGTTCAGTTCGATAGTCGCTTTGTATTTTTTTCGTATGAAAAGCACCTTGCGTTGGCATCGCCGGTTGTTCTCATCAATCTCCTTTCCTTTCTGTGAAGCCCGCGAGTGTCCTCCCTCTGTCCGTCTGTAAGTTTATCATGACACGCGTACACAGAAGGGACTGTTACCTTTCCTGGGAAGAGAATGAACCACAAATATGAGCGAGGCGTTGAAAGAGCCCAACATAAATCACTAAGAAAAATCTGTAGTAGACAGAGAATATAAATAACCTGTGAATTATAAATAATCCAGCAGGGCTGTAGAAATCATTTTCTATGAAAGCAGGAATATATTTTTTCTCCCTGCAGTAAGGCTCAGTGATTTTAATAACATTGGTTGGCCAGATTCTACATGGAATGTAGTAGAAAGTTCCGTAGTAAAGATTGTTGGTGGTAATTGATATCATGGAAGTTGGATGCTTACTTGCTATTAAATGTCACACTTGCTTTGTATTGCTATCAGAGTATCGTCAAGGAAATGTTTACCTTTTTTCTCTTACATTTGCTCATAGGTAATAGCATACAGATTTCTGGTCCTTTAAAAATTATAAATATGTATTGAAAATTTCAAACACTCTATCTTTTCTGAATTAAAAAGTAGTTTTCCTGAAGTTAGTGATTAACTTTTCTGCTACCTATTTATAAGACATCCAGAAAATCACCATAATTTTTTTTGCTGTTATGTCTATTTTAACAAAATTTTTCTAAGGAAAATCAATCATAAACATACAAGTTAGTAACCTTTTAAACATGTATTAAAGAGGATATATAATATAAAGGTATCATCTCTTGGTTAATTAGCAGGGTTAGCAAACAAAATATTGCTTGCTTTAGAAAGTTTCCTTTATAATATGTAACTCTTACACAGTTAAGAGTAATATGTTAAATGTTAAGTGCACAACGTTATTTGGAGAGCAGGATGATTTTCTTTCCAAATCTGTGTCGTCGGAATTCAGCAATCTCTATGGATAATGCAGGAGATAAAGAAAAAGTAGAAAACGATGCCTGTTCTTAGGTGCTTTCTGGTTGAGATCAAGCTAGTATTATTTTTAACAGCACTGACATTTTGAGACAATATATGATTAAATTCTAAATCGTGTGGCTCAGGGTGCTTTTAAATGTCAATCTAAAGAAAACGAGAGACAGGCTACTATTACATTTTTACTCCAATTCACACATAACTGGACTGAAAACATCTATATATTCACTTTCCAAATAGATTAGGAGATGGTTTCTTTAATTCATTTCTAAAAGGAAATTCCTTCCATACTGAGACAAGTCTTTGTTTTTATGTTTTGTATTATATTTTTAATTACTTCTACAGCACCACCTTTATTCCTTCAGAGGATTTGCTTTGTGTGGTTCATTGTTTGGTTGAAGATAACAAAACATAAAACGCCTTCCCTGCTAACAAAAGAGCATTTTCTAAGGTGACAATATGTGATTATAATTTAATAGAATTATTATCTTGCCAACTTTCCCCTCATCTGTGACAAAGCTCAGGAGTACTACCATCTAGGTTCCCACCCTCAGTTTTCAGTTAAAGTACCATGATTGATGTGTGAGAAAATAAAGCCATTATTTTCTGAAGTTGTTACCTGCAGAACCTTTTATTATGGAGAGTTTTAGGTTTTTTTGAAAGCTGTTTTGGAATTGGTAAATCTGAAAATTCAAGAAATATGATATATGAGCTAATTGTCCAGATGAAAAAGTGCTCATTGCAACTTTAAAACTGCATATATAATGTGAATAATTGGCATTCTTTAAATTTATGGGTTTGAATTTATTACTATTTTCATTAAAATTTATGGACTATCTATGGTCCTAGCGATATTTCAAGCATCAAAAGAAACAGAATTCCATGAAACATAAACAGTGCAGTTATTTCCCTCCCCACAATGTCCTAAGTCATAAACTTTTATTATTTACCTATATTACTGATCAATTTGAGGATTATTGATGATGATAGCTTCCCTCTCTGAGAGTATAAATTGTAAGTAATTGTGTGAGCAGTCTGTTTCTTTCCACGTGGGGCTAACCCAGGGTGTCTTTGGTTGCTATGCTATACTCTGTATTCAGGCTAGGTGTATTCTGCCTTTGTCCATGGAAGCTATTATTTATAAGCAAAAGCATGCTTTTCAGTTGAAAGTAAATGTGAAGGAAATGAAAGCAACGGCATCACAGCCTATACGTTGTCATTAACGATTCTAACTTTTGCTTCAAGTTATTGTAACTGAATCCTGGAATCACTATATTTTTATGGGTAACTAGATTCTAGTGGGGGTTAGCCCGTGGCTAGAAAATGTTTAGGTGATGGCTTCATGAGTCCAGAAGAAAGAATAGCTGTACCAAAGCCAGCAAAATAGGCACTTATTATATCTTCACTGTGTGAAAGTACATCACTGTCAGGAACGATAAACTCTATGGCCTTTATGGAACATAGCATCGTAATTTACATTCACATGACCATATAATTGAACACCCTCGGGAGGAGGAGAAGCTTCAGATGGAGCCCGGTAGCTGGATAATAACCGAAAACTAGATTCTGTGCTATCTAATCAGTGTCTCCCATATGAGAAAACTGCAGAGGCATCCTGGATCGAGCTCCATGAGCTGTGCTGAACAGTGCACATAACCTTGTACTTGATGCGAAATATGTCTCCCTAAGTTCTCAGAGCTTGCTACTGGGGGCAGCTGCCACCAGCACGCAATCGGGTATCGTAGAGCCCAGGATAAAGGATATGATGGGTGATTTGGAGAATGGGATCATTCCACATAGCAGCAGAGTGACAAATTAAGGTGTGTAGGTAGGACCTACCATGTAGAAGGCACCTATAAAGACTTTTTAAACGAATAAAGGAAATCACAGAAAACAGGCCAGAGCATATATGCAGAACAGAGATAAGGACCAAGTCAGTAGCTGGAATCTCGCTCTAGTGCTGCTTTTGATTAATACATCTGGTGTATGTTTGTAATTGTTAATTTTGTTATCAGCATTATCGGTATAAGCCAACAGAGAAACTGAGCACTCTGGTTCAAAGGAATGGACAGCCACTGAGCAGTGCTGAGAACTCCTTCAGGACCTAAGCCGTCCTGTGCTTCGGTGCCTGTGCGGTGCCCGGCACAGTGCCTTCCATGCGAATGCTTGTTGAATGAAGAGAAACCTCAGTGAAAGGCTGATATTTGTGCTGGGCCTTGAGAGGTGGTTGGGTTTGACGTAGCAGAGGGAAATAAGACGGGTTTTCCAATTAGTAGGACAGTATCTCTGAATAAAGGCAGAGATATTGGGATGATCTTGAGACACACTGAAGATTTCGAGACACTCTTGTTTGGTTCTGTAGTGCAACTGGAGCAGCCTGTGGTGGGTGTGGTGGTGGTAACGCTGGGTAAGAGGTTGTTTCTAAAGACCGGTTCCTGGGGATTTTGTGTTCAGTCTTTATTGAAGCCCTGTCCTGATTATCTTGTTGGGTAAATCTGCTTAAGGAGAACAGGGCACTAATGAGGCCAGCCTTGTGGCTTTCATCTGCATTGAAACTGTTTACTCAGATGGAATTCATTGTGCACACACAGGAAGACTTAGTGGAAGCTTCATTGGGGAAATGCAAAGGAAAATGAGGCACTTTTCTGTTTCACAGACTAATCTCAGAACTCCTGATCACCTGCCTTACTGTGTGCCAGAGGTCACCAAGGGCCAGTGGTAAGAAGCAAGTGTGGTAGCTCAGCACGCCCACTTCCTGCAGCTTAGAATGCACCCTGCTGCGTGGGATCATTTTCTCAATCAGATTGCTGACTAACAGCCTTATGGACACTTGGTGGACTCAACCAAATGAAATTCTGGAACTTGATCCTCAGGAAGAGGGAGCCCCTTCTCATTGCCAGTTGGTATATCCCATTGTTGTGCCAGCCCTGGTGAGGCAACCACGAGTGCTGCTAAAGGGACCTCAGGCATTTAGCAGAGGTCTTTTCCAAAAAGAAACATTTAAAAATTCTTCCCTTCCCCGCTTCCTCTTTTTTCCACCTTATGTTGGCTAACCATTATATGGCACTACTTTTCCACTTACAGATTTCTTTAAAACTCACAAGCTTTGGTTTGTTCTGTTGCCAAACTGAATCCCAGTGGTACCATTACTGGGAGGGATTCTAACAACAGTGGTGGCTGTGGCTCTGGCAGTAACACTAGGAGCCCGTGCTTTGCTTTTACAGGCACTTGCATTGAACAAACACTGCGCTCTCCTTGGACTTCTACAGGGAATACAAGAGTGGAGAATTAGAAGTACAATCAGAGACAAAAGCAGGAAAACAGTAGGATTGCAGAAGAATTTCTTTTCCTCCCGTGAGCATGTATATGGAGCTTAAAGAATAGTTATACATTTTTTCTGCCTAGCTATTATACTCCAAATATTTTCTGATTTTGAGTTCTGCAGTTATTTTGTGTAGAGCACTACATAGCTATTCATCTTAGTCATTATTGTACTCAGCGGTTGTTACACCTCGCTCCTCTTGAGCTGGAGGATCTGAGATGGAGTATTAAAGGCGGAATGAGGACCTGAGTCGGGGGTTGGGATCTGTCATTTATTCTGTTGCAGAATACAGGCACTTGCAGATTTTGTCAAGTGCACTCCAAAGACATGGTTTTGCTTTTCCACTGTGATGACACTGTAATTGATCAAATATATTCTTTCAAAGAATTATAAATTCTTATTGGAGTTTGAGGAGATGTCATGTTCATTTGTCAACATGTCACTCCAGGGACACAGGTGCAGCAAATTTATGGAGGAAGCACCTTGTGTTTCTCCTGAGCCACATAAATATGAAGCAGACTTGATTGAAGACGTGTGGCTTCAGATTACTCCTCAGAAGGAGAGCAATTAAGACCCGTCTGTAGAAGGCGTTCAGCTGTGATTCCCAGGTTCCCCTGCAGCACAGGCAGCAATTGGGTCTGAGGGACGCCACGGACGTTTTCGGAGCCCGGCAGATGTTGTCTCAGAGAAGACTAAGGTGTTTCTTCTCTGGCAGAGTGCACAGTGCACATTTTAGTCAAGTGCATGATTAACTTTGACATTTGAAAGTAGAACTTCGTGTAAAAATGAGCATGGTACTTCTGCATTTTTAATTAAGATGTTTAGTTCCTGTCAAGGCTGATAGAGGTACCCCCCTCCCGTGAAGGGCAATATATTCTCAACTTCTGAAATTTTAGAAACCTGTACTTAACCTTTAATCGTCATTCCATTTACATGGAAATCTGATTAAGAACTTTTAAAGTTCATGAGCTCCTGGTAAATGCAATTAAGACCTTTTTGGGGTTTGCTGTTAAGAGCTGGCATTTAAAGAAGACTAGGGCCTGGCTACTGTGGCTTTCTTCTCCATAGCAGGATGCCTTAAGCAATTAGCAGAGAACAAGAGGTACCTGAATTGTACTGTATTGCTTCTGAGTTAACATGGCTGGTATTTAAATAGCATGCTGTCTTTTTCCTTTCTGTGACTGGCTTTATGGTATGAGCTTCTTACCAATGGGTAGAATAGAACCAAGGATAATTAGTAGGTGGAGCTCTGGTAATTTTTGTAAGTAGGAGAGTTTGGGTCAGTTTCCCCCTTCCTCTCATGTCCTGAAGTTATGTTTACAAACATTCACTCTCACTTGTTAAAGAGTGAGGTTAATCATCCTGCCACATTGCATTTGTATTGCATCTCTCTATTGGATGTGGTAGTCTTTTGGAGAGTTAAAAGATGTAGATTTCAGCGAGAGAAATGATTCAGGTATGCAACTTCTTTCTAAACTCAGGCATTTCAGATGTTCAGACATTGGCCTTGGGTGGTGAGGGCAGAAGGGAGGAGTTATAGTCGTCCCTCGCTATATCGCGGTTCACTTATTGCGGCTTCACTTATTGAGGTTTCACTGCGGCTTTAAAAAACCCGCGATACAGTGAAGCCACAATAAGTGAACCGCGACATAGCGAGGGACGACTGTAAATGTGTTGGAACAGGTTGGTGTAGGTTGTTGATGATTAACAAATTGTGGTGTGATGTATGGAAAATAGGAGGGTACAATGCATTTCCTAGGAACTCTTTGCAGCACACTGCTTATTAACATTTAAAGGAATGACAAAACAAAATAATGAACTGAAGTATCTATAAAGATAACTCAGTAACATACAGGGTCCGTTCTGGCACAAATAACACCCCTTTTTTATTACAAAATCTTTTATTACAAAATCATAAGCATGTAGTTATATAACATAACAATATTATACTCAAGCACACCATATGACATTTTAGGTAAAATTTTCAAATTAAAACTATCAATTACTACATATATATTATTACCCTACCAACCATACTCAAGCAAGTATTACTTCTGCCGGACCCTGTATATTACAACAGGCCTGGGTAGCTCAGTTGGTTAGAGCATCATCTTGACATGCCAAGATGATGGGTTCAATCCCTGGTTAGGGCACATATAAGAATCAACCATAAAAAAATAGAAAAAATATTTTTTAAAAAGCCCTAGCTAGTGTGGCTCAATGGATTCAGTGCCGGCCTGTGAACCAAAGGGTTGCTGGTTCCATTTCTAGTCTAGGGCACTTGCCTGGGTTGCAGGCAACGCCCCCAGTAGGGGGCATGTAAGAGGCAACTACACATTGATCTCTCTCTCCTCTCTTTCTCCTTCCCTTCCCCTCTCTCTAAAAAAAAAAAAAAATTAAAAATGAAGACAAGCCAATGAATGCATGAATAAGTGAAAAAATGAATCAATGTTTCTCACTCTCCTCTCTCAATCAATCAATAAAGATTAAAAAATATTTGACTCTATGTGTTTCTGTACTGTTTGAAATTTTTATGATCATATATTGCTTTTAAATAAAAAAATCAAATTAAACAAAGAAGTATTTGGGGGAAAAGTAAAGTTAAATAGGAAAACTGATCTAAAAAAATTAAATCTCACCCTGGCCAGTGTGGCTCAGTTGTTTGGGGCATCATCAAAAGGTTGCTGGTTTGGTCCCCAGTCTGGGCATGTACAGGAGGTAACCAATCGATGCTTCTCTCTTGCATCAATGTTTCTCTCTCTCCCCTCCTCTCTCTCTCCTCCCCTCTCTCTGTGATGCAGTGAAAAAAAATCCTTGGGTGAGGATTTAAGAAAAAAAGAGAATTAAATCCAATGCCAGAAATATCAATAAAATAATGCTCCACTTTTGGACCCTGGAGTTTCTATATTTACTGTAAATGTACTGTCAGTACAGTTAATTTGTTTAACCTTTAAATTATAGGCTAACCTTCAGTATAGTAGATAAATGAAATAGTTAATTCTCAAGTTTTGAATTAACATACACCATTTTAGTAGAAATAGTGTATAATAATCACATATCTATTATCGATTTGGATTTTTTTGGTAACAGAACTGATAAAATAGGATGACTTTTGACTTAACCAAGCTGTCAACAGGTAATTTTTATCAGTTTAGTATTTTGCTCAAGGGAGATATATACGAGGTCTGTCTGGAAGGTATCCAGCCATGTACTATGAAAAATAGAGACATTTATTGAAGAAGATACAAGATACAAGAAGCATTGTACCTAGGACAGTGACGCCTCAGTCTTCTTCCAAGTAGGCACCTTGGGACCTCACACAGTTCTCCCCAGTCGCCATCAGCTGCCTCGTTGTATTTTCCTGAGTCTCATCGATGGTCTGGAACCTCTTCCCTTTCAAGGGTGATTTTAATTTTGGGAAAAGCCAGAAGTCCCAGGGCACCAAATCTGGGCTATAGGGGGCCAAGTCCCCTTGGGTGATTTGATGTTTCGCCAAAAACCTCTACATGAGACGAGATGCATGAGAGGGCGCGTTGTCGTGATATAGCCGCCAGTCACCAGTTGCTATAGCTGTGGCACTCTGAAGCATCCAAATAATTTCCATGGAAGAATGTTCAAGCTTAAGTAAAATTTGATGCAGATTTATTGCTGTACTCACTCAGTCATTTTGAATGTGATGGCCACACAGTACACATGCTCCCTCAACAGTGTCCACCACTGCATTGACTAGTACGGTGAAGTCATCGTTGTTCGCACATGTGCATTCTGGTCCACTCTCCTTGGTTGCCAGGTTACACTGATGTTGTCCAAACTTATAATATTAACAGTGGCTGGACTTTTTCTGGATAGGCTTCATATTATTATTGTGTGTGTGTGTGCGCGTGCACGCGCGTGTATAGTCACCTTGAGCTAGAATAATTTTGCTTACATTATAGACAAAATCTTGTAAAAGTTGACAAAGTCTAGAGGTGAGTGATACTAAGGTGCTGCTTCAGTTACGAAGTATTTTACGTAGGGTATTTCAGCGTGAGATGAATTTGTGGTAATACAGGGACATGTTGGGCAAAATGCCATTTTGTCCTTTTGAGAGTTCAAGAGGTAAATACAGGAAAACTTAAATATATAGCAGCATGCGATTAATTGACAATCCAGCTAATTGTCGGTGTCTTTGGGACTTTACGGGATGACTTTAGATTGTTCAGAGAAGGTTTTGTGCATGTAGCTGGAGCTGAACTGGTTCTTTAAGGAAGGCTGAGATTTAGGCATGTGGGAAGATCGTTCTGGAGAGGGATAATATGCATGTGTTCATACCAGTGAGCACCTTACTGATTTTATCATCTACCCGATTCATGCAGAAGAGTGTAAGATGTGATTGGAGAGACTGAAACCAGATTCTGAAGAGCCTTAGAGGAGTTCAGTTTACAGCTTCTTTGTGGGCTCCCTAAAGAAAGGAGCCACCTCGTCTGTCCCTGTATCCTTGTGCTTTATATCCTGAGAGCAGCCAAACCCTGTTGTCTCCCAGTCTTTACATCGTTCCCCTCAAATCCTAATGGGAATGTGCTGAACCCAGAACCCAGTGCTCAGTAGGTACAAAATACACGCTAATTGGATCTGAACCTGCCCTCGTTATTCCTGCGGACGCCATTTGAATGATGTATAAGCAAACATTGTTTGCGTAGGTGTGTCAGTGTGCACAGATTGCAGATAACCAGTATGAAGAAGTCTTCAGTAACTGAACTGCTGATTGAAAATTCTGGGTTGTAGCCACTCAATTGAATAAACTGTCTTTAGAGAGTAATTTGGGTCTTTCCCAAGATGCATTAACTCTTTCAAGTCATGAGGGTGGCACTTATCTCATTGGAGCAGAAATTTAATAAATGGTATTCCTGCATCATGAGTAAATTAATGGACCTCAGAAAGCTTCAAATTTCACATGGGGGTTATAGCTCTACTCCAAGGAGCTTATGTGTGAATGTAAAAATCAATAGGTAGCCGCCCTTTTGAGCATCTTCCTTTCAATTTAGGTAACCTGCTAGAGAGCACCTACTTTGCAAGACCCTGTGCTAGATGTTAACAGAGATAAAAGAAAAAACATGGCCTGAATTGAGAAGTACTCGAGAAGGCAAATAACTACAAGATGAAATCCTTGAGGGGTACAGACTGCTGTGTGGGTTTTAATGAGGGTGATCCATCAGAGGTAACAGTTAGAAGCCATGGCTTGACCACATAGTGTGCTGATTCACATTTATTCTTGATATGTATATACATGTACACATACATACACACATTTATATGAACAAATGTATGTGTGTATATATGCATACATGTAATGGTGAAATAGCTAGATTAATCAGAAGTATTTTTTACGATCTTCACATACATGCCCCTTTCCTCCTTTGCTTATGTAAATGGGATGTGACTTCCTAATGTCTGGTGTTGATCTGAAATGAGTACGGTGAAGCTGTGAAAACCAGAAAAAAATAAGCATTCTTTGGAGAATGGCCACTGGTGGTGTCATCCGTGTCAGCCTGCTGGTGGGATACTGAACTCCAGATAGAAAGGAGAATAAGACAGGTCTGTCCTGCCCAGCAACTTTTGTTGCACATTTATGTCTGTTGTGAAGTACAGGCCTCTAGTTGTCATCAGCAGACAGAGGTTAAGTGACATGAAAACCACAGCAGAAGAACGTTCAACAGAGAAAGGTAAAGCTAACACCTCCACGAGAAGAGAAAACTTCACGGGTGGCACTGCCTGTGCCTCCTCACTCGAGGGGCTGACACGTCCTTCGGGCACGCCGACTCTGCTGTGGAACATCCAAATGGAGTACACGTCGTTTGTTTAAAGCAGTCAAGTTGCACTTAAATTCACTTTCTCGGTTTCATTTCTCTATTCTTGATAGGTGGAGGAGGTTATTACAAGCTGGGGAAAAAGGATAAACTCAGACATGACAAAAAAAACCTTGGGACTTACTTAGGGAACAGGAATAATCTAGCTTAATCAGATAGTAGTTATTTGAAAACAGCAAATAGAAATGAAGTCATGCGGGGCTGTGGAAGGGGCTAACAGTGGGGAGACAGAGGTTTATTTGGCTGGCAAGGAGGAAGCCATTGAAGGACTTGAGCAGAAGAATGATGATGACGTTGAACTCGCGTTAGTGAGCTTGATCTGATAGCAGGTTGTAGGATAGACTGTCATGAGAAGTGTGAGTGCAGGACGGCCAGCGTCGGGCTGCCTTAATATGCTACATGAAGGCCACTGGGGGTCAGATTTGGAGGGATGGGCGCAGGCAGAGAATCCTTAGAGAGGAAATGGTAAGGTATTAGGTATTCAAACAGGAAAGAAAGCATGGCAGTGGAACCCACTGAAGTGAAAGGAAACATTCCACAAGCTTAGCGAATGAATATTAGAAGAAGCCTGGCTTTAGTGGTTGAAGTCTTTCATGTAGAGAGAAGGAGGAGAGGCAAGGAGGAGGAGAATGATAGCAGTGAGGAGATGATTAGGATATAGAAATAATTTTATTTATTTGTGTAATAACACTTACAAAGTGCTTGCTGTGCTCTAAGCAGTGTTCTAGGTGATTTACAGCATTTGCTCATTTACCCCTGACAAATGGGGCAGGTGACATTATTATTCCTGTTTTAAAGACGTGGAAAGCAAGGTTTTCAGGCACACAGAGGTAATGTGGTAGTAACTTGGTCCCTGGGGTGCGTTAAAAAAACAATACCTCATTCTCAGATCCTCATTACCAACCGATCCTCATTCTCATAGATAATAATAATATGCTAGGCACTTTCTATGATACTTATTGTAATTCTCATGTTATATGAAGTAGGTTCTGTTATTTCATAGATGAGGGGCCTGAGGCTCAGTGAGATTAAGTCACTTGCCGAGGTCACGCAGCTTACACATGATGGAACTGATCTCTTGCACAGAGAGAGATCAGTGTTTGCATCACAGTGCTGCCTTCTCACCTTGGGGTTCTCAAGTGGGGCACATGGATCTGTATGGTAAAGTAATTCTCCAGGTGGTTTCTGTGTGTAGACCAGTCTTTGTAGAATTTTAGCACAGACGGAAGGAATACAGACGAAGGTATACATTTGTTGGGAAGAGGTAAAAACATTGTGGTCAGAGAGAAGTCAGAGTGGGGAACTTTCAAGACGGAGTATTTCCAAAGAGAAGGAATGCCAAAGGGCAATAGAGGAGGGGTCATTGGAATGGAGGGGGCTGAGAAAGATGGTGGTGTGATAAAGGGGTCACTGACACATTGTGATGATACGTCGGAGTCTTAGTAGTAAGACCGGAATACCAGTAGCTGAAGGCTTTGTGTGGGAAAACCATGGTGCTTGGTAGTCACCGTTGATGAGAGAAAGAGAAAGTGATGTAAGCAGGTACAATGATGTTTAAAATACGCTTGAGTGAAGTGTGCGGATGATATAGAAAGCTTCTTTAGGAATGTGCCTTTGGGCGTCAGGACCACTTTTGTGTCTGCCCCCAGCGAGGTCTCTCTTATTTGCCTTTTTTTTCTGTGCGTGAGTTAGAAATAAACCATCAAATACTGCAAGATTGAAAATACATGAAGGAAACACTGACAGAATTGAAATAAGCCAAAAATGAAACCATTATTGTTGGTTTCAATATTTTTATCAAAAATTAATAGAAAAACTGTACAGAACATGTAAGACTTGAACAACACGAACAGGGGCCTTGACTGAAAGTGACTTATATGGTACACTGTCCCTAACACCGTTAGAATACAGCCCGTTTCGTGTTCACGTGGAATATTCTCTATGTAGACTACATGCTAGACCATGTAGTAAGTGTCAATATATTTAAAAGAATTGAAATAATACAAAGTATTCTCTACAACTACAATAATTAAATAAACAGCAGGAAGAAAACTTGGAATTTCTCAAATATTTGGAAATAAAACAACAAACTTCTTAAATGAATGCATATTGGATGTACGAAGAAAGACCTAAAATAAACAATATAAGTTTCCACCTAGAGCTAGAAAAATAAGGGGAGAAAAATCAAACCCAAAGCAAGCAGAAGGTAAGAAATGATAAAGATCAAAGGGAAAAATCAAAGAAATAAAAATCAGAGAAACAATGCAAAACGTATGAAACCAAAAGTTGGTTTTCTCAAAAGATCAAAAACTAATAACTCTCTAGCTAGACTGAGCAATTAAAAATCAGGAATGGGAGAGGAAGATATTACTATAGACACTACGTAAATTAAAAAGATTATAAACAGTCATTATGAACAACTGTATGTCAGCCAATTAGACACCTTAGATGAAATGGACAAATTCCTAGAAAGGCACGAAATACAAACCTAATTCAAAAAGAAATAGAAAACCTGACTTGTCCTATAAGAAATAAATAAGTAATTAAAATTTCCCTACCTACGTGTAAGCCATACAAATGTTCTGTCAGACATTTAAAGAAGAACTACCACCAGTGCTTTGCAGACTCTTTCAGGAAACAGAGATGAGGACACATTTCCCGCAGGTTCTCTGAGGCTGGTAGTACTCTGATAAAAAGGTGGAAGGTAGCACAGGACACAATGGAGTGATATCCCTCCCGAACTTAGGTGGGCAGATCTTGAACAAAGTATTATCAAATTGAATCCTTCAACATATACACTGTATTATGTATTATTGTTAGGTGGGTTTATCAAAAGTCAGTTAACATACTATACCATATTAACAGAATAAAGGACCAAGCCCACATAATCATCTCAATACACAGGAAAGCACTTAACACCCACTGGCCATTAGAAAACAGACACAGACACCTTCAGCAAACCCGTATTGGAAGGGAACTTTGCGCGTCTAATAAAGACTGAAAAGCCTGCAGCTGACGCCGTCAGTGACTCTTCGATGGGTTCGAAGTGCTCCCGACTGATGGTGTCCATGGCTACACAGCTGCATGTAGTTGCTTACACTCGGGGAGCCGCACACTACAGGGGTGCATTTGATGGTATTTAAATTGTACCTCAGCAAAGCTGTTTGAAAAGCATTATGGGGTAAAATCACATTAGAAACATTCAAAGATGTATGTCCTTCACAGTGTCCTTCAGAGACCCTATAAACATACTCTGGCAATCTTCATGAAAGTTAAATAATGTATTAACCACGGGAATCTCGTCAGCGTTATTTCCCCTTTCACGACTGTGCATTTGAGGGTGCACGTGGATGTGAGTATTGTGTGCTTCACAGGGAGCGTTTTCCAGAGCGAGTCCAGTGTCCCTATCGGACCCGACTTCCCGCATTCCCGGTCACTGTTCCTGGAGCCGCAGTGGTTCAGTCTTTCAGATGTGCGGTGCTTTAACCGTGTTTCCTTTTTCTCTTTATTTTATTTTTATGGAATAACTGGTTAAATTTTGTTTGTATTTTTCCTCTGCATTGACTCTCAAATGTATCCTATACTGTGCAATCTTATTAATGCTACTTTAATTTGAAATAGACTTGCTTTTCCTGAACTATCTTGGTAGATCTTCTCTTCTTGTCCCCCTTCCTTCATAGTATTTCCCGTATCGTTTCTTTTGTCTCCAGTCCCTTGGCCTTCTAATCTGTTATTTTATATGCTGGTAAGTGCTTTAAAGTATATTTGTAACATTTTATTTACCTATTCAAAACCTGTTATTGCCTTGTCGTTTTGTGCTTGACCTCGTTGTCTGAGCGTGGAGTTAAAGGTCCTGATACGTTTTCCCACGTATCACCTCTCCAGGCTTCCCTCTCGGTCTTCATTTTTGCGTCTCCTGAGCTGTTTGCTGTTCACTGATGATACCCTGCATTTCCCTGGCGCTATTTATGTGTTCTGTTCCTTCTACCATTTTTCTTTTGCCCGTTTACATCTTTTAAGATTGTATGTATGTCCTGTGGTATAAGGGTGTCGAAATGTTTTTTCCGCTGTCCTAGGTAGGTGCAGTCCTGCCCTCCTTAAGATGCTCACAGCAGTTCTTTGTCCGGGTGTGTACTTTCTCCCGCGCACTGTGGCCATTCCCGGTATCTTCATCTCTAGGTAACACCCGAGGGATGGATGGGCGGACTGATTGGTTAGGCTTTTGATTCACTTAAAATGTTTTATTTACATATAGCAAAATTCACTTGTTTTGACATCAAGGAAGGATGGTTTTTTTTGAGTATTGCTTGTATTTCCTGCACAATACCTTGCATATTTTATGCATTGAATAAATATATGTTTATTTATAATAAATGAAGACTTTCTTTTGAAAGCTATAAAAACTAGCTTTTCTTTGTTCAAAGCTCCCCCGTTGTGGGAGTGGGGGGAGGGCCAAACACGAGCAGTTTGATCTCGGCTCGTGGGGGAGGCATTTGATGCCGGACCACGAAGCGCACACTCTTGGAGTTTTGGGTTTATTTTACTTTGAACACTGAAGTGAGGACTATTCACAAGACCATCCTAATAGTGGTTTTAATTATACAATTGCCATTGATAATGAGTATAATTAAGCAGACAGCTATTCTATTTTCAAAATGATTGTCTATTTTTTATTTGGTTTCCTTACTGCAGAATATTTTAGTCCTTATACAATGAAGAAATGAGACTGCTATATTCAAAAAATAACTTTTTCTGTTTTTTTTTCTTTATCATTAATATTTCATCCACTGGCAACTCTGTGGGAGAAATCTGATCTTTTTTAGTAATTTAAAAATGTTGTTCCAGTCTCTCTGTTGTAATATTTTCTGGGATCAAGGTGGTCGTTTGAGGGTTATATTGCGCTGACTTTGCTCCTTGCCTTTCTCTGGATTTCTCCCTTTAAATTCTGGGCGTCCTGGCGTCCCTGTACCTGCCTTGTCTCCTCCGTCCGGTCAGACCATAGTTCCTGCTTGGGTCCTGCCCTTGTGACGTGGAAATGGGGAAGTGCACTCTGGGAACGAGCCAGAGGAACTCGCCTGTGTGCCCCCTTTCTTGGATCCTAGTCCCCAGTTTCTGTTTAATTTGGTTCCTCTCGAGGGCCTTCCCATTTTAATTTTCTTACACGTTTCTTCAGCTTTTAAAATTATTATCAGTATGAGCGTTAGTTTAATGGACACTACTTTGCTGTGCTTGGAACACAGCTCCTGGACATCTGCATTTTAAAAGAGCAAATTATTAAAACTTATGGTAGTTAATGCAGACCCATTCAAGGTAGTTTGCTTAAGAGCCGTTGAGTTTTAGTTCATTTTTTGAGCTCACGGTGATTTTTTCACGTTATTACTCCTAACATAAGAAGCAGTCTAATTTTCAGATTCACCAAGGGGGATAAATACAGTATAGCTTTGTGTAAATCATTGAACATTTGAAGCTAGTGGTCAGGAGAATTGGTTTCTACCTCTCTTGATATCGTGAGGTACCAGTGTTCTGGGCAAACAGTACTGTATGTGGTATGCTTGTTGCTTAGATGGATATCAGTATATATTCACTTATCTATAGTTATCTTAGTGAAGAAATAACAACCTACTCAAGCTATCATAAAGAAAACTAAGGAAAATTTATTAAAGCTATAAAGGATGCTTTATGGAACCAAAGGGTAGAAGATCTAACCCTTATCCGCAACTGGATTTGAAACATTTGAAGCTGTGGAAGACAGGCTGCAACCTTTAAATCCCCCCTCGTGGGTCTCCTGTTTCCCTGTCTCTGTGCTCATCCAGTTCATTCATTATTCCCTCCGTGCAGGTTGGCTTTCTTTGATTTTCCATCCACGTGGCAGAAGGTAGTTGCCTCAGGCGTCTGTATCTCGTCTTCTACATTGATCAGCAGAGACCGTGTCCCACTAATGCATTCCTGGGAAAGAGAATCTGACTGGGGCCCCAGGGTAAAAGTAGCTACCAGAGCCCGCCATATGGCTGGGGACCAGTTCTTAGATAAGGAGGGGATTTCGTAAGCTGGGAAGTTACTGCAGGGGATCAACCTCATTAAATACCTAGAAGGATCTGGATGTTTCATTGAGTAGCTACCTGGATAAATAGAGAAGCTGAAGACAGGAGAGGAGTTAATTTTAAGTCCGTAATTCCCATATTTATTTTTAGGAAAGTGTGAGTATAACCACAGGTAGCTACAGGCAATGTGTTAAAGAGGATTAAATGCTAAATGACAAATTTATTCAGTGATGTTACCAATGTTACATCAAGTTATAAATCTCAGAGTCGTGGCCCTGCTTTTATACGTCATGAGACTTTTTGACTAGCATCACAGCCACTTCTAATTAAATGTTATAGCAGAGGAGATGCCTGACCACCCGAATTTGTGTGTGTGTTTTTAAGCATTGTATTTTACTTCAACCACAGAACTATCTAACATAGCAGGTACTCAAAAAAATATAGTGAATCACGATCTCACTGGGTTATATAGATTTTCAGGTGCTTTCCAACCGTCTTTTCATATTTCTTGTCTTTAGTTTTATAAATAATGCCTTTTAAGTTAAACTTTAAAACATCCATAAACTCTGACTTTCATTTTTCAAACTCTTGATCAATAAGAAGTAGCAACTTCTGGTACTTAAAAAGAGAAAAGAAATGAGTGTCTGAGATATGAAGGAATTTAGAGCCAGAAAGAACACAGGATTATCTTCTGCGGGCAAGATGTATCTGATATTATATGTAATGCCCTTTGCCCCAGAATTCCACTCTTGAATGATTTCCCTAGGCCCTCATAGGTGAGTGCTTACGATTGAGCCGATGCAGAACATTATCCACAATGATGTAGAATCACCAAGAAATTACGTGGTTATATTTTAATACCGGACTTCCGATGTCTGTGTCAAGACTTTGTAGTAGAAGATTGAGCCTAATTCAGTCAAATTTAAAACATTTTAGAAATTGGAGCTTATTTGTTCTTTGAGATAGTTAAAAATGCACTTTAACCAATTTTGTTGTCAAGATACAACTTTACTTGTTTGAAAGTACTATTTCCCAGCTGGTGGTGAATGATATTAGGGAAAAGAAGCAAAATACATCAAGGATATAAACACTGCAAAGCTTGCGATTAAAATTATACCCATCCCTTTTTTATTTCACCACTTCTATGGATTTTTGTACTAAGGACTCATTTACAGGGCTTATTCTATTTTGGAGACTATCTCTAATTTATATATAATAACATATATATCCAGGCTTCTTATCACATGGTGTTTAAAAATCAGTGAGTCATTTTTAAAAATTTTTATTCTCTGGTATGTTGCATGACTCCATGGTGGGAGTAAAGAAATATGGTGCTTTAAGGGTTACAGCATTTAAGTGGGGGTGGTCAGGCATTTTTCATTAATAATAGTATTAGGCAGTTTTTGGTAAATACCTACAGACTGCTGTGTAAAATGCATAGTTTGGGAGTTCAGAAAAAGGGACAGCTGGCCCAGAGTAGCCTGGGAAGGAGTCATTAAAGAGAAAACAGTGGCATAGTTTCTGGAAGGATTTTTAGGACCTATTTAGGAGAGAGGCTAATCTAGGTTGGGCATTCTGGAAGTGAGAAGGCCCAGGCATTTTCAGGGAAGAGCACAGTAGGTTATTTGGGTTGGGTTGGGCCATTGTAAGGAGAATGAGAGATGATTGGAAATACATATTGAGATCGGCTGTGTGTACAGTAGCAGCAGCGTTTGGTAGCGTATGGGAAAGGCTAGACAAGCGGGAGATGGGAGGCAGAAAGTTGAACAGGAGAAACGGTGTGAGTTGAAGTCAGTCAGTTGCTATCAGAACAGACAGGAAGGGGCCAAGTAGTAGAGAGGAGAAAGAGTGATTAATGGACTCGGGGACTGACTCTTTTATGGAGACAAAGGATAAAGGAATGTATCAAAAGATGGTTCTGAAGTTCTAAATCTGGACAGTGGTAAGAATAAGAAACTACACACAAACAAGACAGGAATTATTGATTTTTATGGGCGGATGATTTAGGTTTCAGAATTTAGGGTTGATTTTATCCGTAAATATGTGACTGGGCCAGTGAAATATATGATTCCAAGTCAGCAGCTGGAGCTTGAGAGAGAAGTCAGGAATAAACCACACCACGGTGAAGGAAGTAATATATGTGCAGGCTGTGTTTTGCAGTTTGGAACCCAAAGACAAAAGGGAAATAAGATTATACGTAGGGTGTGGGACCAAAGCAGGCTTTTTCTTAGGAGGTGGAAAGGAAGAGGCCAGGGGCTAAGCATAGACTGACAATATTGAGGTAATAATTGAGGAGACTTGGTTGATGTGAAGGAAAAGAACAGTGATCTTAAGATATTAGAGTTTTAAGGATACTGGTTGGTCAGGCCCTGGTCAGTCAGTATTTTATTGCACAAGGCCAGTCATTGAATTTTAGGACAAGTAAGTACCTCAGAAGAATTACTTGGCTTAGTGCATTTCATGCTTTGGTAGAACTATCCCTCTGCCATGTTGGTGGTAAAACCAGTGAAACCAGTGCATTTGTAGACGTCTTTGTACGTTATATCGGTTTGATATTCTGTTCCGGTTCACACAGTTTCCTGCAAACTTCATTAGCGTCTGTGCCAAACCTACAAATCAAGTCCCTCAGTTGAGTTACTAAGGTAGAGACCCAATTCAGTATTCTGCCTGACTATTGGGCAGTTGGGGTGATGTATTCACAGAGATGGTATTTGTCGTCGTATTACTTCATCAGCATGTTGAGTAATATTCCAGTGGCCTCATAAATAAATTTAAAAAATCATTGACCAGTCTGTTAACATGTTTTATAATTTGCTAGTGAGGTCTTTTATTTCACAGAAACTGAAATAAAGTCCATTTACTGCCACCCACAGCCGTGCTCATTGGCCGTTTTTATGCTTTTGGTGAGAATGATGCACCCTGGGGAAGGGCAGGGGCTCTGAAGTCAATGGGGCCAGTTACACTATAATTATAAGAGCATCGGCTTGTTTCACTTCTATATTGACTGTTTCTTAGAGCATTGCCAAGTTTACAGCAAGATTGAGGGGAGTATACAGAGATTTCTATTACCTCTGCTCCCCCACACGCCTCCAGGCGAGTTTCTAAATACTACTGATGCTCTGTATCGCAAGTGGTAGCTCTTACCCCACAGATTTCATGATTGAGGAAGATCATGTTTTTAAAATGTCTGATATTTCATCAGTACCCCATAGTGGGCATGTGCTCATACGAGAGCCATAATTGCTTTAAAACTTCCTTGGGGGAAGCATTAGGTTTATAGGGTGCTTTATGAATGTTTTCTGCTTTATAAATGCTTAATATGATGCTCAGACTTTCAAAGAATGAATGAGTGAATGAATGAATGAATGAATGAATACATGCCTGCAGGAATAAAGAGTTACATGGGATCTCCAGGTCTCTGAAAACTTTTTGCTAATATCCTGGCTAGAATTGCTTGCCCATAGGTACTATATGACTTGAGTATCTTAAATGTAAATGTGATTGTGAAAATGTTGATACACTTTAGTGCAGGTTAGACGTTCTTAGGAACTGTGGTGACTTCTGTTGCAGACCTGCTGCTTCCTTTGACAAACGTGGGAGCTTCTGAGAACACTGGTCTTAGAAACGGTAGAACTGTATCAGCAGGACCCGCTGGCAGTAGTGATCAAAAGGCTGCTTTTTTTGTTTGTTTGCTCTTTTGAAGCTCTTAAGATGAGTAGTGACCCAGAGATTATTTGTACTCAGGACCTCTCCGCCTGCTGTGGCCGTGGTGGCCCTGAGCAGGTCAGTTCCAGCACTTGCCCACCGCACCTGAAGAGCCCTGAGTCCCGTCAGTCCACAGAGCTCACTGGGTGCCTGAGCCTCTGCTGAGCCCCATTTCCCTATCTGTAATCTGAGAAAGTTTGGGATAAAGTTGTGTGCTCTGTAAGTGTGGTGATACATCTGAGTGGGTTGGCACCGTCGCAAGCCTGCACCGTCGCAAGCCCCCAGTAAATATCACGGCATTGTTGCAGATGCTGCTGTAATTTCACGTAACCGATGATTAAATCATGACTGAAGGGAAATGTTGATTGGCTCAACACGGTGCCTGTCACATAGTAGACCCTTCATAAGATGGTTCCCCACAGAGCATTGGAGACCTTGCTCCCTAGCATACCTGTCAGTTTGTCTCAAATACCCTTGTATTAAAAAAAAGATCCCTTTACCCTTGTATTCAAATGCCCGTCCCACCCTTTCCCTAGTTTAGGAATAGAGAGAAAACTGATGGCTTTCTGGGTACAATGCCTCTTTCCTCAGATCTACTACAAGAAACATGAGTTGCTAGATTGATATACTTGGATGTCAGGGGTGAGGATTTGGAATTAGGTTTTTGTGGTTTAAAATTGCTTTTCCTAAAAGCACATCATACATGTGTGTACTAAATTGCTTATCTGATGGCACAGATGCTGTTGACTGAGTACTTGGACATGAAAAATACCCGTACGGCCTCCGAACCGTCAGCCCAACTAAGTTATGCAAGTACTGGACGGGAGTTTGCAGCCTTTTTTGCCAAGAAGAAACCTCAGAGGCCAAAAAATTCTCTTTTCAAGTAAGTATCTCACTATTGGTAATACAGCAGGTATCAAGAAGCGCTAGATGCACGTAGGACTTTCTACTTAATTGACGGCCATTACTTCACCTAAAGTTGACTTGAAATACTTTATAGAAAGTGAATGTATATTCAGTTTTGGGTACTTTTGTTTTCTGTAAGGGGAAGTGGTCATGTTGGAATGTGGTTACTGGGCTACGTAGAACTTTATCAAAAGTTGCAGGAATTCGTTTCTGGGAAGTTTTATACATATTGGAGGGAAATTAAACTCTGCAGTTGTTTCTGGGGAATTATATAAAATGAAAAGAAATGTAATATTTCAGTCTTTGAAAAACCCCAAGTGCCACGAAACAACCTTTGTTAATAAAGTTATGTAAATCTCTCTAGCCAAGTAGTATTGGGTTTTGTTTGATTTAATAAAGGAACCATCTGAAAATTCTTTTTATTTTAATAACTATCTTAGCTAACCCTACCTGGCCTGGTATGGTAAGTATATGTCACTTGATACCAGCAAACAGTTATATAATTACTAACATGGATAATAACACCACCAGTAACAGCTACCATTGATTACTTACTATTACAAGTACTGGGTAAGTTAGTTCCTCAAGATAATCTCAGTTCAACATAATTCATGTTATATCAAATTCCAGCAGCTGGCGTGCCGGCTAACACTTACTGAGTCCTTACTAAGTGCCAGCCAAGGCATTAAGCCATTTTCATGGATTATCTTGTTCACTCATTACAGCCTTATATGTGTGTTCTATTTTTAATCCTTTTTTACATGTTTAAAAAAAGAAACAAAAAACCTGAGGCACAAGGGAGGTTGGGTTTATGTAAATTCACACAGCTAGCAAGTGTTAGAAGCAGGATTTAAATCTTGGCAGACCTGTGTGTTCTTTGAAAGAGTTAATAGCTATTTAGGAAGTTGTGTTTGTAAATCTAAGCATTTAAAGTGACTACAGAAGTATCATCTTGGTTTTTTGAATAGTTGAGGCTCCGGTATCTTTTACTGATTCACTTTTGAGACTTTTTTTTAATTGTGGATTCATAGAGTTCTTAGTCATTAGGGAGAGTTTCAGCAGTTCATTTATCTTGTGGTCTAGAGCAGAAGAGATTTACTATGCTCACGTGGAATAAAATCCATTCTGTTTATTGAATGTGTTCCTTTTTTTCCTTTTTACAGTTTTATTCAGAGGTTAGATGCAGTATCAATAAAAATGCTTTCGTCTGCAAGTAACGTAGAGCCCCAAATGAGCTGCGGGCGGATCGAACCCCGGGGAAGTGGCTGTCGCACCCAGTAAGGGTGAATGTAGAGGATTCCTTAACTCACCTGTGCAGTAGCATCGAGGACCCGGCCCTCTCCCTCTCTCCGCCTTCAGTCCTACTCCAGTAGAAACGGTGATGCCGACGAAATAGCGTGTGATTCCTCCTAGAAATCTTTTTTTAAATTAGTAGTCTTTATTTTTTATAGCAGTTTTAGGTTTTTCGAAGAATCGAGCAGACGGTACACAGATCTTCCCTTATGCTCCCTCTCCTACAACTTCCTCTATTAACATCTTGCACGAATGTGGTGCATTTGTTGCTGTGGATGAGCCAATATTTGTATATACTATTAGCTGAAGTCCATGGCTTACATTATGGTTCATAACTTGTTTTCTACAGTTCTATGGGTTTGGAGAAACGTATGACACCATCTGCCCACCATTACAGCCTCAAACAGAACAGTCTCATGGCCCTGAACACCCGTTTTCCGCTTGTTCATTCCTCCTCCTTTTCCCTGCTCCCGAGCCCCTGACAGTGACCAGCCTTTGTACTTAGTTTGCCTTTTCCAAAATGTCTTTCATAGCTACAATCATACAGTAGGTAGACTTTTCAGACTGTTTTTTTCCACTTAGCAGTGTATATTGAGGGTTCTTTCATGTCTTTTTCTGGCTTGATAGATCATCCCTTTGTATCACTGAATAACATTCCATTATGTGGATGTACCACAGTTTTCCCATTCAACTGTTGAAAAGCATCTTGGTTGCTTCCGTTAAGCTACTGTAAGCATCCAAGTGCAGGTTTTTGAGTAAAGACAAGTTTTCAGCTCATTTGGATAAATACGCGGGAGCATGGTTATTGGATCATGCTATGTTTGATTTTGTAACACAGTGCCAAACTGTCTTCCAGAGTGGCTATGCCATTTCAAATCCTTTTAAAATTATTTTAAATTATTACTGGTACCTTTATTAACTTTTCCTGCCTGTGACAAAGCCGCTTTGCAAGTTTTCCTCAAGAAGGCTAGGATGGGTCTTATGCCCATTCCCAAACCAGTCACTGACAGGGCAAGCAGATCACAGCGATTGTTTTAAACCAGTTCGGTTTCATCTCTGGTGATGGGTCTCCAGCTAGACGGGGAGCCGCTTTTCCTGAGTGAGGAGGGAGCAAGGTAGCAGAACACCCAGGGAGAACGGGAGCTGTGCCAGCAAGCAGGAAAGATGGTGCGTGGGTAGTTGGCAGTGACACTGAGACCGCCTCAGATGCTGGCTGTTAGGCCGCCCCTCCCCTCACCCCTCCCTCAGCTCAACTTCCCACCTAAATGTGCGTGTGTTGCCAAAATCAGGTGTCACGGTGTTTAGATTGTGTGCTTTCAGCCATCACCCCTAACTTTCAACCTGAGACCACATATCCATTTTCAAACATTTAGCCCACCCTAAAATTGTGGTATTGGAAAGCATATAAATTGCTGGAAGTGAATAAATGACCTTAAATAATTGTTGCACATTTATTAATTTTGCATAGAAACAAAAAAAATCATTGTCTTCACAGAATCAGGCCATTGTTCTAGACCTACCTTCTCTCGTCTTGGTTCCGCCATTGACGAGCCCTGTGCCCAGAACAGGGCTGCTGTGTGGAGGCGAGGCCGAATCATCTTGGTGCCCCTTTGACTGTAAAATTGTGTCAACCCGTAGCTTGTTCCAAACATAAAAGGATTCCCAAGCAGCAAAACACATCAGGTCATAAAGGATTAAGATTTTGGTGAGCTGTAATCTGTTTACATCACATCCGTGAAGGACTTTACTGCTCTCTCTAATTGCCCCTAGCCGAGGTTAATTAAGTGTGCTTAAGTTCTCTCTTATTGTATAGTGCCTACCTCTCCCTTCTCTGCTCAACAGTTTATTTTCCCCTTGTTATTTCCGATCCGTAGCTGTCAGCATGCTTTTTGGAGGTCAGTGGCTTCTTTTTCGTACTTGACAGGAGGGTGGCACTTAAGCCCTGCGCACTCGGCCGCCCTTCTGGCTGTTAGTGCCCTCTTAGTTCTTGGCGGGGTGCAGAGAGAATCGGGAAACCTGGGTGTTTCCCTCAGACCAACATTCGCCTTAGTGCTCCTCCTCGTTGTCGAGGGGTGGGTAAAGGAGGCATCGTTAAGAAAACCACGGCGCTCCTTCCTTGTCGCCAGAGCCTGTTCCGTTGTCACTGCTGCTCTCCCATTCTGTTGCTGTTTACCCCTTGGTGGCAGCAATTCTTAGAAGACTCTCTCCTGTCAGCCTGTAGTCTGACTTTGAAGATAGCAGGTTTGAAATGGAACTTCTCTGAGCACAGCGGAGGATTTATTGTTCGATGGAGTCATAATTTTAACTACTGTGTTTTCCCTTTCCTACAAGTTTATCTTCAGACTGTGATTTTTGGGTATTATTATTTTAGATTTTAGAGACCTGTTCTAAATCATGAGTGTTCCCCCATGTGTTTGATTTGAAACAGATCCTGGGTAGGTGAGGACAGGCGTTCTTGGCAGCCCCTTAGAACCTGTTCCTGGGATTTTAGGGAGAGACCGTAGTTGCCTTGCTTCTGTAGTGCAGGTAATCAGCAGTATGGGTAGTGTGTCCTTTGCCCTAGGGCTCTAACTGGGGGACATCGAAAGGTAAGATGTCTGCTCTGAGGAGCCAGGATTTCTGTGGCTACCGCGGGCATCACCGATGGCTCTCGAGCTGGACAGGCAACGTCTGATGGCGCTGTGAGATGCCCTCCTTGCTGTGTGTGCAGGGATCCCGGCAGAGGACCTGCAGGCAAAAGACAGTTGCAACGGATCAGAGTCGTATCAGCTGAAGTGGAAAATGAGCAGAAGATGCAAATACTGTTGTGGAGGGGGCTAGCCAGGACCCTCGTTCACAGATCAAGGCCGCTGGCAGCCCGACCCTGGCCCCGTCGTGGAATAGTCAGAGCGTCTTGGTTGGGGACCCTTGGGGAGCATCTCACAGACCGGAGTGGACTGCTTTTGGAGGGCGTAGCTGGGCACCGCCTCTTTGGTTGCCACCTAACCGTTTGTTGCCCCTGCGTTTCGTTGCAGGTTTGAGTCGTCTTCCCACGCCATCAGCATGAGTGCCTACTTGCGCGAGCAGAGAAGGGAGCTGTACAGTCGGAGTGGAGAGCTCCAAGGTGGGTGGCCGCGTTTCTCTGGAAGACCTGAAGTGTACGGTATGTGAATGGGAGGGCCGAATGCACAGGGTTCTTTCAGGATAGCGAAGATTTAAAGACTTGATCATCTGTTTCTCCCATCATTCCCCAGCAGTGTTGACGAGCAGCTAAAACTATTACTGTGGCCACAGGACGCAGATCTGCTACCATTCTAGTGGGAGCTCAAAGCAAAAAGAGATGTGGACAGTCTCTCCTATGCTTAAAGATGAGCCCAGCCATGGCCTGGGGGGTGCCAGTCTCCTGTGGCTGCCACTGGTAACTTTGATTATGGTTTTCAGGACAGTAATCCTGGGGTATGTCAGGAGTACCTGAGATTCGGAAGAAGGCAGATGTGGCCTCTGTCGTTAGTTCAAGGGAGGAAATATTCTCTAATTGCTGTGTTCTAATCAATATAACTTTGATACACAGGATATCTCATACCTACACATGGCTACTAAACAGTGATGATCTGATGAAAAATACTTAAGGAAATAAATTATAAGTGAATTTAATTAAATAAAAAATCAGACCAATAGCATTTCATTTTGTGACAAAAAGGACCTAATCATGGTAAATGTAATCAATTGAGAAAGATTTGTGAGGGCCTGCTGAACATCCGGGGCATTGGAAGGGATGGAAGTCAGGTGCAAAGGAGTGAAAGATTCATGTGAGATTCAGTGATGAAATTAAGGCATGGATGTCAGTAATGGTATCAGGAAGTAGATGCTAACAACTAAAATGGTATGTATAAAGTTGCTAGAGATGTTGAGGGAAAGGAATGATTATTTAAGTTGTTTTATAACTGCGGGCTTTCTCGTGAGGGATGGATAAGAACACTCAGTTTGGATGCACTGGAGGTACTTGGAATGTTTTGAGGTGACTTGCCTGTACAATTAAATATTTAGTTTAGTTAACAGAACAAAAAGCCTAGACATGTGTTTGAGGATGTAAGGAAGAGGAGATCCGCCTACCAATGTTTTATTTTATAGTAAAGTGTTGCTGTGTGTTCTGGAAAACCTGGAAGTGTGTACCTTGGAGTCGGATTACAGGAGGTAGACATAATTAGTCAACAAGGATAAATGACTCATACTAGATTCTCTCTCGCTGTATTACACAATGAGTGAGAATGGTAAACACTCTGTGCTGTAGCCATGCGGGATGATTCTCAGTTGTGTGGTGTCCTCGCCTCCCTCCCCCTCAACTCCCCACCACGGTCCCTCATCTCTGGAGACACACTAGCAAAGCAACGAGGAGTAGAGGAGTCTGGACCCAGATTGCCTACATTTAAAGTTTAGCTTCCCATTCACTAGCTTTGTAACCTGCGTGCCTCGATTAACTCTAAATGGGGATAGAATAGTACTTATCCCGTGAGGTTGTTTTAAAAATTAGGTAGGTTAAGCTGTGAATAGTGTTTAGAAAAGTGTCCTTGTGCAATGAATGTTATGTCTTCCCCTTTCTCCTCAAATACTACGTAATCACTAGAACTGTCTCGTCAGAGTGTGCAGATGCATTCTGTTTCTCCCTTTGTCTGGCTGAATTCTGCTCAGCTTTCCCAAGTACATTTAGTTGTCACTTCTTCTGCAGAACCCTCCTTTCCCTGACCTAATACACACGCACACACAAGGTCTCTCACACACGCTGAGGCTGTGGCCCCTGACGTGTGCTCACACCCTAACGTTCCCTTTCCGAGCACTGTGCACATGACCTGTGGACAGACGTTCACTTGTTTGTGTCCGCTACACACTGTAAGCTCCATGAGGGAATACCATTTTATTTCCTGTTCTCAGCACAGTGCCCGGTGTACGAAATGTTCAGAAGATACTGCTGACTCAGGGACGGGAAGAAGAAGGAAAGCTGAGGTCGGAGCTTCTCAGCTTCGTAGGTTCCTTGAGTTTTTAGGTTGAAGGGGTAGAGGCTGTGTTTACATGCATTTTTGTTCTCTGCAGTGGCACACAACTTTACTGGATAGGCATGTTGTCCTTGAGTCTGGCCCAGGACAACTATGCTGCATGTGATTGAAAACTATTTTTAAATTCAACTGTGGTACAGAGGACTTTCATTCTGTGGGGATGGTTAATTGAAGAATCACTATCATCTAACTAGGAACTTTCCCATCCTTCAAAACTTAATTGAAATATGGAACTTTCAAGCAGTAGTCTATTGTACTTACCAGTGTTCAGCAAAATAGGAGGATTTATCTCTGGTTACAAGGGGAGGAAGGAGCCATCAAACATATTGTGCTCAAAATAATCATTAAAAGATAATTTTGCTGAGCTGACACATCACATGCTCAGTGAGAGAATAGATCAGCTGACCAGTTTTTGTGAAAGATTGATGGTGTTTCATTTAGGAACAAAAGTTTCTCCAATGAATGCTTTTAACATTTCAGCAGGAAAGGTTGGGGGGGAAATCGCACCCACTTTCCATGAAAAATAACCCCCCTTTTCAGTTGTTCTGTTCATCTGACTGGCGCAAGGGCCACGGGGAGGGCTGCATTTCAGCGTGCCCTTGAAAAGGCGTGGTTGAACAGTTGGGGCAAATCACGAGAGACCGGCAGATGATCTTTGTCTCTGAACGCCACGTGGCTGCAGGCTCTGCCTCCTAGTCGTTCGGTTCATGGGGTCAGCTATTCCTTCTGTTGCAGGCAAAGCGGTAAAGAAATCCACCAGAAAAGACCATCAAAGTAACATTTAAAAAGCTCCAATTTTACAAAAGTTAAGTTCCTGCCAACATTTTCAATTTATCATGCAATTTAAAATGTTACTCAACCTAACAGCACACAAGGGGGAAAAAAGGAATGAAAAAAAATGAGATTTCTTTGGTATCATCAACCCATCTCAGTTGGCTCTGCTGTGGTACAGATGGTTCATTATATAGTCTGCCGTCGGCAATTGGGCTGGGGAGGTGGGGATGCTATTTCAAAGCGTGTGGGATAACAGGTGGAAGTCGAACTCGTGTGTGTGTCTGCGTTAATCATAGACTTCCTGTTGTTCGGAGCCTCTCTGCTGCTTCATTGTAGTGCTCAAACAGCCCTGTTATAGGTTAGAAAGATATTAGTTTTAATGAACATTTAGCTTGAGTATAGCTTCTCAGGTTTAATGTGTGATTCTCCTGCAGAATAGTATAAGTGATGAACACATTATCTCACGAGGGTTAAAAAAAGATAAAAATATTGCCACTTATGACCAAAATAAGCTCTTAGGTTATTCAGCCCCACTGTGCTTCCATTTTCTCATTTGAAAAATAAAGCCATTATTAGTCCTGACCACTTTAAGGGGATATTGTTAATATAAAATTAGACATTAAAACCCTGGAAGAATTAGAATAGCTGTAATTGATTTAAATTAAAATGGTGCTTTAAAAAACTTATCATTGTGGAATTAAGAGAACTGTGTCCGCTTCTTTGTCTCTTATTTTCTCCCAACCACCTCTGAGCCCCAGCCTCTCTGTCGCGTGCAGTCAGCTCTCCTCAAGGTCACCTGTGCCCTCCATCTTGGCCGGGTCAGCGTTTGCTTTTCTCTGTTCATCTCGCTTGATCTGTCAGCAGCTATTGTTTTATTCTTCCCTTCATGTTCTTTCTGTCTTCTCAAGAGCTCTTTGAAGTATCTCTAGGTTTGGTCCTGAGATCTTTCCTCTGCTCACTCTGTAGACTCTCCCCAGGTGATCTCAGCCAGTACTAAGCTTCGCCTAGGGCCTGGGGTGGGGAGGATTCCAGATCCAGGTCTCCTGCCCACATTTCATTGCTGCTCCCTGACCTTGCTCAGCATCCCGCCCCCCACCCCCATCCTATCATTCTTTTTCCCAAAATGTGTTTTATTTTCCTTACACTTTTCTTAATATGTACATGTCTTGTTAAATTGTTAAATTTCTGCACTTTTCTCAGAATGTCCAGAATGCAAGCTTTATTCAGTAGTGCATTACAGTACCTAGGACAATGTTTGGCTTGAGTTAGGCACTTAAAAAATATATGATGATGGCCCTGACTGGTGTGGCTCAGTTGGTTGCGCATCAACCTGAGGAGTAAAAGGTCATCAGTTGATTCCTGATCAGGGCACATGCCTGGGTTGTGGGTTCAGCGTGTGCAAGAGGCAACTGATCAGTGTTTCGCTCCCATGTCAGTATTTCTCTCCCTCTCTTTCTCTCTCCCTTTCCCTCTCTCTAAAAGTTAATAAGTAAAATCTTTAAAAAATATATGTGTATGATGAAGGGAAGTCTCTATCCTCAATATCTTATTTGTTGTGTGTAAGTACAAGCCTACATATTTGAAAAACCCTAGTGGGAGCTTTGATAAACAGAGTGGGGGTCCTGTGATTTGTCTTCACTCTTTTTTAAAGTTAATAAAACTCACAAATGGATAGAGAATATTATGTGTCATTGATCCAAGTAGAAATGTATACTCAGTTTTGATTACAGTTTCTTTTCTGTCTTGGGGCTACTTAGAACTTCTGTTTGTACTCAATAATAGTACCTTTAGAGTGCCACTCTTATTCCCATTAGTTTAATGAGTGTCATTTCTATAGCCCTGACATTAAATATCCTATAAAGCTCCAACCACTTGAGAATTGACTTCTGTAAGAGGATTTACTTTATGTAGTAAGTGTGGAAGTACTGGCATCAAGGAAAACCGGGCCCTTATACTGACTTGACCTGAATTTTTTTAGTTTTTCTCCCTAATGAATTGTTGGTGACTGGGGTTGTGAACAGTTAATGACACTGTATGCAATTAATCTGTTTGGAGGTGCCTTGCTTTAAGGTAAGGCAATATTCGAACTAGGTTAACCATGAGTTGATTGTTCTTTTTATAGAAGGATCTATAATAGGAATCTCTAAAATAGCAAGCTGTTCTATAATGGAGAATTTAAAGCAAGATTTCAGTTATGCACACATTTTCAGGGACATTTTGACTGAAATAAGGTACAGAAATTTTACACTCATAACACATTTATTCCATAGCCTGAAGTGTAAGAAGCACTTTTAGCCCTGACTGATGTGGCCCAGAGAGTTGGACGTCATCCCATAAACCAAAAGGTTGCTGGTTCGATTCCTCGTTTGGGCATGTGTCTGGGTTGCAGGCCAGGTCCCTGGTTGGGGGGAGTGCGAGTGGCAACCAGTCAATGTTTCTCTCACACACAGATGTTTCTCTCTCCTTTCCCCTCTCTAAAAACAAATAAATAAAATCTTAGAAAAAAAGAAGCAGTTTTAAAGTTTTATATCCTGAAATTTGATTAGAAAATTCTGTGTAGCCTTTTTTCAATTTTGCGTAATGTCTTTGTCAATAACAATATGCAAGAGACGTGAAAAAATGTGTATTTTCTTCCTAAAGTTGCATATAACTATTTAAAAATAACCTTCATTTTTCAGTTATCTCTCTGTTTTAGGTTCCAAAATAGTGTATAAAATTGATTCTCCTTCCTTTTGTATATATTCTTGCTTTTTAAAAGGCTATTCTTAATTTACTCATATGTAAGATTTCTCCTATAATGATATTATAATACAGTTTTTATAAAAGCCAATTTCTTTATCTCTTTATAAGGAATAGTATTAAATATACTTTCCTCAGATCATGAATAGACCAACGCATTATTTCAAATCTTTTAGGAAATAAAAGTATTCTCATCCCAAGATTATTACTGAGTGTAGTAGTACCTCCTAGCCTTGCTCTAGGCAATGTTTTATGCAGTGAAAATACATACGCATTTTTCTTTATAATTCATTTATTAGTTTTTTGGAAAAAAAACAAAGTATGCAAAAATGACAGCAGACACTTCTAATATGATGTAACAGAAAATTCTAAAAGCTTCTCTGATATTTTTCATCATTTGATTGATACTAATGTTTTAACAACATAAAAGTAACAACCTTGCTCATTTTTTAGACTTTCTTTTGGACCATGAGAAATTATATTTTTGGCAGCTAGAGCAGTTGATACAACTAATTCTGATTGAGCTTTTTTAGCAAACAGAGAGGACGGCAAACATTTACGGTTTATAGTGAGGAAAGACATCACTGGAAACAGACGAGAATGCTAAATAACAAGTTTATCATGATCTCAGCAAGACAGTGATAATTGAGAAGGCAGTTCTACGTTTTCAAAATAAAAGTTGGGTCCCTTCAGCAATACTAATAGAGGTTACCTTGTCTGAAGTGATCCTATCAAAATTCAAACAAAATTGTTGTAAACATGCTTGGAATGCTAGGTCTAGAAAGTGAAACAGTAGGTTCTAGTGGGGGAGAGTGCTTTAGAACTCAAGACCAGTGCTCTGCAACTCGTTTTTAGTGACAGAGCCTGTCTTCCCTTTGTCTTGTTTACAGGTCAGCGTAGAACATAGACGGAGCTGGAGGGGGTTTGACCAAGTGGGTGGTGGGCTCTGAGACCCAGCTCCTTAGGCTCCTGCTCCATCTCCCCCTTTTTCTTCTTCTGCGGGCACCCACGGCACCATTGCAAACTACAGACCCTCAGACATTTTCCTTATGTAAAGGATAGCGGAGCAAGGAGACATTACCAACTTACAGGGTTATGACAGAGTAGCCAATAGTGGGTGGTGAGACTGTTGGTTCTTCATAAATAAACATGCATTTAATTTGAACCTCTTGTCATTTGGGAGAATAAGTTTTTGATGGGTGGTTGAGACCTCAAAAGTGAGAGGCAAAACCTGTTGACAACTATCTTTATAGTGGCATTGTTTGAACAACAGAAACCTGGACTGACTCAAGTACCAGAGATGAGAGGAGAATGATTTATGACTGGTGGTATAGCCATACAGTGGAATGCCACGTGGCAATGGAAATAAGTGAACTGTACTATGCCTGAACCTGATGGAGTCTCAAAAGCATAGTGTAGTCTAATTCCATCTGTATGAAGTTGAGAAACAGTCAGAACTGAATAGTTTTCTTTTTGAGTTATATACATCCTTATGTGATGGGAGTGTGACAACGGTCAGGTAGTGAGCGTGAATACACATCTCAGGCAAGAGATCACATGTGGAGAGGGTAGAAGAGGATATGACCAGAGAAGATCACAAGGGGCTTCAAAGGTAATGGTACTGTTTTGTTTCCTAAACTAAGTGGTAGAAATACTGTTTTGTTTTTATTTTTATTTTCATTTTACTTATTTTTTGTTAGATTTGTTGGGTGACTTCGGTTGGTTCATAGAGTGATACAGGTTTCCGGTCAACCCTTCTGGTACATCATCTGTATGTTGCATTGTGTGCCCTCTGCCCGAAGTCAGATGGTCTTCCATCACTGTACCGTCGGCACCCTTCCCTTTGCTGCCCTCCCCACCCGCTTCCCTCTGGTAACCACTGTACTGTTGTCTGTCTGGGTCCGTGAGTTCCGGTTTTATATCCCATATGTGAGTGAAATCATATGGTTCCAAGCTTTTTCTGACTGTTTGTTTAGCATAATCTAAGACCCATCCGTGTTGTTGCAAATGGCAGGATTTCGTCTTTTCTTATGGCTGAGTAGTATTCCATCGCATAAATGTACCACTCCTGTATCCACTCCTCTGTCAGAGGACACTTTGCTTTTCTCTGTGTCTTGGCCACTCTGAGTAATGCTGCAGTGAGCATAAGGGTACATATCTCTTTGCAAAAAAATGTTTTCAAGTTTTTGGGTAGATAGCCAGAAGAGGAATTGCCGGGTCTTACGGAGACTAGTCTTTCTTTTCTGAGGAGCTTTCCTACTGTTTTCCATTCTGGCTCTACTGGTTTACATTCCCGCCAGCAGTGAATGAGGGTTCCTTTTTCCTCTGCAGCCTCTCCAGCACGTGTCATTGCCTGTCGTATTGATATGTTTTATTATTTTTAAAACTGTGCACGTGTCATATACACTCATATGCATTTTACAAAAAGTAGAAATATAACAAACTTTTAAAAGCTTATAAGTCTTCAGAGGTATAACCATATATATAGTGCAATACTTCCATTTAGAAGTCTAAGCCAAATTTAGAGCTTTCCGTGACACCTGGAGTGGGGGCCTGGCCGCACCGTTCCACTGAAACCTCAGATCTAGGTCATCACTGCACCAGCACTGTACCTTAGGCAGTTTGTGAGGTGACAACTTTGGGACAGAGGGGCTACCGCCCCACTTACCTGCTCCCTCCCGTCCCCCATCCCCCTCTGGGACGTTAGAGTCTAGTGTTACGTGGAGCCAGCAGCTAGTATAGTGTTGAGACCTGAGTTTTGTAGACCTTTCTCTTTATTTATCGAATCTGTACGTAGTTGTTATGTTTATTTTACCAGGACACTTCATCAGGCCTTTGGGGTACAGTAATTAACAGAACCAAGCTTTGCCTTGAAGGGTAGAAGAGCAGAAGCGACCGTGAATGTGTCACAGAGACTGGCACTTGTCCCCCAACATTTGTTTCCCTTCCTTTGTATTAATAGAGCCTCTGGTTTTTGGTTGGACACATGGCCACCCAAAGTATAAACATTTCTAACTTTTTGTGCAGCCACCGATGAACATGTAATTTAGTTCTTACCAATAGAAAGTGAGTGATCTTGATGTGTGTGACTTCAGGTCTTCCATTTCAAGGGAAGAAACAGGCTCTCCTTCCTGCCCAGCCCTGTGCCTTAGGAAGATGCTCACACACGCAGCATGGATGAAATGTGGCGATGCGCCATCGTAGACCGCGCTGGTGAGACAGCACCGTGGGGATGGTAGAGCGAGGAGACAGAAAGAGCCTGGGTTTCTCATGCTGTGGGGCACCTGTCACACCTCTGACGACCAGAGCCATCGTACTGTCCAGACTTCTCTCAAGAGGAATAAACTGTCTTAAGTCACCAGTATTTTGGTTCTCTGTTACTCACAGCCCCACTTTTAGATATCCTAATTAATTCAGCATACCAACAATCCCAGCACTGCGATAGGCACTATGATGGAGTTGTGTGTATGTAACTGACGTGTGTATACAAGAGCTGGGGGAGGCAGGAGGCATTCCTAAGTATTCAAGTTTCAAGCTGCTCATAAAGGATGAAGAGAAGCTGTTCAGATAGAGAAGGGGTGGGCATTTCAGGCGGTGGGCATGCAGGGACAAATGTATGAACGTGAGCGTAGAGCTCTTCATTTCATAACACAAACTGGTTATAACTTTTTCTGTTTCAGTAATTAAGGAAGTCTGTTTATGTAGTTAGACCTCCACTGATTATAATTAGTTACTTTCAGGATAGAACGGACACCAAAGCTGCTGTGGATGGCTTTGGCCATTGTTCATTATAACAATAAGAGATTAAGGACTGATAGGAACCACTGGTGTTCTGGTGATGATAGGAAAATAAAAGTCAACATTATACTTGAGCAGAAGCTAAAAGTAATCACATACTGGGTCTTCTGAGTGGAGTTCAAGTAGGCTAGCCATACCACTTTATTATTAAAAATCTCCTAGGAGAAGAGCTTTGTTTTAAGTGCCGTTATTGTAGGGTGTTGTGTCAGACCGTGCCCGGTGGAGTGGGCAGGAGACAGTGACGGGGGCTGGGTCGTGAAGGCGCAGCCTAGTGGAGCTCCAGAGAAGCTTTCAGCTCGGACCGCACACGGCAGCCTGGCTCTGTGCAGACTGCAGAGTCCGTGCGCTCACATCTGATTCCCAGCTTGTGGTTTCGGTGTGGGTGAGGACGGCGAGTTACTTTTGGCCACGTCACAATTTTAAACTTGAAAAGCCCACGTTATAGTATAGCTTGTGTGATTGTTACATGAATACGGATGGGGCAACAGGAGATTTGCAGTTTTTCGTATGGCAAATACAATAACCAATGAATAGTAATACAAGAACAAACTGTGTGTTTTGTGTGCCCACAACTGTAAACCTACTTTTGCCACACCCTGTATTGTAATAGTCAAAATATAAGATGTTCATTCCCAAAATTGTGATGATATCCACTGAATTGCAGCCAGTTTATTTGCATATTCATGCCCACTTAGCACAAGTAAGTCTGTGTTTGTTTGCATATTAATGTCTCATTTCAGCACCAGTTAACTGATTTCCATATCCTTGTTCAGTTGGTTAGTGGTGTTCATGTGTGGAATATTGGTGCGGCTGTGTGTGCTTTGAGCAGCTTGCGGAGCATCATGGGTTAGTGGAAGGACAACCTATTACTCATCCTGCTTTTACTAGGCAAGTCACTTTACCTTCCTGAGCCCCAGATTACTTATTTGTATAATGAAGTTAGCAACACTTGCCCTGCCTAGTTGTTAGGGTTGCTGGAAGTATCCATTGCCACGCTGTGGGTGACAACATATTGTAGGCCCTGTTCCTGGGACATCTGAATATGGAGGAGTTCTAGGTTCTGAGGAAGAGAAGACATGCCAACAGATAGTTTTAATGAACCTTGTAAGTACTTCCGGGAGCATGAAGGAGAAAGCACTTAACATTCCCAGAGGGAGTCACCAGGGGGTTGCAGTGGAGAAAACTTTATACTGAAGGTGAGAAGATGAGTAAGCCAGATGGAGCAGGGGGAGGACAGTCACTGTGAGAAGGGAGGAGATGTAAACACACACACACACACACACACACACACACACAGAGATGGGGGAGAGCATCATGACATCATAGGGACTTTGCTGTGGGTGAAGCGTAGAGTGTATGGGGAAGATTGGACCTAGACAAGGGAGGCAGTGGGCAGATCTCAAGGGACCTGGTGTAACAGCAAGGAGGTATGGCTTTTGTCCCGTGGGTAATAAGGGTTTAAAGCAGGAAAGTGACAGAATCAAGCCTGCATTTTCAATTGTGAATATTGAGTACAATGAGATTGCAGTCAAGGAGTCAGGTTGTGTGGTTATTTCAGGTGAGAGTTTACAGAAGGTCATGCGAGCTTCTTAGAAGGGCAATAGTAGCAGTGAGGATGGAGAGGTGGGACTGGATGCAAAAGCTAAGTGGCAGAATCAGTTGGACACCGTGACTCATTCTGTGTGAAGTTTGAGCAAGGGACAGGCATTTTGGCTGATTCCCACTTTTCCAGTGTGAGACTTGGGTAGATGTTTTTAGTTTTGCTTAGCTCTCTCTGATATTACCTAATATTGCTGTAGCTAATCTAATCTAATCTAATCTAATCTAATCTAATCTAATCTAATCTAATCTAATCTGCTGTCAACTTCCTCCTGTTTAAGGCATTCAGCATTTTTTGTTTACCTATCACCATTCCTTTTGCTAAGCCCTGAGTGTTGGAGTTATGGTTTTCTTCTCCCCCTCTTCAAGATGAAAATTACAAATACTACTTTCTCCTTCTGTAGGCTTTGGTTGATCTATTAGTTTTAGTCCTCATTTTAGTCTCTAAAGAATATGAATTCTTTAATTTTTATTCCAAGATGTACTCTCTATTTTTATTATTAAAATCAAGCTACTGTCCATCTGTCTTAATTATTTGCTCTGTGATTTTGTGTAAGTCACTTGAGCAGTTTTCTCAGTAGTAAAGAGAAGTCAAATGATTTCTGTGACTCTCAGTCAGTCCAAAACTCTGGATTCTCGAGTCCCAGCTACGTGGTCACTGTCTTCCTTTCTGAGCCCGAGGACTGGTCAGAGGTTCCGAGTGTGATCTCTGTAGTCAGACTTCCTACCTGGGTGAATTTGGGCAGATTAACTCCTTTGTGTGTGAGTGTTATTGTCTGTAAACCGGGGACATAACATATACACACTTCACAGGGCCGCAGTGAGGATGACGTGAGTTAAACCGTGTAACGTGTTCAGAACTGTGCCTGGCACAGAGTAAGTGCTGAATGAATGTCAGCTGTTGTCACTTTGTGACCTCAAAGCACCTAGCACCATTCTTCACACACCGGAGACAAGACATTTTTTTAAATTAATGAATAAATAAATATGCTAATGGACAAATAAATTCAGTCAGACTCTCCTAGAATGGTCACTAGAAGTTTTTTTTGTCCTCTTTTCTTCTTTAACAGGAGCTATACATGGAAGTCATCCTCGTCTTCCCCCTTGGCTTCACACAGTCAGTCTATTATCGGACCTACCGATACTGCCCCTCCCCTGTCTGCTACTACAGACCTGTCTCCTCTTCCTTTTCCAAACGTCTCTCACCTCTGCCCAGGATCTCACTGCCATCACCTCTTGGTTGTTTGTCTGTGTCTTAAATCCTTCCAAATCATTTATTGTACTCAAACCGCAGTGATGAAAAAGTATTTAGTGATTTCCTATGGCCCCTAGGACAGCATTCCCCGACCTTTTTGGCCCCAGAGACTGGTTTTGTGGAGGACAATTTTTCCATGGACCGGTGGTGGGTAGATGGTTTTGGGATATTTCAAGTGCATTACATTTATTGTGCGTTTTATTTCTATTATTATTACATTGTAATACATAGTGAATAATTATACAACGCACCACATGCTAGGGTTAGCATGTGTGTTTATCAAAACTCTGACTGAGACAAGTACGCAGTGTTGGGAAAGGGGCGTGGATGGAAGTGGTAAATAAAATAATTTAGTTGGGCCATGTTCCGACTAAAATAAGTGTCAGATTTTGACTTAAAGCCTGCCACCGGATGCAGCTTAATCTTTCCACCATTACTTTGCTTAATTGTCACTTGCCACTCACTGATGGGGTTTTTATATGGGTCCACAAGCAATTGATTTACTACAGTCTCTGTGCAGTCACACCTCTCTGCTAATGATAATGTGTATTTGCAGCCCTCCCCAGGGATAGCATCACCGCCTCAGCTCCACCTCAGGGCAACAGGCAGTAGATTCTCATAAGGAGCCCGCAACCTAGGTCCCTCCTGTGTGTTCCCAGTAGGGCTCGCGCTCCTCTGAGAATCTGTGCCCCACCATCTGGCGGAGCTCAGGCGTTCATGCAAATACAGATGACGCTTCCCTTGCCTGTCTGTGGCTCACCTCCTGCTGTGTGGCCCGGTCCCTAACAGGCCACGGACTGGTACTCGGTGGTGGTCTGGGGGTTGGGGACCCTTGCCTTAGTATTAAGCCCCATGTCCTTCATACGCCTAAGAAGGTTCTGCATGACTTGGCCGCCACTTACATGCCACCTCTCCTTCGCCCCTTTCCTCACCAGAGCCATGTCGGGCTTCTCAGAACATGCCATTCTCATGCAGGCCTTGGCGCCTCCTTACGTGCTACACATGGAATTGGCTTGTCCCTGTCTTCTTCTCTCTTTGTAGGAAGGTTTTGTATAATGCTTATTACGTTCTTACCAGTGTCAGTCAGTGTTCTAAAAAATTTTACATCAAGTGTTTTCTTTTATCCTCTTACCTGTTACTTCCTTAGAGAAGCTTTTTTGGTTTCTGATTGCTTGTTTAGATTCCCCCCAGACTAGGTTACATACAGCTTTTGTGTTTGTAGCACATGGCATATTTAAAATTATTCAATTAATTATGTGTTGTTGTTTGTTTAAAATATGTATTATTGATTTCATGTTCCAGAACGGCAGGAACCACAGCAGGCGAGTTTACCTTGCGTACTGAGCTCCTCGCACAGTGTCGGGTGTGTAGTAACCACCCGGTCGGCAGCCGTGCCTTTTACAGATGGGAGGAAGCTCGGCGTTACGCCTGAACCACACGGGGAGTTCGGCAGCAGCTGAGGTCTTCCTCTCCGAGCTGAGAGCTTTTTCCAGTGCAACAGTGCTTGAGGAGATATTTGAATATGCCATAAAAAAATTACATTAAGAAGGAAGATAAGGGGAACTCTATTATTTGAGAGAAGAGGGTGAAGTTGCTGAGATGGCATTTTTTCTAGTGCATACATAATTACCACTTGAATCCTGTAATCATGTTGTCAAGTAGGCCTTGTCTTCTAGTTTTGTGTGGCTGAGCAAACCAGGACTCATAGTAGGTAATCACTTGACCAAAGTCATACAACCGATAAATGATAAAGTTGACTAATTAATACAGTAGAGCTTTGTTATGTAAGGTTTGTAAAATAACTTGCATTTGAAATGTCTCGTGCCTTTTTCTACTTCATCAATATAGTTTACATACAATAAGCCACGTTCATTTAAAGTAAACAATTTGATGTGTTTTGATAGATGTGTACCCCTATCGAGATACACAGCATTTTCATCACCCAAGTTTCCTTGTGTTCCTTGCAGTGCTCACTCTCGCCCTCCACCGGCAGCCTCACGTGACCACTGACACCGTGTGTGCACTGGCTTGCACTCTGTCAATTTCACATAAATTGAATCATACCGCATACAGTTTTGTGACTGGCTTCTTTCACTCAGCGTAATGATTTCGACATTCACCCAGTTTGCTGTGCACATCAGTACTCTGTGTCTTTTACTGCCGAGCAGAGCCCTGCTGTGTGGATGTAATGCCACGGTAGGTAGGGGATGGCACGCTGCTTCTTCTTCCAGCTGTCGGGGTGCTTGGTTATTGTGAGTAATGCTGCTCTGAACATCCGTGGGAGAAGGGTTGTATGGGAGATGTGTTGTCGGTCTCCTTGGGAACCCCTGGCTGTGGGGTTGCTGGGTCATATGGTCGTGTACATTCACTTTTTAGGAGACTGCCTGTTTTCTCAAGTGAGAGTGTCATTTTCTATTCTCCCCAGTAGTGTACGCCAACACTGGGTATTGTCGGTCTTTTTAACTCAGACATTTTAATGGATGTGCAGTGCTCTCTCATTGTGGCGGTTCATGCATTTTAACGTGATCTCTGATCGATGTACAGGACTTTAACTGGGTTTGAGCATTCTGTGTTCAAGTTAGAATTAACCTCAAATCCTTTCTCTTGTTGTCATAGTTACTCACAACTATCCTGTGTCATTTCTTTTGGAATAACATTTATTATGTCTAACTCCGTGAAGTTTTTCAACATAGAGAAAACAAATAAACTATTTTGCAAGTCAACTGGAAAGCCATGTAGGTATTGGTTATGTGTTAAAATAGTGCTTTCTTAAAAATACTCATTGTGCAACTGTATAGTCCCAGCATCCTCTGCTAGTTTGTATAATATCATCAAACAGCAGACAGTGAATTCTAAATAATTCCCGCTCTGAAGCTGAAAACCACCAATTGTTGCCTTATTAGTAATCACAGGATTAACGCAAAGTACTGCTAATTAAGACTATCTGTTGTTCTTCGAGTGCCCCCAGAGCCCCAAACGGTATCTTAAACTGACAAGCTGTAAATTAAAACTTGCAGAATGCAAGACCTAGTCTTGGGAAGATGAAGTTATGTACAGGTGACTTGTTCCATTTGAATTAATCAAAGGGCTGCTGGTGTAGACCAGCTGTGTTCTCTGATGACAGAAACGAATCTTGACATTTTGGATAATGAAAATTCAGTTCAGTGCCTCTTAGAGACCTGTATGATAATGCAGTGCCAGTCAGGAGAGGACGCAAGTGGGGAAGCGAAAACCCTGTCTTATTAAAATAGACAGTGTGACAAGTGGACATTGCTGGATTTCCAGTTTGTAGGGGAAAAAAGTGTCAAGGGAAGCCTCTTTTTGAAAAATGATGGGAATAACTGTTTTACGGAAGGAGGGTGAGGAGGTTTGACTCCTGATGCGTGACCTCTCGGGTGGTTGCCTTTGTTCGTGACTCCTGGTTTCATGGTTTGTTTTGCCGGGGCGCAGGGTGAGGCCTGAGCAGCCCAGGAAGGAGACTCAGTTTTTTGGTTCCACAGTATTAATGCAATCATCTAGTTCATACCTTGTAAGCCCACTTATCATTTCCTCTGCGTGTGTTTTTCCTGGTTTGGCGGATTAGCTGCACTGTCTCTTCAAAGGCTATCCAATCAAGGAGGGGTTATTAAAACCAGGGCGATTTATGACTGAGAATTAATTAGAGAAGCATTTTCATGCAAACCATCCAATTTTTTGATTAACAATGGAGCAGGGCCGCAATTAACACTCTAGGAAGCTTAAATTTCCAGCTTTTTGATTCTCAGGAAATGAGATTATCAAACCGGGGTCAGATACTTGACAGCAAAGTGGGAGTGGGGAGTGTGAAATTATATGTTAAAAAAAAAGACATTGTCTTTTGATTCTAATTCTGAGACTGCTGTTAAAACAATGGAAAATTCAGAGAAAGAGAAAAACAAAAATCTGAAAATACAAGAGCCTGGTTTTTCAGTGGCCTATTTGCTATGCAGAGTATCTGCTGTAAATACTTGCTTGGAGTGTGTTTTAGAAGCACAGCAGTATTTTTTTGTCCCTGCATTATTACTTATTGAATAATAAGTCTTTCTCCAATACATTGCTTTTAGACATTCAGTGGCTAAACAAATATTTAAAGTGTTTATATGTTTTAGAGAGGCGTCAAAATTTCTTTCATTGGAAAAAGAAACCCGCCCTGGCTGGTGTGGCTGTGTGTATTGAGCACCAGCCTGTGAACCCCGTGGTAACAGGTTCGGGTCCCAGTTAGGGCACGTGCCTGGGTTGTGGGCGTGTGAGAGGCAGCGGATTGATGTGTCTCTCACACATTGGTGTTTCTCTCCCTTCCTTTCTCCCTCCCTTCCCCTCTCTAAAAAGAAATAAAATCTTAAAAAAAATAAGAAGAGAAATCTTTTCTAAATGGTGGTTTACTATGTTGGACGTTAGGTCACTTGAGGCATAGTTGAGGTAGTGAGTTGTCCCAGGGCATAGATCACCACTTAATGGTGAGTGACCTTTGCAGAGCCTAGGGGCAGGAGATGGGGAGTCGGTCAACCCAGACATCCTGGAAAACAAAGTGTTTTCCGTCATCAGTATAATTGGTACCCCACAAGGAGATACAGCGTAATGAAAATTCGTTTCTTCTGGAGAACAATTTATCTTCTCTTAACTTCAATATCTAATTTCAATTGAGGAGTAGAGGAGCGAGGTATCTTTGTGTTAGCTCACTCTGCCAGGGTGCAGCTCTTACCTCTCTCCTCTTTATCCAGTAGATTTCCAGATTCTTAAGTAAAGGGACCTTGTCAGTGTTTTTGAATTGCCCAACCTTCTCCTCACCGCCCTGGTTTTTGCACTGACGATGGGCTCAGCCCATCCGCAGCTGCCCATAGGTCCTGTTGACGGACGGCCTGTTTCCTGAGACGAGGGAGAGTGTTGGCGTCCAGTGTTGAGATGGGACGGGGGGAGAACCCTTCCCAGGGCGCAGGTGGGCGTGGGACTGGAGGTCGGTTCCCGGCCCGTGTGAGCCTGGCCTTTCTTGTGTTCTCTCAACCTGGATTTTCTCTATTTACATGAAGGGTCGGAACTTCTGTTGAAATCTTGGGGTTTGCTTTTAAACACAGCCTCATAAGCAGTTTCTGGACTATACTGAACATAAATGGGGGAGACCACATGGCCTCTATATAATCAGTGATTTTGTCATTGCGTGTTTCTCCCCAGAGCATCTCTGGTTTACGAACATGATTCACTGCTCTGTCTAGTCTATCATTATTCCAGTCCCGCTGTGGATTCTCAGCTTTATTTGTCAGTCTTGCTTAATCCTCCTTCCTTTGCTGGTGAAGAGTATCTGTCGCTGGCTGGGTGGAAATGGTCCGCGGTTTCATTTGGGGGAAAGGAGGAGGAAAGACTGACAGAGGCTGCAGGGTCGATCCCGTCAGATTTGTGGCTGTCGGCCTCAGTGCTGATCCATACGGTTTTAAACGTTGATGATTATATGCTTTTTAAGTGCTCATTAAATATTTGCTGAAAGAATTTACAGTGTTACATTTGTGGATGTTTTCTTTGTTGGAAAATGTTTCTGTGTTTCCAAGTCCATCACATAGGGAACCTAAACAGGGGAATTAGGGGTTCAGAACCTGCATGTGCATACACTTTGGGGAGGGGTGAATGGCGGGCCTTCAGGGAGTCCGTGACCCTGGCATGGATGCAGATCTGTGGGGCCAGGGGGAAGGACGCTGTTACTCTGTGTGTTTGTGTGTAAACACACACACGATCACAAGAACATGTACAAATCAGTTCCCCACTCTGAGAGCCTTCCTATCTATTGAGGAAAACAATGAAAGAGCTTCAGTTAAAGCACATGAAATGATATCCTTCTTAATAAGTGTGAACTGAATACATACATACCTATATTCAAACGTTTCCTTAAGCATCAAAGGGACGCAGAAATAATTGAATTTATAAGAATTGGGAAAATTAATCAGGAGGGGCATAGTAATTAAATAGGAATCATTTTAAAGAAAACAGTGATTATTGTTTAGTGGAGTGGAAACACCAAGGGTATTCTGGGTACTGTTTCCTTCGCTAACGTAAGGTCTTTTAAAACTATGTTTTGGTGTAGCTCAGTCAATCAAGTCAGTAAGTTGATTTGCTTTACGAGGCTCACAATTGGTAATGACCTTATTACGTTCCCGAATCCTGGTGGTGGGGCTGAGGGTGTCAGCTGTCCCACTGGCAACATTCCTGCTTTGTCTGCTGGGCTGGGTGCTCAGCTGTGGATGATCGCCTTGGAAACAGGCTATTTCGACATCCGATGACTGGCAAAGATAGTTTTTACTTTTAAGTATAATATTGCCAATTTTTAATAGCGTTTGGCACATGTATGCTTATATACATGATTACATATACCTATCTGTATAAATACAGATAGGTATTGAAATTTCTACTGAGAAAATTACATTGTTATTGAGTAACTGAAACTCTATTCTTTAATTGCATCTTCCATAAAAATACCCGGTTTGATAAGGACATCCTTCCTGTTCTAGCAGAAGTAGTGTAGGAACAGAGAAGCCCACTTTCCAATGACCCTGGTCAGTGTAATTTATGAGATTAGATTTTATGTGCACGATGTTCGGTGCAGGCCAGTGAAAGGAAAGGCTGAAATCTCAGAACTGAGAGCAGTGGACTGGGAGAGAGTCGGGTTGGAGGAGGGCGTACACGAATCATCTAGGTGGTAGGTGGGGTCCCTGGAGTTGGTGAGCTTTCCCAGTGGGGACAAATGGGACGAGAAACTCAAGACTAAGACTGGATGGAAGAAGGCATCCCTTTCCATGAGACTTGAGTGTCTTGAATGAATTAGGGAGGGGCTGACAGTACACAGCTAAAGTTTATAAGTGTAAGTCTTCCACATCAGCCTTTTAAAAAACTCACCTGGATGTGGTCTTAGTGATTCCCAGTAACCACACTCAAATGTTTGTTTTCACTTCTAGCGCCCTTCTGTCAGTTTTGCGCCCAATATGTCCAAAATTATGGGTTTATTTTAATGGTTTAATAGTCTCTAATTCTTGACTCCAAGTCCCTGAGTTAGAATTGTATATATCGTTTGCAATTGTTGTGAAAATGATCAAGGAAAAACAATCTTCAACTAATTAAGGGCACCGTTGTCTTTAACAGAAGCATCTTGTTCTGATGACGTGAAATGAACCAGAGCTGTGGAGATTTTTCTAATGTAACACCAAGAATTTCTCCCCATCTCTTACAAGAACCTTCTTGGAGGCCGGGTATTTCTGAGCCCTCCCTGAAGACCGCAGGCTCACTCTGATTCTTCTAAGAACTTAACATTATTGCAGACCACATTGGTATCTTCAGATTTCTTTCAAATTGCTTGATAGCGTAGTGACAAAAGTTGGCTGTTCTACAGCTAGTTTCCCTTAAATAATGTTAAATATTGTAAATGATTAGCAGCTTGGATGATTTCCACGTTTCTCTCAGGGAGTTAAATGTGATGATTTTTTGGCCGTGCTCGACTTAATTGCCTTTTGCCGCGGCTGAGGTCTCCTGCCGCTCTGCTCTGGTGCTGCCCTTGCCCCCGTGCGTGTTCGGAGGGACAGGCAGCGGGAACAGCTCCTCCTCTGTAAGTTCCTTCAGGGGCGCGTATAAATAAACACTTCATCGGGGTCGTCCCCAACTAGAAGTTTCTTCAAAATGGGAGCCATGCTGAGGAAATACCTTCAAAAGTACTCTTTTTCCATACAGTTGTCTTATTTGGTAGTTGTAATTAAACTTTCAGTTGGATGGTGGGATGTCGTAGGGTGTCTAAGTGGATTAGAAAGGCACATTTTTTACGTGAGTGCGTGACTGGTTTACGTTGAAGGCAGAGCTCCATGGTAGTGGTCTGGTAATCTAAGTGGACTCATGTATGTGACCGAGATTTGGGCGGGCTTCAGTGACTTAATATCCTTCAAAAACATCGTATTATCCTGTGGGACTGCGAGGCTTAGGCAATACAGTCTAGGTTTAAACCTGGGTGTGTTTCCTAGAACACTTAGAAGCCTGAATAGGTCAAAGAAACTGACCAGTCCTACCGCAAAGCTTCAGCCAGGGAGGCTGAGGGTGTTTGTTTCTTTGTTTTATATGTTGGGATTCAGTGTAAGAATTTTTTTTCTTTCAAGTGTTCCTCTGTATACCTCTGCCTCTTTTGAATTTCGTGCCTGAAATAGTTTTGTTCATGTGTGACTAGTGTCATTTTTTAAGTTAACTAAAATGTTTCAACCTCTCACTCCTCTTGTTCTGCCCAGACCATCCATTGTAAGGAGTTCAGTGGGCATTTGAAGCCCCTGCTCTATGCAGTTGTATGCAGGGTGGGGCAAAACTAGGTTTAGAGTTGTGCATATGGAAGATATTGCAGTAATTAATAAATAATAATGCAAGAATAAATTCTGTGTTTGTATGCCCACAACTTCCCCCCACCCTGTATGGATCGCATGACTTCAGATGTGCACGTTTCCAGATTTTACTATTTCAGAAATGTTGTAGTGGACATGTTTGTGAACATTTGTGAGCATTCCTTTAAAATAGATGTCTCCAAGAGGAATTCTTGGGTAAAAGAATAAGCCTATTTAAAATTTGTTTGAATAGACTACCAAATTATATTCCAAAAAATGTCACCAGTTTACCCTTCCTCCAAAAGTCTCTGAAAGTGTCCATGTCTTTACATCCCGACATCATTTAATATTATCAATTTAAAAAATGACTGGAGTATATACCTGATTACTAGCCAGGTTTTGCATTGTTTTCTACCTTTATTTGACATTCGTTATTTTTTTACTAAATTATTATTAAGGGTCTCAAGCTATTTGATTTTTGACCCCTTTTCTACTTTTTAAAATAGGGTTGTTTGTTTTTCTTTAATGATTTTTTGACACTGATATGTTTTGGATGAAAATATGGTATACTTTTCCCTATTTGGACGCTTAGATAAGGCTTTGAAACTTAGCTTGTCCATGTAATAGTCTGGTGACCTTTGGGAAGTTACCTAATTGCTCATCTCTAAGAGATGTGACTTCCTTGTCTCTTGATTTTGGTATAGTTTTCCTCATAGAGTTGCTGTGAGAATTAAATGCAATCCTGTAAGAGATCCTTTATTAAGAAATCTAAACACAAGAGGCATACAAGTGATAGAATTATTTTATTTATTTTTTTAAAGATTTTATTTATTTTTAGAGAGAAGGGAGGGGAGAAAGAAAGAGAGGGAGAGAAACATCAGTGTGTGGTTGCCTCTCATGCGCCCCCTACTGGGGACCTGGTCTGCAACCCAGGCATGTGCCCTTACTGGGAATTGAACCAGTGACCCTTTGGTTCACAGGCCCAAACTCAATCCACTGAGCTACACCAGCCAGGGCATAATAGAATTATTTTAAAAGCATACATAAAAAGCAAATCTCACCATTACGGTGATTTTCATTACAGTGATTTTCACTGTAATCGCCCCGTGGGTGATAATGGGACTCCAAGGGTTGCAAATGACTGATTAGAGTTGTCATGATATTTTTTTCATTTCATTGTGGACTGTGGTCAGGGTGGTACAGATCACTGCAGAAGCTGTAGTGACTGCATTGGGATGCTCCTGGTAATGCATAGTTGTTATGTTTTGACTGTTCATCTGGTTTGGCAGGTAAGGACCACCTCACAATTCTAATTCGCAGTGTGTAATGACATATTTTAATTAGAAAGGCAGATAGGATTGAAGATAAAGTATATGAAACTTTTTGACCCTATGCTTGATGTTTACTTTTATCTTGAAAGTTTTAATCCATTTTGTAGAAGAAGCTTCCATGTGCTTCTCATTGTCTTGAACAGAATAATTTAAACATAAAATAACTTTTTATTGATAACTTTAAGTCATCGTTACAAACCTCAAACAGTATACTATGCTGAGTTTTCCATCTTCTGTTGTTGATTTAGGTTATCTAGTGTCCTGGCTTTTTGTGGTCTTGGGTCTGTTCTTTAATTTAATTTAATTTAATTTATTTTTTATGTTTCTTTCCTTATTGTCTGCTCTTAGCTTACTTTCTTCCAGTAATCTTCGTGTTTATTCCTTCCTTTAGAGATAGAAATTGGATATAAGAAAGCACTGCTTCGTGTAAAGAAAAAGTAAATAGACCCAAGATGAGTAGTGAGGCTTATGAAATTTGTAACGTCTGTCTTATCCCGGGAGAGGCCTTTTCTGTTTCCTTTCAGTTTTTGATTATTATCTTGATTCATGAAATTGTTGGATATATGTGAGTCATACGTGCTGTCCAAACTGCTGGACCATACCTGGGCAGAGAACAAAGTCGGTTCCATTCAGTGGTGTGTAGTGTGTATATGTGTACACACTACATTTATATGTGTAGTGTGATTCATAACATTTTTTGAGTATTATATCCAGATACTATTCTAGGTGATTTACATGTATTCATGATATTGATAATATTTTATTAGTATTACATCATTCAATTTGATTAATTTAGTTCTAATAGTCAACTCATAGGTATGTTACTATATTTAGAAAATAGGGGGAGGGCAAGAATAGTATGGGAAATGTAGAAGCTAAAGAACTTATGACACATGGACATGAACTAAAGGGGGAATGTGGGTGGGAGAGGGTGTTCAGGGTGGAGGGGAATGAAGAGGGGGTAATGGGACAACTGTAATAGCATAATCAATAAAATACATTAAAAAATAATAAAACAAGTAGAAATTCCTCCAGGAAATTCCTGATAAATCCCCTTCTGGAATGAATGTTCTAGAAAATCTGACACAGAGATGCTTCTGTGGAGCTCCAGATAACCCCTTCGATATCTAAATAGCTAATGGGAAGCTGCTCCTCCAGATTTAGAGTGTCCATGCAGACAGCACACACCACTACAGTGCTGAAGAAAAGAAGAATGAAAATACAAAGATGTGGGGTAAACGATAGGTTAACATGTGTTAGTGACTAGATCGCAGTGAAACCCTGAGGGCTTAGACTTAGAGGTGCTAGGAACTTGGCACCATAACGAGGTCTCACAGGACAGGGTGGGCTAGATTTGGTCCAGTGCTTTATATTCACTGTGCAGTAGCAGATTATGTTCTCTGCATGTGAGGACATTTCTCTCTGCTGTATTGGACTAAGGACATTCTGAACTTGTTTTTTTACCAGTTTATTACTAATGAGCGATCCTGCTTGACAAGTCAGGGATTCAATTCTAGTTCTTATGGTGTTCCACCCATTCTAACGACAAAGTTCTGGAGGCGGGTGATGGTGATGGGCACACAACACTGTGCATGTTCTTAATGCCGCTGGCCCGCGCACTTAACCGTGGTTGAAATGGAAAATTTTATGTTATAAATGTTTTACAATAATAAAAATGTCTATTCATATAGCAGTGAAGTATTGGCAGCCACCCACATGCTTAACAGTAGAGAAATTATAGGTAAGTATTTCATCTAATTTTTAGAAAGTATTACTAATTTAAATATATGTGTTTCATAAGAAATATGGTTATAAATGAAAATTATACATTCATTACAACCTCAGACATGTAAATAAAATACCTCAAAACAAGTATGTTCCCTTTATAACCATGAGAAAACTTAAAAAAAAAGTCAGGAAGGAAAAAAGCCAGCCCCCAGAGGAATCCCTGCTTCCTTCTCCATAGAAAACAAAAAGTCTGACGGAGACCGACTGCAGCCTCTGGGGCCCCAAATGCGAACAGAGAACGATTTAGAGAAGATGGGCGTTTTAGGGGCTCAGGTGTGCTGGGCAGCGCCCGCAGGAAGCCGTTCTCAGAGGACGTGCTCACGGTGACGCAGACCACTGGACCCAGCGGGACACGAGGACATCTCAGCTCAGTTTCTTTAGGAACTCACGGTATGAGAGGATGACTCAGTGTGGGAGTGGACGTAGCCAGTGAATGGTGCTGGACAATTTGGGAAACCTTCTCTCTCTGATTCATGTCATATTATTTGACAAAAATTAGTTACAGATGGTGATAAAAGTAAATGTAACATCAATACATGAGAACTAGAAGGTGAAAGTAAGTATTTGTTCAATGTTTGGAATACGATGACTTTTTGCATAAAAGGACCCCTGAAGGAAAGGATAATTTACTGTTGCTACATAAAAGTGTAAAAACTTTAAAAATCTACCCATATAAAATTAAAAGCCAAAAAGTTTTTGAATACTGTTGCAACAGATATGGCAGAATGGCTGAAGTTCTTCTCAGATACAAGCCTCTTTTGGATGCACCGTAACACCTGTTTGTGCCTCTTAATGTTTTTTCCACAGTGTCTTATAATCAATAACTCGCTTTGTGTGGATCTCTTATTCAGGTTGGTATTTTCAGGGACAGTCACAAAATCTAGCCCATCAGAGGAACTGAGTAATGTCTGAGTGTGAGAAGACTTGAGTTTGGGGGCCCTCGTTTCACTGAGGTGTGAAACGCTGACAGATGCCTGTCATTTTGATGCGGATCTGAGTAATGGGGAGAAAAGTGCTCAGTTAAATTACCGTACAAGTGGAGCATTAACCGTGACTTTTGGTGCAAGGTATTTAAAAGGTGAGACATATATTGTAGTAAAACCCTGAGTGACTGTTGGAGTCACATTATAAATGCAAATAACACAAATTATTAGTTTATATGAATTATTGGATATCCTTTTTTTGTCCTGCTAATTCTTCTTCCTTTCAGTTCCTGAAGTCCTCCGTTCACTCCTTCTGTCTTATCTCATCTCTCTTTCTTTCTTTTCCTTCATATTTTCTCTTTTCCTATTTCTCACTCTCTTTCCCTCCTCATAAGAAGCTCAGCAAGAGAGTGAGACTTTTGAGTTTCATTTGTGCCTTTCCCCTTTTAGTCATAAAAATCGACCAAGGATGTGTTTCACATAGCCCCAGTTTGATGGAAAATAAGCTTCCAATGCAAATGCGTACTGTTGGTGATGGTGCATAAAGTAAATAAAAGGATGTCATATGCAATGTGGACCCCTCAGGGCTGTTACGCACACATGGCATGGTCTGGATAGTAAACCGAGCCAGCCTAACACTGGCTGCTGGAGATGACAGGGTTTATAAATTTGCAGAGTGGCCTTTGGATGAATTAGGCTTCACTTTTATTGCATCAAATACACTTACTGTCACTATTTTAACATGATTCTTGTAGAGCTGTTTATGCCATGGGAAACAATAGTAGGAAATGTGAAATCCTTAGAAATTGGATGATCTTAATTTTACCTAATCTCAAATGATGGTTATAATTATTGGGTTGGACAAAAAGTGCATTACGTTTTTTTCTGTAAAATAGGAGACCCATTTTTCATTTTCACAGATAACTTTATTGATTTGGATATTTTGAGTATGTCAGCTATCTCTCACTCTTGGTTTCTAGTGGGTGGAGGCCCGGGTGCTGCTAAACATCTTCCAATGCATAAGGCAGCCCCGCAGCAAATAATTATTTGGCCAAAATGTCAACAGCACCAAGAAACTTCGCAAACGATTTTGGACGTGTTCGATCAGTCACAGCACCTTCTCCACACACGACACAAATCTTTTCTTGCATTTCAGTTGTGTTTTTACCTTCCTTGAAATAATACAGCATAGTATGCTGAAAATGTTGCATGTTTTCTTCCACCTTCTATATTGAAATGGCTGCACAAAAATTCACCAATTGACAAGCTCTTTTAAGTGCAAGCTGATCTGACAGCTGTCACAATGCAATCTAACAAAATTGTTTCAAATGAAGTTAAAGACAACTGAGAGCTACTGGAGCCATCGTACGGAAAAAACTAACCAAACTTTTTGGCCAACCCAGTAAAATTTTATGTTTGTAAGTCACCCTGCCATAGCATAGGAGAAAAAAGCTTTTTCTTTTATGACTTTCTCACTGAAAACAGTTTTGTCAGTTCTGTTTAAAAATGCTTTCATTTAAACAATGTGTCCTGTATTTATTTCTATAGTTTTTGAAGTTGGTATTGCCCGCAATGCATTTCAACAATAATGGGAAGAATGAAAGATAACCTAGAATTACACCCCTGAGGAAAATACATTGTGTTTACTATTTGCGATTTATTCCAGTTCTATTTCACATGTATTTGTACTTTTAACAGTATGACAGTAATGGTGTGGGTTTAGCTTTCTTTAAAAAATGGATTTAAGTAGTTTATCTCATGACTCCTATTCATTAAATCAAAATTAGCAAAGGCATTTCGCCAGGACCAGCATTTCTTCTCTTCATCCATTTTAGTACATTTTAAGAAGTGAAAGTGGAGTTTAATGCCAACCTTCAGTAATGTGTTACAGCTTAATTTTTAAAGGAGACAAGCTAGCGAAAGTTCTTCCACAATAAGCTCAGAAACCAGCCCCAACTACAGGTGTGGGACCCCACTATCTTTTATGAGTTGTGCTCCTTTAATGTGCTTTGTGTCTCGGACGTGCGTGATATGTGTGATTTGTTTGAGTTTCAGCCCTAACTTAGTAGTGATTTTTCTCCACTGTGGACTTTACACAAATGAATTTCAGGAAACGCCTTCTTCTGCTTGTAGATAAAGACAGTAATATGATAGAGTGATCAAATACAAATGCTCCTTTAATTTATTTTACCAAGACATTTTTCCATGTTTTATTTATAAGGTGATTGAAGCCATTCATTTTGTATGGAACCCTTCCTCTTCTGAATAACAAATAATATATTACCATATGTACCACACTGGAGGAGCGAGTGCTGAAAGCCATACTCAGAAATAAAAGTTTAATATTTGGGGCTCACTGGGCACAATTACAGTGGCACTACCTCTGTTTCCACTGAACCCTAACTGTCTGCACAAGACTTTTAAAGAATGGGGATGGCATATAACACAGAGTTGTGTAGAATATAGGAAGTTCTTAGTTCAAAGAGGGAAATGGGGCTTCTCGTCAGCTGCAGAGCATTTGAAATGTACAGAATCTGCCTCAGAAATACCCGTTTGTAAGATCCTTGCATATACATGATTTCAAGCAGTTCCATTTTATGGGTGACTGGAGTGGAATCGCCTCTCTGCCCAAGGATCTACGATGTGGGTAAATGAAAGCCATGGCCAGTTGGTTTGTTTTGAACTCTTTTCAAAAACTGCCTCATTTGAAGGGCATCTGCAACATTTCGTTTCTGAGCCAGTTCAAGCTGCCGACGGGGGTTTCACTCTCCACTTCGTGTTAGTTTTTGCCAGATGCTGTAAAGAGATATATATAAGGCTACATTGTAGTGACAGTTGTTATTTACCCTCAGCTGAAATTCCAGTTAATAACTGTAATATGCCATGGCTTCTTTTGTGCTGATTTCTTGAGGCTACCCACTTCTGGGATAGTTTAGAAGAAAAGATGGTGCCAGAAATGAAGTTTGAAATTTAGAATCTCCTGGCATAAATGGCAGATGATTAGTTAGCTGGTGTGTACCTCTGTTAAGGCACATGCCAAATATTATTACACTCAGTAAGGATTTAAATATGTTAATGGTTAACTCTTTATAAATTAGTTTGGGTGGGTCCAGGTAATGGGATCTTAGTTCACTGCCCTGTTTTTCTAAAGTGGGCTCTCAGACAACCCAAATCTTACTGTTGGATTCCTCTCAATAATGAGGTCTTTCTTAGCACATTCAAATTATCTGGCTTACAAACCACTATTTCAGGAAGATCCCTTGTGTGCCGAGATTGAACTATCAAAACATACCTGATCATTATAAAGATAATGGTGTGTGATTTTTTTGTACCTCCTGTCTGCAGTTTCACAAAGTTACTCTGTCGTCTGGGCATTTGAAACCCTTTCTCTACAAACAGAGCTTTTGACCCGTTGTGTTTTGTAAGTGTGACATTCGGCCATTTGGATGGTTCTCTGCAGATTATTTGCTAGTCGGGCTTTGATGCTGCCAGGGCCCTGGTTCTCGGCGTTCCTCGTGGTGCCCCTTCGTGGTGCCCCTTCGTGGTGCCCCTTCGTGGTGCCTTTGGTAGCGTTTCGGACTGAGGAAAGCGCAGTCCTGCTGGTGCGCGTGCCGTGCTATCGCTGGGCTGCCTTTTCCTTTCCCAGAACAGCCACTGCTGTCAGCTAATAGTTCCCAGGTCAGAGTGAGTGCTGAAAGTTTTTTTTTTTTCTTTTTTTTTCTTTTTTTTTTTTTAGAAATATCAATGTATGGTTGCTTCCTGTGCATTCCCCACCGGGAACTGGCCTGCAACCCAGGCATGTGCCCTGACTGGGAATCGAACCGTGATCTCTTGGTTCACAGGCCCGCGCTTAATCCACTAAGCCACACCAGCCAGGGCTGAAAGTTTTTCAGGTGAGACCGCATGGGCCATCTCAACGTCAAGGTGTTTTTGTAGTTTACAGGTGAGAACAATAAGCTGGTGTTGCGTCCCCCACATTTGTGGGTTTCAGAAGAGAGCGATATGCATGTGTTTTTCTTAGAAAATTCTTCCTCATAACAGGCTTTATGCTGGAGTTTCTGGGACTACTTGGGACTGTGTCCTCTTTCCATGCTGCTCCCTTCTTGCAAAAGTAAGGTTCCTAACCTTTGTTTTTTTCACTCATGAACCATTTCAAATTCTCAGAATAATGTTGTTAAATACTTTAAGAAGTACATAGGAATGCAAAAGGAACCAACTGTTAAAATACAGTTATGATAAATACCAAGAGCTAGTGGCATGTCTAATAGTCTATATTTTCAAAGCAGTTGTGAGCAGAAGTGAAATTTTGAGACACTTGTAACAACTTTAACATATGAAATATTATTGATTTCTACTAGTGACAGAGTTACAGGTATGCTAGTACTATTGTAGTTGTAGCCTGTAATGATAATAGAAGGAAATGCTAAATTTCAGTTAGCAGTTAGTAAAATAAAAATGTTTTTTTCCCCAAGGTCAGGTACTCTGTATTTTTATTCATGGACCCTAGAGTAAGAAGCCCTTTCCAAAGGGTTTCCTTCTTATCTGATCAATTTTTTTTCCCTGAGCTCGTATTCCGGAGTGAGAGAGATTCTTACTTGCCTTTTGTACCTGTAGGGCTGACTTCCTTAAACATTAACAGGTAAGTTCTGTTGTTGCTAAGGATTCAGTGTCTTTAGCTTCTTGTGCCAGGAGAGAGATATGTTTGGTGCATTATTTTCTTTTCCCCAATAATTGGCTCTTTCTTTACTTGAAAGGCCAATACAATGTTGTTACGCAAGCTGTTGAGAATTCTTACTTCTTTGGGATGGTGTAGACCAAAGCATAAATCAGTTTGACAGAAATACCCAATCTTCTTTCTTCCAATTTGCTCAAATAACTTAATCCCATTTATAAATGTTGACACCCCCCCCCCTTTATCCAAGTGGATGTCAGGTTAGGAATTTGTGGTACAGGTCAGTAATATCAAATAAACCAGTTATTCACTGGAATGAGTAAAAAGACCAAATTGATTTGCAGAAAAAATTTAAAACAAATACATGATCTAAGATTCTGTGAAACTTTTCTCATTGATGCTACGCTTTATTTCTCAAGAGAGAAGTTTACCGTGGTGTAACTTCCTGCAACAAAGAAATGTATCATCACTGTTTAGTTTAGCGAATTGATTCACAAGGCCGTTTCATGTCTCTGGGCACATTAGAGAGAATCAGCAGTCAGAATATAACTAATTTTACTATAGAGATGTAATAGGAAATAGATTTAGATGAAAATAGAAAAGGCAGCAAAGTTACAGGGACACTAACTGTAATATAACCCCATTAATTGGAGTTTTCTTGCATCAAGCTATAGTTGATTTGAAATAAGTAATACATATTTAAGTCACGCAATAGTTGAGCCTTTTATATTGCTTAACTAAGAGTTTGAGCATACAAGTAGAGACTTACCTGATGTATCTGAACCTAGGATCTTCCTCTGGTCTGCATGTTATATCATACACCCTGAGCCGTAGGTAAAGGAATGACAAGGTTTAGGCAGTACGGTGGAATGTAGTTTGGGAAGGCTGGAGAGCCGCTGTAGAACTAAAGAAAAAAATGTAGTTAAAGACTCTAGTTTAGAATAAAGTTGAAGTTGTATGGAAGGGATAAATTGTGTATGGGTAAAACAGAAGGTTTCAGTTCATTTTCTGATATATGAAAAATGTGAATTGCACCAATTAATAAAAAGCGTAGTAGTTGGTGTTCTATTTAGTGGGCCCCTATAGGAAGCCCTGCAAAGCAGCATCAAAATCCCCAGATGATATGCAACATTGTTCTAACAATAATTCAAGTTCTTCCTTGTTTTTAGCAAAAATGGGGGGGCATATTTATTGCTCATTTTAATGTTCAGACACCTTGAATACACTGGTCATTCTCAAACCTTACTTGCATTAGAATCATCCGGAGGCCTTGTTAAACCCCAGGCTGCTGTGTACCTCCCTGGGTTTCTGATTTGTTACTAGGTCCTGAGTGGGACTCAAGAACTTGCGATTCTAACCCGCTTTGAGAACCTCTGCACTGTATTGCCCACTTAATTGTTTGCTGGCTGAAGCGATGACTCACCTGATGATCTTTTGCTTAATGCGCCTGTAGGACCTAAACGGGCACCTCATCTCATTAAAAACAAGAAGGAGCAGCTGCGTAGTTAAAACTTGCTGTGTAATAAACGTAAAGGAAGCTCTGAGCCTAGATATCAGGAACATTCGAGTCCTTCACACTGGAGATTGAGCTGTCATGAAATGTTTCCTTCTAGTCTCAGCAGACATGGAGGTTAAGGAGATGTTAATGTTGTTGACTGGCTGCGAAAATTCTGATTCCTACAGATATGGTAGTTCCCTGCCTCCCACCCCGCTCATTTTCGGTTTTGCTTTCCTTGGTTTCAATTACCCAAGGTCAACTGAGGTCTGAAAATACCAAATGAAAAATTTCAGAAGTAAACAATCCATAAGTTTTAAATTGCAAGCCGTTTGAGTAATGTGATAAAAGCTTCCACTCTCTCATGCTCTGTCCTGCCTGGGGCATGGGGGTGTGAATCTCCCCTTTGCCCAGCATATCCATGCTGTAGACATTCCTGGCCTTTTAGTCACTTAGTCTTCCTTGTCACATCCACTGCCCTGGTATCCCAGTGCTGTGGTCTAGTCACCCTGTTTTACCTAACGGTAGTTGCAAGGTGCAGGAGTAGTTTAAACTTTATCGTAGGTTTGTAGGTACAGGAAAAAACATAGGATTCTGCACTGTCCGTGGTTTCAAGCGTCCACTGGGGGTCTTGGAACATATCCCCTGTGAATAAGGTGGGGCTACTGTACACTTACATGTTTGATCAGTTGCCATGATTTTGAGTTTGACTTCATTGCACCCTGCTTGTAATAGGTACTGTATACATTTGTGGCTATACTTTCATTCTTCCTGGTGACTGACCATTCATTGTATTGTGTTCAGATTGCTGTCGCCATCACTTGGCTTATGCAAATCTAAGTAGAGAAAGGGTTTCAGATTCTTTTCTTTGGTCATTTTGCTTATTGGTTTATTTGAATGATGGGTGCCAATTTAATATTTTAAATGAGCCCAAACCCTTAAAAGTGCTCAGATTGAGAGGATATGTGTGTGGGTGCTCTCTAAAATAGGTAATTTTCTGTAAACTTGAAACTTCTAAAAAATAAAGTTGATAAATTTTTTTCAAGTACCCAAAGCCATCACAAATGTCTGAACAAAGAGAGAGATTAGAAAATATACGTAAATTTGACAGTTACTAGAGAAGAAGGATGCTGGATGTACAAGGTGTTTTTTTTTAATCGCCGTTCATTTTTCCATCCAAACACCAACAGATTATGACTTAGCATTTGCCCTGCACCCCTGGCTCCAGGGACTGTGGAGTTTTTGTATATGGAGTCTCTGCCGCAGTGAACTCTGTCATTGTTCTGAACAGCTGGCAGTGGAATATAGCTCATTAAGATCAGAGATGCTATCTATGCCTCCCCCGGCATCAGGAAGAATAGTGAATATGTTTTGCTTCCCCAGATCTAAAGTATCCATTCCATTACCACCTAGTGTTCTCTTTGCTTTTATTGAAAACCTCTGTTGGCCCCATTGCTTCTTTGAATGATGTGCAGTTTCTACCATCTGTGCCCTTGTTATTCTCTTCTCCCTCTTCTTTGGCTTCTTAATAGGTTTGTGGTATTTGGTCTGCCTTTCATTTTAAAAAAGTAAAACCCCACTGTAATTAGTACATATCACTTGTTTATGTAACTAGAGGAATATTAAGAGTGGATTTCCACAAATAAATTCCTGCCATTCAGACATCTCTGTTCACTTGGCAATAAAAAGCAACTTGGCAGGGTGGGGTTGCAGTTTAAATTCATTCTGCCTGTCAGGAGGGATCTTACAGTTGAGTCCTTATTTCCTGCCAGGTGGTTTACTCATGTCACTTAATTTGATTGCAGTCATAAAATCTAGGAGGTGTAACTGTCGTCTTCCCATTTTGTAAATGGAGCCCTGAGCGGCAAAAAGACCAAATAACTCAATTAGTAAAATTGTGGAGTAGGGACTCAAACCTGGGCCTTTCTGATTCTGCAGTATACTCTCCACTACTTATGCTACCTTTCGGTAAGTTATCCATAAATTCAAATGTCCATGTTCATTTTTCATGTGGCATCATTGTCTGCTTATGAAGCATGGTTATTCCAAAAAGACAGCTAGAGATACTATATTAAAAATACCATTTTTATGTGGAGTTTTAGATGCATATGTAGGTCATAATTTTTCTGTTTAGAGAATTATTCAGTCATGCAAATGACATGGGCAGAGATGATCAGAATAGCCATCTAGAGCTTCCTTTGTAATTGGAGAAATATTTCAACCTTTCTGACAATATTGCAAGTTTACAATGTGCCGGCCGCATCATGCATTATTTCATTTAGCCCTGTAGGAAGTGTGGGAATAGATGTGGAAAATGAGGCCCAGAAAACTACCGACCGGGCCGTAAAAAAGAACGAAATCTCACCTTTTGGAACAGCCTGGATAGCCCTGGAGAGTATTACGTGAAGTGGAATAAACCAGTCAGCGAGAGAAAAATACTATATGACCGCACTGAAATGTGGAATCTAATGAACAAAACAAACTAAATAGAAACAGATTCATAGATACAGAAAGCAAACTGACAACTGTCAGAGGGGAGAGAAGTTTGGGGGGCTGCATGAAATACGTGAAGGAATTAAGCAAAAAAACACCCCAAAACTCGCAGACGACAGCATGGTGATTGGTGGTTACCAGAGGGAAAGGGGGCGGGGGAGGTAGAAGAGCGTACGGCGGGGAAAATTGGTGCCGGAAAGAGACTTGACTTGGGGTGGTGAACACAATACAATATACAGATGATGTGTTAATAGAATTGTGCACTTGAAACCCATATAATTTTGTTAATGTCACCCCAATAAATTCAATAAAAATTTTGAAAAGAAGATGAGGTCTGGAGCAGTTGAATAATATGCCCAAGCTCCCATAGCCTACAGGCACACAGTCCAGGCATGAGCTGCCCTCGGATTCCAGATCTCTGGCCGTTTAAATCATGGGGGTGGCGTGATGTTGTAGCCTAGAAAAAGATAAATTATTTGGACGCCTGATCATTTTCTTTTTCCATCAACCAAATAGAAATATTAAGAAAATGGGGTATACTTTTTTATCTCTCCTCAAATATTAATTTCCTGAAGAGAAGTTTAAGTTCTCATGAATATACTTCGTATACTTTTGATTGACCCAAGGAAGTTGGTGATATGATTTCTGAGTCACTCTAGTTGGGTACACAGAAGCAGCTGAGGGTTTTGAGAACATTTAAATAGTTTAAAGTAACGATAGAGAAAGGCTAGAGGTTCTGCAGGTAGACAGCTCTGTAAAGGAAAAAGAGGAAGGATGTGGATCTGGTTCACGTTCCATACCAAGGCACCCGTGGGGAAGGAGCGAGCGATGCCAGGTGTCTGGGCAAGGTAAGTGCGCAGCCTTGAGCGTAGTGGAGGGGCTTCCCTGAATCTCTTCTCCTAGTTAAAGCTCTGTAAGATCTGAGGCATTTCTGAGAGCCCGGCAAGATTCAGGGAGACGGGACCTGGTAGAGACTGTCCTCACTGAGCGTTTGGAGGTGACACCAATAGACAGCAATAGACACCTGTTACTATACATGCACCTGCAAGTACCTCTGATTATCCATATTTTCTGTAGCAAACTAAGAAAGAACAAAAACTTTCTACCGAGGAAAAGATTTTAATTAAAATTAACAGGATGGTACCCATTGTTATTCATAGCCTTTAAAACATTGCTGACACTGTCTTTATATGTGAAGGTATCTTTATTTTATTTTGTCCACTGTAAATGTACTCATATGTCCTTCCTAGGTTAACTCCTGAACTGTGGAGTCTGCCATTGGTGTTCTATGAAATCTAACCACATTGGACATTATCCATGCTTCTTTAATTAGTTTTAATGTAATAAACTATTTCCTATTTAGCATTTTAGATTTGTTGGTATAGTGTGCTTGGCTTCTTACTACAGCTTCATTAACTGAATTTACGGTCTATTGTTAAATTTTGACAAGTAGGTGAGAGCTGGAGGAGACAAGGGGACATTGTCATGAGACCCAGAAAGACTTGGCCCTGGCTGGACTTGAGACCCAGGGAGAGCTAGGGAGCAGGTCTGTCAACTTCAGTAAGAAAAGCAACGTGAAAACTTTTCTATTTATTTATTTACTTATTTATTGGGGTGACATTGGTTAATAAAATTCTATAGGTTTCAGGTATATAATTCTATAATACACCATCTATATATTGTATTACGTGTTCACCACCCCAAGTCAAGTCTCCTTCCATCACCACTTATCCTTGCTGTACCCTCTTCTACCTCTCCCTATCCCCTTTCCCTTTGGTAATCACCATAAAAAGTTTCTTTTTGTGTTAAATATATAGGAGTTCTGGAGGCATATTAACAGGACTGGGGCCTCTGGACTTTTCAAAGGCAGAACCAGCTCCCGAGTTAGACACCCCCTGGTGGAGTGCAGGCTGCTGAACTCACTGTGTGGGGTGGAGAGCTCTCTGCCAGCAGTTACTCAGCTCTGCCGCCTCCCCCTCACCTGCGTAACCGGAGGGCCCTTCACGTGCCCAGTGTCCTGTTAAAGCCAAAGGAAGCACAGGCCTCGGTCTCTCCCCCTGTTCTTAGGCCTCCCGAGGGACGTGAATCCTTCTTGGGGCTGCAGTTGAGGATTCAATTGTACTACTTCTTTCAGTGAACCTAACTTTCAATCACATGACAGTGTTTTCATTAGAAAATCTTCTTATGGAATTGTTTTTAGGAATTAGTTTTGGGATACAGAGGCCCGGTAGACTTAAAAGTACCAAGTATTTATTATTTCTAATTTTGGGGAACACACTTCCTTCCAAAAATGCTCTGAACTTTTTCTTTCTCCATTAATCTGACTTGCTTCATTAGCATATGCCCCATCATAATTCAGTATTTTAGAAAAATAAAAGGAGGGATGAGCTCAGAATGGCAGAATTTAGGGTAAACCGCTTCAGTGGCAGCCCCCCTAGGAAATGACTGTGGACTGCATTCTCTTCCCCGGCTGCAGAGGGGAGCAGAGGAGCCGCGCTGGCAGAGGGGTGCTTAGGCAGTTGGTAACTTGTCTTCCCAAGGGGCTGTTGGTACGCGGTGCTGCGGGGAAGTCAGTGCCAGAAGCCAAGGTGCAGCGCTGAAGGGAGACATCAGCCAGGAGAAGGCCTGCTTTGGGTTCCCCTTTCTTCCAGCCGTGAACGGACGTCAGTGAGCCCAGGCCATAAACCCGCCACAGCTGTTCTCAAGTTTGGGAACCACGTTTGATTTGGAACCTCAGCGGGAGAAAAAAATGGATTATTTACTTCAATATAAATTTGTTTGGAGGCGTCTGCAATTGACTTATTCAGAAGCAATAAAGTAATTTAGATAATTTCAGAAAATTTACTTTTGAGAAGGAATTCTAATAAACGATAATTTAGACTAATGAAAAAGGGAGGAATGTTACAGTAGATGGTTGGAGTTTAAAATGAAAGATTCTCTCTATATGCCGTCCATTCTCCGAGACTTCAGGGAGCAAATTACATGGACGGAGCATGACCCAGAAACAGCCCTGCCAATAATTGCTGCTGGGAATACAGTAATTGAAGAATAGCCTATGTTGATTGACTCTCAGTGTCTGATTACAGAAGCTCTGAGCCGTGTATCTTGTTCTTTGATCTCTTTTGTTACCTCTTTTCAGAAATGCTTGTGAAATGTGTCTGGTTTGTCTGTAGGTTTTTGGATTCTTAGAAGGCACTTAACCATTTCTGTTTAGCGTTGCTTAGGTAGAGTATTTCAGTTGATAGCAACAGTAACATTACATAAAACTTGAGTTAATATTTTCTAGAATTTGGAGACCAGTATTTTTGGGATTGAATATATTTTTATTGTTTATTCTTCACAGAACCTCCTATGTATGACTCTTTGTGTTGCAGTGTTTCTAGATCGTCGGTGCTAGAATGAGGGCCGGTGCCCGGACACTGCGGCTTGTGGATGCCAACGTTTTTGGACTGACTTGGCGGTGCAGCTTATGTGTTGAGTAAATCTGTTTTTAGGAATTAAATTCAATGCTGTTAACATGAGAATCTGGTCACTTTACTTAGAATTTAACGGTGGCAGAATGTATAAATGGTCTTTTATTTTTTAAAAAAAGACATCTCTATCCTATTCTGCCCTAGCAGTGAGGGTAGCCTGTTCATTGTGGATTATTTAAGGTCACCTCCTTGCCGTAAGAAACTATGGCAGTGCTACAGCTGACTATGACATCTCTGTGTAGATTTTCTGGGGTTTTTGTTTGTTCGTTTGTTTTATTTTGAAATTCTATGCTGCTAGAAAACAGGAGTGAGTGGATTAAGGCAAGTATGTTGGGAAATAGGCATGCGTTTGTAGCTTCTTCCGTTTTGCCAGGAGTACATTTTGACTTTCATAAACCCAATTCCATGGTTCTTCTCCTCCTTGTGTTGATGTACTGGTTAGCCTCGAGGAATGGGAGTAGGTGGCAGGAAAGGGGAGACTGGGAAGGTGAGGGAACTGTCCTGGAGGCTGTGGGTAAGATACCTACCTCTGAGTCTGCGAGAACGAGAAATGCGGGAAGTCCACATGGCATTTGAGACCGGCTGCATTCCCTGAACTGGCATGATCAGAGAATCTCATTTCGGCTCCAACAAGCATTTGGCTCGTGCTGCTGGTGTGCCCTGCATTTTCATAATGAAATCATACCCTCTGCCTTTTGACATGTGGTTTTGCTCAGCACTTTGATTCTATGTATTCATGTTTTTATTGCCATTTTTGATTTAATGTAGGATTTGAATAATGACTGCCTACATTTTAAATGTCACATTGCGGTATCTATTGGCTCGAGTTTACGTATAATCAGTAAACATGTGTTTTTGGCGTTTCCCTGCTGTTTCAGAGATGCGCATTTGGCTGCAGTTGTTCTCAGAGCCCCTCCACTTTGTCCTGGGCTGAAGAACCTCAGCTAATTTTAATCAGCTCTGAGCTGTCATTTCTGTTCATCACTGTCACATTAATATCATTCCTGTTCATCAATGTCACTTCAGCAGCAGATCTGAACTTGCTGATTAGTAAAGTGGATGGAAATCACAGCTCTGTGTGTGTCCAAATAGCTACTCATCAGCAAAGCTTGTGATGGGGTCTGATGGTTTAATGCAGGCCTTAATCAAGGGCTGAGACATGTTTCCTCTGCGGTTTGACCTAGATGTATTGAATTACATTAACATGTATATACACTTGTGCGCACACACACGGGTAGTGCGACATCAATGTTCAAAGTCAATCAGGCCGAACCAAACAAAGGACGGGAGTAAATGACTTTGAGGATGGTTTCTCTGGTGATTTCCAGTCAGCAAACATAGCTGCATATTTACTTTTGGTCTCATTGAGTCACTCCTATGCACTTGAAGAACAGCTTGATTGAAAATATGCTGTCTTTGGGGACATTAACTGAAACACTGTGGCATAGCAGGGATCAGTTTTATATTCAGAGCTGACATTATCCCAAGCGTGATGGCTGCTTGCTTCTCAGCAGCACTTGTGTGGGTGTGCTAACACACGTTTGCATTCTTGTGGTTGGGGGGGGGTACCAGAGAGCACAGGGGTCATTATGCCAAGGTGGGGTGGCACCACCCCTTACGTATTATCTCAGCTGGAGCACACCAAATATGTTTTACTTTTTATAAACAACCTTTTTGTGCATCAGTTAAACTCAGACACTGTATATTGAGTATCCAGTATAAAACCCACTGTCTTTGTGTACTTGACCTTTGGCGTGGCACTTTCAGTTTGGGAGGTAAATGTTATCCTGACTTTACTGATGAAGTTCAGAGCAGGCAAGTGACGTGTCCAAAGTCACACTAGTTATAGTGAAAGCTGGACCTTGAATCTAAGTCTTTCTGATGCCAGGTGTGCTAATGTTGTCTTTCAGTGACATAGCAGCTGTCTTCTTTGTGGCTTAACGTGGGGCTAGACAATTGTGGTCAGGATTTCATTTAAAAAATTCCTCGTGCATTGATGCGTACAATCTTATCTGAGTGACTGCAGCCATTGTGAATCCTGACCTCACTCAGGGTGAGCACCGCCTTTGGGAACACTGGAAAGCAAGGATGCCAGGCAGTTTTACACCAGCCAGCGTTCTCCGGGACGGGGGTAGCGTTTGCATTCAAATGAAGGACTGTGTGGGCATCGGGACTCAGGTGCTATTTTATGGAGGCCTGTGTAACACATATTTTACAGTAATATCAATTCCTTGATGTGATTAAAAATTATTCCTACCTTAGAAATTTTGATTTCTTTTATAGACTCCAGCTAGCCCCCAAGTCACATACATCTGCCCTCCAACCATGTTGCCATTTTCTTTCTCCTAAGACGAGCGGGTGCATGTTCAAGTATTTCCAGCATACATCTTGTTGCTGTTATAAGCTGAGTGAACCATATTCATTTTCTTCCAAGATTTCTGTTGCTATCACATTATCGCTTTCTTTTCTGATGGCTCAGATTGATAGAGTGGTATCACGTGTATTTCTCTTGTCTGCATGCCAGACTGGATGTCTTGCTTTGCTACTATTCTGAGCCTAGTAACTTTTGTCCAGATCTACGAAAGAGTGTAGGCTTTTGAGACAAAGACCTGAATTAGGATTCTTGTTTCTCCACTTACTCGCTTTTTGAGTTGCTGAACTTTTTCCAGCCAGGTTGACCTGATCTGTAATAATAGGGATTAGTTCGGTTATTGTGAGGATTAAATAGGGCAGCCAGAGAGAAATGGCTACCGTGTTCCCTAAGAGTAAGTGTTCAATAATTAATTCTCCTTTACATGTGGTGTTTTTTCTCATACTCTTTACCTTTTCCGCCTCCTCTCCCTCTGCCCTCCTTCCTGCTCTCTTTGTCTTGCTCTGTTTATAATCCCAAAGTCTTCGTGATTCTTATGAGGTCACACTTACTCACTTTGAAGATTACTTTGGCCAAGCTCTGGTCATTAGTGTTAGACAAACAGGGTCATCACTACTGTTTCTAACCACTCTCCTTATTT
>CM052549.1:70629133-70735266 GCA_028533065.1 Trachops cirrhosus
ATAGTCTAGTAACTTTTTCTGCCCGTAACATGACTCTGAAACTATCATATGAAGAGAAAAATCACATTTCTCTTTGTCATTTCTATTCCTTAACAGTTTTAACTTTGAAATTTATATCCATTTCACTTTCATTAGCCATAATGATTAGAAACCAGTGAATTTTGTTTCTCAATTGACCTTTTCTAATGAATCAAAACTTCTATAATGTAGACTTTTTATACTTGAATTAAAGCCTTGGTTTTCCTTATGAAACTCTTATCATTTCAGTAGCTGTGAAACAATCCTTCCCTGTTAAGGAGGAGATGTTGTGTGTAAATCGTTCACATACGAAATAAGCTTTCCGAGGAAGGCGCCACGTCCCCCGGGTGCCACTGTGACCCTGGCGCCCAGCAGACGGCCAGGCACACAAGGGCGCTCCCGGAATAAGAGTCTGACTCTCGCCACAGCCCCCCGCGTGGCAGAATGCACTATGTTCGGTTATATTAAATACCGGGTCCTGTTTAGGTTTGTTTAATATAAATTTATGGTCATCCTTTATAATTATTTTTCTTGTATGAATTTAAATATTTTTAAATTATAGCTCCAAGTTTGAGACCGAAAAACCCATATCTCCGAGCAAGTTGAATATTTAATAACATGTTGCTTTTCTTCAAGAGTAATGGCCTTACTGTTTTTTATTACAACCAGCAGCACCGATAGTGAAGGGCCTCTTGTGCTCTGTCACCCATTTTCGTGAATAAAAAGAAAAGACTGCACAAGCACTCAAACTCACTTGAGATACAGTTGACTGAGGGCTGTCCAGCGTTCCCTAACCCAAAAATGAGGGCATGGTGCTGTTTTCCAGATTATTGCCGTGTCAACGTGGCGAGGCTGCAGTCCCACGTTATTCCATAAAGCACTAATCTAGGTGTTGCTGGGAAGGTATTCTGTTGTCATGATTGTAGTCTATATCCCTTAACGTTAAGTATGAGAGATCATCCTAGATGGTCTGGGTGGACCTGCTTCAATCAGCAATGGCCTTCAGAACAGCTCAGCTCCCACATGAAGAAATTCTGTCTGGATAGCAGCTTCAGCTCATGCCCGAGAGGCAGAGCTTGCCCTGAGGAGTTTGGACTTGCCTAGCAAGCTGTGTCTTATTATCAGTTCTGTGGTTGTGTTTCTCGGGTTGAACGGGAACTGACACATTACCCTATCAGAGAGGTGGGCCCTGATATTTTCATAACAAATAATGTGATGCAAGGCCTGGGTCCTAGCTCATCAGCCTGCTCCTGTTACTGGTTAGCGAAGACCAGTGCTGTGCAAGAAGTGCCTGCCCCCTGCGAGCTTGCCTGCCACACGCACGGCTGCCGTAAACTGCACTGTTGTAGCCGCTCGCTGCTTTGCCATTTGACTCTTTTTTTTTGTCCTAGGCCTTTTTCTTTGGAAGAAAGTTGCATCTGGTCTAGAGTACAGGGAGAAATGTGGTGTGTTTGCTTTTTTGGAAGGAGCAAAGAAGCCGCTGTGCATTTTGATTTACAGTAGTCCATAGTTAGGCATAGGCTGTGAGCACGGGGTTTTAAATTGGACTGTTCTAGAGCACCAGCACAGAGCGCCGATACAGAGGGGCTGTCAGTGGCTCCGAAGTTCCATTCCAGGATTCTGTCACGTGCTGATCCAGTGCCAGAGCATATGGATCTCCATATGGCGTTGCTTTTGGGGTCTTCACCACCTGTAATCTGGCTGAATTTCATTCACTTAAATTTGTCCAAGAGGTAAGCAGACGAAATATGGAAATGAAAATACTATGTCAGTGTTAAAATGCTGAACTTTAGGATGAGTTACTGTTATTATAGTAATTACCAAGAAAAAAATAATTCATTAAATGAGTGTATTAGTACAATAAGCAGCAGTGTTTCTCTATCACCTCATTAACAGCGGGGAGCAGTGTATCCATTTCTGACTTGTGGAGTGTAGAGGGAAATTAATTTTATTTTATTGAGTCTTCACCAGAAGATCGCGTTAGATCATTTTGGACATCTTTAAAAGTAATGATATTAATGAATTTAAATATGTTTTCATGGTTCAGGAATAATGGAATTGTGAATGGCATTTGGTATTGTGATTGAATATAAAGAGTAATAAAACTGGTGGCATTCTGACTGCACGATACTGCAGTTGTTTTATATCATTAAGAACATTTGATTTCAGAAATGGAAAAACAAACATGGCTCCACTGAACCGTGTTTTCAGACCTCATAAAAATGCTTCTCTAAGCTCCAGACAGAGTTATTGGTTTATACATCAGCCAACACTGTTTTGCATTGCATCTCAAGTGTTTTAGCTGCTCTTCAAAGCGGCTGTTTTAATAGACAGGGCAGAAATCACCGAAGATGTCTTTGTGTTGCTGATGTCATGTGAAAGGAGAAAGGTGCTTCTGGTATACAGTCCAGCAGACATGTTCCGGAAATGCAGCCATAATTATTGGCTTTGGAAGTTGTTTTGTGAGCCAGGATCAATAGGCTTTACCTCCTTTCAACTGTAGCCCTCCCCCACCTTCTCCAGGAATGGATGGCACCTTGCACTGTTCCTGCAGGCCTCTCTGCTGGGACTCCGTGTGGACTGGGAATGGGGGTGGGGGCTGGGAATGGGGGTGGGGACGAGCGATTGTCCCGGCTGGTGAGAGAACTGATCACACACATCTCTCAGCGCAGGTGGCCCAGCCCGCGCGGATGTGTGCGCCTCCTCACTCAGAGCACCTGGCCGCCCAGGCACATTTTACCATTAAGGTGTCATGTTCACCGCCCCTTCAGAAATTTGCGGCAGACCTTTGCGAGAGATGTGTTTGGTGAGATAACAAATGAAAGGAGCAGGGCTGACGCTTCCGCTTCCTCGTGTCTGATCCACTTGCCTTTGGTGTAGTTGGAGGACCTTAGGGTTAGCACACTGGAGCTCTGACACCACTACCCTTGCCATTTTCTAGTGAGTAGGGGACCCTGGGCGGGTTCCAGTGTCTCAGGCACTGGTGCTTTATTGATAAAGGAGGGACAGTATTATATATCCTACTTATTTTACAGGATTACTGTGGGAATCAAATAAGAAGTGTGTATAGAGTGTTGTGCAAAGCGGGGCGCACGTGTAAAAGGTACTTGATCACAGCGCCTGTCAGATGTGCATAGATACATGTATGTTCATTCCCACTGCCCCAGTTAATTCAGGCCTTTCACTTGGATTACGCCTGTCTTCTACTAGGTAAATTCCCTGTCTCTGGCTTTCATAGAATGTGTTGCACATTCCTGAAATAATATTTGAAATATGTTAGTTTCCTTCTTAAGACTTCCTTACCACGCCACCTGTCTGCTTCCCCAGCTGCCGTTTTCTCCTCCTTCCGCTTCCTCCCGTTCCAGGCCTGGTGCTGCTCGCTGGTCCTCTTACACCTCCTGCCCACGTGCCTTGGCTGGGCTGTTACCTCTGCCTGGAATCCTCTCTCCCTTTTAACCTTGCTTTGTCTCTATGCCATCAGTCTGATGTGTCGTTCAAGTTCCATCTCAGATACGGTTTTCTGCCTTTCCTTATTTCCTCCGCTTTACTAGACTCAGTTTGTCTTTTATAGAAGTGGAATAGGTAAAGTGAGCGGGGAACACACAAGGTGGCCACCAGGGGGCGGCAGTGTTCCCGGCACAGGGAGAGGCTAGGGGTTTGATTCTCTGGTAGGGAAATGGAGAGTCGTGGTAGGTGGTCATCTCTCCCCCAGCACGTGTCACAGGTGCCTCCTGTCCCCACCTGTGTCCTTTCTGTAGTGTTCAGTTTCCTTTACCGCATGTGCAGATTTTACGTAGATCTATAAATATTCCGATCTTATAAAATATACATAATAAAAACCTGAAATCAGTTTGTGTGTTGAAAAACTTCACAGTTTACATGTCACATAAATTTGGATTTCTGTTCATCAGCTTTTCTTAAGTCGAATACTGTCCCGTGTTAGGTGATAATACCTGTAGAAAGTCAGCTGAAGCCTACTTCTGACGCCCCAAAACCCTCATAGGCTGTACTCCCACAGGGCGATCAAATTTTAAGCTTTGGCTTTCAATAATTTAATACTGTTCTCTGAAAGTCTCTTATTGTTAAAGAGTAGAATAATAAGAATCTTGAAAATAAGTTTAATTTCTAAGTTCCTAGTTCCCTACAGCAAAAACAGAATTGTTGTAACTTTTGTCAGTCTCCAAGCAAGTTGATCTCTGGTAGAGAATTCACTGCCTCGACCCCCGGCCTTCCTTCATCGGGTGCTGAGGCAGGATTTGTGCCAGTGCCTTTTCTGTGATTCAAAACACAACCAAACTGACTTTTTCCCCTCAAAGTTACCATGAATCAGAATTCCAACCACGGGGCTCGTTTCAGGTCTCAGGTTTTGTGGCCACTGTAATTTTCTCTTCATGACTGCACTTGAACCTGCGCGTCCCCTGGGCCTGCCCGAGGTGCTGCAGGCCGGCTCCCCGCGTGTGGCCTCTCATCCAGGGGGCCCGCCGCACCTCAGACAGAATCTCATGTCTTCCCTTTCTTACTCCGTTAGCTCCTTTATGCAGTAACAGTCATCACATTGCACTATAATTTTTTATTCGTATATTTTCTTCCCAGCTGGACTGTGAGAGCCTTATGGGCAGGAGTCATGTCTTCCTAATTTTTCTGTAGTCCCGATCCTCGCAGCTGATTTACATGCAGTAAATGTTTGTAGAATTAAGTGGTGGATTAACAATGACAAGATTCCTCATTTTCTAGTTCTCCTTAGGTATAGAAATGTGAAATATGTAGAAACCCCCAAGAGTGCTGTGAATGAAAAATATTTGAAGAGCAGTGGACTAGAAGTTATTGGAAAATATTGAGTGTAGCCCGCAGTGCCCTTGGGGTATGGATTAATTCCTTAACACAAAATGGCCTCAGCAAGTTATTTATCTAAATAACAATGAACAAATATTTATTGAGTCCCCATCAGCCTAAGGGACTGTGCTAGACCTGGCCATTACGTGCATAGAGTCAGGTATCTAAATAGATTGTAGAACCAGCAATAATTAAAACGACTCCCGTGTTCGCCGCTCACTGCGTATGTAGTGGTTAAGAAGATGGTAATATTTAGCTCTGCGTTAACGACTTCTCAGGTGGGGCATCTCGTGTCTCGTCTTCACTGATAACCTAGAACGTTATTCTTTATTTAGCTACAGATTTTTCTTTAAAGAAGTAATTTTTGAGTAATACCTATGTGCCTGTTTTTATTTTTATTTTTTAATAAAATCCAAAGACACTAACTTTGTATCTCTCAGAAGTGTGTCTGCATTCCGACGCCCCAGAGGCACTGGAACGTGCACAGAGACGCAGAGTACAGGCTCCAAAGTTGGACGCCCGGGTCTGAGCTGTCACTTCGCCACCTCAGCTGCATGACTCTAGACATGTTTGTTTTAGCATCTTTTTGCTCTTTTGTCATTTACAAAAGAAGGACAGGAGCGGTGCCCACCCCTGGTAGTTAAATGACATAATGCACGTAAGACGCTTACCTATGATTGTTAGTTATCATGGCACACACTCAATATGCCGCTGTTTTTGAAATTAAAAAAAGTATCAATCTGACACATTCCTAGGTAGCATGCACGATGCAATTTTTTATTCTTAGAATTTTGGGTTTTTCACCTTTTCTACGTCAGCCCGTAATGTGATGACGCTTTTAGGACAGAGTCGGCCAGACGTGCGAGGTTGTTTCTGACAGAAGGGGGGGCGTGTATGTGTTGCTGAGAGCATTGCCGTCTCTCAGGTGTTTTTTACCTTCCCTTTCCTGTCAGTTGTTGCCCACAGTTAAGTTGTTGCCGTGCAGTTTGGGACCTGTACTCCTTCACTTGTACCAGATATGTTCTTAATGGATTGCTGTGACTTTAATGAAATCCAGTCTTGCTGAATCACTACCCCTGCTTTCTCCGAGAAGGCTCTTTATTGGGGCCTGGCAGATCACCTCTCCAGAGCCTGCAGATGCCCTGGCTCGCTAATTCTTACCCTTAACGAGGTTTGTGCTGCATGATAAAATATTCATGTTAGAACAGGTTCTAAACTAATTATCTGCAACCAGCACTCGCCGCTGCAGTCATTTGCTGTTAGCTTGGCTCAAGTTAATGGCTTGTATTTCAGTACAAATAGGCCCTTCTGGCTGTTTCCTGTCGCTGATTCTTATCCTAAGTGGAATTTCCATACATGTCTACGGTGAATTCTTTTTATTTTGAAAGGAGACTTCTTACCCTACTTTTTCATCCCTTTTTGCTAAGATTAGCCTTATTTTAGTGTCCAGTTCCACGTCATTCACCTTCATCTTCAGATTCCCGTGTCATTGCCAAATTCACTTCTGCCACGCTCTTCAGAAAGAAAAAGTCAGGTTTCAACTTTACATTTAACAGAATATACTGTGTCGGATTTTTAAGTAAACAAAATAAGGCATACCATGGTAAGGACAAGTTTCAGTGTGTGAGGCTGGAGACCTACAAAGGGAGTGTTATGATAGGAATTAACCACGGTGGAGCCAAGGATTAAGGACTTAGTATTGGGGGACTCCGCAGAATGGAGGGGCAAGGAGAGAAGGGGCCAAGTCAACAAGGAAACCTTGATACTCAAGGACTGGGTCAAGTCTAGCCGTTTCTGCTTCCTTCTGTTACCACAGTGAGTGAATTGTGAGTGGACTGAGACAGAGAAAGAGAGTGTATTGCTAGGTAGGTAGAAGGTGGGCCTCCTTTGGAGCCTCTAAGTGCCTTTTACCTCAGTGTTGGCCACTTAGCTCTTCAGAAAAGAGCAGCAAACCCAAACCTGAGTTAATTGGGGTGTTTGACCAACGGCACATGTTACTGGACTAAAGGGGTTCCTTTGCCTGTGCACATCGATGCCCAATCAGATGAGAACAGCAATGGCAGCTCAGAAAGTAAGGGCTTGTTAGTTGAGGAATCGGTGCCAAACCTAGAGCCTCAGGTGAGCCAATGCTCAAAGATTCGGCTCTTTGATAGCTTGCCTGTAGGGGGTGGGTATGTTAGAGGGAACTAAGCGAGCTAGGGTTGTGGTCTCTCCTGACTGGTCAGTGCTAGGGTGCAGAGTAGTAGGCCATTGCATCTAGTCCTGAGGTCCGCAATGGCCTGGCTTCATCTGGTTTTGCAAGGATGTGGTCGGTGGGGTCGTTCTGGAGCTGACACATAGCTGAGGCCTAGGTGTGATGTCGAGTTTGAAACTGTCTCTGTGGTCAACAGACCCAAGGCTTTTCTCTTAATTTGATGCTAACCAGAACCTCATTGTCCTGAGGGCTTAATGATTAATATTTCTGCCTGGTTGCAGACAGACACCCATCCCTTCCAAACAAATAAGACAGCTTTTACTCAACCTGACTTCTAGTCATCACACTCTTTTAAATCACCGCCTGGCCTCCACTTCTCCTCCCCAAGCACAGCAGACGCAGAAATCCTGGGTTGCATGTTGACACTCTGTCAGTGAACTGATGGGGCCTGCTGTACGCATTCTGTAAATGGCTGAGGGAGTTCACGAGCCCGGTGTTAGTGGTTTAATTGTAAAGTCAAAGCTTTCCATGTTTCATGAACTTTAAAATAAATAGAATCTTATTTTGAATAAAATGAGTTATTAGATTCATACTCTCGAAAACTGTCAGGATATTAAGATACAGGGGTGTGGTGCATAAAACACGCATGACATGGTTTGTATGGAGTTCTGAATAGGGAAGAACATTCCCCTGGTATTGACTGCCCAAAGCCGGCAGTCCCTGATACTTACAAGAGCACCGGTCGGGGCGTTAGCCAGATAACTGCTTCCCCCTCGAGTTGTTTCTGACCCGTGTCCTGTGTTAGTTAATTCGTCTGCTTTTCATTCCTCGATCAAAGCAGAAATATGCCTGTTAAAACACCCACAGTGAAATGCTTCCAGAAAGGAAATGTTAGCTGGCATTTTGGTTCCGTCTTTCTTTTTTTAGTGAAAACATTTTTTTGCCCTGGAATCTGTTATGAATGTAACTCCCAGGAATGTGTAAAAGGAAAATCTAATAACAGTGTTAGAATTGTGGCTTCTTAGAGTTCAGATATAAATTGAAATTAAAAGAGTTACTAGATATTTTATATACATTTTCTGGGTATAACTTTATAAATAATCAATTTTTTCAATTAAATGTATGGCTCATACTTTCTTTTAAGTTTATGAACTACCTGAGGCATTTTTGGGGAGTGAGTAAACATTGATTAATTTAACAGGAAATTGTGCCTAAGCTACAACCCTGACGCCCTTTCAAGTTAGAACAATAATTTTGGAAATTACAAAGAAATCTTATACACATTCAGTTTCTCTTTCCTATTCCTTTTTTTCACAATTTTAAGGTAATTAATATTTTATGTCTTTCTGTTAGTCCCCATAGGCTGTGGTTATGCTCACTAAAGAGATAGGAGCTATAAACTGTACTTAATGGACTGTTGATCATTTAAGATATCTGAGAGTTAGCACTATTTATACTTCTGCAAATTACCTAATTTGAAGAAGGGAAATGCTAGGGATTTCAAGAGAAGTGCCTTCAAGAGAAGTGGGAGTGACAGAAGAAAGATTCTGTGCCCAGCCCTGGGGAGCCATAAGACATTAGCCCTCATTACTGTTTTAAGAATAAGAGCATAAGAGGAGAAATATGTGATAATATACAGTAATTATGTAAAATGCTTATCAGATCGCTGGTTTTAAAAATTGAACTAGTTACCCCAAACCTTGGTTTGCATTTGATGTGTGTTTGTTTCTACTTTCTTCTGTCCAAATTGCCTGTTGTTATTCCTTGACCATTTTTCTGCACTCCGTATTGATTTGTATGTATACCTAATATTTTGAATATCCTTTCTTGTTAAGTATGGCAAAATTTTCTTCCAGTTTGTTGCTCATTTTTTAAACTTTGTTTAACTATCTGTCGTTATAAAAATGTCTAAAATTTTGTGTTACTTCTGGTTTTTACTTTACAGCTTCTTGGTTTATAATTTTGTCTAAATGAACCTTCCTTACCTCAATGTTTTAAAAAACACTTTTTTTCTACACTCACATAACTCTATAGTTTAATTTTTCCTTATGACATTTAGGTCTTTATTACATATGCAATTCATTTTTAGTGTAAACATGAAGTAGAACTTCAACTTAACTTTTTTAAGATGTAAAATCGGTGTCCCACCACCTCTTAGCTCCCACTTCTGTCCTTTCTCCAGCGATTTGAAATACTACATGTACTAATTCCCACATGTGTAATTAGGATTTTTTGATTTCAGGTGAAAAGGAGCCAGCTTAGTGAGCTTAGGTAAGAAGGGGTAATTATTAAGGAGAGGGGGGCGGGCGTCATAACCATGGAACAGGAAACGTGGCTGAGCCTCGGGAAACACCCATGACCAGGGACTCAAATGCCATTCAGTTTTTATTCTCTTTCTCTTTCTCTCCAGTTCTCGCCTCCTCTTGTTTCTATGTGTTGACTTCATTCTTCTTTCTCACTCTAGACTGTCTTTTTATAAATGGTTTCTGATCTTTTCATCTATGTAGAAAGAAACTCTTTTGGTCTCTAGTCAAAGAATCTCAGTTTGGGTCAGCTGTGCTTCATCGTGTTCTGGAAATGAAATCATGTAAGAGCATAGCCAGCCTTAACCAGACCTTATGGGTAAAGGTGCAGCATGGGTGTGCTTCTGAGCTCTCTGTGTACCCGTGCTGTTCGAGGTCAGTGCTCTTTGCTGTTGTCCTAAGAAGACTACAGGAGAACTACCTTCTCATGGTTTTTTTTTCCCTTTAAAAAAATTGTTGGCTGGTATTTATTCTTCTAGATGAAATTTAGAATCAGAATGTCAAGCTCCATTATACACCCCATTGTTTGTTGAAGGGAATATATTGGATTTATAGATGTATAAGCAGAGAAATGGCTTCTTATTTTCAGACTTGCCAGAATCATGGTATGGCTCTCTCTCTTTTTTAATCTTTATTTTATGTTAAACTATCTTCCATTGCTATATCAGTGTCAAATGAATATTTCTTTGCAATTTCTGGTTAACCAAGTAAAGTTTCATGGAATAATAATTTAGGCAACACCAGGGAGTAAAAGAAGAAAGTAAAGATTTCCTATAATTCTGCCACTCACAGACAGCTGTTTACATTGAGGCATGTGCTGTGGCTGCATTGTCCACGGAGTTAAATTCCGGGGACACGACACAGTGGCTCTTGTTACCGGTTAGTAACGCATTCACTTGGAAGTCAGCAGAAACCTGGTTGCAGCAGGAGTTTATCGGGACTGCGTACGTGCAGACAAGTCTGAAGACGGGCGGTGGGTTTCATGGGTCAGTGAAATTAGAGCTGATTCTGTACAATCTCTTGGCCTTTCTCCAGTGGTCACAGGGTGGTTCCTGCAATGACCATCATTATTACCCATGTTTGAGGCAGGAGGGTAAGGGACAGCAGGTGTCAGTCCTCTGTCAGAAACAAGAAAGCATTTTCAGGTTGCCTTGCGTATGTCTGGTCACATGACTGCTCCTCTGTGCGGAGAGGGTTGGCAAAAGCAAACATTTGGCATTTTAGTTGCTATCATGGGGAGTGGGTTGGTCAGGCCTTGAGTAGCCAGTCAGCACCATCTGTCTTTGAAATTAAGATGAAACTCACCCTTGAAAATACTTTAATCATGAAAACCCAGTATTGTCCCACAGATTGCTCTATACCTTCTTGAACCGGTGTTTTCCTATACATACCCTTTACTTAATGCTGCATTTTTCCCCCTTACCAATTTCTAGGAAGACATCATCCCTACTTGCCTGCCACGTGTGCAGTGCAGGACAGAGAGTCCTAGAAAACCTAGAAAGCGTTAATACACGCTTCCATCAGTTGCCATGGTGACTCTATTTGTGTTTCTTCATTTGTTTTTACTGTGAAGAAACAGTTGAACTTCTGTGACAGGTGCTTTTGCTCTCACAGTGCACTCCACCTCCTGCTCCAGGCTGCCCACACCCAGGGTTGCTTTCTGCTCCCTGGGTAAGAAGGCATCAGGAAAAGCTTCCCTGGGCGGAGGCTGACTTCTGGGGGAGAGTGTCATGGGGCTTCTCTGATGACCAGGTCTGCCTTCCTGGGTTCCTCTGCTTCCAACATGGCAGCCCTGGGCTTCTGGGTCACGCAGCTCCCTAAACCCCCTCCTCCGCCACCTTCCAGACTTGCCATGTGTGTCAGGTCCCATTGCTTCCCCAGCCGTGACACACTCCTGAGAAGCAGAGTTCTTTCTTCCCTCGGAAACCTGCTCGCTTTATTTTACCCATAGCTGTTTTCACAAGTGCGGGAAGGGCTGGAAAATTGCAATTAGTTTCAGATAAGCACAGCTGAAATACTCTTATTTTCTACTATGGCAGCAGATTGAAAGGATGGAGGGCATTGAGTCATCGCAGTGTCGAATGATACAACTGGTGCGTCATGGAGTTCATGGATCACTCCGGGACCTCGTTACTTTGCAATCTACAATAAAGGATCTGAATGTGTCCTTAGTAATCCTCAGGCCTCTTAATAAGAGCTTTTAAATTTTTAGTCCCTGAGCCATCACATTTTTGAGTTGCGGGCCCCCGGGTGGCCCAACTGAAGTCTCCCCTAATTAATTTAGATAATAGAGAGGCTCATCAGGAACGCCCTGCTCTGCTGGGGCGCACCTTGGCGGCTCACGAGGCCGTGAACGTCCGATGAAGCCGTGAAAGTCGGATGAAGTCGCTGTAGTCATTTCAGTGCCGCTTCCTAAAAATTTTACTTAGCATGGTTATTTCAGGCCATGAGAGGACTTTTTGTGGTCAGTGTTCGGGAAGTTGAAAATTATATTTAATTTGTTTGATAAACATTGGTGGGTTGTCACACCGTGGTCATTTTTAATGGCCTTTTATAATAGCACATGAAATTGAAAGAGACTGAAGTGTTGGAATGAAGGAAAAGTGTGTTTTTTATTTATTAAAATATCCAGAATGAAATCAGCCTTTTAAATTAAGTCTCAAGAAGTGTGTTTTTAAAAAGTGAATTGAAATTGGGCAAATGAGCTTGCTCTCACGAACATCCCCTAAGTGTCCGGTGTAAGTGCCCAGCCACTGCTCCTGGAGGTGGGGTGTCTGGTTTTGTCCCTCCCCTGCCTCTCCAGCGTTGCTTCTTTCCTACTGGTGCTTGGGTAGATGGGTTTGCTTGTGCAGAAAAATTAGGTTGCCCTCGTTGTTTTTAAGGACCTAACAACCTATTGCGCTTATTTGTGAGGGCCCTTTCCTCCAAGCCCTTTAACAGTAGAATTGAATCTGCACCAGCTGTGCCCTACTTACACGTAGCTTGAGTGGGAGGTGTGTGATGCATCGTCATTTTTTTCCCATGTGTGTTTTCTTAGAAGTGGATTTGGTAAAACTGGGTGGCTGAAGTTGGGGAAAAGTTACATGAATCCTAGACTACACGAAGACCTTGCAAAATAAGGCCTGAAACACAGTGGTCCAAATACGCGTGCGCGTGCTTTCACCATGGGCGTGAACTCGGGCGACTGGAGACATGTGTTTCTGCAAAAGTGCCAGAAATCCAGTTAATTACACGTCAAGATGCTGTCTTTTGACGTCACACACTTTGTCCACCTGAACTTTTCTGATGAGTTATGCACTTCTGGGCATGATTCTGTAGAATGGAGTTACTCTACAGAAAAAACGAAGGTGCTAAGAATTTGTTTTCTTTTTCTTGGTGTAAGTATGACTCAAATTGTGCTTTATGGAAAAAGCATTTGCTTCTTAGGAATTCTTTTATTTTGTCTAATCAGTTGCAGAAGGAAGTGAAGTTGCCACTCTTTTGCACTCTATCTCTACTTATTTTAAATAAAAAAATAAATTACATATAATAAAGATGTTTTAGTCCCTTTGTCACACTTAACTGTACCTTACTAAACCAACTTCTGGTCATCAACTTTGAAGGTTAGGGCCATTTAAAATGTTCAATTTTGATGATTGAACAGTAGGAGAAAGGCTAATATTTTCACTTTTAATAACTTTTCAATGTTTGTAGTATGTAAGGCTTTTGATATGTAATGTGAGGACAGAGAGGAAACATATTACTTCTGTTTGCAATGAGTTGATGTATGTACCAACCCCCTGTGGCTCAGCTGCAGGTGGTTCGGGGACCGCAGTTTGAGACGCGAGACCCGAGGTGGCTGAGTCCAGTTCCAGCAGCCTGAATTCTGTAGCGTGCAAGGAGGTCCATGGTCTCAAGCTTCACCCTGCCAACTGTACATAACTCAGGGTTCTCACCTGGCGAGTGGGCAGTCGCAATAGAAATCTCTAATTTGGTAAGTAGTAGTATTAGGGTGCCCTGTTGCACCTTTTTAGTTTGAATCAGAATCCCAGTTAGTGGCCCCAGGCAAGACTTTTCCCTGTTCAGAACCATAGTGAAGTGAATTGGGATCCACAGCTGTTTAGGAGCCCAGGGGGAAGCTAATCCCAGTGACTGGAAGGCGCAGACCCAGTGAACAGGGCACGTCATAAACAGGGTGCGCTCTCCCATGTGTGCCAGGTCCTGGGCTTAACCTCTTTTATTCCTAGTTGTCCCAGCTGTGAAAAGATAATAATAATAGTAGTTACCTCATGGGTTGTTTATGGGCACTAAGAGCAAATCCATGGCCAGTGCCTGGAACATGGATTACATGTTCCATAAATATGTTGGCTATTACAGTGGCTCCCACTCACAGGACTGAACTTGGACTCAGACTTGGCTAGAAATGTGTCGGCAGGGAGCTAAGTCTAAGCCAGTGGTCTTCAAACTTGAAGCATGCATTGGGATAGCCTGAGGGCACGTTTAAATTAATTTCTGGGCCCCACCTTCCATGTTTTTGACTGGGTTTTGATTCTGGTGTAGAGTTCTCAGATAAAGTAGCGAATGCTCAGTTAAATTTTAATTTCAGAGGAACAGCAACTACTTTTTAAAATATGTCCTACACAGTATTTGGCACATACTTAAACTAAAAAAGAAATTCACTCTTTGTCTGAAATTTGGATTAAACTGGGCATCTTGGTTTGTTGTTGCTGTTCTGTTTTGTTTTGTTTTTGCTGAATCTGACAGCTCTGGCCTGGGTGGGCCCCAGGAGTTTGCGTGTCCATGAGGCCGCTCCCAGGTTCGGGGCCACGCCGAGAGGCTCCCAACACCTGCAGCTGACAGAACTGAGGACTGCGACAATTGTTTTCAGATACCTGGAGCACAGGGTGTAAAGTCCTCTGCAAGTTCGAAGGGTGTCAGAGATGCAATGCAGTAGTGTTTGTGTCTAAATCGTGCCAATTTAATGGGAGTTATAGATACGTGCTATAGTTTTTTTAAAAATAAAGAATATGAGTTCAGTATTAATTATGAAGGTATATAAATGCATTGGCCTAAGTGGAGATCTTAGATTCTATTTTTTAGCATGGTTTTAATTTAGCCACATCTTCCTGAATTTCAGATTTATAGCCTTTTAATACGAGGAATTGTATTTGGAGTTGTAAGTGAGAAGGTCATCTGTACCATGTCTGTGATCTCTCTTAAGTCAGACACCAGAAACTGGACTCACACAGAGGCAGTATAAGAGAGAGCAGTGATTTCGTGAGCTTCAGAGTTAGGGAGTTGTCTAACCTGTCCACGCCTCAGTCTTCCCCTCTGTGTAGTGGACATAGCAATAGCACCCATCTCACAGGGTTTTTGTGAGCATGACCTGCAGGAGTACATTTACAGCAGGTTTTAGCATGTAGAAAGCACTTAAATATTACCTAGCGTAAGATTAGCATTGACAAACTCAAATCATCATTGTAGTGGGCGGATTCTTAATCCACTGTTAATAAAGGCTCTGAATGAAGTTGGGTTATTTTGCCCAAGGAACATCATTAATTCCTTGTGCATAGTCAGTATGCATCGATTAAAGATACACATTTAAATTTAGGTACTTGGTCTGCTGCCCGCTAGAATGCCAGCTCCATAAGGGCATACTGCTTTTCTTGTGCTGTATCCTTGGTGCCTGGAACAGTGTCTTTCACAACGTAGGTGCTCAATAAATGTGTGTGGCAAGAAGGAAGGAGGACTGCCACTGATGATTGCCTTCAGTAGGCTGTCTGTGAAACGTTTTGTAGTTTTTATAGGCAGTCCTGGTGTGTACGAAGACTGCGTTTCTATGGGTAACATTAGATTAGAGGTTTAGAATATTTTAAATAACAAGCCTGGGCATATATATTCAAAACCATACAGAACATCACATTTTCCATACAGAAAATGGAAAGGTTTTACACAGGTTTGTGCATTCTTTAAAAGTACTGATGTGAGAGTAAAGTCACTTGATTTTTTTTCTTCCTTTTTACCTTTTGATATACTGTGCTACCTTAAACAAACTTCTATTTTATTGTTTTAAAAAGTCAGTATAAATAGGTAATACAGTCACATGCTTCAGAATTGAACCGTTTAAAAGTGTGTATGGTAAACACCTCCCTGCAGCCCCTTCATACCAGCTACCCTGTTATCCTTCCCACAGGCAGCCGATATCATTAGTTCATTATGTTTCATTTCCGAGATTTTTTTGCATAAATAACAAATATATTCATATTCTTTTTTGTCATTTTACATAAATGATAGCACATTATAAACACTGTTACGAACATTGTTTTTATTTTCATTTACTATATCATGGAGTTGAATTGATTCACGTTTCATTCTGGTAAGAGAGTTTTCACTGGATTGATGGAACATGAGTTACCGACCCGCTCCCCTGCGAATGGGCATGTACTTCGTTTCTAACCCTTCGCTAGCGTAGGCAGAACTGCAGTGCGAATGCCCTTTCCCGACTGTGAGAATGTGCCTGGAAGCGGACTGCTGGAAGTGGGCCTGGTGAACGTAACTGCTCTGTGCGCTGGGGACGCTGAGGGATGTGGCTGTACGGCCCACCACAGCGCCAGGCCAGTCTGCGCTTTCACCGGGCCCTGCAGGCTCAGCGCGAGGCCGTTCCTTCATCTCGTTCGGCACATTGTATTAACGCTCTCTTGGCCCATTCCTATTTTCTGTAGAAAGAAAAGTGTTTTTTTGTTTGAATTTGTATTTTTCTTCTGAGATTGAACTTTTGTTTTCATATATTTAAGAAATTGTTATGTTTCCTTTTCTTGTGTGACCTGTCTGTCCATAATATTTTGAGTAATTTTTAATAGCCTCATTTTTCCCCCTTTTTATTGATTTGTAGGAATTCTTTATCAGGCAATTTAGCACTTTGAGATATGAGTTTGCAATATTTTTCCCATCCATTTATTTTTGACTTTATCATATTTTTGCCATCAGAAATGTTTGATTTTTATTTTGTTAAGTTTAACAAGCTTTTCTTTTATGGATTCCTTACGACACAGTTAGAGAAGACTTCCACTGGCGGAGGTAGAAGGAATATTCTCATGATTTCTTCCATTACTTTTATAGTTTCAGGGTTATTTTACATGAAAAATTTTAATCCATTTGGAAAAATTATCTAAATATGAAGTAGGAGGAAGTCATTTGACTTCTGCTTTGACTTTGCTTTATTTGTGATGTCACTAATTCAGCTAATTTTTGTTGAATGCCATTCATGTGTGAGGAGCTTTGCTCAATGCCCTCTGTTTTTAAATTTCTTTTATTGTACTTTTTTCCATTATCATTTAACCCTCTTATACCTTTGCAACACCTGCAATCCTCAGTCCCCTCTTAAAGGGCATTTTATAGCACAGTAGGATGGATTAGCTTTCCAAGACAAATTACATGTGAAATGCACAATAAGCACAGTGATGGAGATGTTTGGGAATGTAGTGAAAAGAAAGGAGTGACTGATTCTTAGTGGAGAGAAAAGGACAGGATTCATAGTAAGGAAATATTCAGACCATACTAATTTTTTAAATGATTAGTATTTTTAAATAACTTAGTCTTATAAGATGCTCATTGAAAGATTGATTTAAAATAGGTATGATCTGAGCTCTAAGAATGTGAAGCATATGGTGTGAAGATTAACTGATGATATGACTCAACAGTTATAATCCTGGCATCCCTAGGAATAATTTTTTTAGCTAGAAAAAACAGAACTAAGAAAACTAACTTTCTCAAGTTAGTGGAAGTCATCACTAACTTGAAGTCATCATTCCAGATGAAGGAGAGGGCGGTGCAGTAGTATAAGAACAATAACATCCCGACTTTATGGTTTTGGAATTCCCTTTGAGAAAGAACCAAGAATAATTACTAAAGATGTTTTTAAAGGCCAAAGTATTTATTAAGAAGAACCTCAGATAACTAGCAAGATGATGGAATTCATTGTGAGGTGATAAAGAAAAAGAAACTTAATCATATTGGGAAATGTTCAACACTCGGCACTCTTGATGAAATTAAGCAGATAGTTTGCAGTCACCTTGCAGGATTTGAATGAAGGGGACAGCAAAGATGTGAGATATGTCCAAAGAACATAAGTGATAAGAAAACAGCTTAAGTTTTGAAAGTCGGCTGAAATGTGTAAGTTTGCATAACTTTCAGAAAAGTGCATGAAATTTGACATCTGGTACCAGCAGGTAGTTATTTTCGACTGGAAAAGATATAAAATTGTTTTCATAGCAGAGTAGAGAAATACAACTTTATAATGAAGAATGCATTAACCAGTGTTATTAGAAGAGTAAAGAATGAGGAAGACCCAGTACTGGAAATAAACAAAAATGTGTGTGGATTCTATTTCAGATGTGTGCATATGTATGTGTGTGCAAACACATACACACATGTATAGATATTATGGCAGGATATTAAATTTTGTTCCCAGAAAGCCCAAAGAAGATATCTTATTATAAAATATCTAATAATTCTTCCCTGTTTTTGATGCAGTCTTCTGTATTTCATGCCTAAAGATTAATATTGCTGTTTTTCTTCATAATCAAATCCTCACATTTCCAGGCTCTTCCCAGTGACTCTGTGGCAGCTGTTAGAGAGTCTCTGTCTGCTTTTGCACACCTAATATTGTACAATTCCATGGATTCCTTGGAAGACCTGACAGCTCACATTTGGCAGTGAAAGTCATTAATAGTATCTGTATAACGCGTGGTAGAGGCACCGTGTGAACGTTGACGGCCTCGCGTGCTTAGAACCTCTGTAGACTTTCCAGGCTGTGGGGACTAAGGGTTGCCAGCTCTCTTTTGCTGGGGGATTGGGAATCTGAGGTTTTACAGCCTTAGCAGTTAATGTTGTCATCCAGTTTAGGCACATTATTTTATAGCTTAAGAGAGTAAAACCTAAAGTTTTTTTTCTGATTGTACAAGTCACATCTGCTGACAGAGACGCCATTGACAGTTAGGTTTTCTGTCTTGCTTTATTGCTTTTTTCTGTGCATGTTGCTCCTTTTCCACAGTGGCTCTCAATGTCTGGTGTACCCCAAGTGATTCCTGGTAAAAATATAGAATCTTGATCTCCTGCCTCAGAGATTCTAACTCAGCAGGCCTGGTAGCTGGGCCTGAGAACCTGCATGTTCAAGTAAGTACCCACTGAGATGCGATGGTGTTTGTTTGTGCCACGCTTTGAGAAAGTTGGTAAATGTCATGTACGAAGCTGAAGTACATGGACGCTCATACCCAAGGTCACACGTCTAGGAAGGGGTGAAACCAGGACTCTGACCTATTCCAACACCTTTTTAAGGTACGGTTTTCATGTTGTGGGCAGTGAGATGCTGGAGTCTACCTAGAGCAGTGGTATAGCTTTCAGAAGCTGCTGAAGTCAGTGTGGACTTCCGCTTAGGGTGAGGTGTGCTTGTTGATAGACCCAGTGCGATGACCCATATCCACCCCGAAATAGCCCTTTCGGAGAAGTACGTCTATGATAACTGCTCTGAAAATGACTTAATGCGAAACTGACTAGAGATGCTAATTTAAGTATTGGTATCTCAGTGCTTTCCAGTCATTACTGTATTGAGCATCTCAGGTGGACATTTCCTCCTTGCTACTGAAATTTAGAATTGTTTTGGGGCTCTGCCTTTGAGTTACTTACAGTCTTGTAGAAAATCCAACTTAAACACATAAACAATTAAGGTACAATATTTAAAAGTAATTATTAAACTGATTATGTGTGTGCCTCTAGGCTGTGTAATGGTTCACAAGGGGAGAGACAGGTGTGAGTCTGAGTGGTGACTGAGTAAGGCCCTTGGATGGTCCATCCAGACAGAGGGGGCCAGTGCCTGTGGAAAATGCTAATACAAATGAGTATCTCTAGAAAGAAGGTTAGTGAAAAATTAGGAGTCACTGAGAAAGTGGATATGGAGATTTGTTTGTTAATGAGTCTTTGGATAGAAATAAACTAGAAGGTGATGGGGAGAATCTAATGGCAAAGGTAGCAGTGTTTATGAATGAAGAATTTCGATGTCAGTAGGTATTAAAGATGCTAGACAGTCATTTGAATGGCCATCCTTGTTGGTGCTTTGAGGTACGTAAACACAACTTTCCAATCTACTTTCTTTTGTTTTCAAAGTCGTAGCCTACCTTCTTGTCTAGAATGCTGTCTAAATTTCTCCAAATTTGCAGCAGCACAAACATCATAGCAGTGAATTATCGAATAGGCTACAACGCGAGCCGGCCTGGAACAAAGACTGGGACTGGAGAATCAATGAGCTTAGGAAAAACTTGTAAAAGCTTGCTTGATGTCAAAATTGCAATAAATCAAGAACAATAAACAACTGTATTTCTTGGAGAATTGTTTTACTTTTAACAATATAAGCAAAAGGAATTAGTAGTTTCTCTGGGTGTATATGAAAAATTTCTAGCATTTGGAAGGTTATGGCAGAAGAAAAGTGACAAAGCCATATAAAAGAAATTCCTTCTGGCATAATAAAAATCACTTCAGTAAAACAAACTTTAGGGAAGCTATGAGGTGGATTTGGAGAGCTGTGGGGGAGCTGGGGAGGCTTCGAGGTGCCTCTAAATGTCATCCACTGAAACGGCATGGTTGGGATTCTAATAATTCGAGAATAGTATTACCCGAATGTGATCTATAGCGACTTAAAAGGGTTTATGACTCAACCTCCTACTTATAACTACGAGAAAATGTCCAATTTAATAAACCATCTTCCCCATTATAAAAATGGGGAATGTTTTGGGGAAATAGTCTATTGTGTTTGAATTTTACAATTAGATCTGTCTTCCCTTTCCAGGAATCCCTAGCCAGATACATGACGGTATGATAAAGTGCTTGTTCCGTATAGGTACTCTGAAACTATGCCATTTCTGAAACAAAGGCGTGTAGTGATATGTAGTTGATAATACATGAACAGTTAAATCTGGGACATGGTTAATATGTTGACTTTGGAGTTTCTGATCGATGATCAAAAAAGCCAACACTAGTTCATAAGTTTACAGAGAATGTTACAGCTGGAAGGAACCCCATTTTACAGAATGACAAAACTGAGGTGTGGAGAGGTGAATGACTAGTAACTGGTAGAGACAAGTAGGAACCCAGGTCTTTGGCGTCAGTCCAGGAAAGCCGTGGAGCTGCTGCGGAGAGTGGAGGAGGGACCAGTTTCAGTGCGAGATAGGACAGGCGGGGTCCTGCCTCCGCCTTTTCCCCATTCTCAGTCAAAACTTCACCTCAGTCCTCCGCTTGCGCCCTTACACTTGGGACCCCCCAGGGCAACTCTAGTGACAGGAGCAAGGGACCCCAGAGGCTTGTGCTGTGGAGGCCTGCAGCGCTTCTTGGGCTTAGAGCCGAGCCTTTAACTGACAGTCTGGGGTTTGATCCGTGGCTGTCAGGGTTGTGTGTTCCTGCATTCAGTGCAAAGCGAAGATGTCGGGGACCTCAGTTCCGCTGGGAGGAGATATTCTTCAGCCTTGCGAAGTTTTAAAATACCTTTTGTTACATGTCACAGTCATTTCAGTCATCACTGAGTATATAAAACCATTCGTGTTCTCAGAGTACCTCTTACTTCACTGGTTATCTCTGTGCTGCATTTGCAGTGCACATTAGTGCATTCAGACGGTAACCCTCGACCCCAGACTGGACAGGGGGCGTGTTGGCTTGTAGTAGAGCCCTGACTTTCAAAGAGTTTCCCCTCACTGTAAAAAGAACTCTGGACCCATAACACATACAGTACCACTTTAGATGCTGAGAGGGTTTAGTAAATATTTGATGAATTGAAATAGTTTCCTTGATTTAAATATTCTGCTGCTTTGGTGGTAGGGTATGGGAATGGGATGACTGTACAGAGAGGTCAGCCCAGTATGTTCACCGTCCAGAGAGACAGTTACAGGACCTGGACAGTCAGTTTCTTGAATTCAGAGTTTGTCATAAGACAGCAGAGCCGAGTGGGTTTCTGTCACCAGGGCGCCTCTCCCCGTCCCGTAACTCCCTGCTGCCCAGCGGTGCGCGATTCGGACACTTGCTGGTGAGTGGTTGTAACAGTCCTCTGATCCCCTGTCTGTTCTTCCCCTTCGGGTTCCTCTCAGATGAACCTCTCCTTGGTCCCATAAGGCCAGTCTGTTTTTGCATTTCTCAGTTCGGATTTCTTTTGGCAGGAGGACTAGATGTGGTTGACAGATTATATCTGAAAAGGGCTTTGGTAATTGCTCGTTCTGTTCGGCGACTGTGTAGCTGACAGATGGGCGCTGTGAATATTGCGAGTGTTCTGGACCTCCACATCCTCCTTCGGCTTGTGAGTGGCGAGCCCTGCCAGCATTTTATTATCTATTAGCAAATTTTCAGAGTGGTTGGCTCTTTCTGTCTCTTTTGATCCTATAGCTAAATCACGTTTATGGCTAGGTTCTTTCCCACCTCTCCTACTCCCCCCTCATTATATGTTTTTTTGGAATAAAGAAAATTCTCAAGATGTTAGTGCAGGCTGGCATGAATGGGTGCCAACAGTTCTTGCAGACTTGTTAAAAGATTTATTTTTTGCCTGAGAATTACACATATGGCCCAGAATGATAATATTAGGATCTGTGTTGGTTGAGATAATTGGCAGATCACACCTTAAGAAAAGTGATTGGTTGGTTTGTCTCTTTCATTTAATTCCTAGTCTCACAGTCAGATTACCTTTAGGTAGTGTATTACTACATGCCTTTTAAAAAAACTGAGTTAACCCATTTATGAGGCATCTGTTAGTTGGGCTTGAATTATTTAAAATATTCTCTTACAGTGGAAATTTAGAAACAGCCAGCAAAACCAAAATGAGCAAACAGGGGATCCCAATAATCTCAGATCCAAAAAGATGGTTTTTTAAAGGGAGGGGGAGCAGTCGTCACCCAGATAAAGCTAGAGGTGACCGCTCACAGTCTCAGTACAAGCGGTGGGTGGTGAGAAATGGGGCTTGTGACACTATCGCAGTGGAGACTGGTTCCCAACACGGAGGCAGACTGTTGGGCTGCAGTGCACTGTGGGGGAGCTACTCGAGGCCTTCGCACCCGCATGGCCCTTCCGTGACACAGCAGGTCTGTTTGGAAGTCCTTGAGATTTAGGGCAAAATGACTCATCCATTTAAATTCAGTGATGGCAGATGAGAAGATGACCTTTAACATATCCGTTGTGCTGATAATCAATTCAGCACTGGTGTAGGTGTCCACATTGTCCAACATCTTGTTGTAACACCTGATTATTGTGATGATGATAATGGACATTTGTTTCTGCTTAGAAAAAAGATGCTAAGATGAACGTAGGCCCGGGTGCTGCTAAACGCCTGCCAATGCATAAGGCAGCCCCACAGCGAACTATGTGGCCAAAATGTCAACAGTACCAAGAAACTTCACGAACCACTTTCGACACGTTTGATCAGTCACAGCACCTTCTCCATACACTGTACAAATCTTATTTTGCATTTCAGTTGCATTTTTACCTTTCTTGAAATAATAAAGCACAATATGCTGAAAATGTTGACCTTTTTTCTATCTTCAGTATTAAAATGGCTGCACAAAAATTCCCCAATTTTGATGTTTTTCTTTAATGCACGCTGATCTGACAGCTGTCACAATAGAATCTGAGAAAATTGTTTCAAATGAAGTTACACACAACTAAGCACTCCTAGTACCTTTGTACAGAAAAAAAAATGAACTTTTTGGCCAACCCAGTATTTTATATCTCAAAAATCAGAATAAGAATTTCTCATGGAATTCTTAGCCATTATAGTTCTTATCACCATGGCTAAGTTGGAGCACTAACATGATTTATAAAATATATAACCCTGAGATGGTGATGTATTCTGGATAGCTCCTTGAATTAATAGGTTACTTGTACTGTTGCATCAAAATGAGTTGTTTCGCTTTGGGAGACTATCAGTCAATTTGCATAAATTTATTCGTAATTGAAAAATTGAAGTAGTGCACTGTTAGTTTTATAAAGCAGTTGGCATAGCTGTCAAAGTTCTTAACATTTTCTGCAGTGCGGAGCAGGAGTTCCCAGGGTGTGGAAAGAAGAAGCAGAGAAACAGTTCTTAAATGACATCGCGCTGTAGCGAAGAACAAGTGTTGGCATGGCGTTGCAGTTGGTTTGGGATCGTGAAAAAATACTACTCTTTCAGATGGCTGGGGCACAGTGGCTTTGGCACACCACAAGTACTTTACCCTATCTGAGGGAAGGCTGCTTATGTTCAATAGCTCTCGTTAACCTGAAAAACTGTAGGGTTACATAAATAATGAATGGTCCCGAAGTGCATTGCTTTCTGTAATTTAGATAAAGGTAAGATGTCTTGTCAGGCTGAAATTTGCATATTAGAATAATTTAGGTTTTCTTATCTTCTTCTTTAAAGACATAAATGGCTATGGATATTTGTGGATCAATTAAAATATTAATGGTATACTGATACTTCAGTTTTAGGTCTCCAGCGCTCCATAAAGAGCTTCATTTAAACTTTATTAACAGAAGGCTACTCAGCATAAATTATAATATATTGGCTTTTTGTCTCTGGAATGAAAATGTAGTACCTGATATGAGTGAATAATTTGTTTATCCCTGCAATATGTCAGTTCTTTTGATATAAAAGACCCTTTTTCAGTAAAGTATGGACACAGTGTCAATAGTTTTTGGTGCTTATTTTTTTTTATTTTATTTAAAAAAAACTCCTTTTTTATTTTTAAAAGTACTACTATTTACCTTTAGTATGTTGTCAGGATTTCTTTACTTGCTTCATTGACTGTTTCATTTTAATATTTAAATTTTTAATTGCGGTAAAATACACATAACAATTAATTTACTGTCCTAAGCGTTTTTAAGTGTGCAGGCCAGTGCAGTATTACGTTCAGCTCCATCCACGCCCAGATACTCCCCATCTTCCCCAGCCACCATTCCACCTTCTGTCTCTGTCAGCTTGACGGCTCTGGCTGCCTCGTGTAAGTGGGGTCCTAGTGTTTGTCTTTTTGTGCCTGGCTTATTGCACTTAGCACAGTGTCTTCAAGGTAATTTATGTTGTAGCACGTGTCATAATTTCCCTCCTTTAAAGTTTGCCTCATGCTCCACGGGATGTACCACATTTGGTTTACGTGTTCGTTACCCAGCGGGTACTGGGGCTGCCTCCTGCTTTTGGCTACATAAACGGTAATACACGGAGCGTGCGAATGCTGCTGTGAGTGTGGGTGCACCAGTATCTCTTTGAGACTCTGCTTTCGATTGTTCTGGGTGTGCACCCAGACGTGGAATTACTGGGTTATATGGTAATCCTGTTTTTAATATTTTGAGAAATCACTACACTGTTTTCCATGTTGTGTCCCCACCAGCAGTGCATACAGGTTCCAATTGCTTTACATCCTCACTCACACTCGTTATTTTCTGTCGTGTCTATAGATTTTAAGTTATGGCAGTTACATGTACTTACCATAGAGATTCAAATAATGCCAAACGGTATAAAATTAAAAGCCCTCTGTGCTCCCTGACTGATTGGGTGGCGGAGGGAGAAGGTATTACAGGACAGACCGGAAGAAATGTGGGATGACGGCTGAGTGGGGAATCAGGTGGCGGGAAGTCCCGGTTTGTGGGAAAGGGTAAAATGTGAAGAAGAGGGGTTCAGTTGTTGCATCTGAAATTGTTGAATTGGAAATCTAGAGGTTGGGAGAGAGGTCAGGGCCACATGTATGTTGGGTTCAATTAGGAGTGTTTGGTGGTAGTTGATTGTGTGTTTGGTCATTCAGGGAGACAAGAAGAAGAGCAAAGAATTAGGGAACAGAACCTCGGGAGCTCTAACATCCTAGCGGTGTGAAGAGAAAGGGGAAACTAGCCATACTTACCCGGACTCACAGTCATCCTCTCTCCTGAAACGCCTTCTTTCCGAATCTGTGTGTTCTGTCATGGCAGTGGCATTCTCATAGTAGCTGGAGTCAAACTCGGAGTCTTCTCTGACAGTCACTCTGTCTCATCTGTCACCAAGTTCTTCTGCTTTTTCCATTACTATCCTTTTCAAATCTTGAATTTCTTAGTTTTTCCACTTACATCATTTTCAGAGCTTTCTTTTTCGTCTGTTGTAATTTTCTTTTAATCTATCTTCTTGTCTCCATAATTTTCCCCTCAGACTTTTATTTACGTAATAGATCAGAATTTTATATAAGCTCCCAGATGACGAAGTGCTACTATTTGAGAAAAGGCAGTTTGGCTCTGGTCAGGTAGCTCAGTTAGGTAGAGCATCATCCCAGTAAGTCAAGGCTGTGAGTTCGATCCCTGGCCAGGGCACGCACATGAATCAACCAATAACGCATGATTAAGTGGAACAACAACAAAGTTGAAGTCAGTCAGTCTCTCGCCCCTTCCCCCCATTTGTTCCCTCCCTCCCTTCCTTTCTCTAAAATCAATAAATTAAAAAGAAATGAAATTTGGAAGTGTTCATTTGTAAAAATACAGGTTCTGGCACTCAAGGCCTTGCAGAGTCTAGCTGCAGTTTACCTTTTTGGACAGAAAGCTCAGCCTGCGTTTGGGGTTCAGGCCGTTCTGCAATATTTGGTCCTCCTGAGTTTGCACGTCTGCCCTTTCTTAGGCTGTTTCCATCACCTTCTTCACTCCTCCTCACTCATGCAAAGGTTCAAGTCGGCAACTCAAGTCCCGTTTCCGCTTTGAACAGGAGGCAGTGTGATGATAGGCAAAAGCTTTGTGCAAATCCTTATGCAGCTGCCTATTATCTGTGTAACTTTGAACAACTCTGAGTTTCAGACTCTGTGTTTGTTAAATAGGACATTGTATGTGTTAAATTAATTAAAAAGTGAAACCTGAAGTCCAGTGGTTAATAGTTTCGATTTTGGTCCCTCTGGGTCCTCTTGTTCATTCATTCATTCATTCACTTACTCATTCACCATACAAGTTGCTTCAGCCCTACTATGGGCAGTGGGGAAGCAGCAGTGAACAGAATGGACAAGAATCTCGGCTGTGGTGGAACCTGTGTTCTAGAAGAGGGGATGGGTTATAGACAAGATAAGAAATAGATCATGTTTTAATACTGATAAGTGCTAAGGAGAAATAATAAAGCAGGACAGGGAGACAGGAAATACCAGTTTTAGATGGGGTGATGGGGACGGCCTCTCTGACTTTGCTCTTCAGAAATCCGTGAACGCATGCACACTCTCAGTACTCAGCCTGTGACACGCTCTTGTTTGCGTAGGTGTGCACGCTTAGTCAGCTTTGTCCTCAGCTCCATAGGGCTTCTAGAGCTGGAGGACAGTTTGCAGTAGCTCTTTGCATTCCTCACCCCGCCTCTGTTGCAGAGGAAATATATCATCCTGATGAGGAGTTGATACAAGATCAAATCGTAACTGGAAATCGTGGAAAAGGCAAGGCCTTCCTTTCTACCTAAGGGAAGGTGGGTGGAGTTCCATGGAAGTTAAATACTTAATCCTTGTGTTTCATCTAATTTTTATGGGGCCAGGCGCTTAAGATTGCAGCATCAGAACTAGAAGAATAAAGATGAGTAGCCTCCCTCAAGAGGTATTCATTGCCCTTTGGAGCCCTTGAGGACGGCAGCGCCTTTGTGTTTTGTAGTGATAACCGGACCTCTGAGGGAAACTGACTGAACTCAGAACTACGTACGGGAAGCTCCAGTGTTCAGCCTGAAACTGAACTAGACTGGCCTTGGAAAGGTGGGACATCCACAACTAATTTTATTCAAATCGTTTGTTTTTTACAACGCATGTGCATGTCGGACTGAACAAAAATCATCAAGCAAAATGCCCAAGTTTTAGCATCATTGTTTGGACCCATCAGCAAAATCAGATGATGGCTCGAATATGTAATTAACAGTTAAATTTATCTTCCAGATTCCTTTAGCTTCCAGCATAGCAGGCAGGAAATTGGAATCAGAAAGAGGAACTCATAATGTGCAACTCTCATTTCTGGTGCAGTTTCTTTTTTTTTTCCCAAAGAAAAGTTATCCCGAGAAGAGTTGAATTTCCTGCCAGCAGTGACATGAACGCTGTGTTGTTGCTGGTGCTTTTGTTTTCAACTTTGAAAAAAGAAAATCCCCCGACACTGCACTTTGATTAGTTCGAGCAGTTGTTTTTCCTTAGGGGAGACTGTAGTCTGTAATTTTATCACCAAAAAAAGTGGCGCCCGAGCTCTAACCAAAGTTCGAGTTTGTTTTTCCCTCGGGGCATTGACATTTTCTGTTTCCTGACATTTTTGCCATTGTTAGACACTCTTCTTTGTATTCTTGCCCTACATTCACCCCCTAAGGGAATTTGTGTATTTTATCTGGTGGAAGGCAGGAGGGCCTTCGGTTTTGGACAGGCTGTTTCGTTGTTCAAATACATCCAACTACAGTGTAATAGACCAGTCATTAGGAACTGGGCCATGAAGCAGCATTCAGATCCATGAGACCTAGATCCTCAGTTCCATCCGAAAAATAAGTATGTACACAAATGGTTTCTTTTTCTCTCTCCTTCCCCACCTGGCCCTCCACACCCCTAAAAATTATTAAATAGCATCCTTAAAATAAACAAAATGCCATTTGTTTCAGCATGTCTGGTTTGCTTATTTATGGTTTTGCGGTTGGGAGATAAATAATTTACTAGCCATTAAATAATAACAAAAATTGCCTTTTGCCATTATCCTCTATTTGTTTTATATAAAACAAAATGTCCAAATTTAAAGGAAATGAAGGCCTAGAACATTTTTTGCTTCCTTTTTTGGATCTTTTGATGTAGTTGCATTTTAATTAATAATTAAAAATATATAGTCTTCATATTTCCTAGCAACATTGCTTATTGTCCTTCATTTTTTTTAACACTGTATATATTTGTTTTAAAAATGCATCTTCTGGAACTAAGTTGTTGATATGAATTGGTTACAGGGCTTATTTAGCAGTCTGTTTGCAGAAGTGAATTCTCTAAGGTCTGCACACTGCTAGACAGAATAGGCAACTCATTGCATTATAAAAGGTAACAGGCGCTTGGTTTGGGGCACCGAATGCATGTGCCTTGGGAGCTGATTCATTTGCCGGATTCTGTGGCCTCAAGGTGGATTCAGATAGGTGGACATGTGGCTGTGATGGATGTTGTGTCCTGAGAGTGTCATTTGAGTCTGTGTGGCTAACAGTTTTTTGTATATTTCCCATTCAGAACTATGCAGTTTACCTGCTGGGATTGTTCTTTGGCCAAACAAGTCTGGCAAGATCTGGACTTGATTTCTTTACTGCCTCAGGAGCCTCTGGAAAACTTTCCCTCTTGGCCACTATGTTGTACGCAGGAATGTTCACTCCTGGGGTTATCTGTAGAGGCCTGGAAAGGTCAGTCCAACAACTAAATAGATATTAATAGAAGGCTTAAATCGTCAAAGAATGAGGGAAGTCTTTCATTTGGTCTCGGTAATTCTTCCTGGTCTCCATTTGTTGTAGAGAAAGGGGACTGTGAAAAGTCACCACTTCTGCACTGTGGATGAGTGTGGGGTGTTGTTTTGTGTTCACATGAGCAGGAGAATGGGCGATGTCGAGGCAAGGAGAAATCTGTCAGGGCAGGATCTGAGATGCTGCTTTATTGTTCTGGCTGTGGACTCTGGACATTCCCTCACTGGTCTTGGAGTCTCCAGTTCACCCTCTGGAATGAACTCTGGTGACCTTCCCCCAGCAGGCATGACCTTTGGAGCCTCCCTCTTGCTCCCTGGATTGCTAATGTGTATGTGATTATTACATGGGAATAGTTTGTCTCTGGATTGAAAGGAGTAGCTGATGAAGTCTAATTGCCGGATCTGTGTGGTAAATAATCATAGGAGATCTTTATGGATGGAAGCTCTTGAATTCTAGAAATCCCTCCTGATTTTAGACTCTTCAGTTCTGCCTTCCACACATTGAAGGACTGGCTTTAAGAGATAGTTCTTTCCTTGTTACATCCAGTGGTTACAACTCCTGCAGCTGAGTTTTCCAAAATTCCTGTAACAAGGTGCTTCTATAATAGATGAGCAAGCATTATTTGAGCAAATAGAGTAAAATATACAACATCTTAAAAACAATATACAAAATAATTTATTAAGTAAACAGAAACCTGTTTTGTGTCTTATTCTGATATTAAATATTAAAACAAGAATAAATGCATTCTAATTTTCTATCAGAATCCACATTTTATGTGGTTACATAAAGATGTAGTAGAATTCAATAAATTTTTTAAAATGCATTTATCAAAAAATATCTGCAATGCTTGGATATGCATTAGATAAAAATAAGTAATATTCTTCCAACAAGTAGAATTGGAGCATAGTGACTGAGGTTATCGTTATCTTCAAACCAAACTTAGTCATGTTGACCATTCTGGGCGTCTTTGAATCAAAACTTGCTTCACAGCCTGTATTGCGAGAGGAATTCGAGTATCTCAGAGTTGTTGGAATCTTCACAGAGAACCAGTGTGAGGCGGGTTAATTGTTGAAATTGTGTAAAATATTTTGTACCCAAAGCATACCTTTTATTTATGTTAATTTATTTTGGTATCTGTGATTGAGATAGTTGGGGAGAAAGGGGTATAATTCTTAGCTCCAAAGTGCAAATTCGTGTCCAACTTGACATTATTTCCCTAACTGTCACACTGCAGGGTAATGATAGAGCAGCCACTGCGACCTAGGAAGGTAATCCTTGACTTCGGCTGTTCCTTGCCTGGTCCAGGGTTGTTGTTGTTTGGAACCACCCATGGTCGATCGGGACCTTAGGCGGGACGCTTCATCCTTAGTCCCCGGTTTTTCTCATCAGTTGCATCAGTAACAGTTCTGCGAGGCTCACATCAGGGCCTGGCACAAGGGGTTTGGACAGGTAGTAGCTGCCTTATTCTGAGGTTCTACTGTTTATGGAGGCCCGTTTTCTTCTTCAGTGCAACGAGGGTGCTGTCGTTCCCCACCCCGCAATCATCTGGGTGCAGAGGGCCCTCTCTTATTGGCACTAATGGAGCGAATCAATGTGGTAAATTTTCCAAAATGGCAGGTAATGAGAAAATCATGTAGAAAATATTTTAGCATTCCCATTTACACTTGGGTCTCTCTGATGTCCCAGGAATTCATAATATAGGAAACAAGAGCCAAAAAAAATCAGTGTGATTCGAAAGAAAATGAGAAGTTTTACAACTTGGCCACCGCACCCTTTGGTTCCAGAGTCACCGGTTGTGGGACAGAGGTGCAGCTGGTCTCTGCCCAGGGGCGGCTCTAGCTTTTGAGGCATCGCGAGCTTATTTCCTTAGCATTGCAAACCTTTGGTCAGATGGGAGCAGAAATCTGTGAAAGAATCTTTTTCTTAGCTTCCATACAGGCACCAACTGCACAGAGACTACGCCAAGACGGCACATAATTAGATATGGTTAGTGTAGATTTGGGAGCAGGTCTGCTGCTAGTCACCTGTCCTGGGAATGCCCCCCTAAAGCTGGTGCTGGTGACGGTGCATGGAAACGTGACGGGTGTATGTGGCTTTGTCCACCCTCGCACATGCCGCGTTTTTAAAAATGAAGAAATGGTTTATACGGAATTTTTTTTTGTAGACCTCTTCGTGATTGGGGTGGTTTTTCAGGGCTAAAAAAAAATCTCAGATTGTTTTTTTAGTTCATTGAAATGCTGAATTATGATGTTTGTTGGTATTATTGGCCTAGAGTTCTCGTTGGTAGTCACATTATTTTTATGTGGAGAAATTTCTCCCCGTTTATTTGTGGAAAGGCCTGGTGGACATTATCTGGTGATATAAGACAGTCTGTAGAAGTATTTGCGGATCTGGTATGGGTGCACATGTGCACACATGGGCAGCGCATTTACGGGCACATGTATGTATGTGTGATATATATAATGTGTGTATAATTACACACATTATATATATTTAATTTATGTATATTTAAATTAAAAGTTAACTCATTCCCTCATTCTAATAGGCTCTGAGTTGCTCTGAATTGTTGTATATCCAACACTATATTCACAGTTCCTGGTGGAGATCAGCTTTATAAACATACAAAACATTTTAGTGCAGCTTCTTCATCTCCGTGCCTGTTGCCTGTCTACCCCGTGCCACCCCCCAGGCCCCCCGCCCCCCCATCACTGAGGAGAAGAAGAGAGCCCTGGAAGAGAGGGTGTGGCAGACCAGATGGCCTAGCATTTTCCTGCCTCCCTCTTTCTTCCTCTTGATGGAGAACAGCTCTGCTGTGCCCCGTGCAGCTACGCTGGTTGCGGCAGCTGCTGTACCTTAAGGTGTGATCATGGCTTAGCCACCGTGCCAGGGCACAGCCTGTGTGGGGCTGGTGGCGGAGTGAAGTCAAGCGTCATGGCTCCCTGAACATCTAGGATTTGTGTCTTTTGCCAGCAGAGGCTTGGCACCAAAAAGTGTTCTGTCCCCAACTTCTGTTTTGAAGGAAGCCTCCAGACCATCCCTGGGACATGGGGGCCATCCAGCCCAGATCCTGCACCTGCCCGCCCAGCTGGCCACCAGTCATACAGCTTCACTCTCCTGTGCTTCTGTTGTTACAGAACCTTAATCGCGTGACAGTGTGTGCCCAAATGGCAGTCTGTATGTGTGCGCGCATGTGTGTATTTGTGTAGGCACAGCCCCGAGTATACAGCTGCCATACGGTGCCACAAACACATTTTATCTGTAGAATGTGTGTATATGTAAACTTTGTAGAGTTTCGCTAAACTGGGTCCAGCATGATGCCGACACACTGACTTTTATGAAATTGGTTTTCATTAAAGTCTGCAGGTTATTCTTGTACTGGCAGTGGCTTTGATTAAGCACTGTATTAGGGTCACATCCTAGAATAACAGCATTTTGAAATCCCTGGCTGTTTTTGAAAGACTTGTGATTAAAGCTCTGGCTGTTTTCCCGTGATTACTAATGTCTGCTGAGGGCTGAGCTTCCCCGGTTGTTATTGGCGCTTGAGTTGTGTGGCAGCCCCTTGTGCTTTCTTGCCAATATCAGTGGCATTCTCTTGGGGAAGCGATTTTGCATTGAAATGCAAGAGCTGAAAGCTGTAACAAAATTAACACGGGGTCTAGGGTTTCTGATGTGACTACGGAGCCGGAATGGGAATGTTTCCTAAAGACTAATTCATCTGTGATTGAATTTCAGACCAAACAGCGCAGCCGTGATGAGAAGGGAGAAAAACCCATCTAAAGGAGATTATGGATGAACAGGTTGAGGAATACGATATGGCAGGGAGGGATCTAGGCAATCAGATATTTTGGCTTCGGCTGGCTCTTTCTTCTTGACGGGCGTGTTCTGTGCCTTGGCAGGAGCCACCCCGGCAGCAGCTCGCTGGGCAGCCCTGTGCTGCTGGGAGTGCCCCCTTCGCCCACTGGCAGGAAGTGGGAAACGCGCTCCTCCTGTGTGTGCAGAAGATAAGTAAGTGTGTGCGCACCTCGAGGGGGAAGGTCCCTAGGTTTTAAGGTTTACTGTGGAGTTTTGGTCATCTAATAAAAACAGTTAATGAGTATCTACTACTACCCGAGTTAATGTTGTCTTCTTTTCCACATTGAAAAAATGCCAGATTTTAAAAATTAAGAACAATGGATATGAGATTTTTTTTCTTTAGTTGCTACCAAAGTAAAATTCTACATATTTTTTTCTTTTACTTACTGGCCTCTTCTCTTTGGAAATTTTAGGACTTGGATATTTATTTTCTACCCATGTAGGTTATACGTTTCTTGGGGGGAGGGCATCGTGCTTGGGCTTTTGTGTTCTGTCACTGTGCCGTACGCAAAACGGTTTTGTGATCCCCTGTCTGTGGATTGATTTAGGGTTCACCATTTGTAACCTGCCAAAAATAACTTCTCAACTCAAATGCCGTGTTAGGCAAATACCTAAATAATTACAGTTAACTTAGGGGGTTCTGAATGTAAAGGATTGACACGCTTGGTACTTGTTATTCAGCTCTTTTTCATATTTACACTAACTTTTGGCACTGATTTCAAGATAGGACAGTGAACTTGGGCCTTACCTCTGCTTCTCTTACGCGCATCATTGGGTAATGATGTTTGAAGAAGAGAGACAGGCGTGTGTTTGCGGAGGTGGATATTATACAAGAGCAAGCAAAACAAAGTTCCTGCAATCTTTGCTTATTTTTCCTTATTTTCCTCTGTATTCTTTGCTTATTTTTATTTTACTGTAAATGTTGTTATTGAGCTAAAACCACATCCCATCGTAGTCACCATTTTGCAGGGTACGATTCAGCGATTTTTGGTGTGCTCACAGAGTTGTGCAGCCATCACCACTGTTCCAGAATGTTTCTGTCATTCCCCGAGGAAAGCCCCGTCTGAGCGGCCACTCGCCGTTTCTCCTTCCCCCAGCCCCTGGCAACAGCTCGTGTGTTTTCTCTCTCTCTGTGGATTTGCCTGTTCTAGGCATGAAGCATAAATGAAGCCATCCAATCTGTGGTCTTTTGTGTCTGGTTTCTGTCACTTAGCATAATGGTTTTAAGGTTCATCCACCTTGTAGTATGAGTCAGTACTTTATCCCTTTTTATGAGATAAGGAAGACTACTGGAAGAGCAAGTAGGGGATGGGAGATGCGTCAGAATTTGTTTTGGACATTAAGTTAGAGTCATTCCCACTAGAATCCCAGTGGAGATACTGAGTAGTCGGCTGGACTTATAACTCAGGAGTTCTGGAGAGGTTTGCAGATAGGAGTTGAGGTGTGATTATTTTGTAGATGATATTTAAAGCCACCAGGTTAAATGATATTCTCAATGGCTTGTTTCTAGGGCACAGAAAGGGTTTAAGGGTTGACCCTTGGGCACTTGAAAGATAAAAGTTCAGGAAGATGAGGAATCAGTAAGAAAATGGAGAAGGACTAGTTAGTGAGTAAGGATGAGAATCAGGAGATGGTAGGGCAAAGTAATTATTCAAGAAAGGAGCGGTGAATCATGTCACTTGATGTGTTTAGATCATGAAAATGAAGATTGGGAATTGTTCATTGACCAAGAACGTTTTAACAGGGGAGCTTCCACACCGCCCCTGCACGAGAGCGTGAGGGCCCGGAGCTGTCTGTCTGTTTCTGGCCATTCCCACGTGTCTTCACCTCCTAAACCTCCACAGGCTGCGCATCTCCTGATGCCCGCTGTCTCCCTCATGCCAGTCACTACGAAGAGTCCAGGGTCCGCAGGTACCATACGTCCTCAGGCCCCTTATCCCCAGTACCTCTCTGTGCATCTCCGTTTCCCTCCTCTGTCCGATTCTGAATTTACCCGTGCATCTTTATGGAATGATCCTTTAACCTTCTTCCTGGAGCAGTTAGAGCTAAAATCCATCTCACCTTCGAGAGCTTGTTTCCTAGCTGCTGTTTTGAATGGTGGCTCTTTCCTTTCCCAGAGACATGATCGTGTTACTGGGCCAAAGGGGTTCATTTGCCCCCATACACCAAGCCTAATAAAACACGAATAGGAGTTTGCCGCAGAAACGGGAGATTTGTGTAAGGAAATGGCGCCAAGCCTGGAGACACACATCAGCTAGCCCTCTGAAACAGGGCTCCCAGTGGCTTCCAGGGATGGGCTGATGGGAAATCACCAGTCATGGTGGCTGAGGGGGCCGGTGTCAGGGGCTCTGCCCTTTTACATGGCCTCACATCTGTGGGTCAGGGTAGCGAGCGATCGATGGATCAATGTATCAGGTTCTGTCTGATTGCACAAGGGTGTGGTCTGTAGGGTCCTTCTGCTTTCAGGGGCCGGGGCTGAAACACAGCTGAGGTCAAGATGTTATCTTTAATTCGACCTGAACTGTTCTCCTGATGAACAAACCAGAGGCTTTTCCCTAAGACAGTTTGATGCCCATCAGAACCTGATGGCCTAAGGGCGTAACGATAAGGGAGTGAAGGTGCATTTCCTGCAAAGGTGCGGAGCCTGGTCGGAAGGAGGCAGGTGAGGCCTGGTGCCTTTAGACTGGGCAAAGCTAGCTTGAGTTAAGGGAAGAGCACTGTTAAAGAAGGGAAGTAAGTGCCTGTGAGGTTACAGTAGGTGTCTCTTTGCCTCCTCCAGACCATTTTCTCCCTCTTCTCCCTGAAAAGTTCCCCCGATGATTCCATCTGTTACCATTCCTTGTTGTAGTTATTTACACATCCTAGGAGTGTTCCGTTGTGTTCCTAGCCGTACAGCAGGCAACGCGTTTGCTAGCAGTAACGGAGTAGGTCTGCGGAGTTTGGGCAAGCGTTGGCGCTACCGCCTGGCTCCACTGCAGTTCACGGTAGCGAGGAGAGTTTTCAACAGCGGTTTTTCTGAGACACTGGTAAATGTGGAAGACCACAAATGCACCAGTCAAGCCCCTGCTGTACTGACCTGTCCTTTAAAACGTGTGCGTGAATTTTAAGTGGTTTATGTAGTTGAAAGCAGAACCTACCGCCTGCGTCAGGTGTGCCGATCCAGGATGAGGTGGAGGGGACGGAGCCGCGACCTTCGGGCAGCCAGTGAACGCAAAGGCGCGGCGCAGTTGCTGAAGCAGATGGAATGTGAACAACTAATAGATCGGGTTTTGAAACATTGAAGAACAACTTATTTCAATGCATATGGTGTTGGATCTTAGACAAGATAGTATTGGGAATAAAAATAGATTAAGCAGCATCAGAAGGACAAAGTACCGAAGTGTCATCTCCATAACACTTCAAATCCATTTCGTGGCACCAAGCGCCAAAACTCAGTAAATAAATGAGGGCGCCAGGCGGAGCCTTAAGATCTCCGTGGAGTTGAACATGAAAGAGATCAGAGTGAAATTGTATTACCACAAGCGCTCTGTGATCAGTTCTAATATTTCCTGCTCTACTACTGTGCTTTCAGCAGATCAGAAGACTGTAATTGCTTTATAGACTTCTTATAAGAAGCATTAACAGTAAAAAATGCAAATGGTTATAATGGACACATTTGCATCAGAGCTTGTGAACCTGCGTTACCCTTGGAAGGTCTGCCGTGTGGTCGCCTCCTGTTCACAGAGTGAGATAAAATGGCCTTCGCATAAAACTTCATACAGCTGAAGTGTAAAAGCAGGTACAGGAGAGCAGACAAGCGCCGCTCTGGAGCTTGAATGTAACATTTGCCAGGGGAAGACATGGGGGAAATGGCAAGCAGAATTTGAATCGTTAAGAAATTGTAAGATGTCCTTTATTAACATTTTTAATTTATAAGTGGAGTAAGCAAATTTCCCTTTGACTTTTTTTTTATTTTAATAAGGCATTTTTAGTAAAATATGCTTCAACTTCAAGCTGTTTAAAGTTTCATAGCAGAATTTTCCTGGGAGTTTGTTTAATCTTTAGTTTAATGCAAACCAATTTAATCTGAATTTGGGACTTTTTTTTTGGTTGGGTCAGTGGAGAACAGGAATGGAAATCCCTTTTCCTTTGGCAAAAACAGGAGGTGAGTCTCATGAATATCTTATATTCCTCAGAGAGATCTAGGTCAGCAGTTCGATGACCTCATTTGAGTTTCTGGTGATTTTGTTCTGCCTTCTCGAGATGCTTTATATTTATTGTGTTCGTCAGCTATGGAATACTATATAAAGCTTTACGCATTATGCTGAAGTAGGTAAAAAAGACCCTGCCTCCACTATGCCCTGCCTTCAAGATGGTCAGAGTTCTGCGGGGGGACAGAGAAGGCACCACATGCAACTGCTTCAAAGTGCAGTGGAAGCAAAGATGAAATAAAATATTACCGTACAAGATGCACGAGGTCATTCGGCAGAACAGTCATTTGTTTGGGGCCAGAATGTAAAGATTTCTCTCCAGTTTCAATAAATGCGCAACCAACTTGTACTCCCTTTTGGCCTGCCTTGTGGTCTGGGGACTTCCTGTAAGCTGTGCTAGGTCAGCTCATTCCTGTGGTAGGATACTCTGGAGTGCCACCCCTCGGCAACCCGTATGAAAGGTGGCTCTCTGACAACACACACCGAGTGTCGTGCCACCGGGCGCACTGCTTTGCCCGGATCAGGGCGCACCGAGCGAGCATGTGCTGTTGGCCGGGCCTGCACTCGGCCAAACAGATGTAAAGTAACTGAAGGCCGGTGTTCACCTTGAGGGACTCTCCTTTAACAGCAGACAAATTAATGTTATAAATATGATGGTACGTATCTGTGCAAGGTCAAAAGAGAACCCAAGGAAGGCCCTGTGGCTTTATATAAGTACTTTTGAGGTAGAGGGTAATATCTTCAGTTTTGGCCCGAGTAAATATGTTATTATCGATCAGTTGTTAATAATGATGAATATGTATGTAGTATTCAGACATGCTGAAACAGAATTTAGGAAGGTTTTTACTAAAGATTTGAGTGGATCTAGGAAAATTAATATATGGTTGTTATATGTGTTAAATATAACTGGTGTATTTATAGCAACTTTATTTATTTTGGAAGAATTTCCAAAAAACACAATAGTTGGGGAGATTTTATGTGTGTGGGGGAGGTATACATATTCTATATACTCATCATTTATACTCACGTTTACTGATTGTCAAGATTTTATCTTTATTTGCTTCACATCCTATTTTTTTATTCTGTGCTGAAGTATTTTAAAGCAATTCCTAGACATCAGGTCGTTTTAGGCCTGTGTGCCTGACGATGCATCTGTGTACCAGAATTTAAAAGCAGGCGTTATTATTCCAGCACTGGAGACGCAGCGGTCTGGAAGCTGCTTTGGGACGCCGCCCAGACTAGACAGCCAGTGCTGCTGCCTGTGAGAGCAGGACCCCACGCTTGAGAGGCCTCTGGAGACACGGGGTCCACAGGGGACGCCAGGGGAAAATAGTGCGGGGTCCTGGAGATCGGAGAAAGGTCGGATCCAAACCAGGAGCAAGAGAACTCAGAATTTTATGAAGGGGAGGAGGGGTGGTAGTGGTTAGATAGTTTCTGTCCAAGGAGATCGACCAGTGAAGTAGGAAGGAGAGGGGCAGTGGGCTATGGGTGTAGTGACCAGAGGTCTTGTCACCTTTGGTTTGGTTGATGGTGGTCCCAGAAGCTGCAGACTCTGTGTGGCTTGACAGAGAGAATTGAAGGAGGCAGTCCAGAGACTTTGTTTTGGGAAAGGTAAGAGAGACATTTTGAAGCAAGACTTTAACCAAGATAAAAACTCAGTAGAGGATATGTTAGAGAGTGTTCTGACTTTTTAAAAACATAATCTTCTTAAATTTGCATTAAGTCATACCCTGTTCTGCTCCAAATCTTTAATGGCTTCCCATCGTACTTAGGATAAAAATATCTATTTTTTGTAGCATGGCCTGCCGGGCCTTATGTGAGCTGGTGGTGCCCGTTTCCCCTCTGTTGTACCCTCCTTCCTCACGGGCCCTCTGACCCTGAACTTCTCAGGGCCCTGAGTGCCTAGCTCCTCATTGCTCAGGACTTCCACCTGCCCCTCCCCCTGCATGGAACACGCCTTCCTCTTCTGTTCCAGCTCCTACTTACCCTTCAGGTTCTCTGTAGTCACTCCCTCTAACGGTTTCCTCTGGCCTTGAAGTAAATGAGCACCTAGGAGATATTATAGAGGTTATTGTAAAACATTATAGAGGTACCATGATCTCTCCTGTCACTTTGTTCCTACTTCATAACATGGAAGGCAGTTTGTAATGACTGCTGTTTGTGGGAGAGCTTAGCAACTCTCTCGCTACAATTTTCTCAGCCGCACGAGGGCAAGGCTGATGTCTTTTTTGATCACTCTTATTTCCTAGCACCTAGCAGAGTGCCTGGCATGCACCTACCTTTTTTCCCTCTATTTAACAATGTAAAAAAACTCCAGTTATTTTTCTTGTGGTAAAATACTCATAATATAAATTTGCCATCTTAACCACGCAGCAGGCTTTCTAACACCCGTTGTCGAGTGGTGTGTGTTTGGTGCGTTCCAGCAGTGCTGTGTAACCTGTAACACCAGGTTCTTAAAGAGTATTTAAGGACCTGGGAAACACTCAGGATAGAGTGTTAGGACAGAGCCTCGGGCTCAGACATTTGTATGTACGTGTGTGCTTTAGGTGTGTGTGCAAGTGTGTCATTTTAGTGGCCGGTCCCTGTGTGATATCTTCCTCAAAGTTATGTCATTGGGGCCAGATTCCTGCAACTTCACTTTTATAGACTTTTTGTTGCTGGTATATAGAAATACAAGCTTCCTACTGCCTGCATTTAATATTGCAATGAATTTATTTATATTTTATTTCACTCTCCTTTTCTGTGCCAGGGAAGGGCTTCCTGAGAAGGAGACGGTTGAGTAAAGATATGAAGGAGGTGAGGGAGCACGCCACGCAGGCCTGGAAGAAGAGAGTTGGCAGAAAACAGGATGCCCAGAGGCCCCGAGGCAGATGTGTGCATGGGGTGTAACAGGGGCAGAGAGAGCTAGGGGGCAGTTGGGGATGGGCCCAGAAAATTACAGGGGCCGATAGTATTGAGCCTTGCAGGTTATTGTGAGGAATTCGGCTTTCACTCCAAATGACACAGGAAGCATTTGGAGCATTCTAGCGAGTGGAGTAGCTGGATCAACCTTCCGTGTTGAGAGGAGGTCCCTGGCTGGTGTGCCGAGAGCCCCCAGAAAGGGGGCAGGGATGGAAGCAGAGAGACCAGGTAGGAGACCAGGAATCAGAGACCCATGGCGGTGGCTTAGAAACTAGTAGCCCTGAGGGTGGGGAGAAGCGGTGGGATGCTTGATGTCCTGGAGGCTGAACCAACCAGACTTGCCGTGGGGTTGGATGGGAGGCATGGGCGAAGTGGCAGGTGAGAAGGACTCCTAGTTTTCAAACGTGAGCGACCGAAGGCTGATGTTGTTCTTCCTCTGCCAGGACCTCGGGCCATACCTGTGCATGGTGGGTGTGGGATAAAAACTCGTGGGGTGTGTTGGAGTTTCACCCGCCTTCCTTCTTTTTGTTCTAGTCCTGCCTCAGTTCTCCGCTGCTGGAGCGGGGCTGGACCAGCGGGTTACAGATGTGCACAGTGGCGCTGCACCCACGGGCCCGGCCATTCCAGGCCTCAGCCGCGGTGTCTGGCTCCTTCACGGCCTTTTCGTTGGTAGCCTCTGCCCATGGCTGCTCCGTCCTGAGCTAAATAGGTCATTCCTTTGTACATTTGATTTTCATAAAAAGTCCTGCCTATGTTTTAGATTTTGAAAACCACATTTAAAAAGCAGATTCACCAATCATTAAAGAAATACAAAAGAGAAGTGATTTTCCAAGAAGAGGTTTTAGCAATAAGCTTGTATGGTGTATTTAGAAAATGTTGATAAGTAGCAATTTTTGAGCAGCCAAATGGCGTAGCTGTTGGACAGCAGTATTAGGAATTCCGTGCTGTGTGTGTCCCCTTGGCCAGTCTGTCCCTCGTGTTGCTGGTGTCAGGCCACTCTGTGGCGGGACCACGTGTTTTCTCTGCCAGCCAGCTCCAGCTCCACGTGTCTTCCCTGCATTTTGTCATGCTTGTGTAAGTCAGTTTCCAAATTCAAGAGCAGTCAGTCTCTCTTGGTGGAAGGCTTGTTAAAAACCTCTTTTGCTATATTTTATAGTAGCTTTGTTCCTAACTTTGGTTTATTTCTTTTTATAACTCAGTCATAGTATGGACTTCTTCAGGTCACGGGTATGTTTATTCATTCTGCTTGTACCATCGTGGGCCCACTCCTGGGCACAGAGATGCTGAGTTCCTGATTATAGATTGAATTCAATGAAATGTTTTTATTAAATATATTTTTTCATTCTTTGAAAACGTTTGGTTGTAGTGATTTGTTTAAAGTTTAGGTACCTGTTTGAGGGTGAATAATTGGGAAACATTTTAGATTAAAATTGTTGAGACATGCCACAAAATTTGCCCATTTCATCATAATCAAGGCAGAATTTAAGATGCTTCCCATAAAAGAAGGAGACCGTAAGATAATCCTAATTAGATGGTATAAAAATGTCAGCCTGAAATGATACCAATTATTTTTTCCTGAAGCATAACTAATACCTCAAAACAAAATACAGTCCATTCTCATTTAAAATCCCATTAGAATTATTACAGATAAAATCTCAGTGATTATAATAATTGCCATAAATTTCTACTTGATCAGGATACTACTATTTTATATTATACAGCATCAGATAATGTAAACAAAACCAACTGGTAGAATATATTATAAAGGAAATATGCAATCTAGGAAATAAAATTTTAGAGATGTGTTTCTCTAGAGTACACTATCTGGTTCATTGTCCTTCTTTTATTTGTAAGAGATAGACGGCTCAGAGTGGGTGAGCAGCTTAATGCCTCACAAGTACTTGCTATCAGAGTTAGAAAGATAAGTTTATTGTCCTAATATCTGATTTTATAAACTACTATGCCAAATTATGTTTTACTATGTATCATCATATTTCACTATCTCAAGTTCACTAATAGTATTTAAGGCAAGAGCTATATTCTACTCTTTTTCTTGTATTATTTATAATGATTATCTTTGGTTTGCTATGAGAATTTATTAAAAACAAACAATAACAGGGATGTCTGAGTGTAATCCAAAGACACTCTCACTGGAGTAATTGCATTCTGAGGGGAGCTCTGTGTAGACTGTTCCGTGAAGAGTAGACTGAGTGGGGACTTCTTTTTCCAGCAGTAGGGTGGAGGCCTTCATAGATCCTCCCATGAAAAAATGGAAAATGTTGGCTAAAACACTTAGCAGTTGCTTTGATGAAGTTGCAAGAAAGTTAGGATTATCAAGAAGCAAAAAAAGTAAATAAATAAAAAATAAAAAATAGAGCCATATTGGAGAAAGCACTACTCAAGTCAGTTTCCGAGTTGAGGGTCTTTGTGGAACCTGAGTGAACCTGCCAGGCACAGGAGAACAGGAACCAGGCCCAGAACCCATCCAGCCTGGGCGTCTGGTACAGAGTACCCTCAAAGCCCACGTAGAACATGGGTCGACTAGAATATCACCCCTTCCCCTAATGTCCTCACCTCCTGTAAGGCACTAAAAAAGTGAGTCACCTCGGCCCAGGCTAAAGGGAGGAAATAGCTCTAGAGATTTCATAACCAGATCTGTTGCCGAAATATATGTCCTCTGGGTGGTGTGAGAAAATTTTTAAATGAGAATTTCGTTTAAAATGGGTTCTAGGTCGGTAGTTCCTTTATATGGGCAAGCAGAAGCTATTGCTAATACTTTATCTGGCAGAACCTACCTTCAAACCAGGCCTCAAAGACTTGCTACAGATAAGTGTCTACAGAATGTGAGCTTATGAAACACACATGTGCATGCACACACAATACACAACACATGCAGGAAAAAAGGTTCCAGGAACAAGATTCAGCAGAGGTCATTCAGAGAGACAAAAAGGTCAGCTCAGCAAAGGCTTCCGGTGTCGCAATTATGAGACTTACAGCACAGGCTTACCTTACAATACTAGTTTAACTAATAACCTTTTGCCGTAATGGCTCTGCCTTTTATATCTTTTCTTGCCCTACTACAGTGTGTAAATATTTTTAATGGCTGCACCATATTGTGGTTGTAGATGTGTTTGTGTATATGTGTGTCACGTTTGTATAAATTATGTGTGTGTATAATAAGCTCCCCATTGTTCTGCCTTTTAGGTGATCTTTTTAGTTTAAGATACTGCTTTCTGATGAACACCATTGTTGCCAAATCTTACATTTACCCATGATACTATTATTTTTTATTGAGGATGGGAGGAAATTCCTAGAGCTGGAATTTTGGGCTCCAGAAGTATGTAAATTTTAACACCTAGGGTAGGCGCTTTTGACCAATTATGACTGATAAAATGGGAAGTAAAAATTTTGAGAATAAGCACAAAATAAAAGTGTGCCAGATAAATGTGGAGCAAATACTATTGGAAAATTCACGAGTTTGTGCTTTGGTGCATGGCTGACATTCAACTTCCTACATTTAATGGAGGACAGAGCTCAAGACAAACACAAGACCCATTTTTGTCTTTGTTTGTTTTGTGGTTGTCATTATTTCAATTGTAGAAGAGTGAGAAGGTTGTAGTTCCTTTTTTGTTAATATAGTCCTCCGTCAGAGTAAAAAAATGGACATTGGAGACCCGCAAGGGATGAACAGTCAGAATAAGTTGTAAAATACAGATTTTTAATCAGCTATTTGCTGCATGTACATAATCCTGTGTTGTGCTCTGTTGTGTGGAAACAGAACAGAAAGGCCTGTGCCATTCCGATTTGGCGTGTTGGTCATGTCATGGCTCATGTCTCCTGCCCTAGAAGACCAATTTTAATCTGTGAGAATGTTGGGGGAGATTTTGCCTCGAGTGCCTAGAAATCGGAGTGTTGCTGATTAACCCTAAACAGTGACTGTGGGTTTTCTAGGCAAGTTACTGAAACCCCCCGGGGCCTCAGTGGTCCGGATGCTGCCGGTGAGCCAGGAAGCCGGGCCATTGCTGTCCGGGTGCCAGCACTGATTCCCTTTCCAGTCAGCTAACTGCTCCCCGTGCTGCAGTCTGGACTGGGACTCCACATTCGTACTTAAAGAGCCCTTTATCTCTCCTACTTCTCATAGTCATTTTGAGTTATTATACTTTGCGCCTGCCATATCAATTCTTTCAAAATAACATCTTTCCAACTTCGAGAGTACTTAGAGTTAAGCACATGTCTGAGTGTGAAGACAATGATGGCATTTAACAATGCCATTTCTGCTGTGTGAGCTCGTGTATTTATGCCCTCATCATCTCCAGTGGCCCGGGCTCCATCATAGACCATTTCACAGGCAGGAGAAGATTGATGGGCTCCCTCCGTTTTGAGGTTGATGCTTATCTGCATCGTAAATCCACAGTCAGCTGGCAAGCCATCGTGGAAAGACTCCTGACCAGTCATACATACGTGTCGGGTCGACCCTGAGAAGGGCTTATCTGATCAGAGAATGTCACTGCATTCTGTCATCCTTCCTATCACTCTTGCTTTGTTTTAACAAGAGCCACTGAGCAAACAGTAAAGTCTTCCGCACTCCGAAACTGGAATGAGGAGAGAAACCTTATTGTCTGCTTTAATCTTAGGTGACGAACCAGCATGGACACACAGCTGAAACGGCACAGGTAGTGTCCGTCCAGCCGTGCCAGTTCCCAGTGCTTCCGCTCTCACCTGTTACATCTGGTAATGCTTCCTCGGTGGCCCTTCGGAACACACAGGGCCACCCCCGCCCCGGGCTGGAGGAAAGGGTTCTCCTGGAGAACAAAGTACTCATGTGGGAGGGGGGGCACAGAATTGGTTTACTGCAGTGTAGACGTAAAGCAGAGTTTATTCTGGTGTTATTATGTATTAATTATTGTATTGTTTTCCATATGAACAACCCCCCCCACATACATGTGCAGATTTATTTTTTAAACAATTACTTATTTAAAACAATAACAACAATGAGCATTAGAGTGCAGCCTCTTTGTACCCTGAAACAGCCTGGCAGTTCCTCCAAATGTTAAACACAGAGGTTACCATATGGCCCAGCAACCCAAATTCTGTATAGGGTCTATATTGAAAAGAACTGGGAACTTATGTCCACGCAAAACTTGTACATGGCTTTTATAGTTGCGTTGTTTATAATAGCCAAAAAGGGGACATACCCAAATGTTCATCAGCTGATAAAGAGACAGACTGAATGTGGCAGGTACACAGTTTGACATCTGTCTGGCCACACGAAGAAACGAAGGGCTGACGCCTGCCACCACAGGCCTGAGCTCTAAAGACACTATGCGAAGTGAAAGGACCCAGACGCATGACACCGCAGACAGGGCCTCCGGCTGACACCCCGGGAATCTCTGAGCTAGCTGGATCCGACTAACCTCGAAGCATATTTAATGGAGTCAAGATCATTTAAACTAGGGAATCAGTTACAGAGTGGAAGGAAAAGAAAGGATCAATACAATCTCCTTAGATAGCCTTAAAATACAGTGAGTTGGAGGATTATATCACAAAGATGGGAAGGCTCCTCAAAGATGGCTAATTAAAGTTCCCTTGTGCCTTATTCATCAACCATTTAAAAATACGCATGCAGCGACTGTGGATCCTTTGTTAGTTGGCTTACCTCTTACAGTTTGGTCTCCATAGAACATGCTGTTTCAGGCTGCATTGCAGACACAGCGCAGTTACTAACGGAGCCTTCCCGACTTATGCGTGTGGAAGAGCTCCAGGTAAACACGGTACCGATGGCTCCGGGTGAGCTATTATTACCTTTAAAATTCGTTCCTTCATTTTTTTAATGTCCCTTGCCATCCTGTACTCCAAAACCTCTCACAGGTTATTGTAGGAAAATAATTAAGGAGCTGAATTATTTTGGTTTTGTTTTTTAGACCAAGAGACCACCCCGAAATAGTAGATTGTTATAAAATTCATTTGCTATTTAGGAGCTAAAAGATATTCAATTCTTGAACTGGAAAGGGATATGATTTTAATTTCTTTATAAAAATATTGCATGGTCTTTCCCCAAACATCTGGAGGAGATGGTTGTGCCGGAAGTGAAATTCAGTGGAATACTTCCTTCCTAGCCGTCCGCTCCAGGTGAAGCTCCAGCACATACGGGGCACTGCACGCACACGTACCGGACTGTCCTTTCTGCTTCAGAACACGCACCGTTTGTCCTTCGCACAGGAACTCATCGTCAGGCAGGGCCTAGTTTAAAGTCTAATTTAGATTCTCTTTCTCTGCGTTATCCCTTATACTTTAGCGAGGATCCAAAGGAATGTCCCCTTCTTCCTTCCGGCTGAGACCCTGGGAATTTGATTTCTTCCTTTTCTTCATCTTACCCTACTCCCAGACTTTGCTGCTGCCCAATTCTTGAAGCAGGAAACATCAAACTCCCTGCCCCATCTCCACCACGGTGTTTCTAACTGGGGGGAGGGCTCCCTGTGCCCGCACCACAGGGCGGCAGGGGAAGGTGTAACTCTAAGTGTGCCTCTCTCTCACTACAACCTCCCATTGTTTTCAACTGTTTCTCACTCCGACTCCACCCACGAGTACTCTGTTATCATTAGAGACTCCCAAGTGTCAGTTTCTCTCATTTTCTTCCGTTATATCCTCTCCAAATCTCATTCTTTTCTTTTCTTTTTCACCAAACTATATATTTATTTATATGTAAATTAGAAAGTTAATGTTTAATATTTCTTAGAAAGGACCTTTTAAACCACCAGACATTCTAGATGCTTTAACTGTTGTCTAGATGCTTTAAGCACTTCAAAAAGTTCTTGCATGAAAACATGGACTTGGGGAGAGTAGTGAGGGAAAATGGGGGCAACTGCACTTGAATAACAATAAAAAACAAACAAACATGGACTTGATCTTTGTAAGCCCCTGATGGGAATAAGCAGTACCTCCTGAACTGATCAGAACTTCCTCCAGAATTATTTAACTCATTAAAAGGAAAATAAATATCTACTTCAGAATATATTCTGAGACTCAAATACTAGTGTTCTAAATTCAATCAAGAAATATGAATCCCAAGACAAAGAAGTACCTAAGTATGATAACATCAAGTTATAAATTATCATTTTCTCACCACCGCCTTGAAATAAAAGTTTAAAAAAATGAACCTACTTGAAAATGAATCTATAAAATACCCACCAGTCAATCATGGGACAGTATTTCATCAAAATGTCCATAGATCATTTCTTTTAGGTATAGGTGAGTATCTTGCAAGTTATCACACAAGGAACATTTTAATAGTTGTCAGACCTCATTATTTTCTGATCAAACCTTATGGTTATCAGGCCTTATGGTTGACCTCTGGTCAATCCTTGGATTTCTTTATTACCAGAACCCTTTTTCTCTCTTGTTTTTCTCTTGTAGATGGTAAATCCTTAAGCCTGGTTCTCAAAGTCTCTCTTCTTCACTCTCATTTCCACTCTAGAATATTCCTCAATTAGATGGCATTGCTTTATATTTCAATTAGTTCATCTCATCTGGGTCCTCAGCAGCATAAAAGTATTATCAAGGAATCCTTAATTTTTTTTCTTCCCTTCCTTTCAAAGGTCTGTTTTTCACCACTCACCATAGGCCTCCACCCCACCAAGGTAATTAAGCATGAATATCCTCACGTTTAGGATTAGGATTCGGGGGCTCCTAATTCTTTGCTGCTCCTGTCACCCCAAGAGGCCCACTTTATGTGACGACAAGCACTCTGACAAAATGCGCCAGGAGAGCTGTTTTGTTTGTTTGCTTATTTGACTGTTGGGTTTGGTCTTGTATCCCAGAGAGGGAAGCATGTTCAGCAGGAGACATGCTCTTTCTCTGCCACGGAGATGAAAGGTTCCAGCTCCCAGCTACTCTCCTGGCTGCTTAGAGCACAGAGGGGCTCCAGTTCAGTCAGCGGTGACCGCCAGTGCCCGGGACGGGGAGAAGACATTCCCGGTGGTGTTTGTCGGTCCTGCTTAATTATGATTTTTGATTACCAAAGGAATCCAGCAACAGCACTTGCGTTTCTCACAGAGTTTGCCGTGATCGTGTTAAGTTATGGGTGCTAGGCGGTCAGGAGAGGGAGGGTTTCGTGCATAGTAGCCCCAGATGCGTGCTCAGGATTCTGACGGTTACCAAGAACAACGGAAGTGGAGGCAATGGTACTGTATAATTGGAATTTGCTAGGGGAGTAGATCTGCAATGCCCTCCCCCCTCCCCCCTAAAAAAGGTAATGTGGTGATGGATGTGTTGATTAACTAGATGGAGGAATCATTTCACAATGTCTGCGTCTATCAAATCGCCACGATGTGCGCTTTCACCGGCAGGGGTGTCCCGCCTTTCGGCGTCTCTGGGCCACGCTGGAAGAAGAGTTGTCTTGGCCACGCATTAAATACATTGCGACACAATCACACACAAAAAAATCTTGTAATGTAAGTAGATTTATGATTGTGTGTTGGGCCACATTCACAGCCACCCTGGGCTGCGGGTTGGACACCCCTGAATAGTATTGCCCATGATACCTCAGTTAAGCTGGAAAAAGGGAATAGAAACAAGGTTTTAAGTATTAAAAACATAAACTTTATTTAATTTACATTCTAGGACTGAACAGTCCTAGCGACTTAGTTTATGAGACTTTGGAAACTTTTCAAAACTTTGTATTTTCCCCATCTTCCTATTTTTCCTTGTTGCACAAATAAAAAGCAATGAGACGATCTCTGTGGGACTCCAGGCAATTCCTGTGTCAGAAGGAAACCGTGACGTTGTAATGGCCTCAGATGACTGGACCTGTGCAAATGACCTGTGGTAACAATAACAGAAGAAGCAAGGGAAGGCTTCTGAAATCCTTTTTACTTGAAAAGGAGGAACAGAAAAAAATGTGCTCCTATCAGCACTTTGGGTAGTAGTACAGGCAAACGCTCTAAAGTTCCTTCCCCGAAGGTCTCAGCCTTTTTGTGTCCCCCTCCAGTCACCTTCCTGGACCTCCGTGGGGCCCTCGGTCGTCTGAGGTCAGAGAGGTCATTCTCCCCACTACTGGCTGAGGTGGGGGGAGTGGCATTACTTCCAGTTCTCAGTGCCGGGATTGTGTCAGAAAGGGAAGTGTCACATTGGGCCTCAGTTGGGCCGCCAGTGTGTTCCTTCCAGAGTTATTGTCCGCACGATAGTTTTATGTACAGAATATTGCTTTTCTTAAGCTTCACTTACATTTTTGATCAAAAAGGTGCATTTTTTCCACTGATGTGGATAAGCAACTGCTGTAGTTAGTGTTGATTTCATGGCAAATGCATTTTATATGTCAAAACCACCATAAAAGCAGGGTTTGTTGCTCCCCACTTTAGAATTTTCCTGTGGCACCCATCATCTTGGTCATTTTATTCCACCTGTGAGTTTCCGGGGAACATAAAATGATGTAAAACACATTGCAGTGTGTACGGTTGGAAAACAAGTTGTTTGAATACTGGATATGGAGCCTGCCGTGTATATGACCTTGAGCAAGATACTCTACTCCCCCTGCCCCCCATGAGCCTCCGTTTCTTCATCTGTGTGTTAGGTAACGACATCACACGGATATTACTAGGGTTAAGTGATGCATTTTACGTGAAGGGTCTAGCATGGGCCAGTTTCCTAGTAGATGTGTAATACACAGGGGTCCCCTTTCCTGGTCTTGATCTTCTTTCTTCCTGTCCTGCATGGTACATGACACCTGTCTTGGTTATCTACAATACAGCATCGGTGCTTACCTCCCAGGAGTAAAATGTAATTGAGCAATGAAATACAGGCAAGGCATTTGCTTCTGAAATGGTGGAGATAGCTCATTTTTTCTATTTGGGAGCTTGTATTCTACAAATAATGTCTTATTCAGCATACTTTTTCAGGACTTTATTGAAACTTGGATTCCTTACTCAACATACTTTATGCAAAACACAACTGTTGTTTGTTCCTAAGTGCTTTGTACTTAGAATTCACTTGCAAAGAAATATGATCTTTTTTTGTTTGTTCATTTGTTTACGTATCTATTCATTTAACAAATATTCACTGAGTATTCATTACATGCCAGAAACTGTGTTAAGCACAAGGGATACATCCATGCACAAAATAGTATTGTTGTTAATAATTGTGTGCTTGGTGAGGGTTGAGTCCAAAAACATGATTCTTTACTTGAAGGGGTTTGTTGCCTGGGTTTCCCTTCTGGGTCCCTACCTGTGAGCAGTAGAATGTCACCACCAGTCCTGGTTTGCTTGATCCAACTGTGATTGTAAGTTATTTGAGTGTGAGGAAAAGTATTTGACCTTTGTTTTCTTCTTTATTGAGTACCCAGCCCCAGGCTTAGAGCTAGTCCCTCGTTACAAGTGCGTCAGTAGTGTTTGTAGCAGCCGCAACATAAATCACAGCGACAGCTCGTGCTTTAAGCCCAGGCACGTGCTGCCTGGGCCATTGTGGCTCGGTTGGTTGGGTGTTGTTCCTATAGTGAAGGGTTGCTGGTTTGATTCCCAGTCGGGGCACATGCCAGGGTTATGGATTCGATCTCCAGTCGGGGATGTGTAAAAGGCAACTAATCGATGTTTCTCTCACATTGATGTTTCTCTCCCCCTCCCGTCCCCTCGCTCTAAAAATAAATAGGTCAGAATCTTAAAAAAAAAAAAAAGAGTAGACATTTGCCAAAGAACTTAATGTACAAGAACTCCACTGGCAAGGTGACTCCTGTGAATTCGGGTAATTTCTAGACCATCCAGCTGGCTCTTAGAGTCAGTTAAAGACTGTATTTATTGATGAAGTAAGGAATTCCATATTTATTATACTGAGTGCATTTTCACAATACTCAGAAAGATTTTATGAAGCAAAATATTTGCTGCAAAGAAAAATTCACCTTTACGGTGGTTCTTTTCTGTAGGGAAAGGCCAACTTTAAATCCAGAACCCATTAAAAAGTGTCATGAGGATCGTGCATTCTGTGGCTCAACAGAAGCAACCATCAAATTCTGTGCTGTTCCTATCTCAGGACTTGACACAGAGCATTCATGATTTTAATATCTCTACATTTAATGATGATTATTTTTAATTGAAAATTTAAGAGTGGATAAAGGCTAATTATTTCATCATGCTGTGTTCTCAACAGTTTTCTAATCTCTAAACTTTTCCCAGCAATAATACTGCCCCCAAATAAGACAGACATATTTTGATTGGTCTGATTAATGATAGACTGGCATAATGTTGCCTAAAGTAGCAAGAAAAACCTTTTGAGTTGGAGTTTTTGTTTCTTAGTTTTTGTTCCAGTGAAGTTGCGTGTATGTCCAGTAGATTTTGACCTGCTTGGGGACTCTCCAGGGAGTGTCAGCCGGCATCCATCTCAGATGCACTAGGTGTCAGACGCTGTCCCGAGTGCCCTTGGGTCCATCACCTTACTTAACGTCACCGCAAGTCTTTCACAGAGTTCATTGCAATCTGTGTTTTTCATTCGCTGAGGCTCAGAACATTTAAATAATTTTATCACATTTATTAAGTAGCAATCTGGGGTCTGGCAGAGATTTTTTTGATTCTTCCTGCTGTCTGCAGACCTCTCAGTGAGAACACGTTTCCATTTATTTCTGTGGCTTTGGTGTTTTTATTTTAGTTCTATTAAATGACGTCAAGTTCTAATTGGGAAAAATCCAGGAATAAGTAAGTTTAGGAACTAATTATAAGTGGGTGTGTTCTTAAAGCAGGGACTCACCTGCGAGCGCTAAGGTGCTGTCATCTCCGTAGTCGTCGGTGGCCGGGGTGCCCTTGCCACTCGTCCAAGGGAGCCTGTCAAACCAGGGTCTTCATTGTTAGAGAGAGGAAATGTGACTGGGGCGTTTCTGCCCCTCCTTCCTGCGGAATGTATGTTCTCCTTGCGATCCGCAGGTCAGTTTCCCTTTTTCTCCAGCCATCCGTCATCACTCAGCATTTTCTCTCGTGCCCATCACCTCTGCTGGCCGAGACCAGACAGTAAGCGTGATGAGTGACGGGCAGGGAGCGGCCCCGGCCCTTTCTGTGCTCTGCTCAGGATCGAACAGCTTGTTCCGCAGGAGTGTTCGTGACAGCAGCTCCCAGGCTCCTTGGTTATGGGGAGGCGTGGAAGGGCCAGCGAGGCTGGTTTCTCACCCGGAATGTTGACGTGCTGGAATAAATCTGAGGGGACGGAGCCTCACAGACTCCGTGGGCTTTGGCCACAGCCTTTACGTTTGGTTGTGGCAGCTTGATTTTCGAGAACCTTTTCACTGGGTTGGTGCTCTCTATCCGTAACTTAGTAAGCCGGATTAGAACTTGTGGTCTGTGGAGAGGAAGTCGTATCAAATGCAGAGTAGGTGGCACTGGGTAGCAGGACTGGAATAATATACGAAGTTCTTGTACGTGGAATTTTGTTGGGCTTCAGGTTGGTGGGAGAGGCTCTTTTTTTCGTATTTCTGCCTAAGCTTTACTTTTTACTGTGTAACTCTGAAAATCAGTAATCGTCTGTCTTGTAGCTAACAAGGATTCAGAACAAAAGACTGGAGGTGGGTTAATCAGGTCTGTATTTAATTATTCAATATTTAAAATCACAGAACACCAGAATTTATAGAACCCACTGGAAATTATGTAGTCCTTAAAAAGATATGCTCATATGAGTAGGTTAAGGCATTATGTTTTGTGTAGATTTATTTATTTCTTAGTAAATTATTTATGTTTTTCCTAGAGTGCGGAATGTAACCTGGTGTCTTCTATACACACACAGCCATTTCCTGGGAGAGTCAGTTCTTGATTTTATGATCTTAGGAGACGTATGGATAAAGGAGATGTATTCACTCTATTCTTATTTTCCTTGTATGTGACCACACCACATGAGCCTTTTAGGAATATTTTTACTAAAGGAGTAATATTTGCGGTAGTCTTAATGTTCTCCTTTTGTTTTCCTTTAACTCAGCTAAACCGCTGATGTAGCAGAACATTAGTATCACTGATGCAGATACGGTGCTATAAAATGGATTTCTTTCAGATGAGAAAAAATAGCTCATGATTTTGAATTAAAAGCTGTACATGCCATTATATTTTCTGTTTTTCTTAACACAACACGCTCCGATTAGTCAGTGGAAACAAGTAATCCAAGTGGGATTTGTCTAGACTCTGAGGCCTCCCGGAAGGCTTGATGATCTGGGGTATGGATTTCTGAGGCTTCACGTGTTTTTATCAGTCAATTTCCGAGATGCCTCAGAGACCATTAAGATAGATAATAAATCAGGTGAGATTAGGTTGTGTTTGGTATCGTGCAAAGAACTATAATTAGAAAGAAAATGTTTAATTTAGGAAAAAGAAACAAAGCATTGTAAGTGTAGTTTGTTAAGGTTTTGAGGCAGCCCCTTGTAGGGCATGCATCCTTCCTCTCAGTTGTGAAACCGTTTAGAAGTAACAGAAGGTAGAGGAAGGATGAAATATTACCTTTATGTTGATATAAGCTAGATGGAATGATGTAGTCCAGTTTGAGAGTCAAATGATTTTTCTGAATGGACAGCAGAATTAATCAGATTTAGGAATGAGGGTGGGAGGTGGGGTGGGTGGGGCAGGGGGAAGTGGTGGTGAGAACATGGAGACAATAAAAAATTAAAAAAGAAAGCCTTCTTAAAAAAAAAAAACAGATTTACTAACCCACGTCCTGTGAAGGTGCTGGACTACTTTGTCCTTCTCTGGACCAGGCAGGATCTTTACTGCTAAACTTAGCAATACTCAGCCTGCATGCACTCTGGTTTCTAAAGCGGAGGAGCGGGGTTGGCCAAGCAAGCACGCCCAGCTGCTTCTCCTCCGTTTTATCAGAGGAGTTATTTCACTTTCCCTGCAGTGGGTAAAACATGGAGAAAGGTCAGGGATTCCATTAATTGAGCTTCATTTTAATGGAAAGAAACATGGGACTTGGGGGTGAAGGGAGAGCGTTTCTCCCAACATCCTGAGATAGACATTTCCCACATTCCACGCTCTCTGAAATTGGAGTGTACCTGAAATCAGCGGCACCTTAATGGCCATCTGTGGACTGGAAGACGGCCCTGACGTGTGTCCGCCTCAGTGTGTGGGAGTTGAGTGGTATTCCTCATGCCGTGACCCTTCAGTTAATGAGCCTCTCACCGAACGTTTGGAAAGAGTGTGAGTCTTGCTTGGTGTGGGAACGTGTTTTCTTGAGACTTCCTGAGAGCACCAAGAACGTATCAACGTACTAAACTTTGCAGCGTGACTGTCAGCGCGTGAGAGAAAATCCTGGATGCGCTTCTTGCAGAAACTCACTGACTGTCTTTAGAAAACAAGGATATTGACAACTCTGGGTCACTCAAAAGGGCTGGGCTCTTGAGTATGACATAGTTTTAAGAATATCTTAATTTCTTTTTCCTATATCTCCTTATGACATGGGAGACTTGTGGCAAACATCTACTTATTTCAAAAGGAGATTTTCAGGAAGCGTTCTGTAGTTTAATTAGGGTGAAAACGCTCACTCATAGTTTATCGAGTGAGGAAGACTAGGTCAAGTCATTCAAAATAGTTTTCTATATGTTGAAGGCAACTGTTTTCAAAGATGGTCCTTCTTATGCCCCTGTAACATTTATCTATATATACTCAGTTCATTTTTTTGTAATGTTTCTAATATATACCTCGCTCTTTTTTTTTCCTGAAAGGGGGTCCTGATGACAACTTAATTGAAGGTGGAGGAACAAAATTTGTGTGCAAACCTGGAGCCAGAAATATTACCGTCATATTCCACCCATTACTAAGGTAATGTCAATCCTGTGTACTCAACTGAAGATCAATATTTTCATTATTGATGCTGATGTACTGCATGTCAATAGGTCAGTCAGTGCTGAAACAAGTCATTAAAAAAACAAAAGAAAAACTTGTTCCATTTCCTAGGGCCTCACTATCAAAGACAGTCCATAGAAGAAATAATGTCAACCCTACTAAGTAGCTACTTTTTCTCAGGAGTGCTGCTCCACGGATACTTCAGATTTCCTTTCCTCCTCCATGTCCCTGTCCCTGCCCACTCCCTTCCCCTATCTTTCTTTTTCCCTTCTTACGTATTTCAGGGGTTGGCAAGCTAGGGGCCACAGGAGAAGTCTAACCTGTCACCTGCTTTTGTAAATAAAATTTTATTGACACACAGTCATGCTTATCCATTTATGTATTGCCCATAGCTGCTTTTGTGCTACGATTACAGAATGGAATATTTGCAATGGACCCTGTATGGCCCACAAAGCCTAAAATACTTATTCTGTGGCCCAGAATTGCAGACCCATGACCTGTCACTAATTTACAGCAGTGACTCAGATGTGCTGGGGAATTGGCAGGTCTCTGCACAAACACGATTTACAAAACTGAAAGGCATTCTGGCCATCGACTACGTGTGTGGTTTTTATGGACTGAAGGACAGCTTGGCGGTGGCTAGAAAGACGTCCGTTGCAGTGCTGCAGTTGGTCGGGACGCTGCAATTGTGGGAAAACAGGAATCCATGGCACTTCCGTGTAAAAAACATTTAGGCCCCAGACACCTTGGAAAAGGTGCTTTTTGGGATGGCGGACAGGGATTTGTTCAGTGGATCTAAAGTTGCAGTTTTGCGAGATGAAAATGTTCTTGAGATCTGTTACATGCACATACAGTTAATACTGCTGAAGAGATTAAGACGAGCTTTTGACTAAAATAAAAAGGGTACTTGTTGGACACAGATATTCAATGTAATATTAATTGTATGTTTTCCTTGGTAATTGGTCAGTATATATTTTTGCTGAATTTTCGTATAATGGACAAGAAACACTTGGGTTCATTAAAAGTTAGATACCTGACCTGGCTGGTGTGGCTCAGTGGATTGAGCGCTGGCCCAAAGGGTTGCAGGTTCAATTCCCAGTCAGGGCACATGCCTGAGTTGCAGGCCAGGTCCCCAGCAGGGGGTGCTCAAGAGGCAACCACACATTGATGTTTCTCTCCCTCTCCTTCTGTCTCTCTTCCCTTCTCTCTAAAAATAAATAAATGAATTTAAAAAAGTTAGATACGTCATATCACCATGCTAACTTTCTCAGATAACTTCTATAACATTTGAGGCATTTGGGTTAACAGTTAAGCAGATGCTACCGAATTGACCAGAGATAATACTGTGTGTGCTTTTTCAAAACGTAAGCGGGTTATTACTGGAATTACCTTGCCATCTCATTAGCCAAGACTTAGTAAATTGATATCATTAGAATTAATTCAATTCTAATCTCTTAAGCAGTTTTTAACAATTGTACTGGAATACCTTACCCAGTTAGGTTTAAATGCAAAAGCTCAAATGTATAAATTCAACAACAATGATTCTCACTGTCACACAATGAAAAATAAGAGATTCTAAAAGAAATGTCTAACCTTTTAAGGAATTATTTTAGCAAACATTTATAGGAAATAAATTTACATAATTTAAGAATCATTGAATTAAGAGAATTAAGACAATTCTAAATTTGATTTTATATACATATGAAATAGGTAAATTACAATGTACAGAATTTCTACATTAAGTAGCAATTCTCATATATCAACTGACTTTGGTAATTAATTGAGTATCCACTCTCTCTCCAATTACAATTGATTTCTTATTAGGGTTGCTAATTGTTAGGAGAATGGGAAAATACCTTAATCGTTATAGGCATCTTCTAACCTAGAGTAACGCCATACTTCACTGCAAAGCTATGTTATTGCTTGGATAAATGGAATCCTTAGGCTTACATTTGTTCCTAAGTATAGAAGAAAGAAATGCTTTGGAAGTTTTTTGGCAGTGTTGTTAATAAACACTTTTCAAGAGATTTTTTTTCCATAAATGGTTTTTCATTTTAAATGCAAAGTTAGCTGAATAGAAAAAAATATACTATTTCATACTTACTAAAATGCAATTCTAGTAAAATACTGTTAGAACTTAATGTATTAAAGTTCTTGAAAATTACTGTTTAATATATGTATGCTGCTTTACTAGAGAAGTTTTTTTTTAAAAAATCCTTTCCTGGGGACCTGCTTGTTGATTTTAGAGAGAGAGGAAGGGAGGGAGTGAGAGAGAACACGGATGTGAGAGAAACATGGATCGGTCGCCTCTCATACGCGCCCCGACCAGGATCGAACCCACAGCCTTTGGTGTACGGGATGATGCTCAGCCAGCTGAGCCACCTGTCCGGGGCGAGAGTTGCTTTAAGGTTGGAGAACACTCCTACTAGTTTGCTCACTTGTTTGGTTTCTACTTTCATTCAGAATTTGAATTTATTATTGACTAGAACTGAAGAAAGTTTTGTTGCACGATTCAAAATAATTTATCGTCCATTCATTTCTGTGTAACTTATTCAAAGTCACAAGAATATTATGTGGTCTGCAAGGTAGGTTAACTCCTTTCCAAGCAGGTGATTATTACAGACCTTATTTTTTTAGTATGTATTTGTGTGTGTATGCATTTATTTAATTGAATTTATTCGGGTGACACCGGCTTACAAAACCATGCAGGCTTCAAGTGCACAACTCAGCAGAGGGTCACCCGCACACTGCACTGTGCACCCATTGCCCCGAGCAGTCTCTCTCCCAGTCCCGATGCCCCCCACTCTGCCCACCTCCACCTGCCCTGGCCCCCCTCCCTGGCTGTCACCACACTGGTGTCTGTGTCTGTGTGTTATGTGTGGTTTTTTGCTTAGTCCCTTCACCTTCTTTCATCCGGTCCCCCAACCTCCCTCCCTCTGACAGCTGCCAGTCTGTTCCACGTATCCATGCCTCTGTTCCTGTTTTGTTCGTCAGTTCATTTTGTTCATCAGATTCCATACATAAGTGAGATCATATGGTATTTTTCTTTCTCTGACTGACTTGCTTCACATAGCATAATAATCTCCAGGTTCATCCATGCTGTTGCAAAAGGTAAGATTTCTTTTTTTTTTCCTACGGTCAAGTAGTATTTCTTTGTATAAATGGACCACAGCTTTTTTATCCACTCATCTACTGACGTGCACTTGGGCTGCTTCCAGATCTTGGTTATTGTCAGTAACACCGCAGTGAACATGGGAGCGCCTATATTCTTTGTAAGCTTTATAGACTTTAAATTAGCCTTTGACTCAAACTGCACCCGTCTTCTCAAACGATTATAGAGTTTTAAGCTATAACTTACATGAGCTAATGGAACTTCAGATGACAAGATGTTTCAGTGTATTTTTTACTTTGGTTTTTACACTTTAGCACTTGCCGATTATTGGATTTATTTCTTTAAAGTTGGGAAGTTTACTTTCTGTAATGAGAATCAAGGCGCATTATCATACTAGTGTATTTCATTTTTCCTATTATCATTTCATTTCTCCTGTAGCCATTTATTTATTTGTGCTCAAGAAACGAAATGTTTGTTAAATACTTGCAATGTGCATTCTCTAAGTTAGATATGGACTCTTGTTTAGAAACAGTCATTCTTTTTGTTATGAGCTTATTGCAATATATATAGGTATAGGAGTATTTTTCACCCTTTTGTTCTTTGCCTTTTTTTCACGCTAGTTTCAAGTGAAAGTGACTTAGCATTTTATTACTCAAACGGTTCAGATGTAGGTTCCGTCACTTCACTTTTGTTCATTGGTTATCTACTGAGCTCTGATTCTATGCTAGGTCCTGAGGACACAAAAAAAGAAGAAGGGGGCATTTTTGCCTACTCACTTGGTGGCTGCATTGGTGGTAAAAATTGAGAAGTCGGAAACCACTGATCGTGGGAGAGGGGGTCGATGAGTGTGGGGTCTCCCATTCCAAGTCTGTAAATCAGGACCGCTGTCTGGAAACCAGCTGGGCATTACTGAGCGATCACACAGGCCATCACCAAGTAGCCCCGGTGTTTCTGCTTGGGTTGAGTGACTCATCTTTTTTCCATCCCAATTTTTCCAACTCGTTTTCTAGTTAATTATAATAATTATTCTTTATTGATAACTTACATCATATTAAACATAGGGTCAGAAGGAACTTACCACAAGCTGACTTTTCTCACAGCCAGCACTGTTCCAACATCTTTGTTTCCTTACACCCTTTCAGCGAACTCGCCAGTATGCTTCCTGGGGAGGAAGAAACCGGCCCAGTGTGTAGCAGGGCCTCATTTCCCCTTCGCTCCTCTCCTGTGTCTAGCAGCACTGACCTCTGTCCTCCAGAGGCTTCTGCGGTGGCTCTTCCACTCTTGATTTATTAAAAGCGTTCTTTTCATGGCTTTCATTCAGCTGGCAGCGCTTCTTTGCAGCCTGAGGTCGGCCCCATTGAAAGCTGAGCCGCCTGCTGAGAGCACCACGGGGCGCATCCCCGTTGTGCCATTTTCTGTGTTCTCAGCATCGTTCCTACTGTCCTCACGTGGAGTCACTGCCCGGCCCTGCGCTCTGGGACCCTGGCAGAGTCCTCTCTGTGCTCCGCGCGCAGCCACAGCCATCCCACGCCTAGGAAGTCGTGCAGGCTCTTCACCACCCGTTAACTCTGCCGGCCCCTTGCTTTGTTGATTTGAGGCTTTTCCGTACTATTTTCTCTTTTTGGTTAAGAAACCAGGTAGTTGTCTCCGAGTGTGAAGTTTTAGAAAATTGGGTATAGTTATTATCCTGGCTTCACTCTTATCCTGAAAAGGCGTTGTGTGCAACTAAACCCTTAATGTAAGATTTGGATGGTAAGAGGTCATCGATCAGTTTTTCTCCTTGTGGGTCTAAATGAAAAAAAAAATTGAAATAAATACGCCTCTAGCCATGCCAGGGTAGACTCTGAAATACTTTCACCAGTATACAGGCTCCGAAAACCACAGGAGTGGTGCCTTCCCCCGCGACACGCTCACTGTTTTTGTAGCTTTCTCTGCCAACATTCGAGAGGATGGGTGGAGCCACAGTGAGAAATGGAATTTATCTCAGAGGCCTTGAATCTGCAGAACGAAAGGAAGAAATGTTAATGTTGAAATTTGAGTGGCACATTTTTCTTCTTTTATCTAGGTTTCACATGAATTTAGAATTTTTACAAAAATTATTTCTGAATAATTACATTATGGTAATTATTAACCATGATCTAAATATAAATAAACCTTCACCAATGAAACACATTTTATTGAGGTATCAACCACAGTTTGACATAGTGTAACACTTTTTAATTACAATTACTATATGATGGCACCATTTCAGGAAACTTGAAATTATTTCGTGGCTGCTGTTTGGAGTTTTGGGGGGAGGGAGTGAGAATTTCCTTTTCCCTTTGTTCTTTTCATTTATTTATCATTATTCTTCATCCTCTAAAAGCAGAGAATATATTATGTCCTAGGTTTGTTGTTACAGTTCCTCCATGTAGCAGAAAATGATTGACAACAAAGTGTTCTTTTTTATATTTATTTTGTATTGTGTATTTTCCCCCTTACCATTCATCCCTCTTACCTCCCCTCCCCGGACTGCGCCCTCTTCCCACTACCCCCCGTGATCACCACACTGTTGTCAGTGTCCATGAGGGGGGGAAACAGAAAAGTGTGCTTTTAAAAACATAAATTCTTATAGCATCTACCTGAAGTATTCTGAACACACACAGTGCTGGCCCCATTTCTCTGTCTTACTGTGCTTGTGCTCTGGGCCAAGGAGCAAATGGGCGGGGGGAGGGAGGCGTGGAACGTAGCTGCGTTCACGCCGGGCCATGCCGCTGTCACCAGCTCCCACGCGTAGACTCTGGTCCCAGAGTGGGGTGATCAGAGACAGGACGGGGTCTGATGCGGCCACCTTTGCTTGAGAGGCAGGGATTCCAGGTCCCTGGAGCTGGGAGAAGCCTGGATCGAGGACACGCGCATTCAGGGAAGCCTTCGGTCTGCGTCCTCAAGTGGCGTCTTCTGCCGAGGGCACCAGCCCTGTTGGATTGGGGCCCCACCCTTAGGGTCTCTTTTAACGTCAGTTGTCTACTGTGGAGAACATACACTCAATTTTGCTTTTCCCACACACTCCAGACATTAATTTAGTAAGTGATTGATTTAGTCGTTCTTTCAGGAGCTGTTGTTTTGATGGAAAGGCATTTTGTACGTTGGATGGTAGAGAGGGTGGCCCACTGAAAGTGGGCTGGGGAGGTGGCGTAGGAATGATCATATTTACATTTTTGATATTTTTCTAAAGATTTTATTATCTTCAGAGGGGAAGGGAAGGAGAGAAGGAGAGAAATATCAATGTATGGTTGCTTCCTGTGCATTCCCTGCTGGGAACTGGCCTGCAACCCAGGCATGTGCCCTGACTGGGAATCGAACCGTGATCTCTTGGTTCACAGGCCCGCACTTAATCCACTAAGCTACACCAGCCAGGGCAGCATTTTTGATATTTTTCAGATCACCGTGAGTCTTAATTTTTTTATGTCTATAAATGAAAGAAGTTGGTCAGTCTGGATTTTTCTTTTTACCTTTCAAGCTTTATGAGTCTGTGACTGGGAAATGCTTTTATAATTGGGAACTCCAAAGGCTTGACATTTTAAAATCTCTAAGTCCAACTGACGGTGTAGTTTTTTCTTTTGCTTATTTGCTTCAACTAGTTTTTAAAAGGCATTTTTGGCTCTTCGGAGCAATAAGCGCTTTCCATGGATGCACTGCGTTCTTATGAGACAGTTGAAGCCCAGATGTTTGCTGTCTTGGGGTGACTTGGCAGCGGTAAGAGGCCGCAGACGCAGGCGATGATGGTGCCATTTAAAGTTGCGAAAGTGTCACTGATGCTTCCTCTGTCGAACACAACCTGAATACTGAATATCCGCGCTGGGAACACTTTCCACTCTTTATTATCAGCCACACGTCGTTAAAATTAGACAGCAATTAAGGCTTCCTGGGTAGAACAAAAAATGAAATATTTATTGGTCATTAAGGAGTAGGCTGGCATTTGGGTCATTTATTGAGTTGAAATTTTCTTGGCAACTGGGCTTTGGTGATGGACAGTAATCACTCTCGCTGAGTGTCTTTCTTAAGAACAAGTAATTGCAACCATGTAATCTAATCTTATTTGTAACTTCTAAAAGTTAATCTTGACAGATGCAGAAGCTGCCAGTTAGCAGTAGCATGGGGTGCTGTTTCAAAGTGACTTAAGGCCTGGTTGTAAAACAGCTTTGAAAGTTAAGAAGTGCTTGAAGTTTCGGGTCAGGAAGTAGCTGAAACCAAACCCAGGGGAGTGAAGGGCTCTACCATTGACTGTGCCATCAGCATAGTAAGTTATGTTTCTAAAACTGATATTCCAAACTCCATGGCCCTTGCAATTAATATTTTATTTTATGTTCTTGTTTTATTAATTACCGTACTCATCATTTCACATATTGACAACACTGGCAGATCAAAGGCATACAGAAATCATTGTTATAATTAAGCAAAATAAAAATCCATTGCTCGTGCATTTAACACAATTTATTGAGCTCGTACTTCGTGCCAGGTCTTTCCATCTGGTGACTAACGAGTCTCTGACCACATTGAATTTAGTCCAGTGGAAACTGGACAAGGAAGAGCCAATGGATACGCAAGGGAAGCGGTATCAGGTTTGTGAAGTATTTGTGAACAGCAGAGCAGAGTCAGGAGTTTGGTAACGACTGGTGGTGGTGATGTGGCCCACTGTTTTATATAGGCTGAGCTGGGAAGGACTTTCTGAGAACGTGACATTCTATTGGAAGGAGGGGACATTTTCAGGGAACAGTGAACAGTGAACGGAACTAGGGTGTCTGGTGCTGGGGTACAGCCTGGGGCCTCTGAGGAGGGAGCTTGTACACGGGGCCATTGAGGCAAATATTTCTCCTTTTTGTTTCAGCAACAAGGGGGGCATTATATTTAGATGATATGAAACTTTGGGGACTAGCTCTGAGACTTCCGAGGACTCTCGGAGGGCTTAGAGAGAGCCTTGCATGATGGCTGTCCGTCAGGGAAAGCTGCTTTTGAAGATTTGCCTTCCTGGACGTGGGAAGCCCTGTCCGTAATGGTGATGTTATTAGCACTTCTCTAATTACTACAGTGAAAACCCTCTGTCCCTCTTAACAATGATGTGTGCTGAAATGGCAAAGAAATCTTTGGTATAGACTGCTTAGAGACAGTATCCAGAGACACTGAGCAAATGTCACTATGCCATTAGCCGATCAAGAGGTTATCAGGGAGGTATCCTGTGTGACCTTCCAGATACGCGAGCATTTTTCAAGGGTAGTTGTGGCCGAGCTATAGGTCATCACGTTCTCCTAAACAAGTGTGTGGTGTGGCTTCGTGGGCTGCTTTGCAGAAGGCCTCTGTTTTCTGTTTGTTTTGTTCTTGTAATAAGCTTTGCCAAAAAATCTAACAGTTTTTCACAGAAAACCCTGGGATAATCACTTAACAACATATGAGCTATTTATATTGGTCTAAACCAGGTCTAGCACAAGAAGTCTTTTCAACGTTTTCTGGCACTTAACCCATATTAATAAATGAATACATGTGGTAACATCATTTTAGGGCTTCAGATCACCAAATCTTCATTCCCTCACCTTGCTGGATATCTGCTGCTTGTGACCTTTCCTTTCTCAAATGGTTTTCTGGCAGGACTTCCACAGCGAAGAGAGGACAGTAGTTCAGATGTATCTTCTGCACAGACGGGGTATCAGTTAATATTTGTTTAGAGAATGACTAGGCAACTTCTTAGAGTGCTTAGAGAATATTTGTTGACTTGTGGTGAATGTCTCATCCGATACGAATACAAGTGTAATGGAAAATTGTTTTTCCTTAGTAATATTGAAATAGATTAATCTTCCTTTCATATCTAAAATGGGATATTAGATGTTTTTTACATCTTTTTACCTCTGTCATAACTGGAAAGTGTTATAGGATAAAATGCAGAAATAAAAAGGTAAATTTAGAAATTTACTTTTATTATACTACTGATCCTAAACTATACCTTTGTAATTTGACTAGTTAAACAAAATATGAGGCTATTTATTAGAACTTCACATACTTTCATTTTTACCTTTTCTTTCTCTTAATAAGTGGTGATGGAAAAAAATACAATAAAAGGTAAATTTAAAAAAAAGCTTATGGATGCATAAAGTAACTTTTGCCTTTTTCTTCTATTATGAATAGTGGAATCACCTTCTGAAATGATAAAGTCTTTTCTAATAGAAGAAACCTTGCTTTAAAAGCCTTCTTATTTAGGCTCTTGTTCTGTTTCTGTTACATTTTCACTTTTATTCAAAAAGTGTACGATAGCCCCTGGGTCGTTTTTGAAAGTGTGTGTGTGGGTTTTGTTTTGAAAGAGGGATTTAAGTTTGATTATTTAGGGTACACGTGAATGTCACAAGCTGAAATAATTATTCTGCATTTCTTTGTCCAATATTTTTATCTTTGCGAAATGCACATAATTTGTCCCACCGTGTCAGTTTGATGTGCGCCGTGGTATTCGGAGGAATATTATTCTGTGCGTTCGCAAGGCTGTTATTTTTTTTACAGATACATGTTTGTCCTTAATGAGCTAAATCTTCTATGGACATTTTGAAAGATGCTGGTGATTAGATAGCCTAGCAAATAACATTGTATATCGTACATTATTCATGCACGAGAGGAAGTGTGGCTCCCCTGTTGCATTTTTATGAAACACAGCATTTTTCCCCTGTCCTCAGAATTATGAAAAATGGTGCCGTTTTCAGACCGTCTGACCTGTGAAGGCCTGTGGAGCACTTGAGTGGTGGAAGAGTTAGATTTCATGCCCCACGTTTGGATAACTGCTTTTGAATTTATATTACAATTGTTAAATGCTTTTAATCTTCGAACTAACGTTTGAAGATTAAGGGTTTTTTCTCACCTTTTTTTTCTCTTTTGTATTTTCAAAATACGATGTGTGATATATGGCTGAAAACTGATTGCAACTAACTGGCAATTGTTTTTATTACTGAGCGAAATGGAGAGCCACCCAAGCCTCCCATGTGCACATCAATGCACACCTTGCCGACGGTGTCCAAGAGGTGGGACCGGTCAGCCTAGTTGGACGTGTACAGGTCATTTCTTCTTCTTAACTAGTAGGAAGAGCTGAAAATGTGAGTGAGAAACATGAAAAACGAAGATTTGATACACATTTTCAAATATATGCATGTGTAACAGTGACAACACCTAAAGCAGTTTAGTATTTTGTTGTTTCGTAAATCTGGATTCCAACTCCACCGTTGGTGGGATGTTCATGAAATCTGACTCTACATAATGAGAATTTTCTAATGAGCAAGGCACTCCAAAGACAGGAAGGCTTCCTGTGGAAGACAGTATCCTTCCTGAAGGTGCTTCATCAGAAGCTGAATTCAAGATGCAGTTAACTAGATGCCGAATTGACAGGTCTACATTCTTTAAATGTATGATTGCAAGTCCCTCTAACTACAGTGCAAATTCAGAGCCGGGATAGATACGTTTTTCCTGTTGCTCCCTCATACCGTTTCATGCTTCAGTTTAATGCTGATGGTCATTGGCAGGACCGAGGAGTTTAGTTGACTTCCGCATTATTTCAGCTTCGGCTTTCTTTTCCCCAACCCCAGGGCGAGCGGGAAACTTGTGTCGTGGCTGTATCTGGAGCAGCTGTAGGAGTTCCTTCTATCCTCTGCCTTTTTCCCTCTCTGCTCCTGTTTGTATTTTTCTTTTTGTTTTTTCTGGTGTCAGTAACTGGTACATGGATATAAAATAAGTCAGTGACCCTTAAGCAACGTAAAAAATGACTTTTTTTCTGCTGTAAAAGCTACTGTGGAACTAAAACTAAATGTCCAAATAAACCTGAAATCATCATGAATGCTGCTGTGATTTTGACCTTGATTTTAGTAGACATTTTAGATGCAGGTTTTCTTATTATTAGTTAAAATTTATAATTATTAACTAACATTATTGGAAGCTTACATGTGAAAGACAGAGAAGATTCTTTTCAGTGCAAAGTGTTTACATAATTCGTACGCTGCTTTTTATGTATTCTGTACATGTATTTGCCTTGGACTGCAATAACCAAAATATGCTTATTCAGCATTCAATGAAATATGTTTATGTTCAGCCACAGGCCCATTTACATCTGATTCGAAACCTGAATTGATAATGTAATTTGGTATCAAAAATATCATAGTAATACCTAGAGGAAAAACACGATCTCCACCTCTAATAATTTTTATTCCTTCTGGTGTTGGCTGTGCATTGTTTCTCTGTGAAATTTGGAAGATTGTTTTACCCCTCCCCTGGCCCCGCAGAAAATGCACTCCCACTCCCGTTCACTGCGCGCTCCTCCTTGTGCTCTGCACACTTTGTGCCGGGGCTTCTGTGTGATACCAAGGGCTCGCTCTCAGTCTTTGTAAATTTTATTTTCAATAATTCTCATTGGAACATTTAATCATTACTACTGCCTCCTGTGTTTTTTTTATATTCAGTGCCCTAAGTGCCCTTAGTGAAATATTTTCTGTTTCGTGGTCAAGAAACCCCTTTCATTTTCCTTTTGTACTTAAAAACAAGCAAAAAGAAACCTTCAGCTAAGCAAGAATATTTTCTTGAGACTTTGTTATTTAATAAGAGAAAGGTGCGTCCCTTACAGTGCGTCGGCGCTGTCTGTAAATCACGAGGTTGCGGCGTATAATTGGCAGTCAGTAAAAACGTTTGGAGTAAATGAAGGATGGAATCATCATCAGTAAGTGGGTAGGTTGGTTGTAAAAGCACCAAATAAAGTTGGTGAATATTAAATAGTGTTTTAATAGGTCTTTGGAATCCTGCTTTAATTCTTGCATATTAAAAGCTATGTGTCTTTAACCTCTTTATACTCTCTTGAGCCTATTGTTAATTTTATGTAGTCATTGCCTGTACTTGAGCCACTTGGCTATTAGAACATACTCGGGGCAGATACATTTGTTTGCTGCATTTTCATACATCTGCGGCCTCTCCTGGTGGCTCTGGAAGCCTGTGGGCTGCAAGGCCTTGGCAGCCACAGGCAGCCCTCCCCTCTGCCCAGTGCGCTCAGCGTGCTAGCATCAGCAATGCCATCCACATCTCGCCTGTGTATTTTATTTATTTACTTTTAATATAAGTTGAAGATAAGAAAAGAAAATTGTATGAAAAAGAAGCCACTAAATCCATTCTTTAACTTGAAATTAGAAAATCTGAGTAGGTTTGAGGGAGCATCAATGCTCAGAAATGCATCTGAATGAATCTACAATCCTTTCTTATTTTGAAGCTTTCAAGAAAATTGAAATGAGGATCTCACTGAAGAATGAAAAGGAACCAACATCTGTCTCTGAAAGATGGGAGTCTCTTTGCTCCACAAGCCTTGATTCATTACATTTTTTTTTACATAGTTTTGATTGACATACTGGTTTTGCAAGATGCAACTCCTATTATGTTCAATAGGAGTTGACTGTACTTAAAGTACACTGAATCGGAGGGGGGTGTAATTCTTCAATCTGGTCATAGTTTTCTGTTAATTAGTTTTCATTCATTTTTTTCAACAGGTATTTATTGAGTGCTTACTGTGTGCCAGGCATTGTCCTGGCCTTTATGGAGATTTTGTTCCTAATTAGGTTATCCTGGTGATTTGAGAATTAAACTCAGTGACAAAGAAGTCTGTTACTCCTCTAGTGCCCAATATCCTCAATTTTTCTTCTTTACTCTTAAAAATCTGTTGTTGTAAAAGCACATTTTTTGTGTCCTTTCCTTTTTTTAGAAGCTGTTCTTCGCCTAGTTTTAATTCCACTTCTCTCCGTCCCCCAGAATCTTAGGGGTTTTTTGTTTGTTTCATTTCTTTTCATTTTTCCTTTCCTTTCCTTTCCTTTCCTTTCCTTTCCTTTCCTTTCCTTTCCTTTCCTTTCCTTTCCTTTCCTTTCCTTTCCTTTCCTTTCCTTTCCTTTCCTTTCCCTTTCCCTTTCCCTTTCCCTTTCCCTTTTCCTTCCTTCTTTCCTTCCTCCCTTCTTTCCTTCCTTCCTCTTTCTTCCTTCCTCTCTTCCTTTCTTCCTTTCTTTCTCTCTCTCTCTCTCTCTCCTTCTATTTATTTATTTATTTATCTTCAGTCTTTATCTCTCTAATGGCTCCTTCCCTGGGGCCTATAAAATACATGTGCCCAATTCAACTTCTCCCATTTTATAAAACCTCTTTTCTGCCAGTCACCCCCTTATCACTTGAATTCCTCTTTCCTTCCTACTCAGTTGTTCAAGTATATTATTCACTTTGAACTTTACTGACCAGTCACTACCTAGTTGTCAAATACCAAGGGTATTTTTCAGTCTTATCTTACCTGATTTTGTGTTTCAGTCTTTTCTTTCTTTGCTTCTCTGTCATCGCCGTGTCTGGCCTCTTACTCTACATCAGACCATTCCTTCTCAAGCTTGTTAAGATTCTGTTCTCTCTGCCTACTCACTCAACACAAGTTCTCCGCGGTCTTGCTGCTCGCTCTTCCACTGTCTCACGCATTCAGTAGTTCTAGCTATTACTCTGAAAATGGAAAATTACTCTGAAAATTACTCTAAACTGGAACTCTCTCCCAAGGTCCAGGGACCAGGTTCAGTTCTGAAACTGAACTAATAAATCTGTCTTGTCATCTGCTTCCTCTAGTCTATAGTCGTCCTAAACTATTTGAAGTTCCCCAAACCTTAACGCTCTGTCACGCCTCTCCTTCTTTGCATGTGATTTCTCTCCACCTGCTGCCCTTCTCCTCTGCCTGATGAATTCTACTCCTCCCTCAGCAACATCTTTGCTGCAGCACCTTCTGACACCTGTCTTACTCCTCCCCTTTCCTCTATGCCTTTGTCCACTTGGCATATAATCAATTATTCTTTAAGTAGTTGTTCTCCCTCACAAAGAAGATGCTAGTGACCGTTTTTTAACCGGCTTTGCATACCTGGAACTTTGATGATGCCCAGCACCTACTAGGCTGTCAGTGAATGTTTGGCGAGTGAGTTAATAATGGAAACTTTTGGTGGAGAGGAGTATCTTACTGTTCCATGTGTCAGAATGATAATGAGGACAGACAGCTGGTTGTTAGATGACCATGCACAGTTCATGGTTAAGATTTTGTGCTCCCATGTGCCTTAAGATCATTGGCACCCTAAAATAGATTTGCATCCAGTTTTCCTTCTCGGGGTTAATTTTGATACACAAATAGATTAATTACAAAGACAAATTTCCAAATGTGTTTTGTGGTTTAAGGAGAACTGATTCTTATGTAGGTCACTGTGGAGATGAGGACAAAACAGAAAAAGTCACTTATTTTGCTCTCTTTAGTGCTTAGCTGGCAGTCTGCCTGTGTTTGATTAAAAATGATAGTCTGTAAAACTCCTTAAGGTAGACCGTTAATTTCCCGTGACAGCACGTGACACTCCTCCTCTGCTCCCCGCCCCCAACCCCAGCGCACACACCAGAGGGGCCTCCTGTGTGAGATGCTTGTTTAATGTCACCTGTCAGAAAAGGTGCTGCAACAAGTCATTCAGGTCTGGAGTTTGCAAACACACTTCCACCTTGCTGAACATGACAAGGGCTGTCAGAAGTTTCATCTCCCCGTATTTTCTCTTTTCTCAAGAAGAAGAACCATTACAGATGAAAATGTTAGAGGAATTTTGTCACTGGCTCAGTGCATGGGCAGGAAGTTTTATTTATAGTTTGGATTGGGGAAGGAAGGAAGCCCCTGCTGACATTCTGGATGATTTCCAGAAATTTATGTGAACAGCATTACTAATTTTTCTTCCAAATATTAGTTACATCTCATGCTCTTTTTCTCTACTTCCTCTGAAGAGGGGAGAGGGAGCTTTTCCTAATGACTTTGATAGTTCTAAAATTTCTTTTTTTTCCCTCTTAGTTTCTGTTCAGGCTTTTGGACTTTTTACCGAACCCACTGTTGGGATGCACGCACATATGTGTGTACCTGAGAGTTGAAAGATACATTTGTGTGTGCTGCACATATTTCAGATACAATTTTATTTGGGGGATGATGAATAACTGCTGAGAAAGAAACCAGTTGCTCCTCAAAATCTAATTAGCAACCCCAGCCAAAAAGAAGTTTGCATTTAGTTAAGACAGAGCACATGGCGTGCCCTCTGCAAAGACAAGGAAGGGAAGATGAATGCATTTTTAATGCAATCAGGAAGCCTCTCTATAATTTAAATGTATTAGCATATCCTGAGGCACCTAGTGGTATCTGACTGTCCCTAAGATAACTCGAAGTCTCTCCGAAACAAACATGATTGAATTACTTGAGGGAAGGCATTAAGACAGCAGGCATGGTCCTTAATGGATCGATGCTGTCTGTATTCATTACCTCAGCAAACTCCAGGCCAACTATCCCTGGTGCTCTAAGGAGTCCAGTTATTGAAGCAGTCTTAGTGATTTTGCTTGCATTGCTCACATCCAATTTGCCACCAAAAGTCTGATGCCATGCAAACACTGAATTTCTGGAACATTAATATTGTTTACCACTTGTATCTAGAAATAGTAATGAGCATACATCTTGAATCCTTGTATCTTGGATTATGTACAAGAGAGTGAAGATTAGTTCTGAAACATTCTGCATTCTAGGAATGTTAGGGTAATTAATAGAGAGGGAACTGACTGTACATTCTGGGTCTCACTTTGGCAATCTGCTTATGTACTATAAAGGTCTCAGTCAACTTGAGTAAATAATAATAAAAATACCTAAAATTACTGAGGCCTAGTGATGTACCCAGTTATGTTGTAACGCTTAACATGTGTTATCTAATCCAGTCTTCACTGCAGCTGTCATGTTGTAGGTGCTGTTGTTATTCTCACTTTATAACAAGGAACCGGGACATAGAGAGTTGACACAGCATGACCGGGATCGCGCTGTTGTGAGTGGAAGGGCCGGGACCGAAGCCCAGGCAGAAGCACCCTGGAGCTCTTGCCTCCACTCTGCATTTCAGAGTCGTGCCTCCTTCACGGCCTTAAAGCAGGGGTTTCTGGGGTCCTCGGACTCTTCCGTGATGGCCCGAACGGGCCTCTGTGAGTTTGGACTGTCCTGTCAGCAGGACACTGTGGAAGCAGTTCATGAGATGATTCTCCTGCTGGGTTAGAATAAAGGATTTTTCTGTTAAAAAATTGAGATGAAGAGACACAATGTGAACAGCTCTGGGTCCCAGGAATGGCCCAGGCCAGTCAAGTCAGAACCTCAGAGCCTTCTCTTGGTGGTCTGGTCTCATCACTGGGCTTCGCTCTGTTTTGCTTCGAAAAGATAAACATCTAAAAGTAGCTGATGATTTAGAAGAAAATTTTATGAGTTTAACTGGTTAATTTAGGTATAATTATTTGTATAACTTAAGAACCATTACTTCATACATTTACCCAAGGTAAATTTTCAAGACATTTATTTAAAAAATATTTCAAGTCATTTTTTTAATTGCTCCACTGCAAGAAAGAAGTAGCACTTGAATATTTTTGAACTAGAACATTGTGATTTCTCTTTTAGTTTGAGGTCTTGGTATGAAGCAAAATGAAAACTTTCAAGAACTGCTATGCTACCTGCAGGAATATATATATATTTTTAAGATTTTATTTATTTATTTTTAGAGAGAAGAGAAGGGAGGGAAAAAGAGAGGAAGAAAAACATTGATGTGAGAGAAAAACATTTATCTGTTGCATGTCTTATACGCCCTGACGAGGAAATCGAACCCACAACCCAGGCACGTGCCCTGACTGGGAACTGAACTGGCGACCCTTTGTTTTGTGGGATGACGCCCAACCAACTGAACCACACTGGTCAGGGCAGGGATGTATTCTTGATGAATTCTCTCAGTTGGCATTAACTTCTGGAAAGCATGCATTTCCCTACATTTTGTGGCACTGCATTATTTCCCAAATGACTTCTGCCATGTGGCCCCTCCTTTTCTTTAGTAAGAGTTCTGGCAAGTATAATATTCTCAAATATTTTAGTCTTCGTGACGCTGTTATGAATCGGCTTTAAACACATACATCTCCGGATGGGTGATACATTTCTTGTTCCTTATCTTAAAGCAGAATGGTTTGGTGAGGGCCGTAAAGCGAGGGAATCAACTCTGACTCACCAGGTCGTGTGTCAGGGCCGTCTTGCCGAGCCTTCTCTTATGTGATGAAAAACGGACACGGCTGTGTACTCATTCGGAGAAGTTTGAGCAAACGCTTAGCAGTTTAATTCAGAAATGTTATTTTTAAAAATTCACTTGTTTCATTTGGTGTTTATCTTTCCTAAAAAGAATCTGAGAGAGCTGATTGAATTTTTTTGAGGAGCAGTTAAAAACTGAAGTTGTGGGAACGCAGTGCTAGAAACAGTTGATGGCAGGAAAGCCATGTTTGTGTTCATTTTGCTCATTCGTTTCTCTTGGTACACCCGTGCTTTTCCACCCAGCGCCTTAAGTATCAGGAGCGAGAAATGAATAAAGCAGGATTCTTCTCTGTGGCGATTGCCGTGAATATTGAATAGGCTTTTTTTTTTGTAGTGTGCTGAGCCTCGGTTTAGCGTTCATAAAGGAAAAGTCACTTTAAGCTTAAAATTTAGTGTTTAGCATTTCGTTGAGCTCATTATTTTAAAATCGCGCCCCTCCCCCTTTCACAGGACCGGTATTACAAACGCTCTGTACAGCTTCCTCCTCAGGCCCGCAGAACCCCCAAGGTTTCTCCTGGCTCCCTGAACTTCGCTTCTCCCGATACTGACAGAATCATTAAACAAGCCTGAAGCCTCCTGACGACTCTCGCAGCCGCGCTTTCGTTGCTCTTTATCATTACGTTTAGTTATGTTTCATCGGGTCTTCAGCGGATGTGACAGGGTTCACATCCCAGCCAACTGGAATTAATTTGACAGCGAAGCACTTCGGGAGCTGGCTCCGTCACAGCCTCTGCCAGATCCTGCCACGTGAGAAACACTGCGTCTTGCTTCCCACCGCAGATTATTTACAAGGCCCACTTCTCCCGTGCTCACTTGTGTTTCCGAAGACGGGAGGGAACGTCGCGCCTGTTCAGAGTGTTTCTCTTGGCTTTCCTCTATGTAAACGCCGCTAATCCTTTCAGTCACCACCTTCTGCGCCCTTCCTGTGGAGCCCGAGTTTGCACGCCAGGCCCTTCTTCACCAGCAGGCTCTGGTGCTGGTCCAGCCCGCCCTCGTTGCTCCCTGTCAGTGGCCTCCGAGGCTACTAAGAGGGCGAGGCGGAACAGTGGGGGTTGGTGGGAAAACTGTTGGAATGGGTCTCAATAAATAATTTCTTTAAGAGCTTAGTCCTTAGCAGTTACGATGATGGAAGTGGCCGAATGGGAAACTATTGAATATTATATTACTACTTTGGGGAGAGATAATTTTACTGAGCATTTCAGGAATAAGAGAATGTTTATATTTTTAAGACTTGGTTATGTATCCAAAACGTAGTTTATTAATGCTCTGAAGCAGCTTAGAACACAGTCTTGGACCATTTTTCCTGTACTTATCAGTCTGATCATTTAATTTTATGGCCATATATGTTACTCCCTAGTTTAGAGATTTCCCTCACATGGCATGATTAGTAATCGTGTGTGAAATGGTTATGTGGAAACATTACCAGTGAATTAATGCTTGTCTAAATACTGTATGTTTTCACTTGAGAACGTTGGCTCTGGAATGTATTTCTGGCTCTGTGAAGGGAAAAAAAAGTCTTGATACTAAAATGCAGCCAGAATTCAATTTGTGAAATGGAGCTCTAAACTCAGTTGTTCCTCCCACTGGCAGCAACTAGAGCTTTCTTATTTCCTTTCTTGAATGAAAATTCTGCCTTTTAAGACTACTTAGTCTTATTTTTAATCTTCAAATTGGTGTTTTGTTGAAGAAAGAGCCCAACCTTTACAAGGTCCATGTTTGTGTCTGTGTATGACATGGGATCTCAATTGTACATCCTTATTAATACCTCTTAAAACTAATGGAATGGCCATTTCAAGGTCCCTTACTATAGTAATTAAGCCTTGGAATGGGGAAGTGAATCTTATATGAAAATTTTACTCTAATGATTCTGCCCGACTTTTCGTATAGCATTGAAGCCCAAATCAGGTGTAAAAATCTTATCATAAGATACAATTAATAACCGACCCTGCTGGATAGTCACTATTTGGGGTGGGGATTAACTCTAATCTGTAAAATAACTGCAGTGGAAGAAATTCAAAAAAGGGGGAAAAGCCAGGAGACATATTCTTATTTTCGAGGTTATTTTATCCTATGGTAGAAAGAAGTTTTCTCAAAGCTTTCCAAGGATCAAGACTGGTCAGTTTTACTTCTAGAGTGGACGGTTCTTGTATATCCCCAGATAAAGAAAAAAAAGGGGAGAAGGGAGTTTCTTTACTGATTTAATTATAATGACCATAAAAGGATGTTTGAATATGTCCTAAGTATTCTTTGTGTGAGAAAGAAGAAAAATGGAAAGAAGCCATGCACCACGTTTTTCCATTTTTCTCCCCAAAGAGGGCCTCAGAGTTCTGTGGCAAAGAGGAGCGTTTTCCTTGCCCAAGCACTTGATGTGGACTAGATGATGGACAGCGTGTGCAGAGACTTCCTCTCATCAGGGTCAAAGCCAAGGAAGACATCGTAGTCAAGGAGATCCAACTCTGGACTGAAGCGGAAACTTTTCATTAGGACTTGACTAAATGTAGAAAAAATGGCTGCTGTATCGTCCATGAATTAAAAATAAAAAACAAAAGGAAAAAATCCAACACCTATAGCTTTCTTAATACTGCAGATGCTGTATTTATTTTGAATTGAACATTTTTGGAAGAACATCTTGATTCATTAGTCTGAAAAATTACTGCATTATCATAAGAAAATGATTATTGACTCTAATAGAAATTGGTTTTGGATCACTTATAGCATGAATTAGCCTCATAGCATGAAACCAGGGTATGAAGCTACAGATTGCTTGTTCATGGAATAGGATGATTTTAAATATTACCCTGAGGATTCCTATCTAATATCAGAATTGCCCTCAAAGATCTCACTTTGTAACTCCAAAACTCTAGCACGCAGGGACTGTTTGGTAGATTGATTCTCATCGTCAGCTTAGAGATAAAGAGAAGAGGTGGTGGGTTTTGTTGTCCAGGCAACTTGGCTCTGATGTTGATGGTGTATGACTGCCACTTGTCCCATAACGCCCCCGGTTAGCATCTGCACTGTAGGTGGAAGGCTGCTGGCCCTGTAGGACGAATACCGGAGACGGTAAGGAGGAAAGGTCAGACCAATAGGAATGGATGACGGATGAAGAGCTCAGGCAAAGAGCGCACTGAGGTAATAAGGCTGAAACAGTAAGATGTACCACTATCCTAAAACAAAGTGGTGAGAGGATGGAAGGCAAACAGAAGGAAACTTTGGTAATGGCCACGTGTACACTGTGATAACCCATTTCTTTGGACTGCATGTGTATATGAAATAAAGAAGGAAGAGAGGGAAGTGTATGCAGAGGGGAGGAGGAGCGGGGGAGACCGTCATGGCAGAGCCTCAGAGCGGTTGGCTGTCTTTACTGCTTTATGGAATGTTGACAGTCCCTCTGTTCTGCACACTACCATCCGTAACACTCATTTTCCTTATAGATATAAAATAGCTTGAGTGCTGTTGTGGCAACATCTAAAAACTCACAGGCTGGGCACTCTAGGAAAGGAGATTCGTTTTGGTCTTAAATCTTAGCCCTGCTTCTTCCTGGTTGAAAAGAAGGAGAACAAAGAGTACAGATCTCCAGGGCAAAAAAAAATCTTAAAAATTTAAAACTAGAACAATGGCTGTGCTTACTATTTTCTAATTTTCTAATTAAGGTGAAATTTAGGGAGACAGAAGCACTAATGAATGAGATTGTGTCCTGTACGTGTCTTGAAACTCAAAGTTATGAATTAGCATCCATAGCGGAGCCTTTGTCCAGACAGTTTTCCTGTAGATTTTGATGGGCCAAAGGGCGTCTCCTAATAAACCTTCAGAGAGGATGGGCAGCATTATCAGTATTAGCAGGAGTAATGCTTTACCTTAGTACGTAGATGTTACATTTTCAGATTCTCTGTTACTATGTTGGTTTGGAATCCAGAACTGGAACTCAGCTTTCAAAAACCTTTTTCCCTAAAGGTCAAGGCAAGCCTCTGCCCCTTATCATGGTGAAGTAGTTCACCTTGTATTGCGCATCACAGTTGATAACACCACTGTACCAAGACAGTGCAGATTTCGTTTGTAAGATCATGCCTCCAAAGTCATTTTTCGGAGGGTATATAGGACTGCTCCAGTGTTTTTGCACTATTTTGCATTTGTACACTTACTGCTTCCCTCTGGCAGGTTAACAGGGTAAATTACTTCTCTAATCTTTTTTCTCTGGGTTTTCAGCTCTACAAAGGTTCATTCCTTGTAAACTCCAAAGCCCAGCAGATACATTTATTTCCCTTTGTAGCTGAATTTTCTTCCCTCTATAGTTCCATTTTCCTCCCTTTAGACAGGTAAGAAAGAGGGAGCCCAACTTGAGGAACCTTTCTCTGTTTTCACTCTCCAGACACCCTCTCTGTATCTGAACTGCACAGCAGAATTCCGAGTGGACAGAGCAGAAGTATGTCAGGATGGTGTGCTCTCTCTCCCTGGCCGTTCGACTGTGCACTCGCCTGGTGTGAGCAAGAGTCAATGCATGAGAGCACCCAGGACAGCAGGGAATTCAGGGCTGGAGGAATTCGAGGTCCTCAAGCCAAGGCGGATAGGAGATGATAATTAAGAAACCTAGTCAGGAAAGATCTAGACAGTCATGGGCAGAAGTGAGTTTCTTCCTAGACATCTTGTATTTTTCCCTCTTGGAGACTCGTAAAGTAAGGTTTCCTAATATATGCAGTTTCTTCTTAATAAGAAATTGAGTGATGCACTGGGCAATCTCTGTCATTGCAGCACTGGTTCTGGGCTTGTGTGAATACGGGTTTGTAAACAGTGGTTCTGCATGAAAGAATAGTCCTTAGTAGGAATTTAAAGGGGTGCCCTAAATTCATTAGGATTCTGAGATCTTTGGGGGAGGTTGCTTAGCCCTGGCGGCGGACATGCTACTGAGGTCCGGGTCGCAGAGTCAAACCAGTGAAGCCCCACTCTGATTTTAGTCACTGAACTTTGGTAAGTCTCAGTTTCTTCCTTCGTAAAATGGACAGAGTACCAGTCGCTTCACTGGGATTGTGAGACGATGAGCCGACATACCTAACTTACTTAGAATTGCACTTGAAACACAACAAGGCCTCCATAAATGCTCTTTAGAGAGGCTGTTGTCATAGAAACATAAAATGGATAGTTGCATGGATTGCCAGTTTTAGATGGTCTAAGAGGCCTTAGCATTTTGGGGCTGCTGGTTATGGATGGAGCAAACTAAAGGGGCACCGAGGTGCAATGCCTGCCCCTTTCCTCTTTTCTCAGCTCTGAGCCTGGCAGTTCTCTTGCGGCTGGGGGCTGATGCAGAGTCAAGTAACAGGACACATTGCTGTGCCACAGTATTTGGAGCATGGGGGGACTGAGGAAGAGGGCTTGGGCTTAAATTATTAAGGGCTGAATTTTAAGCTTTAGAAGCAAAGATATCATTTGGTGAGCTTCCATAATACACAGAATATACTACTTTCTTTTCTTCCTTTGCAAAGGATATTAGCATCATTGGTGATCGGATGTAATACAAAATGAATTTCATCTTGTAAAGTATCCAAAGTTTGTTACTGGAGTGCTGATAATTATTTTTAAATTCCAAAAATCCCAACAGAGTAACAATAGTCCTGTCAAATGCAGAAAAAGCTCTGCTAAAATGATGAAGGGCTAATTAATTAGAATGATGGTGCAGCTGGAATGGGAACATGTGAAAGTGTCCATTTTTTGTTAAATTTGTATTAAACAAGTTACTTGTGAGAATCATAGTGACCATTACAGAATAAAAAGGTAGGTGGATACTTATTTAAAAATGATTCCACCTGTAGCAGAAAATATTTCCAAAAAAATTAAGTTACAGTTATTGGAACTATAGTGGTACCTGAGTATTTGTTGCTAATTTGTTCTAGAACTCGTGAGGAGTGCAGAATTGACGAGTACCCCACAGATTTTTCCAGTGACGAATGATGAGGCATTTTCTCTTGTGGGGTGGTGTTGTGACTCTTACAAGTTCTAGAAAGTGCCATGAGTCCCAAGCAAGCACCAAGTACCGGAACATTTTCTTCTCATCAAAATGCGATGAGTACAGGGTTTGGTGAGTTCTGAAGCTGACGAGGACCGAGGCGTGATTGTGATCGACTCCCTCACCGTGATGTCCCCAGCGAGTTAACACCGACGTGAATATAGTGAAATGATGTACAGTTTTGTAGCGATGTCCTTTGAAGGTTGATATATAGCGTTTGCCTATTTTTTTATTTTAATGCCCAGGTTTAGGAATTAAGTTGTGGAGGCAGGGAGGAAAGCCTGCTTTGAAGTGAGAAGAGTTCAGAAAAGCATTTCAGATAACAAATAGCACTTCAGAAAGCGTCATTCATCTACTGTAACCTGTGCTGTGAAGATGGGAAGACAGCCGGGGCGGGGGGGTGGTCATCAGAAGTAGCAGATAACATTGCTTCCTTTTTTGTTCTTAGTCCAGGAAGGTAAAGTGGCATTTCTTCTTGGAAATGAGGCATGATTGAAAAACAAAAACAAGTTTGATGCCCAGTGCACAGTGATAGTAGCTGATCACTTCTGGCTTCCTATTAACTTCATGATAATGAATGAAGTCCAACAGAAGAGAGTCCTGTGTTAATTTTTTTCTGTGCATAATTGACATTCATCCCCCCCCCAAATGAGATTGCCATTCGTAGCTCTCAAGAAGTTCTTAGGGTTTGTTGTTGAGAATAGAAAAAGGAGATGACTGCCAGAATTTTACTTGAGAATACCTTTTCAGCACAGATCTTAAACATCGTTGGAAGTTCTATATGAGTTAATCTATCCCAACCCCCTTGACGGACACACCTGAATTTCATTGATGTTCCAAATTTGAAAGCATATTTTCACAAAAGAGGATCATTATACTTTTAGTATAAATTATAAGCAGAAATAAATTTCAGTTTCCTGAGGATATAATTTTGAGAGTGTACATTTTTTTAAGTTTCTTATCCTCTAAGGAGAGCTGCACTGTTATCTTAAAAATCAGTGTGGATTCTGCCTTGAGTTGAGTGTGGAATACAGTGTTGGGACCTAATTGGTTACTGGGGCTGCCCAGAAAAACTTGGAACCCAGAGATGTGGGTTTTCTTCATGCATCTTTTTAATGGTCTGCGTTGCCTGGGCTTCCAGAAGAAATCTCATCGTGGTCTTTGCTTCAGGCACTTCATGCTGCTGCCGGGGGTCCGGTAGGTGTTCGGGGCCTACGCGAGCCAACAGGAGTAAGTCGGAAGTGAGCAGAGCTCACGGGCCAGTGGAGAAGAGCCACAAGCAATGGGCGAGCACAGTGGAAAGGTCCAAGACTGCCTCTGAGGGCTGGGGAAGTCCTCCTGAAACAAGAAATGTCCTAACCGAGACCTGGGAGATGAGTTAGTCATACTTTATCAGGAGTCGTTTGAATTGCACTAAACCCTTACAGAATAAAAAGATAGGTGGCTATCTGTTTAAAAAGGTTTCCATCGTTAGCAGAATATATTTCCAAAATGAAGAAGAGTTACAGTTACTGGAACTGATTGAGTCTGTCCCGACTGGCTATATGTATATGTCCCTCTGCTTTATTGAGATGGAGAAAGAGCAGTTTACTAACTCCGTAGCCTCCGTTTACATGGATTTTTCCAGAGAGAAGTAAGGTACAACCGAACTGCCTTCCTCTCTGGGTGAGTCTTCTCACTAGCATCGTTGCTGTCAAGCTCGGGAAGCAGGCGCTGACCCCGGCCTGCCACGGGCCTTCCGTGTAATGTAGTTAATAATGAGCTTTCCCTTGGCCGGCCTAGGGTTTGTTATGGCCCTTGGGCAATGTGTTCCGGACTCACAGCCTGAATGTTAATAACAAAGTAGAAGAGGCTGAAACTTCTGTGTGTTTTCATTAATTTTTTTGCAGCCTTGAATTGATTGCTTCCCTTCCCCCAAAGCACACCTGGTGTGACCCTGATTCCGTGTGGCTTAATCAATAGACTACAGAATGACTAATTTGTTTCCAGTTATTTCTTTGCAGAGTATTTTCCAGGGCAAGGAGAGCATGAGAAAACTGCTGGTGAGCTGGGGTGGAGGGGTACGTTGAGGCAGAGGCAGACAGCCATCAGCCTGTGCTTGCACAAGAAGTTTTTTGAGAGAGTAAATGGAAGGGGAGAAGGAGCGGTGGGAGAGGTACCTTCTGAGGTGCTGTTTCTGCCACGCCTCGTGGAGGGCCTCCTAACAACAGGCACGCGGCACTTTCACGCCAGTTGTTCTGTTTTGTGTTGCTCTTTTGAAGCCATAAAGGACGTGTCCCCCGCCAAGTGGGCCTGGCGGAGCTCTGCAAATTTCAAAACTTCCACTCAGAAGAATATTAAACCTTTGAGTGCAATTTAGAGTGTTCCTCGTTTTTTTGTTTTTCATTCTTCTCTTAACTTTTTTCCCTCTGATTGCTGAGGGGTAACCCAGTGCCAGACTTATTCTGTGGGGGATACACGATAAACACCTCATTAAGGCTGAGTGTGGAGATCGACGAGCTGGGACTTGTGCTGGGCTCCCTGCCCCTCAGAAATCCACACTCGGCCTGGAGGGAGGGAGCTGCCCTTTACGCATTTTGTTAAAGCCCCTGCTGTTCACCAGCTACATTTTATGTCTTCTTTTAATTCTCATAACAATCATTTGATTTTAAAAATCCAAAATCTGAGGAAGGGATACAATGATTTTTTTCCAAGAGTACAGAACCCAGAACCAGGTGGTGGATTTGAGATTTGAAATCACTGTGGTCTGACTTTAGGTTCTGTTTGCTTGCCAGAATATCACTCGAGCCAGCCAGGGCACTTTCCGGGTTAGGAGGGACACTCGAGACAGCTGAGCTAGGAGCCGGGTTCAGCAGGGTCCCAGACAGCCGTAAGGGCGGTGGGCCCACACGGTAGGGGAATGTGTGCAATCGTAGGTCTCCATCATCCCATACTAGCTGCGCAGCGCGTGTGCGGAGCAAGGCACCGCGAGTACCGCGTCGGGAGCAGCCCTTGGAGGGGGAGAAAGTCAGCATCACCATGAACTGCACACGCGTCTCAGTACGTTTGGTCGTTGACAATACCTGAGGAACTCTGTGCACTTTGGTGGCTACCTCCAGGAGCTGAGCTATAGCGGTACTCTGACCCCTTCTTCTGGGCAGAAGTAAAAAGTTTTCACTACGGAGAGTATGGAAAGCTCACACAGAAATGAGAGAATACACATTTTACTGGCTTTATGGGTATGTTTTATTAACTGCTTGTGGTTTGGGGCTATATGTTTATGAAATAAAAAAATTTTGATGTAGGTTAAAGTTTTAAAGTAGATTATGGGTCACTTTAGGTTTTGACAACAAATAGAGTATCCAATTAAAAATGAGTGCCGAGCAGGATTTTCGTGTGACAGCAAACCCTCTGGTGGGCGCTGGGGGTTCTTTGCTGAGATTACCCCCAAACAGTTCTTAGAATAGCAGGATAAACTATTCGAAAGGGACATGATGTGTTATTTAAAAGATATTAGTAATAAAAGTTTTTTACAAGGAAAATGCCTTAGAAACATAGGGTTCTGAGGGTCCCGTGTGACTTTTTTTAGACCAGTGATTTTTGTCTCAGGTGGGCGATTAATTAAATAAATGTACCATTTTAATCATAAAAACAGTAAGAATTCCGCTTGACCAGGTGCAGTCTGGTGAGGCGAAGAAGCCGGAGTGAGACGGCCCTGTGGGAGGCACCTCCCGCGCCCTCCTGCGGTTTCAGGCTCGGTTTCCAGTACCGAAGCAGCATCCCATTTATCGCTCTCTTCCACTGACATCCATTGAATGGTTTGCTGTAATCGACTTCCTCGTGATACGACAACGGGCCTTTAATTTATTATGTCCCTGAATATGTTGTCATATGTACACAAAGAGCTTGAGGGAATCCAATGACTAATTCCAGCAGGCGATAGAAATTAAATTTGGCACAGAGAGAGGCCGCAGGTAGGGCTTTGTGTCTGGGGGCCTCAGTCATAGCCAACGTTTTTTGCTTGTTTACTGTGTGCCGATCTTGATGTTGAGCCTTACTTGGACTAGCTTGTTTAACCTTCACAAAAACTCTGTGCCGCAGATGATAGTAACATCCACATTTTGCAGACGAGGAAACTAGCATAGAAAAGATTTTTGTCCTTTTAAATGCAAACTCTCAATTTCTGTGTTATTCTGCATAGAGGTTATTTTTAAGCCATGAATATAGTTGAGAGCTGGGGTCAATTTAATCTTGGAACATGCCATTTTAAGAGGATAAGAGAAGTGATGAGACAGCTGAGGACACACAAAGAAAGCCAGCTACAGAAACCATGCAAGCGTGTTTAGAGGATGAGAGAGTTATTTTTAAAAGCTGCAGAGAGATCAAGAGGAGAAATAAATTATTAGATACAGAGATTACCTGTCTATGGGAATTTTGAGTAGAACGCTTTGGAGTAGCACATTTAATCAGATCTCAATATGCCATTCATTTTTGAAGTTTTGGATTAGTTTACTGAGTAATAATCCTGGGACATCCCTTAAGATGATTTCAAGGCCATTATTTAGTCTAGGATAATAGTTCTGAACTTTTTCTAGCAAATGAGAGCCTATGTGATGCTTCTTCCATTGTCCTGTTCCTTCTCTCATCCAAAATAAATAAATGAGCACCTATCTAAAACTAAGGGTGGGGAATGACATGTCTGCTTACTGAGAACACGAGACTGACACCCGAATCTTTCCTTTGCCTTGCCGAGAAAACGATTTGCTAATAAGGAATAGGTACAAGATGGTAACAGGTGATGTGCTAAATGTGTTGGCGGACTCTTTTGAGAGTCCGATTTTCTGTGCTTTTTCCTAAGACCTCAAAACATGTGTTGCTCAGTTTTTAAAAAATAACATAAACATAATGGATTAAGCTGTTAATTTCTCTCTCGCTTTCCCCCCACCTCTCTCCCTTTCCTTCTCCCTCTCCTTCCCCCTCTCTCCCTTTCTCTCTTCTGGTGATGAAATTGAAACAGAGAAATGGATGGCGTGGAAAAAGTGTTACCCCAGTGCGTTCTCTCCTGATCTGTACTTTCCTGCCGGCCAGGACAAAGTGTCACCTCTATTGCGACACGCTACTTTCACATGCTACTGAACCCGTCTGTGGTGTTTGATGTAACTCATCACCACCTCCCCCTCCTCAGACTTTCTTCACTGGGCTCCCAGGATAACACACCCTTCCAGTTTTCTCCCTGCTCATTGTCCCCTCATGGGTTTCCCTGTCATCTGACTGACCTCTTAGCCTATTGTACCCTCAGTTTAGTTCTGGGCCACCTTCTCTTTTTAAATCTCACTCACTTCCCTGGTGATCTCATCTACTTTTAGACCTTTAAATACCATCTCGTCCCAAATTTATATCTCTCACCGGCCTGCTCCAGTGAACTCCACCCTTGCTTGTATTTCAGCTTACTTGACATTTCTGCTTCTTTGTCATGTGGAATCTCACATTTAAAATCTCCAAAACTGAGATCCCAATATTCTGCCCCATCTGTTCACCAAATGCTGTCCCTTAGCCTCCTCCATTTCAGTAAATGGCAATACCATTCTTCCGATTGCTCAGACCAGAAATATAAGAGTCATCCCTTGTTTTCATACCCCAGAAGCAATCCATTTCCAGATCCTGTCAGCTTTTCAAACAAAAACACACCCCAGAATCTAACCATTGCTCACCAACGTCATTGCTACTCTCCTGGTCCAGCCGTCTTCATGTCTTGCCTGGATTATTGAATCAGGCTCCTAACTGGTTTCATGCTTGATCTCTTGCTCTTCTCCCCTTTAGCGCCGCAATCCTGTTTAAATGAAAGTCACATCAGCTACATTTTTTGGCTAGAAATTTTCCAATAGAAATTCATGCAGAATAAAAACTAGAATTCTTCATAGTTTAGGAGGCCTACATAGTTTCTCGGAGCCACTGATGCGGAGGGCATTTTCTGCAGACCACGCCCAATAGCCGCCAGATCTCCTTGAGTCTTTAAAAGATAGGCCTCCCCTAGTTACAGCTGCGTGTGCCCTGCTTTGTCCCCCCATTGCCCTCATCCCCATCTGCATTATCTCTGACCTGGCTTATTTGGTTATCTCCGCCCACTAAGAGTGTAAGTTGCCTAAGGGTGAAGATTTTTGCCTGTTCTCTTCACTGTTGTTTCCCTATCACTGAGGATGGTTCCTGGCACATAGTAGGCCCTCAATTAATGTATGTGGAATAAATGAAGTTTCAGAGCCTAAAAACGGAGTTTTGGAGTCAGGATGCACAATTGTGTGTGTGTCTGTGAGTCATTTTTCCCCCCTGATTTCTGAGTTCCAGTCCCAAGGTAACAATTTTCCACTTCTGAGCGAAGGTGCCTCAGAGTGCCCAGACCTTCATCTCTGTGAACAAGTAATACCTACCAGCGCCCGTGTGACAGGAGCAGCACAGGTTACCGACGAGTCCCCTTGGCCTAGAATGATTTCAGAATGCTGCCCCACAAAGGCAAACAAGTCCGGAGACCTTCGCAGTCCCCTTCGCTCTGCTGCATTAACTGCAGAGGGATCTGTGCGGAGCACACCGAAGGGGGCAGGCAGCCGCATTAAGCTGTGTAATGACGAGCACTAATGACCTGTGGCAAAATGGGTCTCTGTGGGCTCTGCTGCCATGCTGGCTGGGAATTTTTCCTTCTTTTTGATAGTGGTAATGAAAAAAAAAAAAACCCAACAAAACAAAACCACATCCAAGATGCAAGGAAATAACTTGTAGTCCAAGTTCAAGGTGATTTTCCTGATAGCTCCATTGTTTCTCTTTCTTTGTGTTTGAAAGCATGTGCATCTTGACTGGAAAATGTCCGTATGCCACTCCTCGTACAGTGATGGGGGACTCGCTGCTGATTAGAGGGGAACACAGTGCCCTCCAGTCCCACTAGCAGCCCAGTATATTTCATTTGCTCCTTTTTCTATCACGTATGCACTATACACACTTTGTCTTCTATCTCAGTGACCCATACTGATTGATTTCATTTTCTGTTCATGTCTTTCCCATTCTTAATTTAAGAGAGGAGCTTGCTGATTTTCACGTGATTAGTTGAATGGTCTTGAATGAACAGATTAATGTTTTCTATTGCCTAGGATTCTTGTGAGGGCCACTTGTATGTGTAGAAATACACTTTATAAATTACTGTAAGCATTTAAATTGATGCCAATGTGGATGTTAGACCACATTAACATCAGTTGTCGAACTAAATTATTCTAAGAATTCTAAGAATTATTATTCTAAGAATTCAATTGCAGCACTAAATTATTCGAAGAATTCCAAAAGCAATCATTCTGGTCTATTGTATACATGTAGGTAGTTGGGATACATAAATATAAGTATTCCACGCTCAAGTCTTGGCAACCACAGGGGAGATATATATCTGGCCTGGGACTTCTTTTTAATCTATTGAGAATGTCAGTGTGACCTGCACACACCACTGTGTTTTCCGTGTTTGCTTCTCAGGCATTCAGAACACATTTTACTCCACAGCAGAATTATTTGACAACACATTTTCTCCCTGCTCTCTGAATCTCCATGGATGATCTGCAGAGAAACAGCATCTCCATTTGTTACTAAGTAAACCCTGATAGGATTCTTTTCTATGAATTCAGTTGTATGACCACCTTCTAAAGTCATTCCTGATAATCCAGCCAGAAGCATCACTTTTGTTTGTCATTTTCAAGCTGGATTGTTGAGTAAGGGGTCTCTCTACTTTTAGCCTACCAAGAAAGGATTACAAGGCAAATTCGAAGACCCTGGTTTTGCTTCCTGGTCCAATACATTTGTAAATTCTAGGAATCCATTTACTTCTTGAAAACATTTTTGTTCTCATTTTTATTGTCAGTTTGTTTTGGCTTTCCCACGTGCATGACTTTTACAACCCCGCATAAAGCAGAGTGCTCTGCCTGTTGATTTAATGGTATGTTTCAATAAATTTCCCCTGTTCCAGTGCTTGCTCCATTCCAGGCTGCCAAGAGGGAGGTGGAGAGATGTGCTGGGCAACCACTTTTAAAAGAGAAAAATTCCATTTTCTCCATTCTTTAATGTCATAGCTGTCCTGCCAGCGACCTGATTCTGAGATGTATTAGGTTCCCCCTGACATGTGTTACAGGAAGCAGTGACCTGACCTTTTAAAAATTTTATTAACATTTAAAAATTTGTTTTAGTGTATTATGTTGGAAACAATGGTTTTTCTCCAGAATGGATTGGGGTGACCGGTGCACAGATGGACAGCCGTGTTGTATGTTACGCTGGTGGATGTTCTGTGGAGTGTACAGATGCCGTCTCCCCCTACCTCTTCTCCGACCGTAAGGCTTATGGGGATGGAGACATTTTCACTTCTCCTTTAAAGCATTTTACAAGTAACCGAATTACTGTCAGCTTTTAAATAGCCAGATAGGTTTTGGTTATTGCTTGATAAAATGACAAGGCATGGGTATTCATCCATTCATTCGTTCAAACTTTCCTCATCGCCTAATACATTCCAGAAGCCACTCCAGTCACGATGGACGGAAGAGTGCGTGCCACCATTGCTGCTCACAAGTAGTTTACGAAGTGAGGGAGTAGGACTATCTGTGCTGGTCAGTCAAGATCCTAATCTGGGATTTTTCCCCCCTCAACTGTGTGTTCAAAACCCCAACCTGAACCTTCAAAAACATTTATCCTGTTACATCACAGCTCTTCCTAGGAAGTACTTAATTTGTGTGTTCTTTATGGTCAAAAATATCTGTCATAGGTTAACAAAGAAATCTTCGTTATTCAAATGATTAGAACTTAGCTGTGTTGAGTTTTATCACCTTAGCAACCCTCCTCTGTCTCTCTGCACCCTGAGAAACTGAGCAGTGTGTGGTTCTGTAACCACAGGGAGCGCGGGCCGCGGAGCTGGCAGGCAGGCTGGCTGCCTATCTGACCGACTTCCCGCAGCAGCCATTGTGACGGTGATGGTGATCGACACGCCCATCCATCATCCGCCTTTTTCCAAATGCTTCTGAAACGGAAATTAAGTCTCCTAACTCCTCAGCGAGTATGGATTGCTGTTTTATTTTACAGTAAATATTTGTTTGTTTTATAGACAGGGAAATTGAGGCATTGAGGACGTAAGTGGATAGATAAATCAGTTACGGACACTGCTGGGAAACATCAGCTAATGTTTATTGAGCCCGTGTGGAGAATAATACTTTCCTGAGCCCTGTGCAGTATATTTTGTTTCTAGCTTCCTCTCACTGCTGGAGGAAAGTATTCCATGGAACTTACTGCCTTGAATTTGCTTTTGTCCCCACGGGAAGGTATTGTTTTGTTGTTGTACATTACACCTTTACATTTGCATTTTCTTAATGCATTTGACGTTTTGCTTTAGCTATACGAGACCTAACAAGAACATTAGCCATAGTTCCAGGTCCCAGGCTTTTCCAGGTTCAGCCATTCTGCTTTTCAAAAACCGTGAACACTGTCCTCTATCAGCTACCGTGCTATAGGGGCTGTAGGTGAATTAAGAAACACATTTTTATTCCCAAGAAACTGTACTCTAGTAGATTCTTGGGAGAACCATAAAAGTGTAATAACACTCTTTGTTTGCTTGATTTTAGAACACACAACTTTGCTTACTGCAGAACTCTTCAGCATTCAGGTTTCATTGTGAGCTTCCAGCGACAAGTAGCCTATGGAACATATTCTGTGCTTGAGTGAGCAACAAACACATTATGCAAGGAATATATTTTGGAGTTAGTGTTCTTTAGAATACTCTTTGAAGAACTGAAGACTCAGCCATTTTTCACCATCCGCTCGTCAGACAGCAGTAGACGTGATCCCAGGCGGACGGCCAGCTTACCCAGAACAGCTCCCGGGATTCGCTCTGACCACTGTTTAAAGCTGTTCTCTGCCCCCCTCCCCCGCCCCCAGATTGAGCAGCAGCCTATGAAAAAGAAGCAAGTCTGCCTCCCTATGGCTCACATGTATGCTCACTCTACCTAAGGTCTTTGTGTGTGAGACTGACTCCTAAAAGGTTAGCAATCACCTAGCCTAGCCACTGTATTCAACTCTTCAGGATAACAGAACTAGTTGCAAGCCGAGCCTGAAATGCACCCAGACTGCTCCGCTTTCCCTCACCATGCCCCAGATGACTCCTGACCAGAGGTTTTCTGCTTCCGGTGCTTCGCACTCCAGCACCCAGTGTAGGGCACGTCTCCTACGGAGGCAGGCTGCACACCAGAGGCCGGAAAGGGCCTTCAGCAAAAACCGAGTGCTTTTTACCATTTTCCCGCAAACTGGCTGCATCGGCCAACTGTTCTTCTTTTACTTTGTAGTTCTCTTATTCGCTGCCTATCCCATCGTAATATTTAGGGTGTTTTTTTTTTTTTTACCTAAACAGCCACGTTGCCTTTGAGGTGCTGGTGAGCCTTTCTCCTCCTTGCTCCACGAGTGAATGTAGTGACTCGCTGTTACGATCTGATGCACGACAGAAGCTCTGTGTAGTTTATGTTCTAGATGGTTTTTTTAATGTCCAAGAAAGTGTAATATCTGCAGGGAAGTAAAAGCCATTAAATGTATGACTAGAAAAATGAGCTGTAAGAAGGCCTTGCTCTCCTCATAAACCTGTTCCAGAAAAGCATGTAAGTCAATGAAAAATGTATACACGCGTTGTGTGATAGTCTGTGGGCATCTTTAGGTCCTGGTCCCGGCCATTGGCCACATTGCCTGTTTTCTGACCCTGTTCTATGGGTAGGCTGCCTGGCAACAGCATAACAATATACTTTTACACTTGTGCGTAAATTATAGTTCATTTATCTGTTCATTTGTTAGCTGTTTGGAACTCAGTGCATTTTCTCATAGAAATAATCTTATATCATCTTCTTTGGGTCAAACCTCTGCAAAAACAGTTTTATCCATAATACACCTCTAATGTCTTGATGTAGCTCTCTCAAATTTAACTAAAATATAAGCATGCATCATGGGAGTGGGCATCGAGTCTGATTTGAGATTCTAGGAGCACATGTCTTTCTGCAGAGACCTGGGAGTGGGGTCAGATGCTGGCATGCAATGTTGGGGTATGATAAACCGGGGGCCTTAGAGATTATCCAGTCCAGTCTTTATTTTAGAGAGTAAGGCCATCACCCTCAGCATGCCCTCCTTGTGCTTACCGAGGCCTGGGGCAGAGATTTTCCTTTTGAGAGAGGTGGGAGGTGAGGGGCTGAGTTGCCCGGGGTCGCTGATGTGCAGAGTAGCACATGGCCTGGGTCAGAGGGCAGTTCTGGGATGAGGAATAGAAGGTGAAGTAGGGATGGGGGATCTGGGCCCAGGAGGGAATTGTTTTCCATTTTTTGTCTCTCTCTTAGTACCCTTCTTCCTAGATAGTAAGGCATATTGACGGGACCCCCCTTTATTTTAGCAAGAGGGCATTCGTTCTTTTGCTGTCAACACTACCGGTGGACCAAAACAGCACTCCCTTTACCCAAGGAGGCCCGAATGGAGGGAGAAGTCGGAACCGAGTCGTCTCTGGTGGGGGCAGAGTCTGCAGTAGTGAAAGGAAGGGAAATGGGATGTTGCCTGGCCTCGGGTGAGGAGGAGGAGCTGTGTGGAATCCAGGCCAGAGTGTGTGGGTGGTGAGGCTGTCTGAAGGTAGGGGGGCCGGACGCCCACATCTCAGTGGAAGCCATTGATGAGACCTGGAGAGAAGACAGTGCCAGCCTCAGCGCTGAGCGCCTGGGAACAGAGAGTTGGAGGAACACTCTCAGTGCTTTTCTGACGAATCAGAACGTGTGGTCCAGTAACAGATCCTGGTGAGTTTAGTGTGGACGGTTGGATTTTAGGAACCAAATAAACAACATTCAAACACTGCTGTGAATGAAGAAACATGTTTATTGAGGGTCTGTGTTTATTTTACCCTGATCTTGTAAATACCTGTATTTCTAAAGAACAGAAATTTGCAATAAAATGCAGTTGTATCACATCTGAAGTATTAGCAGCCAACTTTGTTTCCCCTGCCTTTTCTTTTGTGTATGTTTCCTCTTTGTCCTATTTCTCCCTTTATTCCTCCACTTTGGAAAGTTGCAGTCATGATTTTCCATGCATGCCCTGACTTGATCTTACTTGGCCGAACCACATACATCTTTGCTTTGTCTCGCCGCACCCTAAAATGCCTTCATTTGCTCTTCCTCCCCTGTTTGCAGACTTCTGACTTCCTGCCGGGCACCTTAGTTTTCATTCTGTATTTGATATATTGATCTCTCATTAGTTTGGAGAGAAATCTCGACAACAGGCATGCCTTTCTCTTTGGTAATCCTCTTAAGTATGATTTTAAATAATTACTATGCTATGTTGTTAATACTCTTTTCCCTTGTTATTGATGTCTGTATTATACCGCCTTATAATACTAAGTGAATGTTATCATTAATACAGGAAATTCATTCTTCCCCTTGTTAGATACAGTCCTGTGGGTGCAGCACTGTGTAAGGGGAAAGAGATGCCAGGATAGCTTGGGGCCTGGCCCTTGAGACCCACAGTGGCTTTCTGTGGGGAGGTCCAAGAGAGGCAAGGGATTGTTGTCACTCTCAAGCTCCACCAGGTTTCAATCTGCCAAGGAAAAAAGGCAGAGTTGTAACTTGCTTTAAATGATGTAAAGTCACCTGAGGAATGCAGAAAGAAAATCCCAAAGGATTGGTGCCTAGAATATCTCTTATAATAAAAAACCACCCCAAACGCAGTTGCCTGAGACCTGGAAACCCTGGAAATCAGGGATGGAAATGAGAGTGCACTGGATGCAATACAGAAGACAAATCAGTTGGGCTTTTCCTGTAAGACAAGCCAGATAAGTCCAAATGCACGGTCATTAAGGCACTTTTTAGGAGGGGTCTGGGTTTCGACTTCTTCCCCCATTCACATACTTGGTTTATGCTGAATCTCCTGTTATGGTAATTATATTGTGTTGAGGTGTGAATTTTTACAACCCAGTCATGTGAAGGTGACAGATTACTTCAGGGAGGTTCGTGTGTTCAAACTCGTGCTTTGGTCACGCTACATCCGTGTGCCGTGCCTCGAATGCTTGCCTTCCGCTATTTCCGTGTGTTAACCCAGCTGCCTCCCTTTATTGCTGCCGTTTTACAATGAATGTGTTTTGCATTTTTATGAAGAGCCCATTAGCAGTTATCGGCTTGATAGAAAGAATTTCTTCAGGTTATGAACACAGTTTGTCTTTGTGAAGGAATTTAGCACTTTAATGCTATGTATTTACTCCACACCATAAAATGTAATATAATAAATAACGGGTCCCTTGGGTGTGTGGTAAAACTCAGTGATCGTCCCCTCAGCAGGTCGGTGAGCACAGCGAGGGTGGAGAACTAGTGATCAACATTCACACTCAGCAGGGTGCCAGTCCCGTGCCTGCACCTGACGGAGGCTGGGTCGCACTGCTGAACGCCACCCTGGCATCTCGGTGCAGCAGGACCTGGAGCAGGGGCAGACTCATCGTGTTAGCAGCATTTCAGAAGATTGTATCAATCCCAAGTTGCCATTCCAGTCAGAGTGTTCTTAAAAGTATGTAACACCCAATTTCTTCTTAAAAAATGGTTTAACTTAAATCATTTTATTTTTCAACTACAGTTGACACACAAGGTTATATTAGTTTCGGTGTAAACTCCAGTGATTAGACATTATATAATTTACTAAGTGATCACCCTGATAAATTTCATACCCATCCGCCACCATACACAGTTTTGTTGACTGTATTATATTCCTGACTGTATTCCCTATGCTGTACTTTACATCCCCATGAATATTCTGTAACTACCAATCTGTACTTCTTAATCCCTTCACTTTTCACCCATCCTCCCCATCCCCTGCCCCCCACTCCTCCTCCCCCCATCTGGCAACCGTCAAAATGTTCTCTGTATCTATGAGTCTATTTCTGTTTGGCTTATTTGTTTATTTTGTTCTTTAGATTCAACTTTTGGTAGTTAGGTATTTATTGTCATTTTACTGTTCATATTTTCTATCTCTTTTTTCTTCTTAAAGAGGACCCTTTAATATTTCATGTAATACTGGTTTGGTGGTGATGAACTCCTTTAGCTTTTTCTTGTCTGGGAAGTTCTTCATCTGTTTTTTTTTTTTATTCTAAATGATAGCTTCTTGTGCTAAATAAATGTTAGATTTAGTGTTTTCCACCATCTTCATTCATGGAAAAACGCTTGGACATCTTTGGGGGGAGGTGTGGGAGTAGAGGGACATTGTTCCACAATTTCTTTATTCTCAGTTCGTGCTCAGTTTGGAGGTTTGCAGTGCGAGTCTGTCGGTTGCCGGTAAGTGGAGTGTTTGCAAGCCAGAACTGCCATCCTAGTTCGTGGTGGAAATCCAGAAAGAGTTAATTTCCGTGCACAACTCCGTGTGCATGTCTGATTATATTCTGAGATCATTCAGGCTGCTTTTGTGTTATCCTTGCTTCTGTTTTCCTTTGTTAGATATTTCTTCCCTGAAGTGAAGGGTCACAGTTGTGCGTGCCTGCAGGAGCTGGATTTGATAACCTCAGTGAGTGACTGGGGCGTAAAAGGAGAGTGAGGCAGCCGCAGTGCCCCTGGTCCACGGTGAGAGGCCAGCCTGCCTGTACAGCAGCCTCCCCTTACCCGCGGTTTTGCTCTCCATAGTTTCTGTTGCCTGGGGTCAACTGTGCCCGAAAACACTAAATGGAAAGTTCCAGAAATAAACAATTCAATAAACAATTCATGAGTTTTAAATTGCTGCCGTGCTCAGGGGCATGATAAAATCTCGTGCCGTGCCCCCTGGACGTGACTCACCCCTTTGTCCAGCGTCTCTGTGCCATGGACGCCCCCTGCCTGTCAGGCACTTCGCAGGTGTCTCAGTTACCCCACGGACCGTCGCAGTGTCCCAGTGCACGTGTCCAGGTCACCATCGTTTTACTCAGTGATGGCACCTTGACACAGCTTTTACTGCAGCATGAAGTTATAATCCTTCCACTTTATTATTAGTTATTGTTGTAATCTCCTACTGTGCCCAGTCCATAAATTAAACTCTGTCTTAGGCGTGTGTGTGTAGGAAAAAGATAGTGTAGGGTTTGGTAGGATCCACGGTTCAGACGTCCACTGGGGCCCGGAACAAATCTCCCTCGGATGAGGGGCACCTGCTGTACTCAGGTCCAGCTGTTTGTTGTCCTTAGAGTGTAATGCCGACGGTGCCAGATTGTCCAGGTCTGAGAAACACAAACAAACACGATGTCCGCTCCCTTTGATTTTCATGTGAAATCCTCATATATTCAATTGTCATCTATTTTTTTTTAATTAAATACTGTAGTCTCATATCAAATATGTTAGCATGGTGGTTTCCATTCCTAAGCTGCCAGTTTGATAATTGTGTTTTAAGTCATAAGCTCGTGAAAATGCTTAGGCAGAAGGCCCGAGTCATAATATTGAACTGTTAGCCCGAGGCATCTCCTTCCAGTTTGAGTGTGCCCCCGTTTAGACCCTCCCTGGCCATGCGTGCCTACCTCATGATGCATTACTGGGGCTTTTCCTTGAAATCCAATCACTCAGAACTTTTACCATCTTCAAAACAAAAGTGCTGAGTGAAGTTAGATATTGCCAAGTAGAGATACATGGATACCTCAGCAAACACAAAATACTTCGTGTTTCTTTTATGTTGCATCCTTATTTTTTTAGTCTTTAAAAATAAATATATTAAATTTCATTTTACTGTGTATTTATATGGAAATGTATGGATGGTAAAGGAATATGCTGACGTTTGCTGGTGTGGTTATTGGATTGTAGATAAGTGCTTTTGCGTTTGTGCTTTGCTACTCGAAAATGATCAGCCGTCATCGCCAATGGAGGCATCAGCCAGCTGCAAGCTTACCTTTTAAAAAATCAGTATAAAAGGATTTTCTCTTTTCTTTCAAAGGCTTTGGCTAAAGTCACGATTTTATTGTTTATCATACAATGTTCTGGAGACTTCATATTAATATCCCTAGCACCCGATGTTGTTTCTCGACAAAGTTCATTTACTATCAGCTTAGAACAGTGTATGTCTGAAGACTTTCCGTCTTCATAGTTGCAGTTACGGATGTGTTAAATCACTTAGAAACGCCCATGTTGTCCATGTAAGCCAGGCCGTGTATTATGGAATCACACTCTAGGCTGTGTATAAGGCTGTGGTTCTTTATCAAGAAGTTTACTTTATTCTGAAAGATTCTGAGAGCTGATTTACTGGTTGTCGGCTTCTAGTGTGGACAAATCATTCCACTTTGTAGACTCTTCGATTTAGAGCAGACTGTGTTCCTCAAGGTCCTGCCAAGATGAATAGCCCCAGACTGTAACTCCAGATAACAGGGTAGGAGTGGGGAACATTTAAAGTGACCTTCTGATGAGAAGCTTCAGAAAGTACAGTTTTGATTTGGGTAGCTGGGAGTTCAATACTTGTTTCTTTGCTGGACAGCTTCAGTTATTAGACTGAGATGTAATCTGCCTTCTTGTGGTTTTTACTTCAGATTTCTTCAACTTCTAAATTCTCATAGCACTATTTGGTTCTCTTTTCTGGCAGTTCATAGTTTCTGCCTCATGTATTATCTGCTTTTCTCATGCGTAAAGAACGGCTCGTCTCTATTTGGGATGGCTGCCTACTCCATGAGCCTGCAGCTTTGACGAAGAACATGAGTCAGCCAGCTCTGCTGATGCAGCTCAGTCGAGCAGAGGGACACAGGATTGGGGGGAGACCTGCATTCATTCGTTCATTCATTCATTCATTCATTCATTCAAAAAATATTTCCTGAGTGCTCATGGTATGCCAGGCACTCTTCCAGATACTAGATGGCAGTCATACTCTCTCCACTTCTTTTCTAGAATGTATGCTCTGATACGAGGATGCTTCTCTGATTACCTTCATGTCTTCAAACTCAACTAGCACAGCATAGTACAGTACACTTTTGTTTTTTAATTGAGTACAAGATCAAGTTTACCTCCTTTGGAGAGAACCATAGAGAAGAACTACTATGACAGCCATTAAACGGATTTGGTCATGGTCGCCTCAGGTCCAGGCTAAATAGTCCTAGTTCTTCAACAGTTCTCTCTTCTGAGTAGTAGGGTTGTCCTTCTTCTTCTTCTCTAGTAGAGTGTTACCTTTCTTATGTGCAGGAACCAGGACTGAGTCCAGTATGTATAATGTGACCTGATCTCTACAAAGTGGAAGGAGGGTGCTGTACTTTCTGTGATTCGTTAATTTCCCTTTAGGCATTATTGAGTAAATATATTAATGAACGGCTATTACAGAGCTGTGTAACATTGAAGTATGTATACCCTTGAACCCTTGAACTATTTGCTTTCCTGATAATTTTCATTAGTGAAGATTATGATTAAGACTTTTTATTTGCAAGAGGAATTTCTTATGTATATTATAGAAAGTTTTTGAAAAAGTCCTATAATAATTATTTGGAGATATGAAAATACAGTAAACATGAAAGACAGAGAGAAAGAGAGAATATGAATGAGTAAGAATGAAGAGATAAATTTCCAAGGCTTGGAGTTCTTGCCTGTTTTATTCAGTCAGTCTTTTTTGTTTATAATGCTAATGTCTGTCTTTTCTTTAAAGAGTATTATTCTGTTTCATTTGCCTGTGCATGAAATAAAACTAACTTGTTTAGTAATTCTTATCCCTTGACTCTCATTTTTAAGTTCTGTAAGAAGAGAATTAAAAGATTCTTATTGACATCTTTGTTGTGGTTAAGATGTGTTGCTTTTTCTAGGACAAATGACAGATCCCCTTGTCTTTGTCATTCCACAACCTTTCTACCAAATCCTAATGACTTACAGTCAGAGCGCCAGGTCCAAGTGATTTACTGGGCTTGATTTGTTCCCCGATTTCTTCTGTAGACACTTCCATATTTTCCAGGGCCAGACTGATCTCCCCACAAGGGATAAATAGTAGATTTTCTCATATGTCAAGTGTATTGCATGCATTTCAAAAAAAAATGACTGGCATCTAAGTTATCAACCATACATATAAAATTCTAAAGCTTCAGTTTAGAATTACAGGCTTGTGTTTTTAATTTGCTTTTCTCTCTCTCTCTCTCTCTTTTTTTTTACTTTGTGTTTTCCCCCTCTCCTATATTGCAGCTTCCTTCATTCTTTAGTTTAATACAGCAAACACTTCTTAAATGCTCACTGTGTGCGAAGAGCTGTACTCAGCACCTTGAGGGTTACAGAGGTGAGTGGAAGCCTCCCCCGCCACTCCAAAGCCACTCACAAAAGCAGTCACTCTGAAATCCTTCCCTGTCTGCTGAGTAGCATCAGAATAGAAAGCTTCAGGTTTTTTTTCTCTTTAAATTTAAGTGAGAAGTTTTGTGTATTTTATTTTTCTTTCATGGTAGCCTGCATTATTTGGTGAATTAGAATGTTTATTTCATGTCCTATAATATGTTTTAGCAGTATACTGGGCGAAAAATGCATCACTGCAATTGTACTCAAACTTTCATCGACTGTTTTTGATAAGACTTAATTTTCTTCTGTATTTGTTCACATTACAACTAGCCTAAGCCCTGGCGTGGTGGCTCAGTGGGTTGGAGCATCGTTCTGTACACAGAAAGGTTACGGGTTCGATTCCCAGTCAGGACACGTGTGGGGTTGCAGGTTTGATCCCCTGTCAGGGGATGAGTGGGAGGCAACTGACTGATGTTTCTCTCTCACATTGATGTTTCTCTTCCTCTGTCTCCCTAAAGTCAATAAACATATCCTTGAGTGAGGATGTTTTTAAAAAAGAATAATATAAGGTTGAACCTCATGGAATGGAAATCATGTCACAGTAAAGCTGTTTGACTGATAGAGGCAAAAATGATAAAACCGAAGCTGTCCTACTTCGGACACATCGTGAGAAGGTGGGGTCTTTGGGAAAGACAGTGATGCAGGAGACACAGAAGGCAGCAGGAGGAGAGGAAGGCCAAATCCGAGGTGGACTGGCTCTGTGGAGGCAGCCGTGGGGGCCGGGCTGGTGAGGACAGGATGTTGTGGCCGTCACTCATCCGTAGGGTCCCTAGGAGTCGACTCCAGGCCATGGAACATACGCAGGTACATCAGCCTAACAGATCTTGCCTAAAAAAATGGTGCTGTCTGTTATAAATTCAAATAGCCTTCTTCGGTTAGACTTAATCCCATGTATAACAGATTTGCTGAGGGACTGCTTTATTCCACATGCTACCTCCAGTTCTGAAACGTGGGGAAATCTTAGTTAACCAAGTGAAACACTCATTTGGAGAAGAACTTAAGCAAGGTTCAGTAATTCTCAATTTCCCACTTTGCTTGCAAAATACAATGTAAGTTCAGAATTACACTCTTCACAGGTTATTACGCTGTGTGTTCGTTCACTCACAGGGAAATAATTTAAGGCAATTTACTCCCAACTGTTTCCCTCATGCTGACCCTTTTATTAAAGCAACCAATTGCTCAAGGTTATGTTTATTTTGAAATTATTTTATTTTTTGGAGGTCACAAATTTAGTCACACACCAGGTCTCCTTCTCTTTTGTTTTTTGTTGTTTATTTCCTCCCTTTCAAATTTCCACGTGTCACCAAAATAGCTCTTGATGTCCCCTACCCTCTGTCTTCCTGCCTGGTTGGTCTTAGTTACTTCTTTCACAGAGATACTTTATTTTCTTATTTTTCTGGTTATACTTCATATGTTCAAACCAATTTCAAGACTTCTGTTTTGTTAAAATATTTCTGGTCTAGCATTTATTAATAATTCCAATTGCTTTGGAGTGTTTTTTTTTTTTCCCAACACTCACACCCTTGGAAAAGCAGGCTGTTTCCACCCACTGCCCCGAAAGTCTGATGCTTGTCTCCCACGGATTGTTCTTTTGGAGAGGAACCCTTTTGCTGGAAGCAAACGCACCGTTTTGAAAATTGTAGGCCAATTTTTTTCAGAATTTTACAAAGCCTTTTTTTTTCTTTTGTAGCCTTCATTCTAAATCACAAGTTTTCACTTACTCGCAGAATGCCGTCTTTCAGTTCCCCGCCTAGATCTGACTGTGGTCAGTTGTCCTTCCCCGACGCTGTTAATGCTCTGAAGGCCTCTGCGAGTTCTCCTCATCGGTGATGCTCCCAGGGAACCACGCAGCGGGGCAGAGGGTCCGGCCTGCTGTTCCAGGAGCTTCTACTGAAACCTTGGGCTCACGCCCTAGGCCTGGCCCTGGGGAGCGTTGTCAGCTTCACTTGAATCCCGCCTTCTCCTCAGAGAATGGTGGAGGCTCTCTGTCAACCACACTGCTTTAGAATTCTTGACCTTGCTAGTCGTGGTTTGTGGCAGGCCTCTGCCTCTCGGAGACTTGGCGTGTCCTCATTACACAACGTCCCGCAGAGTGCCGAGGCTGAAAGGTGGCCCGGAAATGTCCGTGGGTGACCACACCGCACGTGAGGCACAGCGTGCATCCGCTCCTTTCTCCTTGGTCTAAGGACGGAAGTAGATGCAAAGGGAAGATTAGAATGGTCAACAAATTGTAACATCTCGTTGTTAAGTGTGTCTTTTTTTAAAAAGATAGGTGATAGCCCTTTGTACTTACCGATTTTATTTAATGAATTTATTTATTTTTCTCCCTTCCAAGGAACTGCCTTTATTGCCCAGCATAATCCTTGTGAATTAGAAGCTAAAAGTCTGTTTTCCATTTGGAGAACAAATGGATGTTTCTGCTGTGTTCTCAGGCAAGAGGGTGATTGATGACTTTGATATCAAATTCTTAACTGAAATGATTTTGCCTCAATTTGAGAGAAATAGTGATAACGCACGGTTGTCTCTGCCAACCCACTCAGGCACCTGGGACTTTTTTTCTTCCGTTTTTCTTCATTTACTTGAATCCTAAGCGACAAATCCTACATTTTCTCCTGAAATTGGTTTAACAATACGGCAAATATTTAAAAATAGCTAATGTAAAGAATTTAGCAGGCCAGTAGTTTATGCCTGCTTGCTTGGTCTAATGCATTCCCCACCTTACATAAATCTCAGGAAAAGCCACAGGAAGGAAACAGGTTCCCCTGACCTGACAGGATGTAAAATGGGTATAAACCGATGACTTGCTTTTGCAGTTCCCAGAGCGGTCTTAGGAATGCTGCCCCCTCTGACTTCTTCCACAGGCAAGAACTCTCTACCCCCACCTTGCAAGGAACAATAATTGAGCTGATTTCTAGCAAGACGCAAATCAAGGTTTTCGAAGGATAATGTTGCTAGGACCTATGGAGCAAATCACCTTTCAAACATGCCAAAGGTAGTTATTTAAATACATTTAAGCCTCTAACTACAGCAGTCTTCCATGAACTTTTCACGCTTTAAATACATCGAAGGAAGTAAAGGGAGTAGAAAAAGCCATTAGAAAATCATTATAATAAACAACAACATTGATTTCCTCACTCTCCTTTGGAACTTCCCCTCCCCTTGTTTTTAGCTATTCAGGTGGGCTTTATATACGGAAGTAATCCAACTGGCAGAGACCATCAAAAAAGGAATTTAAGTGATTAAAAAAAAGTCTAAGATTTCAAGGAGCCTGGTCAGTCCTGTGAGCGCCTGGTTTGGGGGCTGCCACTTCCAAGTCGAACCTTTTCAGTGGTAAATAGCCTTCTGCCTATGCCTGTGTGTTTTGGCTTAAAAAAATCAATCTCTGAGAAAATGGGCTTCCATCTTCCTTTCAGCCCCGTCTCCTTTGATGATTGATGCTAATTCAGTAAGCTGCTGACCCTAGAAAAAGAATTGTTTGTGCTGTTGTTTTGAATAAATAAACTTACAAAGAATCAATGGCTGTAGCTTAGAGAAATTAGATGGTGGGGCGCATCAAGTTTCCTTCTGTGGAGCTGCTCGTGGAAATCAAGCAGGGAAAGGGAATTTCAGCGCCAGATATCTGTGAATGATGGAGGCTGGCTTTGAAGTGGAAATTGTTTTCAATTTAGAAAGAAGTGTTCTCGTATCTGCAGCAGGAAAGAAAGGCTGTACTTATGGCAAAACAGGACACCTGCTTATTCCGGTAACCACTTCCAAAGGGGCGGTAGCTGAGCAAGCCTCCCCACGCACTGGGCCCCAGCTTGCATTCCGTGTTGTCAGCGTGCGGACGGAAGTTTTCCCACTCTAGGTTAAAGGACTGCTGTGGGGTTAGACTTTTTATTTAACTTTCAAACTGAAAGACAGGCAAGAGAAGTTAACCTAGGGATCTTCTTATCCCGCTGGCTGTGCGCTGAGGACCGCACCTGCCGTTCTGCGTTCCTGTGTCACAGTTTCCTTCACCTCAGCTGCACCGCCCCGCCTTAGACGTGGAGGGCCGGAGACAGTGCCCGTAGTGACTGTTCTGCAGGCAGCGTGGGTTAGTGGGTTCCCGGCCACGGGACTCACAATCGCTGCTATGTGGGCGGTCCAAGGTGTTCGAAACTGTAAAGGCAGCCTCGATTTTCATCACCTTTTATTTTGGTGCCATTTATTCTACCAAGTCTAACAAAGACTGCGTCACTTCTCATGTGCTTCACCCACAGTTCTACAGCCAAACCAGCACACTTTTATGTTAATACATGCAGAATAGGAGCTCAGCGTTAGCCCTGGTGAAGTTGTGTAAATGGTAAACAACCTAAACATCAAGAAATAGTGAGGAGACTAAGGAAATTACAGTGTCTTCACACAGTGTCCCTTTGCATAGGGCCACTGAGTCACTTTCCTGTTCTGTGAGATGGGGAGAGCTGCGCCCCCCTGGCAGAGCGGAGGGGACGTCCGAGTTCGTCCGTGTGAAGCACTGAGGACACGGACTGGCGTGTGTCCCTCAGACAGCTGTTTGCTGTCTGTATGAGTGGCGTGCTACAGTTATGTCCACAGAGAGTTTTCCTCTCGAAGAGAAGTATGTGTGTTTCAAGTGACTATGAAACTGTACACGTAATACGATCTTAACCATATAAAATATTACTAGGTAGGAGGTAATATAATAAATAGTAAACACAGTTATCCTTGGGTATTCATTTTTACTTTCTGCCCTTTTTTCTATATCTTTTGTTTTTATTAGATGAGCATATGTTTTATGATTTGAAAAACAATGTGATGGATGCATTTTGACTAAAAGGAATAACCTGCTACCTTCAAGCGTGCTTGGGCGAATTCAGATACAAATAAGCAGAGCGAACACGCATGTGTTTAGGCCACATGCGGGCTTGCGGCATTGTCCAGTTCCATTTCCTTTCCAGTTCTGACTTTACTTTCCACATGGCCGAGTTGGTTGGAGCATTGTCCCATACACCAAAGGCTGTGGGTTCAATTCCCAGTCAGGGCACTTATGTAGGTGAGTTAGATCCCTGATCCTGGTGCACGTGGGAGGCGAATGATCGACGTTTCTCTCTCTCTCAAATCAATAAACATATCCTCGGCTGAGGATTTAAAAAATTACTATATCTTAGTCTTAAGCCTACACTGTATCCTCCATTGAAATTGTGACTTCTATGAAGAATTGATTAGTCCAGAGTCTAGTTTATTTTATAGGAAAAGAGAGTCAAGTAGACATTCTTAAGTTAGTAAACAACTCGAGTTAGAAGGAGAATGGTGATTTTGTGCATATGAGGGGTCACCCAAAAAACCAAATTGATTTATAAAAAATTGTGTATTTATTCTTACGTGTTTAAACTTCAGTCACCTTCAAAGTCCTCTCCATTGGATGCAATACACCTATCGAGACTTTTTCCCACTGCTCCAAGCAGTGTGAACTTGTCGATTTTGATGCCTTTTAGTGCTTCTGGCATTTTTTGTTTCACTTCTTCCACACTGACAAAATATTTCCCTTTGAGGACTTTTTTCAATGGGGAAATAAAAAAAAAGTCACTGGGGAGGAAATCTGGAGGGTGGGGGGTAGGGCTTGGGGGGGGGCCGTAACGTTTTTGGTCAAAAACTGCTGAACACACAGTGCAGTGCGGGCAGGTGCACTCGTAAATCACCCATCACAAAATGGGCAAACACGTTGAAAGAGCCTTCAAAAAAAAATTCACTGAAGCTGAACACAACCTCTCACAACAATGCCAGCTGGTCCACTGATACAGATGTGTTGCTAGAACCTGGGGAAGCCCCCCAGAAGATAATCGTCTCCTAGCCCAACCCTCTTCCTTTTTTTCTGCTATTCAAATTCAGTCTGCAGTGATGTCAGTTCATCTGAATGAATGGGAATGCCACGCACTGTATGTACTCGTTTGCTGTTGGACGGTGAAAGCTACCAGTGCTGATGCTGTGCACCAGAATTCGCCTTGCCATGTCGGTTTGCAGTTTTAGCATGAGTGTGGGAGTCTGCCCTTCTCTTATAGGGAGTTCTGTCCATCTTCTTCAGGCTTATTTATTATCAAGTAAGATTCTTGTCAAAATCAAAGGAAATGGTGTATGTAAAAGTGTCTTTTGAAAACATGTAAATTAGAGAAACAGGATATTCATGTGGCCTCAAAGAATACTCCCAAAATGTTTATTAATCATCATGGTGGTTTTAACCTAAGCCCACAAGTGTTTCGACACTCCTCCCTCGAAGAGGCAAAGCCTCGTTTCCCTGCCTGAGAGTGTGGGCGGGACCCAGTGACAGGCATCAGCTGCTGCAGCATCTGGAAAAGGACAAGGAGTGACTTTTCAGTGGTGGGGAGACCTGATAGGCAGCACCTTGCGTGTGTCAAAGTTTAGATCACGAGTAATGAGACATACTGAAGCTGTGTATCCCCTGATGTGATGCGGTGAGAAAGGCATTTACCTCTGTGGTAGTTTTCCCCCAAATCCATGGCTGCAGTCTGATTCTGGGAAAACATCACAGAAACAAAAGAATTGGCAAGTACTCTTCAAAAGTTCTGAAGTCATGAAAGACAGGTCATGAGGAACTACCACAGATTGAAGGAGACTAAGACATAACTAAATTTAATGTGACGTCAAGGGTTAGACCCTGGAGCAGAAAAAAGACATTAGTGAAAAAACTGGGAGCTCAGAATAAAGTCTGTAGTTAAGTTAATGGGATTGTACCGATGTTGACTTTTTAGTTTTGGTAATTATACCAAGGCTACATAAGGGGAAGTGGGTGAGGTGCCGACAGGAACTCTGTGCTGTCTCTTCTGTAAGCATGCAATTATTTCAAAATAATGGTTAAAAAATAGGACATGGGAAGTATAATACAGGTATATAACAACTTTACTTGAAAGAAGTGATATGCTTTACTGTTATATTCAGTTGTATACATAAAGTCTATATAAATAAAAATTTGATTAGGATGATCAAATTTTGCTACCAGCTGAGATTTTGACTTCATTTCTTTTATTTCCTTTTTTAGAAAAAATTATTTTATTATACATTGTCATTGGATATTTTTCTTCTGGCATATCCACTTATACTTTTTCTTTACTCTGATGTTCATTTAAAAATATGTACATTAACACATACTTTTCCATTTATTATGGGGGAGGAATGGTTTATCAGAATGGTTGAGATGGTTTCTCATAAAAAATATAAAAATTTACAAGTAGGGTATATGGTATAGAAGTCAGGAAAACAAATATGTCTGGTAAGCATGATAAAGATGAGAATGCTGTAGGAATAGTAATAATTGTGGAATAGCATAAATCTAGCACTGTTTTAAGGACTTAGCATATATTAATTTATTTGACTCTCACAACTAAAACTTGCAACGTGTGAGGTAGGCATTGTTGTTACTCTCATGTTATAGATGAGGAAAGTGGGGCACAGGTAACATTCTTACAGTTATACAGACTAACAGTTGCCTTCTTCATGCACCATCTGCAGACCATGCTTACCAAGAGACACCCAGCTGACCGGGCATGGCATTAGGAAGGGGAGCATTCTCGGAGTTGTTTCATGAGCCAGCTTTCTCATGCACGTACTGTGATTCCCCTGCTTGTGAGTCCGATGTAAAGTCGTGTTTACGATCCAGCCCCTTTACCACCTCATAGGGTCTGAGCTTCTCAGTCAAAATGACTCAGAAGCTACACCTGCTGGGACCTGCAGCACATTACTTTCTCCGGCACCTGTGCCGGCTTTTAAAGGACAGGGGTTGGTCCACAAGGGGCAAAGGGTTCTGTGGTTTCCCACCCCCCCAACCCCGCCCCCGTGCTGAACACCATGAAATGACTTTCTTTAAACAAGTTGGTGTTTTGATCTCGCAGAGACCTTGTCAATTCTGTGAGAGGGGGAAAGGTGTGAGGGCCCCTTTGAAAGACCACCCTTCCCACCTGGTTTTCTGAGCAGTGCGACTCTTTTGAATGTCATCCCTCCTCTTCTTCTCCTCCTGACTTTGTGTGTGGGACCTCTGTCTGGCTCCCCTGGGAGTCTGTATTACACGGCTCATTCCAGCTGACGCGTGTTGTTAGTGTTGTCAGGCAGATTAGGGGGAGTAAAATCTCTGTGAGCGTTGCTTCCCGTTCTTTCAGGTCAACGGGTTTACTTTCAAAGCTACTCTCCTCGATTGCTCTGCTTGGGGCGTCATTGATCAGTATCTAGTCTGCAGCTTAGTCTCCATCGGGCTTAATTGAACTCGCAGTGTGTTCATTTCATATGCAGCGTTGGCTCCCGTCTTAGGGCTCGGTATCTAGCCTATGTGTTAAACTGTCAGCGGGCTGGCAGTAGAAGAATGAGTGGTCTGCAGTTTGCTCATCTGAGCCGTAATAACTAATATCCGAAGCTTCTGAATCAAATAAATATTATGATTACTATTCTTTCACTGATCACTAATTTAGTATTACTTACGGTTAGAATTTGTGAAAATGATGCCCAGTAAAATCCTCACTTAAAAAGCCCTGCTCTTAGTGTATAGTTTTATAGTCTCTGCACACCATACCGCCTCTTTTCCCCAGTTTGGGGCACCGGTCTGAGATTTTACGTATTACTGAACTGAGAAATGCAACTTTGCTAGCTTTATTAAAGTATCTTCACTGTTTTGACACATTCACTTGGGGAAAATCAGGTAATATATATTAGCATGGAAATGTGAAAAGCTGATGAATATTTTACCTATATATCTAAATATACAAAAATGAGGATATAAAAATACCTAGAAAATAGAAATTTTTCTTTTTTATTAAAACATACCTTACTGAGCAAATGATCACCGTATGCATTCAAGTTCATTAAAATATGTTTAGTAGTCCATGCTAAATCATTTAGAAAGTCACAAAGTCACATTTGCTGTTTTAAAGATGTAGAGGTTGGTACAAAGGTAGTTTTACAGTGGTTCATATGGAAAATAGTACAACAATTAGTAAATAATAGTAGAAGAACAAACTGTGACTCTCTTACAACTGGAAACCTACCTTTGCCCCACCCTGTACTGTTGGAACGATACACTGTGTTGTTTACCCAGTCAGTGGAGACCCTCCGCTTCAGCAAACCTTGACTGGCAGGTGACGCTGTTTAGCGCACACGTGAGCACACGTGCGCGAGGGCCGGACATAGCTCAGGAAAGGTGTCTTCTGATGTCAGGTCATCATCCGCCCTTTGAGAGAGCTGCGGTCAGACTGCGAAGTAGCGTTTTACAAATGAAAGGTAGAGTATTCATCCTTTATGCTAATGTATTACATTTAAATTTATTTAAAATGCAAGAAAACTTTACTCTTTTAATGCACTCTTGTAACTTTTTAAGGGGTGCAAAACCTATGGTTTATACTATGTGTAACTTGATATGCTCATAAAGACAAATTTAATACAAAACCACCACATTCTTATTTGATTTTCAATTTTAAGGATTGGTAATTTAAAATATACCAAGCTACCTCAATTTTTTAATAATCGGGTCTGATAAAGTGAAAAGATTTTGTGTACTATGTGTCAAATTTATGGGTTCTAGGTCAAATGAAATGGGGAAGGAAGAGTGTTAGAAATGACCACATAAAAATAAAATGAAGGGATTTCGATTTCTGGCAAGGTTGAGAGCTAAAAAGTCTGGAAAATCTCCCGGGACAGAGCAGTTAGAAATGCTAGATCTAATGTAATAAACTTCCTTTTAAATGTATTGCTGACCTTGTTAGAGAGTAAGGGGTCTCCTGGGGATGAAAATAAAGAGAAAAGTGAAAACCAGAGCAGTAAGCTGAGACTGATGTGGTAGCTGCCTCGGGGGCATTTGTCAGCCTCAGTAACCGCGCAGTTTGCGTTTCAGCAGCTGCGTGGGTACTGCAGACCAGGCCTTGTACAAGAGGGGACTTAGAATTGAAACCTCCATGTAAAGCACCAAATTTTTGAAGTGTTGCACCTTCAGTAAAAGGGTAGAATAGAAAAAAATTACATGTCAGGAAAGGGAGATGACAAGAAAACTTGTCTTGGCAAAGCAAACAGCTCCGCTAGAGGACCGTGCCCTCAGTGTACGCCTTGGTTCTTCCCTGGGTAAAATGCCCTCAAACATGAG
>CM052549.1:70735766-70753693 GCA_028533065.1 Trachops cirrhosus
TGCTGTACTTTACATCCCCATGAGTGTCTGTAACTACCAGTCTATACTTCTCAGTCCCTGGAGTGGTTATTTACACAGCAGTAGGTAATTGGAACAGATGGGATTAGAAGTTCTAATATGCATCTAAAAGATGTTCCAAAAGAGGATGATGGAAAAAATACGAAAGAGGCAATATTTAAGGAATAGAAATTGATGAATTTTCATAATTGATAAATGACATGAATCCTTAGATCCTAGAAGCATAATGAATCCCAAGCAGGAAAGATAGAAGAAACCCATTCCTTAATTCAGCAAAATAAAACTTTAGAATATCAAAGTCAATGAAAGATAAAATGCTAAAAACAGACTTAGAGAAGACATTAAAAGCAGAGAGAGGGAAAATAACAGATTACTTGGCAATGAGGTACAGCCTATGCTAGCTGGTAGAATGAAAAACTGGAGGTACCCTAACTGTTCATCAGCAGTCAGGTTGATAAATACTTTGTGGTGAGTTGTAACATAAAAAGCCACCCACACTGTCCTGCAGTAATAAATAATTGGTGGGAGCTTCGTACAGCAACGCGAATCCTTCTCCCAAAGGTAATGTTTGGTGAAGACTCTGGTGTGAAGGTATTTATTTAAAGTTTAAAAACTTGAGAAACTGCACCTATGAATGGATTTCTGTGTGTATTCTTTACAATCCATACATGTATAAAATATAAAGACACAGTTTCAATGGGAAACATTCCCGTCAGTGTGGTGGTTATTTCTGGGAGTGGGAGTGGGAGTGGAGAAGGAAAGGAACCTAACGAAGACCACACTCGAGGTTTTAACTCTGTAATGGTTCGTTTCTTATACAGTGTAGCAACTACATGGCTACTTATTCTTTATGCTTACTTGTATGTCTGAGTATTTTATAATACAGTTTTGAACAAGAATATGAAGATTTAATAACAGGTGTAAGAGGGAGTCGTGTAGCACTTCCTCGAAGGAACTACACAGTCTGAAAGGATTTGGAGGATAGAGGTTAAGTGAGTCCTGTGTGCCTTTTAGTTTAAGTGTCTGGTTAACACACAGGGAGAAGATCAAAGCTGCTGTGGAATGGAATAAGTTCTGCCTGGTGGGGAGACTGTGAGCCTTGCTGATGGGGCGGGTGGCGTGGAGGAGGGAGAGGTGACATAGGCACCGTGGGCCTTTGTGGCTGAAATGTCGGAGTCGTCGTGACTGGGGTATGCTGCTCGATAATGAGGAAGGTGGACTTTGAGCTTTTATATTGTTAGTGATACCACTGAGAAATCTTTGTGTTCTTAAAATCTTCTGATTTTCTGAATGTCTGTAGAAACAAATAGTTTGCTACGTTTCGTTGAAGATGACTCCTTTCCAGTTGCGAACACCTGACCGTCACCCAGATCTTCCGACAATAAGTGGAGCCCTTGTACCAGTGCGTGTGAATGGGAGAGGGGGGGACGTGTGCGGGGGTGGGAGGGAGAGAACGGGAGCGACAGGTGTGCAGTGACGGACTTCCCGACTGCAGCGTGGCTGAGAATGATGGCTGCGAGCCCGTCACCGCCATGTCTGCTCTCTCCGACGGTCATTCGATCAGATGGACACCGAAGAGTTTCGGGGATTACAGCGTACCTGGACATTTAACTCAGTTTTTAAAAAACCTACTGGCAGAATTTTTGCTTAATAGAGACTCATTCAGATAGTTGCAGGTGTCTTGCTGTGCATGTGACGTACGTGGGAGGTAACAGAAAATGCAGGGGACTCGGGAACGGTAGTGAACCCTGGAGGCTGAGGGAGGGAGAGGACAGAGCCTGGATGCTGGCCGGCCCCCAAATGCTCATCTTCCAGCTCAGGGTTCAGCTAGTAACTTTTATACCTGCTTTTTCCTCCGTGTGGTTTTCTTTTCTCACAATTTGGGTTCTTTTAAAACATTTAGCTTACATTACAACATTTCCAGTCTTTTTCTACATCATGATCCTTCAGTCCCTTTTTTTTCTCTACCTCAGTCATCTTCCTGGGAGCAAGGATATGGTCTTGGCTTCCAGCCAGCCTTTGGATTTGTGGCCACCGGGTATGATGTCTTCGCTGGGTGCCATTACCTGCAGCTGGCTTGGGTGGAGTCGAGCTGCAGACGGGTCTCTGGCCGGCCCCAGCAGGTGGAGGGGGCGCACGCAGAGAGAGCGGCGGCCGCTGGGTCTGCGTGAACACCTAGGAGTGTGCTGTCAGCAGAGTGTAGCTTCTGTCCAGTCGGTGAGCGCGCACTGAATGCTGACTGGACCACTAGGCGTCTCTTTTCAGTCCTCATCCGAGGACATGTTTACTGATCTGAGAGAGAGAGGGAGATGTGAGAGAAACATCAGTCAATTGCCTTCCCAACAGGGGATCGAACCCAAAACCTAGCCATGTGTCCTGGCGGGGAATGGAACCTGCAACCTTTTGGTGTACAGCACAATGCTCCACCACCTGGCTAGGGCAAGACTACTGCAGTTTTCAGACATCTATAGGCAGAGAATAGCTATGCTCTGGAACGCACTGAGTCTAACAATTGGCTTTCTCTACTGTCCTCATTGTCCCACGTATTCTGAGTTCTCGGTTCCTGGATTGGCATCTGTCGCCTCTTACCACCTCTCTCCCCCGCACCTCAGGACCTGGCTGTTAACTCAGGTGCCGACATGTCTCCGAACTTGTTAAATTATTCAGCCTGGCCTCAAAATATACTCAAGCAATTGTTCATTATTTTAGCTTCATTAGTTACTAAACAGTCACTATGAAATGTGACTTAAAGAAAAAAACCTGTTGGATGAGGGTATTTAACATAAATACTTGCATTAAATCTTAAAACACGAGTATATAAATCTAGCAAACTGTTTTTGTAGACATATGTAAAATTCATTTTTGAAATTAGGCTTAGAGGATATCTTTACTTGCCTTGAAAAACTCTTAAAATAGTTGGTTTAGAGTAGAACTATTTAGCATCACTTGACATGCCATTGAACTGCGAGTTAAAATCATAATTTAGACATGCTGTAATGCAAACAGAAATGTCCTGACATCATTTCATAATTTTATAGGGATCTTCACCAAAACCTGGAGAAGATTGTACATTTAATAGTGCCATTAACTCTGAGACAGCTGGCCTTTTTGTGAAGCCAGCTGAAAATAGAATTCTGTGTGCGGGCACACCATGTACAGAACACGCGTTATGTCACATACATACATGCATGCATTTTCCCTTTGGTCAGCGTCTATGTTTAATTTAACATAATGCAGTCTTCCACAAAATGAGAATATGTATGGCAAAAAGTGGCAGCAATAAAACAATACCTTACAGCTGTTCCCTTTGAGTCCCAGTGGGTTCACAATTTTACTTGACACTGGAAATGACAGTGTAGTGAAGATTATTGCTCCTTGGGGATGAGTAAGAAAAGAAATGGCGCCCAATTTTATTCTCTGGAACTAGAAGGACATGTCCCAAGTATATTTTTTTAAACAAGTGAATTATCATTCAGCATTAGTAAAAATGTAGTTTGTCTGCCTTAGAAAAATAAAAGCTGCAAACATAGTTTAGCTTGTCTGTCATTCTAAACATCGCAGAAGGCACAGCCCATGGTCCAGACCCATTTTTCTTTGTCAGGAGATGCTTCACTGGTTCCTGTGTGAACGTTTTGACATTTATATTACACTCGGAGCACTTGAGAAGCTACAGGATGCCAGTTTTGGGGGAATTAAACAAAGGTACCGTATCTCCCCTCCCGGTCGAGCATTCACAGTGTCCTGCGGACACACTGAATTCTTCTAAAGCCCTCATCTGTAGATACATTTTGTTATATTACTGTTTATCTACATAGTTTCTTCCATATTCGATGTAAGTTGGTGTGTAAGGATACAGCTGAGTAAACGAAACGCAGTGGTGTGTGAGACCTAGGGAGCTCAGGGAGATGGTGGCTCAGAAGGCCAGATAGAGCCCCTCCTGGTGGTGGTAGTTTGCAGGTTAGAGGTGGACCATGAACGTGCACCAGCGCCTCCCAGTGGGCAGACAGAGACACACACGTGCAGCAGGTCCTCGCATAACGGCGCTTTGTCCCACGTCCCAGCGTCCATGAAGTGCCCTGGGAATTAACTGTTGGTTCTATCAATTAACCTGCAATAAAATTGGTTTTGTTACACATCATTTCACTTAAAGATGAAGAACCGATTGACAGCGTTAAGTGAGGACTTACTGTATGTCACTCCTTGCATCCATAATACAAAGTTTACCATTTGCTAGGAAGAGAGTCTCTTAGAAATAATACTTTGGAATGCAATTAGTAATGTCTTCAACCGTCAAGTAAATGTAAAACAACAGAATAAGTAGAATACTAATAAACATTTATGAGTATCTTCTCTATGCCAGAAACAACTAGTGGATGCAAGAGTCAACCTTTACCCTCATCTTCAGCTGTCCACTGAAGAACTGAACCTCTTTTCAGCTAACCTAGTAGTCCTGGGAGAATTACTGTTGTTATCATCATTTAATGGCTGGGCAGAACCAAGCCATTAATAGCTTAAATGAGTCTGTGCTGACGACTGTGACAATGACAGTGGTGGTGCCTGTCATTGTGATGACTGGAGTCATCATTATCGATGGTGACTACTAAATTGTCTCAGTGTCTTAAAAGTCTGAAATACACGGTTCTAGAGCTGTCCACATTATACTTCTCCACACAGTGACCTTGCGTGGATCAAACCCTGTCATAGTAAAAGCCACAGGGCTGTGCACATTCGTCTGTCATGCCGAAGTGTGGCTGTGTGAGGGGTTGCTTCAAATAATATTGTCTTAGATGAAGATGAACACAGAAATATACGGGTTGAGTATTTTCCATGTTTCAGAGGTTATTCGCACTTTCTCAGCTCATTAAAAATCAAAATATACTTCCGATCAAGGAATATTTAACATATGACATTATAAATATAAAACAAATTGATATTTCCCCCTTAAATTTTGGTTGCTTTCTGTATAATCTTTTGGGGTTTTTGTTGTTTCTGTTGACATTGATGTAACGTCTTCTATTGAGTTTTTAAATTTTATTTTTTAATTAATTTTTATTGTTTTTTTCCCATTGCCTTTGATCCCCCGTATGTCCCCCTCTTTGCAGTCACCACACTGCTGTCCATGTCCATGAGTCCTTTTTCCTTTCTCCTTGGTCCCTGCACCCCGAACCTCCCCCTCCCAGTAGCTGTCAGCCTGCCATCGATGAGTCTGTCTCTGCTTTGCTTGTGAGTTCAGTGTGTTCATTAGATACCACATATGAGTGAAATCATGTGGTATTTGGTTTTTTAATTGAATTTTTATTTTTTAAAGGTTCTATTTATTTTTAGAGAGAGGGGAAGGAGGGAGAAAGAGAGGAAGAGGAACATCGATGTGTGGGAGAAACAACACTGGTTGCCTCTTGCACAGCCCCAACTGGGGACCTGGCCTGCAGCCCAGGCCTGTGCCCTGACAGGAATTAAACCAGCGACCTTTCAGTTTGTGGGCCATCATTCAGTCCAGTGAGCCACACCAGCCAAGGCTTAATTTTATTTTTAAAAGATTTCATTTATTTATTTGTAGAGAGAGGGAAGGGGAGGGAGAAAGGGAGAAAGAGAAACATCAGTGTGAGAGAACCTTCACACATCAGCTGCGTCCCTGCGTACCCCAAGTGGAACCGAACCTGAAACCCAGGCATGTGCCCTGACAGGGAATCGAACCAGCGAGCTCTCGCCTTGTGGGACGATGCCCAACCAACTGAGTCACACCAATCAGGGCTGATTTTTTTTTTAAAGTTAGCTGATTAGGACAACACGTTAATCCAACTCACTCTCCTTTGTATTATTTCTGTTGTTGTATTTATCACAATTTTATTTTAATTTATTTGCATGTTTCATATTCCCTTATTAGTTGCAGAAGGCAGAAAGTCAGTGCCTATGCCAGGGACATTATTAATGGCCCGTATTTTTAGGACTATAAGATGCACCGGACCATAAGACACACCTAGGTTTTAGAGGAGGAAAAATAGGAAAAAAAAATTGAAGCAAAAAAATGTGGTAAAATATTTAATAACCTGTGACCCTGCTCTACCGCTGCCGCCCCCACTCCCCACCACGAGCCAGGCAAGCTACATTTGGACTATAAGATGCACCCCCATTTCTGTCCCACATTTGGGGGGGCATCTTATAGTTTGAAAAATATGGTAGTTTCTTTTCTTCCTTTTAAAAAAATTCTTCTAAATTCTGTCTATTCCAGATGGCTCCATCAATCGTATACATCATATTCTTTAGATAAACATTTATTGAGCACCAACTGTGTATTAGAACTATTCTGTGCTTGAAACAAATGTCCTCAAGCAGCTGTCCAGAGTTGGCTGCATCCGAATCACCCAGGGAAGTTGGAACCTCGCTCACACCCCTGGGCTCCCTCCCTGGGGAGCCCGACACTGGACATAAGGCCTGGCACCTGGCAGCTGCGTTTTGTAAGCTTCAGGATAACTCTGATGCTCCCTCCTGTTGGAGAGAGAACAAAAATATGTTTTCCCTGACCGGTTAGTCTTTCCCCTTATCTTCTGTGATAATCTTCGTTTCTATTATTCCTTATCTTTGTTCTCCTTCATAAAAACCAACTGGAAATAGAAGAAAATGAGGAAGCAAAGCAGCTTATTTTCAGGCCTAAGGAAGGGGAAGGCACTTAACACAGTTTATCTAATTTGACTCCTAATAATGCTTCTGTGAAGTAAATATCCCCACTTTTTAATAGAACATTGAAGGTTATAAAAACCAGCACAAGGCCACACATCTAGTTAAGGCAGAGCGTGGTTCCGAACCCAGAACTGTGTAACTCAGGAGTCCTCCTTCTCTTATCTTCTCTTGGTGTAACCAACTGTGTCTTAAAACCGAAATTAGTTGTTTTTAAAATGTGTTAACTGCGTATGTGTTCTAAGAGCAAAGAAAAGTGCAAATAAGTTGAATGCTTCCTTAAAAAGGTGAAATGCTCTATGAAAAAAATTGTTGTTATATTTTTGACCTTTGATTTTATTTTTTCCACCTGCCCTGTGTATTAGTGCCTGTCCTAGAAAAGAAAAATGACTATTTTTAATGGTCATCTATAGTTTTAAGTAGTGGTTTCACTTTTGAGTTGGGACTCTTCATCTTACAGAAGATGCATAGGGATGTTGCATAACTTTATTTTTAGCACCACAGACTATACTTGCTGACATCCAGTGGGCGTGTTACTCTGTACCAGAAGTAAGGTCTTGTTTTTGCCTACATCGAGTATGCTGGCCATTGCTTTTCTCTCTTGAATGTTTTGGGAGGCCATGTACTGACATTTTGCAAAGCGTGTTACAGGTTAGAGGTTGGTGTGACGTATCTGTGTGTGTTGTTTGTCTGTGACATGGAAATTAAACATTGGGCCATGGTGATAAATTAGTCATGAAAGTAGCCACATGCCTTACCAGTTCTGTGCCATGTATGTGTTATTTCTTACAGAACTATGCATGTACTTGCTTTTTAAAAAAGTGCTGTTTATGTTCTCCTTTAGTGTCAGCATTCATCTGTTTTAGAACCACACCGATAGGCATGATACAGATGTTGGCAAAGGTGAAATTAGAGCACACATTTAAGAGGCTTGTAGGAAATGTATTTATGGAGGAATATATTAGCACCTAGACTGTTTAAAGATTTATATTCTCAAACCCTGTTTGGATGCCCTTCACCTTCAGTCCCTCAAACAAATCAACATGCATCCCTCGGGTTTCCTCCTCAGTAGAACTTTCCCTGCCTGACCCCAGGAAGGCTGAACCAGCATCCTCTTCCAACCCCCTGTAGTGATTTACCCAAGTGTCTCCCCAACTAGATGTGAGCTCCTTCTCAACTAGGAGCTCCAGCAGAGTCTGGAGTCCCTGCACATTCACGAAGTGTTTGATTTGGGTTTAATGAATAAAGTTCATTATTTGCATTGCAATGGAAAATGTAATAGAGCAATTGATTTTGCATTTTAAAGTTGTGGGGTATATTAAGACTTATTTTTAGGGAAACTTAGGTCCGGCTAAATTGCTTGCTAAAGTCATACAGAATGTTCCTTAAATTTTATCTGACACTGTATTTGTCTTTCAATCTTACATACTTTTCAATAACCCAGCGTGTGCCAAACTAGGCATTGGTGCCCTAGGAAATGTAACTGAATTCATGGCCAGTTAGGAAGAAGATGGAATTGGGGAGGGAAGGAGGACTTTGGCTAAATCACATTGAATGGGTTTTTTTCACCCCAGGACTTTTCTGAACTATAATGTGCTAAAGTGATTGATAATATAGCATGCAGTATTTTCTGAAGTTATATGTTAACAGAATCCCCTCTCTAAAATTACTCCTCCTCTCTTGAGAGACTATTTTTTAAAAAAGATACAATTTAGAGAAGATCTACTGAATGAATTTTGTGTGATGTCAATTCAGGTTCTTTATATCAAAGTCATCTTGACTTTGTATGTGAACAAAAGAAATGGAAAGATATTGGTTGTGGGCTCTTTTCCTGGATTTGTCTCTAATTTACTGTGAATTTGTCCCTGAATGTGAGACATTTCTAAGGTGCAGGAAATTGTTTCCATTTATTAGTAAAGGGGTTATCTGGGGAGACCCACGGTCAAGTACGAAACCTTTGAATTCATGGTTTTGAGCCTGTCGTCGCCCTTTTGCTTACAAGTCCTGGTCCAGATGTGTATGTCAGATCACATGATAACAAACAGCAATAGACAGTCCGCGTTCACTTATTTTCCTGAAGTTATGTTTTATTGCACGGAATTGGTTGGCTGGGTAATGGTTTTTCAGGTGGAGACTGACCTTTCCAGTGCGGTCCAGGGAACACCTGCTGCGGTTTCCGTACCAGTTAACAAGGCGGGCAGTTCTTCTCTGGTATCAAACATTAACTAAGTGTCCGTTGTAACAAAATTTAAGTTGGTCGCATTCAAATCCTAAGCTTAGTATGAATTAAAGTTTAATTACAAAAGGGCAGTTAGAGGTGGTTATATTGTAATTTGAGAAGGAAACCTCAGAACGCGATGGAGATTGTGGATCTGGAAAGAGACTCCACAGTGCTAGTTGTAAGGAGGGCGAGCCCGTCAGTGTCCCGGGTAGTGGGTGCTGGGGAGCATTAGAGCTGTCCTGGGTGGAAGTGGTAATGGTAGAATTCACAATTAAGTTTTTACAGTTTCCCCAAGGGAAACAGTAGCTTAATTTGTTTAAAGTAGTCTAGGGGGGAGAAAAGCATTCACAAAAACTAAATATTGTGAACTTGAGAATGCAAAGACTGCGCCTATCTGAATTTGAAAGGGAGGGGGAGCTCTGGGTCTGGACTGCAGTGGGATTGGAGTGGAAGGCGTGTGACTCAGGACAGCAGACGCCCCGTTTTAGAGCTCTGTGACCGTGGACAGCCCTCTCTCTCTGTTCACCTGAGAAGAAATGGAAGACCACACCCAGTGTGGCTGTAACTCAGTGATTCCAAGCAGGAATGGGAATGGAGGTAGGGTGAACATGTCTTTGCAGTTGATTTTTGGGTTGGCCTGTTAGAAATGTGATCGTAGAGAGACGGATTTTTTTTTAGTAAATATTCTCATTTCATCATCTAATTGAATTTTATGTATAAACTGTCAAATGACAATACCTAATTTGTTTACTTCTTAATTCCTTGGACTGCAGTTTGAATGGTTTGAAATGGTCAAAAAAATCTTTAGCAGACAAAGATATGTCATCATTTAATTTTTTAGGGCAGTTCCTAAAGTAGAATTCTAGAATGTTTTTATAGTGGTAATAGCTCTGAGAAAAATATCTAACATCCAAAAGTATTTCGAAAGACTTCCACCTGGATGTTTAAATTCTCATATGTTTATTAAAAATAGCAATTATCTTATAGCATAATCTTACCTGGTGAAATATACAAGAAGGACCCAGGTAAGCAGTAGATTTGAGAATCAAAATGCAAAGATATATGTCAATGAAAACAAATAGTGTATTGAATTTGTGAGTGGTATTCCACTGAAGGGTTAAAAGTACCTAGAAAGTCTTAATTGTCCAAGCTGAGTTTCTCCCCAAGTCATCAAAATTAAAATGTAGTTTTAGATTTTAGAAATATTCCATTTATCAGAATCAGTCTTATACATCCTCAAAAAGATCTGTGCAGAGTAAAATAGAATTTCAGGGGACTTCTGGTCAGGATGGAGTCATAGGCAGACATGCTTCGCCTCTTGGCGCAGCCACAAAAAGAATTACAACTAAATCTCAAAACAAACAACACCGAGAACTGTCAGAAAAATGTAACTATATGGAAGGCTGACAACCAAGGATTTAAAGAAGCCACAGTCATCCAGATGAGAAGGAGGGCAGAGAGGCAAGGAGACGTGGTGTGGTGTGGAGAGGCAGCAGCAGTGGAACAGGCACGGGTAATCCCACATTCATGCGTGGTAGATAAAAATTAGTAGGGATACCTTGGGAGCGAGTGATCCCAGCCCCAAGCTAGACCACACAGCCCACGTTTCCAGCACAAGGAAAATAAATCCCCATAACTTCAGGCTGTAAAAACTAGTGTGGGCTGGGGTGGAAGAAACTGCCCAATTTTTAAGAAACTTTGCTTAAAGGGCCCAGATGGTCTTAAAACATATATATACCCACCCACTCTGGACTTCAACACCAGGGCAAAAGTTGGAAGGGAGCCAGTTGTATACGGGGAGTGGGTGAGTTGAAACAGGGCAAGTACTGGGCAAACCCCCACAAGCCAGGAAGGGTCACGGTCCCCTCTCCGAGGCCTCCCCGACACAGAGCCACAAAGTGGTGAAGCAGGTCATCCCACCCTGGGGACTACCTGAGGCTCAGCCCCACATAACTTACAGGTGCCTTTTATAGGGGCTCAAAGCAGCTCTACCTAATACACAGAAACAAGCACAGGAAGGCTGCCAAAGTGAGGAGACAAAAAAAAAAATTAGCCCAAACGAAAAAATAGAACAAACCCCCAGAAAAAGAACTAAACGACATGAAGATAGCCAGCCTATCAGAGGCAGAGTTCAGAACGCTGGTAATCAGGATGCTCAAAAAACTCTACTGCAACAACAAAGGAAGAAATAAAGGTTACTCTAAGTGAAATAAAGAAAAACCTACAGGGAACCAGCAGTGAAAGGAAGGAAGCCAGGATTCAAATCAATGACTTGAAACGTAAGGAAGAAATAAACATCCAACCAGAACAGCAAGAAGAAACAAGAATTCAAATAAACGAGGATAGCATAAAAAGATTTTGGGACATCTCCAAAAGTGCAAACATCCGAATCACAGGGGTGCCAGAAGGAGAAGAGAAAGAGCAAAAAATTAAAAACTTATTTGAAAAAATAATGAAGTAAAACTTCCCTAATTTGGCAAAGAAAATAGACACACAAGCCAGGAACCACAGAGAGTTCCAAACAAGTTGGACCCAAAGAGGCCCACTCTAAGACACATTGCAATTAAAATGCCAAAAGTTAAAGATAAAGAGAGAATCTTAAAAGCAGCAAGAGAAAAGCAGACAAAGGAGTACCCATAGGACTGTCAGATGATTTCTCAAAAGAAACTTTGCAGGCAAGAAGGGACTGGCAAGAAGTATTCAAAGTGATAAAAAAACAAGGACCTACAACCTAGATTACTCTATCCAGCAAAGCTACCATTTAGGATGGAAGGGCCGATATTCCCAGACAAGGTAAAGCTCAAGGAGTTCATCACCACCAAGCCATTATTACATGAAAAGGGACTTATTTAAGAAAAGGAAGATCAAAAGTATGAGCATTAAAAAGGCAACTAACTGCCCTGGCTGGTGTGGCTCAGTGGATTGAGCGCCAGCTATGAACCAAAGGGTCGCCAGTTCGATTCCCAGTTAGGGCACATGCCTGGGTTGCAGACCAGGTCCCTAGTGGGGGCCATGTGAGAGGTAACCACACATGATATTTCTCTTCCCCTCTTTCTCCTTCCCTTCCCCTCTCTCTAAAAATAAATAAATAAATAATTTTTTAGAAAAATTAGAAAAAAAGGCAACTAATTCACAACAATTAACACCTGAGTCTAAAACAAAACCAAAATAAACAAACTAGCAAACAACCAGAACAGGAACAGAATCATAGGTATGTAGATCACATGGAGGGTTATCAGCTGGGAGGGGGAGGGGAGAGATTGGGGGGAAAGGTGCAGGGATTAAAGAGCATAATTGGTAGGTACAAAATAGACAGGGGGATGTTAAGAACAATATAGAAAATGGAGTAGCCAAAGAAGTTACATGCATGACTCTCAGACATAAAATAAGGCGGGGAGGATTGCTGGAGGGAACTGGGATGCCGGGTGGAGGGAGGCAAAGTGGGAAAGATTGCGACAACTGTACTAACATAATTGACAGACTGTACTTTAAAAAATTTCATAATTTACAGTCTGTGACAGGATAATCCAAATTGGAGCTGAGTTAAGTCATGATATTACCTTAAAGATTTTAATGAAGGAAAATATTAACATGATTAAACAAGATGAAAAGCTAATAATCAAATTGTTTTAAGGCACTGTTAAAAAGCTTGCTTCCACTAAGCTTTGCTATGCCGGTTATGAATGATTTTTATTTGTATATTAAGTCATACTTTCCGCTAGACAGCATTTAGTTAGAAGTGCCAGTGCATTTGTCATTTTGGAAATTATCAAACTTAGTTTTAAATAAAAGTGTAATATTCACCTGGCCTTTCTGCCAGTGTGTAACTGGATTTCCCTCACACACAGTTTGAGTTAATGTCACTTTAATTGTATAATAAGAGGGAACCATGTGTATGTACGTATGCAGGTCTCTGGGTGTGAAAAAATAAATATGTGCATACGTTTTTATTTTATTAGTTCCATTAGCTTCCATGTAATAATTACTGTGAAAACACCTAAACAGTTTCTAGCATGGTACCTTTCTTCAACTTTATAGAAATTTACAAACTTGGTTTGCCAATTACAAATGCATGCTACAAAGATGATAGAGACACACATATATTTGGATTTACATTTATATTCACATTTACTAGTATATAGCTATACAGACTCCCAAGTCAACGTTAGACATGGATTTTTATTGGCTAATAAATGCGCAGATCAGCACTTTCCAAAAGAAATATAATGAGCCACAAAAGCAGTTTATTTCCAAAAGAAATATATACACCACATTAAGGAAACACATTTTCATGATATATTTTATTTCACCCAATACAATGAAGATATCATTCCAACCTGTAATTAATATAGAAATTGTTAATGGGATTTTCACACTCTTCTTTTCCCACTGAATCGTCACACCCAGGGTGTCTGACCGAGCACAGCTGCAGTTCGGACCAGGCACGCTGGGAGTGCTGAGAGCTGCGTACGGCCGGTGGCTGCTGCACCGGCGTTGCGTGAGGTTCCGCGTGATTTCAGATCCACCCTGTTTATGACTTAAGTGCAGTTGTTTCAATCTACGTGTTAATGGCAAAGACCAAAAACGTTGCTTTGCCCTAATTTGAAGTAAGCTGTGTCAGCAGTGAGGGGACACCCTGGGGGCCTGTGGATTAGAGCAGGTGGCGAAGCGACCATGCAGAAGAACATTTAGACTGTAAGTACCAAGAGTGGCTGAGGGCTCTGAGTTTCAGTTGGGGCAAAGCGACTCCTTGTTAACCTAAAAACTCTCTGAAAACCGTTGGAGTGTTAGGTCCTGCCATGGTCCGGGCTACTGTCTAATGGGCCCAGGTCAAGAGCAGCACAGAAGCCCCAGGGATGAAAGTCAGCCTGCTGCCCACAGCAGTGTCTTTGTTCCCTAGCAACATGCTCTTACCAACAGGGGACTTGCATTTTCGCCCTGGTAACTGGAAATCAGCTGGGTGTCCCTCTCTTCAGAGTGCCTCCTTCTATGAAAAAGTACATCTCATATTAAATTTGAACTGTATTCCTTCATCTCCCCTTACCTAGAAGAACTGTGTGTTCAATCTGTCATTTTTTTGGGAGTACGTTACTTCTTTATTTGGCTTGTAAGAGATATTATCCTGTATGCTATTGGTATGCGAAATTGTTAAAAACTCCCACAGCAAACCTGTGCTAAATAAATTGCTGGCAAAGACACACTCAGTTTCTGGAGTATAATTTTGCTGCCTCCCCCAAAATGAAAGCAAAACAAGTGGACAGTGCAGGGCAAGATGTGTGTGTCCCCCGTGTGTCTACCCAGTGTGAGCTCTCGGGAGCACGGGGATTGCGAGAGTGGTGAAGGACTGGATCGTAGATCACTTCACAGCCTCTTTAGTAAGCACCACTTCTTTACTATAGAAAGCAAAAAGGAAAAGGACAGCTCGCTAAATGTATGTGGGCACAAAGACTGTCTGCCCGAAAGCTGCCTAAGTTATTTTCCTTTATTTGCTGACAGAAGCAACATTTTTAAAATTAAAATAGGGATGAAGACCACAGAAATTGCCAGTCCTTGCTAACTCCTTCTCAGGTTGGAGAGGAGAAGCCACCCACCTCCCAGCTGCGGGGCACCCTCGGAGACTGGAGGGCAGCCTGCCTTCCCCAGCCGGCTGTCACTGACATTCCCGGTGCGGAGGGCTGGGAGCGAGGCCGCATGGAGGGGAGGTGCCCAGTCCTTGGAGTAATTCGCTTCTCAAAAGAGATTGCAAAAGGAAAGTTTCTTCAGGTACAGGCTCTCGGGCCCCGTTACAGTGACTGTGGAGGCAGACTTCAAAGGAGGTGTCGAGTCAGCTCTGGCCTTCATAGCAGAGCCCCACAGACACGGTGGCTTCAACAACAGAAGTTCATTTCTCACAGTCTGGGGACTAGACGCCTGGGATCAGGGTGTCAGCCAGCGTGGTGACATTCTGGTGGGCCTCCCCCACCCGCAGAGGGCCACCTTCTTGTCCTCACATGCTGAAGAGAGGAAGCTTGGATGCCTCTTTCCCTTATTAGGGCACTCATGCTATCACGGGCAGCTTCACCTCCAGACCTCAGTAAACCTAATTACCTAGGAAAGGCCCCACATCCAAATCCCATCGCAGTGAAAATGGGGGGCTTCAACCTATGAATGTTAGCAGGGCTGGGGGCTGAGGGCGGACACACACACACACACACACACACACACACACACACACACACACACACACACAAAAACCGGTCAGTCTGTAACAGGGGGACTGCTTTCATACCATGAGCTGTGACTATCTCGTTTTGGTAAACCAGAGTTCTTATTATGTGTACACATTCAGTGCCCTTTTCCTCCTTATTTTTTTTAACCCATATAAAATGGAAGCCTCTCATTTTTCACAAAAGTAATTGCCAGGTGCTTTTAAGGATTTGCATTGAAGCTTTTACTGGTAAAATCTTATCATTCAACTTAACACCAGTGACAAGAAAAGCCATTGTTAAGTGGAAACAAAGAAAAATAAAGTTGACAATGAAATACTGATTAATTCAATTAACAGTTTCCATTTTTTAAAGTAAATTGATAGAAATGCACCTAGTTTTTTCTCAACGCCCAAATGATTATTTCTGAGAAAAAAAATTACTTGCTATCTTTTTTGTTCCTGACAAATGCGAGGGCCGGAAATTTTGAAATTCTGGTTACCTTAAGTGACAGTGAGTGATTACTTCAATAATGGAATAATGAAAATAATCCCTGAAATTTGTATGGTGCTTTATAGTTCATGTTATTTATAAAGTGCTTTTTTTTTTTTTGAAATCCTCTAGACAGACCTACAGTAAGCCCTCAGACTCAGAAGTTTGGGGGGCAGGGCCAAACAGCGATCAGCCAAGACAAATCCTACTTCTGACTGGAGATCCATTAGTCATGTTAGAGTGCAGCCGAGTCTCCTGATTTATGAGGAGAGCTATTAGGAGAAGAAGGCAAAAATGTAGATGTGTGGTCAGTACAGGAAAAGGGAATTTTTCATAAGTGACTTCGTAAACAAAAATGAATGAATGAGGAGTTTGAGGCATTTGTCATCTCAAGCTCTTCTTGAGTTTTCGATCCTGAGTTTGGGAAAGAAGGAGCGTTCTGCTTGGCGGGGGGGCCATAGTGACTGAAAGGATCCAGTCATTTATCCAGTCCTAACAGACGGATTTCTTTCTGCATCACTCAGACGGACAAATTGACTTGAATCGGCATGGCTAAAAGGGAAAAGCCAACCAGTATGTTTATTCGTGTATTCATTAAATATTTACTGAGCATTTATTAAGTTCTGGAGAACAAATGGGCAAGAATCCTTGCCATGATGGAAGCTCAGTCCTGGTGGGGGAGAGGTTTCTCTTTATTGTAGGCAGTGCACTGGCTACTTTGCACATATTCTCCCAGAAGTCCCACGGCAACCTGTGGCATTATCATTATTGTCCAATTTAACGATGCAGAGACTGGGTCTCAGTAAGTTGCTCAAGATTACACAGCTGGTGAGCAGCAGGAAAGGTAAAACTTGTTCTGTCTGACCTCTTCATTCCCCAGCTCCACCGCAGTCCTGTCCCCTGTGGCCGCACTCTTGATAAGAAACCGTGTCAAACAGCAGCATTTCCCACTGTTGGAACCTGTGCCTTTGCTCACCATCCCCTCGCTCTTTCTCAGGGCAGTCATTTATAGCATTAGGCCCGGTTATGTGTTCACAAGAAATTACATCTGCTCCGTTTAGCCTGGTCTGGAAGCGTAAGCAACTGCTTCCCCTCAGTAACAGCAGGAAGGTTCTTAACGGGGCCCCTTCAGAATGGAGATTCTGACCAGCGCCCGCCTCTTCAGCAGTGTAGTCTGCGTGACAGCAAAGGACAGCCAGGTACACCCAGGCGGCGTCTGCCAGGGTTGGCCTTGGCGGGGATGCCGTAGAACTCTGTCGATTTTGTGAAGGAAGAGAGTTCAGGAGATGACATCACGAGGAATAAAGAGAGAAAGGAGGCACACGTTCGTGATCCCCACGGGGACCACGCTGTGAACCGCTGAGCAGCGGCAGCCTGTCCCTCGCTCTGCCCTGGCAGGTGGGAGTCGGCACCTGCCGAGCTGCATAGACTCCTGGTTTCCCATCAGGTTACGGTTTGATGACATCGGACCCCCCAGAAGAGGGCGAGATCACATTTACTATGTCTTCGTCCAGACTTCACACTAGCAGCTGGGAGATTACTCATTGGCAGTATGAGTTTTGCCTTGTTTTTGTTTTTGTTTTCCATCAAGACTTCCTATGACGGAATCATCAGTTAGTTTGTTTTCTGTTTCTTTCCTAGGGAGGTGTGGGATTTTAGTGTAGTGGTGAAGAGCCAGAGGCTCTGAAGCCCACTCGCCTTCCTGTGGATTGGTCCCAGCTATGAGACCCGGGACCGATGACTTAGTCTCTCATGTCTCAGTTTCCTGGTCTGGAAGCTGGGCTAGCAGTCGAACCCACTCGATGGGACTTTCGTGAGTAAAGTGCTTAGACCAGCCCCGGCCCGTGGTCAGTGCTGCGTGGGTCAGAGACGGTGTTACTGTTATGATCGTGGATGTGGTTGTTACTAACATCACAGACAGGTGACGGTGTTGTACTTACTTTGGTCATCATTATCCTCCCAGCATCCAATAGCCGACAGGCAGAGCCTTTACTTTTAGATTCTTAGTACTTTGCCTAGGAACGTTAACAAATTTGTATCAGCCATAAAAATCTTGTGAATTTAATAAATCATTGCGTGTGGTAAGTAATCAGGCATTTGGGACAAGACATTTGGAGTCTTAGCCAGTTAAGCCTGCTGGAACAAAAACACCGCAGACGGGGTGGCTGCAACAACAGAAATTATTCCTCCCAGTCTGGAGGCTGGAAGTCCAAGTCAAGGCGCCGGCAGGTTGGCGCCCCGTGATGTGCAGGCGACCAGCTCCTTGCTGTGTCTTCACGTGGCCAAGACAGAACGTCTCTCTTGTGACTCTTCTTGGAAGGGCACTAATCCCACTC
>CM052549.1:70754193-70784756 GCA_028533065.1 Trachops cirrhosus
TCTCTCTCTCTCTCTCTCTCTCTCTTTCTTTCGAACAGTTCACAAATTTGCATGTCATGCTTGCATAGGGGCCGTGCTAAACTTCTCTGTGGTTCCAATTTTAGTACACGTGCCGTCAAAGCAAGCGCACTTGCTTCTCTCTTAGTGCCATATTCTTTTCAATCTGTCTGCACTGGGCCACAAAACAGATTTCAATTTGCTACCTGTGGAGCCAGACTGCAATGCTCAGAGTGAAATAGAAGAGAAATGGATTTGGTGAAACTCGAAGTAAAGAGTTTCGTGGATTTCTGTAGAAGGATGCACACACTGAAACCTGCTGATAAGATACACACGATCACTTTGGAGTGTCTCATGGTGTTAAGCAATTCATGGGTATTTTATATGGAAAATAGACCCAGCTAGATGCTCACAAGACCTCGTACCTGTTGAGGAGCTCAGACACTCTCAGCCTGGGGCGCACTTGCCTGTAGTTAGTGCCGCTGCACTGGCGCGCGGGCCCTTTAACCTGTGCTTCCTGAGCTGCTCTCAGGGAAGCTCAGCCGGTGAGGAAGGTGAAGTCCAGATTATTTTCTGGACTAAGCAGACCGAAGAGAGAGATTTTTATTCCACAGGTAGGAGAGCTTTCCTCTCTTCTGCCGTTTTAAGAGAAGATGACTTGAGGATGAAATAACTCTGGAGGAGTGAAGAGCTAACGGAGCAGCAGGTGGCAGCCGCAGGAGCCCTGGCTGTACGCTCCCTCCCCAGCCTCGGGCTCCTCGTCCCATGGGGATACAGAGCCTCTCACTGCTGTGCTCCCTTGCTGCGGGAGGCACACCCGTGGACGGTACGTTGCCTTGGATGTGCGTATGCAGCAGTCTGTGTTATATGTCACATGTGTTTAGAAAGTGACTCTGTAAACCAGCAAGCGTCATCCCCATTTTCTGAGGGTGGAAACCAAGGTTTCTAGTGGTGAGGTGACTTGACTAAGGCCCAGCCAGATTCAAGTCCTCATTTTTGGAACTTAACTCTTAGGAATTCATTTTTCCCAGTTGCATCATAATCACTATCATAATTTAGTAGAGATAATACTGGACTACAAAGGAACAGTTAACTATGGACTTCAGCCTCTGCTCTGTCACTACAGGATCTTGACAAAGACATCCCATCTCTGGGCCTCCTTTTCTCTTTGATGTAACAGGGTAGGTTGTATCTGCTGATCTCCGTATAAATTTCTGATTTCTTGTATAAATTTGCTGATTCCATTCATGATTTTCTCCATTTTTGCCTTCCTTATCTTCCTTTGTGCTCAGAATCACCACGATCTTCACAACAGAACAGCAGTTCCTTGCCAGGCAGTATAAATGGAGGGAAACCGGAAGGCAGAGAATAGTGACTGGTGGTGACGTTGTACTGAGTGTCCTGGGCTTCGGAACACCCGGCCAGGTTATCTTGGGCCTTCAGGTTGTCATCCTCCTCTCACTTCTGGTGGCCGCCACTGAGCACTCCCGGGCAGAAATGTAGATGGCACGCACGGATCTGCTCGCGCACCCTTTCCCCGCTGATCCTGAAGTAGCCGTTTGAATCTCTAATGTTTTCTAACGACTCAGCGGCTGGGGGCGGGGCAGGTGTGAGTGGAGGTAATATTGGGAATTCAGCAAACAGGAGAGATCCCAGGTTAAAAATTGTAAGTTAAAAGTTAGAGTACTTGAGAGATTTAAACATAAAGGGTCCTATATTTTGAGTGACTATATGAGCTTTAAAAAGTGTTGGCCTTTTTCCTGCTTTTCTTTTGTATTTTCCCCTACTCCTAGGCTGCATCTTAGGGCCTTCCTGTCCTGATGAACTGTGATGAGTTCGAAGATGATCCTTTCTACCTCATCTGCTTGTCATGTGTTGTTTCACAGACATTGTTGTGCGTTTTCTCTTTACGAGAGGGGCGTTCAGAGAGAGCGAGAGAGGGAGAGAGAGAGAGCGAGAGAGGGAAAGAGAGAAAGGGAGAGGAGTGGAGGGTGCTAGGGTGCCGGTGCCGTTAATTAGTTCACTTGGGGAGGACGGGGTATTTTTAGCACAGACACCTGAACCTAGACAGTTAACATCTCACAGCAGCTCTTGCTCTAGAAAGCACATTTCTTCCTAGGAAAGTCACTGTCAAATAGCCATATTATTCCTGTTCAAATGGCAAGAACCATTTATAGATAATGCAGAATCATTAAAGCAATTAGCTTTGCCTTGAGTTATGTAGAAAGCATAGCATGTCCCAATAAAGATTTTTTCCTTGCTTCTTAAACATATTACAGGCAAGTTCTCAAAGACTGCATCCTACAGTATTGCCTTTAGATGCGTTTGTTCTAGCATGAGACCTGGTAAATTTTTTTCCTAGAGGCATTCCACTCATGTAGTGATTCACTCAGCAGGTGTTTGTTGAATACTTACTATGTGCAGAGCACTGCGAAGTACGGGGCACGCGATGCCCTGGAGAAGTTGACATGGGGCTTCCAGCCTGGCAGGAAAAAAAAAACCGAGCAAGAAATTGGGAGGGCTTGTTACAGAGCTGAAATACCTGTGTGTACAGGAGACTCTTGTGTGAACACAGCCTGCTTGGAAATATGGGCTTAGAAAATTCCAGAGAGGAGAGTGCTGCTTCAGAAGGATGGTGAGGGAAGCCCTCCCTGTTCACAGTCTCTGTGAGCAGCTTTCACCGCTGGCCTTGCCTGTTAGACTGAAGACTCAAAGTGACTTTCAATGCAGATCTGGTCTCCTGTCATGAATCATGAAAACGAAAATGCCCTCAAAATTGGAGCTTTCTTCTGGAGTATTTTTGTCATTGAAGAGCTTATTTGTTTTGTTAGTTTTAGAAAATCTTTAAAAGTATATTTCTGCAATTGGTGATAATTCACACCAGCACTGCTTATATGTTCCTTAGACTTAACATATAAACAAAGAAACAAGGATTTTTTTTCGTTCGTTGTTACGTTTAAGAAGTCTCGTTAGCAAGTGCGTCCATCTGATATTTCCCAGAGGTTCAGCGTTAGCTCTTAAGGGAAAAAGGGCGGGGGTGGAGCGGTGAGGAGGAGTAGACAGAGGAACCGTTAGAGCTGCTGCAGGGTTCGCTGCTCTTTCTTCTCCGCTCAGGTGGCTGCTGCCAAAGAATGAAATCAGTGAAATTGCCCTTTTGTGTGCAATTCAAGGTTAATAACTGGTGAAAGAACTTTTGGTCATTAAGTGAGCTTTATAATTTTAAAAATGATAGGAATCATCTCCTTTTAAATTAGGATTCACTTAGTAACTAAAGAGTTGGTGCTTTTATCTCATTCCACTGTAGACGTTTGCCCCTTTGTAGTCTGGTTCATTCTTTGAGGCCCTGCGGGGCTGTGGCTGCTCCCCATGGGGGTGCCCTCCTTCCTCCCGCTTTCCCCTCCCCTGCCTGTGAAACCCCCACGATCCGCCCCCACCTCACTCTTTAATTTTGTTATAATACGTCATCATATCTTTATCTTGCTGCTGCATTATGAGCTCCTTGTGCCAGCGTGGTATCTTTGTCAGCCCAGTGCCCACCCAGCACAGTGCTTGGCATTTAGTAGGTGCTCTTCGTAGCTAATGAGGGGATGAATGTCGCTTTAAGAACAAAATATACTTACCTGTATACACACATATACCCAGAAAATATGCATTACGTGCCTGTTGTGTACAGGGCTGCCCATGGGCCTGTTACGGGTGCTAAATGTTTGGGGCCTCAGCCCTAGCTGTGAGAAGCCTGCAATGTTCGTTAGAATCAAAATGAATACTTGTGAAAAGAATGTCTTAACCATTGATGGCACATATCAAAGACGTGCTCTGTTCTTGGGCCAAAGGGTAACGTCCACTACAGTTTAGAGGCCCAAGGATCCCCCTTCACTAAGGAGAGCCGGGGACTTAGCCACTGAAGGAAGGGAACTTCAGCTCAGCCTGCAAGGAGTGGGTAAGATTTATCCTAAATGTGGCGTGGCTGTGCTTGGCGGACTCCCTCTCTGCCCCCATTCATTGTGCACCAGACCAGCTGCACAGCTTCCCCCAGCACAGGCTAGGGGACAGGTTTTACTAGGGGAAAGGAAGAGTCAGCCCGAGAAAAGGAGGCACACCGCCCCCCGTCCTGCCCCCATCCCATAGAGAGGCGTGCGGACCGGGCTCTGCTGAGGCTGCAGGGTGCGTTTCAGCTCCCCCGTTGTTCCGCCGGCCCGGGGGGCACGGATGAGAAATTGGCCCCCGTGGGAAGTTCCCGTGTCCTCTTCTGAGGGAGGAAGCCACCAGTGCTGTGGATACCTGATCCAGGTAGGACACAGCCCCTTCAGCTGGGAGAAAGGTACTCCCCTGCCCCCAAGAGGTAGATTTCCAGACAACCCTGAGTCAGCTGTGGGGGCAGCACCAGCTAATCCTGCTTACTGCAGTGCGGTGGCTAAGGGTTTGGGCCCTGGAAGTAGACAGCTCAGTTCAAGTCCCAGCTTGCCCGCTTCTTGGCTGTGTGACCACAGAGCCTTACCCTCTCTAAGCCTCAATATTCTGAAATGCGAAATGTGGACAATCCTGATTTATTCTTCATAGGAATGTAGTGAGGATTAAGTAGAGTGGACATTTAGCAAATAAGTGTTCAGTGAACATTAGCTGAAAAGGCAGGATAATGATCCTCCAAGAAAGGGAAGAGTGGAATTCAGAAAGATATATGCACCCCTGTGTTCATTGTTCGAGAGAGCCGGGGTATGGAAACAATTAAATGCCCATCAGTGGCTGAATGGAGAAGGAAGGTCTTTATGTCACACAATGGAATGCTAGTCATTGATTTAAAAAAGTGGTGAAGTCTCATGATTTTCAACCACATGGACAGACCTTTAGGGTATCCTGCTAACGGAAGTAAGTTAGACAGTAAAAGACAAATACCATTCACTTGTGTGGAATACTAAAACATAAAAACAACAAACAACTACAAAAAAATAAACAAAAACCCTCGGAGGCAGACAGCAGGCTGGCCGTTACCAGAGGGGAGGGCAGCGGAGGGTGGGTGGATAAGGGCCCGTTGCCTGGCGACGCTGGGAACCAGACTTTGGATGGTGAGTGTGAGGCAGTCCATGCAGCTGTCGGGTTGCAGCCTGGCTCACCTGAACTAGACGTAACGTTATACACAAGACTTACCTCGGTAAAGAAAACAAAGTGTAGAAAATGAGTGGATCAAGCAATATTGAACTTTTTTCCAGTAAGAGATTTCAGAAACTCTATATGCTAGTGTAAACTCGGAAACTTCAAAAGAAAGCAGGGAGTTTGCAATATTTTCCCAAGTTATTTGACCTTGGGATCTCCCCTTACATTCTGTGGTAGAAAGAAAATTAACATCTCCTAAAAATAGTATTCCATGTAGCACAGTTTGATAAACACTTCCCTTTCGTATTTATGGTTACATGATGTGAAGCAAGGTTTTGTTCATAAGAGAAGTATATGATGGTCACGTTCGATTTTGTGTGTATTAAAAAAGCGGTCTGCCACAAATTTTCCCAAATACCATCAGTGTCAAGAAGGCACAGTAAGAGCACTCGTGTGGGAGCAGCGTGTTCTGGGGATGGTCGGTGGGCCAGTCTTTTTAGGGAAAGGGCCCGTTTTGAGGACAAAGGAGTGGGTTTGCGGCGGGCTCTCCCTGCAGGACTGGGGAGGCCTCCAGTCAGTTTAGAGCCATTGGAGATTTTCTCGTCAAACCATGACGTGTGGAAGAAATTTTCAGAAAAGTAGCGTGGTGATAGGCATTCCAGGGATATAAAAAAGGTAAAGAAACTGAAAGCAAGAAGACCTTTCAGGCTAGAAGCAGTTTATGTTCCGGGAAGCGACGGAGTCGAGGTGTTTGAACTTTGACCCCTGTCCAGGCTTCAAGGCCACGTGTGGGTGGGCACCTCCCCTGCGCGGCTCCTGCAGACGCACGTCCCTCTGCTGCAGCCCGTCTGTCCGTGCGCCCGACGTGGGGCCGAGCTCTGCGAAAACAGAGTGGAAAAGGTCACGGGAATTATTTTAATAACGCCGATAACAGACAAAAATTCTGTAAAATAATCAGTACAAAAGGCATTTCTCTGAAGTTGATTCTTTATTAAATTGAAGTGACAGAAACTTAGAAATAATGCTCTTCCTTTTCAAGAAGTAATTATTTTTAATATAGCAAGACCAGAATTTTACACAAGTTTGCCAAGTCTCTTTTAGCATTCTATTTTTTTTAGCCCTGCCTTGCATGGTGCTTGATAGAAACTGATCAGGAAATGATGGATGGATGGATGCCTGGATGGATGCCTGGATGGATGGATGGACAGACAGATGTATCACAGAGGAGTTGAGAACTACAGCCCTCACCCCACGGGACTGTGATGGACTGTGTAGGGCTGTCAGATGCGTATCCGCAGACAGAACACAGGCCACTTGGAGGTGTAGACAGGAGTGTCCCAGCAAGGGGACAGATCGCTGGAAACTGACCTGACTGCCATTCTAAACAGGCGGCCGCCACAACGCCACGCAGAGCTGTTCAGGGCGAACATTTGTCCTACGATTGTAAGAAGTTATTTGGGGCTAGAACTTCTTAGCATGAAATAGGACCCTTCAGTTTCCCTAAAGTAAAAATAAGTGGTGTTTGGTATTTGGATTGTCATTTTGTTCTATTCCTTTAGCTTCTGGTGGACTTGCTTTTTTTTCTTTTTTGCATTTACTGTCTATATATCCAATTAAGGGAAAATGGAGAACTTGAAATTCAGATAACTCATTATTTTTTCACTAAACTAATGGGCTGGTCTAGGTTTTGGGTGAAGAAGGGAAACTGTAGAGCTTAATTTCCATTTTTTTTCATTAAGATTAAGAAAAACATCTGTATCGTGCACATTTATCAGCGATGGTATCACTTTGCAGTTTACTATTTTCTATACTCTTAGGAGCTTATTATAAAGAAAAATACTTTGAAATACCATCAAGCGTACTTTCTGAATGTTACCTATTTGGGATTCATATAGTATCTTTAGGGAAAGAAACAGGAATCAAAACTGATAATTGGAACCATTAATAAGACAGAGAATCTGTTTTAACGCGGAAACAGTGTGGTGTGGCAGAAAGAGCTATGTTTGGAAGTCAAGAGGTGTCTCTGCTATTTTAGCGTTGTTAGTGCGCCCGTGGCCAGATTGCACCACATCACGCATAGGCCGTGGTGAGACTTAGAGGAAGAAAAATGCAGGAGTCCTAGGATGTTTGTTGTACGGTGAGTAAGTGTTCAAACCCTTACCGTCAGCCACCAACACGGGGCCTTCGTCTTTTCCCGACCTTCTCATGCGCTGGCTGCGTGTCTGTTCACACGGCCCCTGGGCGTGTGTGCAGGGCAGGAGAGTGTGTCCTGGGAGACAGTTTTCCGGGGGTGTCTTGTGCGTTTTTCACAGCATGTGAACAGAAGCTCAGCGCCCTTTTTGGTGGACCACTTTCTGGAGTGTGGTTGAAGATTGAACAGCCTTGAAAGAAGAGATGGTGGCTCCCTCTGGAGTGAAGGGCAGGCCTATGTACTGCCTGGTGCCACACACAGAATGTCTCCTTCCAGGGCAAAGGTCGGGCAGGTTCGCCTGCAGCCCGGTGTCCAGGACTGGGGTTTGCCGACCGCAGGTCCTCCTCCTGCACTGAGTGCCGTGCACCCCCTGGCCCTCATCACGTGGCTCGGGGGTGTGGGGCCTCAAGGACATGAGGGCACTCTGGCTAAAGTTATTGCTGAAAGTCGTTGAATGTCCTTGGTCTCTGAAGAGGGTGGCAGTTAGTGAGGGGGTGGGGGATCTTCTGCCAGTGTCCATGAAATTGTGGTAGACTAAGTTGTGAGCTTCCAAACAGGGTAAACTCAGACCCTTCACAGCGCCTGACAAGGTCGAATTTGAATGTACCGATTTTGAAGTAAGGCACGTAGATGCGGTTATGCATTTGCTGCCTTTGGCAGCTGCCTGTAACTCCTGGCTCCCAAAGATAGAAAAGGCCATAAAATGCAGAACAAGATATAAAATGTAACTTTAAGATTTCTTGCTAACCCCTACCTCTTATCCCATTTGGGACTTGGAAGCCTTAAAACCGTTCTTTTCATTGCAATGAAATGTTGGAAATTATTGATAATGCACTTTGATTTTGAGAGTTTAAGATGTAAAACTAGAAGAAAATAGTTTCTCTGGCTACACATAGTCAGCTACTTTACCTGTATTCATTAAAGTCTTGTTCCTTTTGCATTTACCTAGGGTTCACTGGGAAAATCGGAAGCTCCTTAAATGGAGAAAAATAGTTATTCTTTCTCCTTTAGAAAAAAAAAATTACATTTCTGCAGCCAGGAATGTTTAAGAGGAAATGTTTCCTTTTCACAAGGAAAGGGAAGCTGACTGTTTTTAAATCTGCTTTGGGCAATTACATGTGGCTATGAATAGCCAATTTGGAAACATTATTGAAACTTTATGTCTTTGGTCTTCGGTACAGTATAAGCAGAAGTGACGATAACTGTTAGGTATATCAGCTTGAATTCTGGGCATTTTCAAGGTCACCAAGAAAGGGAAAATAATCCATTGATTTTTTACTAGAGTGTTCATTTAAGTGTCTTCTGTGAAAATCAATGTAAAATTTCCCTGCCACTCAGAATGCAAAGTGGCGTGTAATATCACTGCTCAAAAGTGCCCCAAATTGTTGCATTTTTTTTAAACAAGCAGGCTTTGAGTTGTGTCCTTACCGCATAAATTTGGCTTCTCAGATTGGATTATTTCCATATGGATGCATAATCAGGAAAAAATAAACTTATGTCAGTCTGAATTCTACTTCTGCCTTTATTATTTAAGCTGCTCTTAACCTCTTCCTGGGTCACTGATCATCTCATTGATTTGCTTTTATTCATATGCCTCAGAGGACAAAAATTCCTTTCTTTGCAAGCATTATGTATAAGTGAAATGTTACTCCTCCATTTACATTAATAGTCTTAAATTATTTACCTGCTTTGGAATTCATACGTTACAAATTTGCCACATGAAAGCTGTCAGATAGATGCGTGAATGTATTCATGCTACTTCCCTGTTGCTCATTAAAGTAGCTGCTTTGGGGGTTCTTGACAAAAATAAAGTGCCTTCCAGGGCAGAAGAGAGGGCAGAGGAGGTTAGGTGGTCCACATTAAAGGCAGCCGGGCCGCAGCTGGCGCCGACTGGCGTCCGGCAGGTTCCGCTAACCCTTCGTCTTCACCTTTCCACCTCTGTGTCTTTCCTCCATTAAAGCCGAAATGGAGTTGGGTAGGGTGGGAAAACAGAACACTGTATAAAACAAGGGGAATAGTGTCTCCCCAGGCAGAGATGTGACAGCACCTCTTGACTTGATGAGGAATAGTATGCTGAGCGACGGAAGAAGTTTAATTTATTTCCATCATGACTTATTCAAAATTAAACACGAAGCCCTGAGTCATATAAATTATAAAAACAAATTCCTACATGTCATTGCTAGTCGTGCCAGTTTAAATTCTGGAGGAGTCAGAAATGCCTCATCAAGGCTCGTGAGGGACCCCAGGCCGGCGAGACCCGGCGAGGCCGAGTGCTGCTCCTGGCCGGTACCTTCCGTCTGCGGCCTTGCGCCGCCAGGTCAGGCCTGGCTTCCCCGAGCTGATATTTCTGAATCTGCCCAGCCTTTCTCGCTGAATGGCTTGGCAGAGAGGACTCAGTTGGAGCTGTTGAGAAGCTTTTACTTACCGTATTTTTCAGGCTATAAGACCCACACCCCTCCCCAGGCCAAATTTGGGAGGAATAGTGATTGTTAATGCTGCTGTCGAGTTCTGTTTACATTTACATTGGTGAAATATTATGTTATTAAATATTTTACCATATTTTTTGCTTCAAAAGTTTTTTTTCCTATTTTCCTCCTCTAAAACCTAGGTGCACCTTGTGGCCTGGAAAATACAGTACTTGATCAGTTTCTCCAAAGCCACCTGAAAGGAAAAAACAACTAAGCTTTGGTGGAAGTGAAAGACAAAATTGAAAATCCACGTGTGGACCTAGGTCAGTGAGGCAGATTTCAAAGCAAAGTCTTACTCTTACTTGGTTTCAGGCTCTTCTGTGGGGTGTTCCCCTTCCTTCCTCCCTCTCTCCCTCTCTCCCTCTCTCCCTTCCTCCCTCCCTTCCTTCCTTCCTTCCTTCCTCCCTCCCTCCCTCCCTTCCTTCCTTCCTTTCTTCCTTCCTTCTTTCCTTCCTTCCTTCACATGCCCACTCACTAATTCAGCAAATACCTGCTGAGCACCTGTTGTGTAGCTGGCATTGTTCTGGGCCCTGCGGCTGCATCAGAAAACAAAACAGCCAGAATTCCAGATGTTAATAATGTCATAGCTCCTTCAGTAGTGAATCATGAAATGCAGATTTAACAGGTCGGCTGACGACAAGTGCCCCGAAGACAGGGAAGTGGCCCAGCAGGCTGCTTGGGAAGGGGGCTCTGCGGCGGTGATACCTGAGCAGAGGCGGGGGGAAGTGAGGGAATGATCCGTGCAGATGTTTGCAGGCAGGTGTTGAGGAAGAGGAGCAGCAAGTACAGAGTGCCCGCATGAGCCCAGGGCACCGCGAGAAGGCCCTGCGAGCAGAACGCAGCGAGTGAGACGTGGAAGGAGGTGAGGCCAGAGAAGTGGTGGGGGCCTTGAGATGGGGGATGACTGTACTTGTACGGTCGGTCTTAGCAAAGACTTCGCCGTGGGATACAAAAGGAAGTTGATGGAGGGCTTAGAGAAGCGGAGGGACGTGGTCTTAGATTTGGGGGGGTAGTGGCTTTTTAAAAATTATTTTATTGCTTATGCTATTACAGTTGTCCAAACGTTTGCCCTCATTGCCCCCTCCATCCAGCACCCTCACTCCCTCAGGCCGTCCCCACACCATTGTTCATGTCTGTGGGTCATGTGTATAACTTCTTCGGCTGCTCCATTTCCTGTGCTGTACTTTACATCCCCACAGCTACTCTGTGACTTCCAGTTTGTGCTTCTTGATCCCCTTACCTCCCCACCCATTCCCCCACCCCGCTTCCTTTCTGGCAGCCATCCATATGCTCTCCGTATCCATGATTCTGTGTCTGTTCTTGTTTGCCTAATTTGTTTTTTAGATTCAATTCTTGATATGTATTTATTGACACTGGTGGGAGGGGCTGACGTGTGGAACAGGCTGACCCTACATCTACCTGTGGTGGATAAAAATTTAGGAGAAATATCTTGGGAGCCAGGAGTCCCAGCCCCACACCAGGCCCCCTAGCCCAGGGTTCCAGTGCCAGGAGATAAGCCCCCATAAGTTTTGGCTACAAAACCCAGCAGGGATTGAGTTGGTGGAAGAAACTTGTAGAGCTCCAAGCAGTTCCTCTTAAAGAACTCACACATGGACTTACTCAGACTCACTCCCTCGGAGCTCCAGCACCAGGGTAGCTGCTTGAAAGGCACCAGTGGCATGCAGGGAGGACCTGAAGTGCCTGGCATCAAGGTGAGAGCTAGAGGATAGCTTTCTCCCAGATAGAAAGGTGGGCAGAGGCCACTGGCCCTTTTCTGAGCCCTTTCCCCCCACAGAGCCACAGATCCTGCAGGCCAGTCAGATGCTACCTCTGAGACTCCATCAACCTGGCTAATGCTGTTTGCCCCGCCCTCACCCTGGAGATCCCCTGAAGCTCTGTCCCACCCAACTTAAGGGCCCACTGAAGCTGTTAACAGTGGTTTTTCATATGAATGGCTGGTCTTGGCTTAAGCTTCACAACTTCCTAAATCTTCTCAAACGAGCAACAGCCTGCCTCAGTGAGCTCCCAGCCCCGGTACCTCTTGCTAAGTGGCTCCAGGTTCAGCACTAGCAGAAGCTAGCTTTGGATCACAGTTTGGCTTCACCTGGGAATCTCCAAGTCTGGCACAAGTAACAGCCATCTCAGATTGCTTTATAACTCATGCAGGGTGACCCTGGGCAAAACACAAGTGGGGGCTGACCTTGGCCTGCACCACCCAGGAAACCCCAGAGCCTGCACACCCAGTGGACAGCTACAGACCAGGTCAGAGCACCGCCACCCTGCCCCTCCACGGCTGATCCTCCACGGAGGGTGGAGGTTGGTGGTCAGTGGTCACAGCCAGTCCTTGCTGCTGACTGGCCAGCATAAATCCCTCCCACTGACCTGGCAACAGCAATCAAGGCTCAACTACAAGAGGAAGGTGTAACTCAGCCCACATGAAGGGCGCACCTCGAGTCCCCAGGGTGGGTGATTAAAGAAACAAACACAGGGAGGCTGCCAAAATGAGGAGACAAACATGGCCCAAATGAAGGAATAGATGAAAACTCCAGAAAAAGAGCTCAACAGCAGAACTTTATATAATGATGGAAATGTTCTGAAATATATAGTGTCCAGTAAGGTAGCCATGAACCACCTGTGGCTGTTGAGCAGTGGAACTGGGGCTGATGCACCTGAGGAACTGGTTTTTTTATTTAATAGAATTTTAGTTGGAATGGCAACGTGTGACTAGTAGCTAGCATATTGGACAGCACAGTTTGAAATTTCCACTGGTTGCTTTGTGGAGAATGGTGTATAGGGAGCCAGAGGGACAGAAGCAGGGAGAAGACTGTAGAAGCTATTGTAATAATCCAGACCAGGGGTTAGCGTACTTTTTTGTGTGTGAAGGCCCAGGCAGTAAATATTTGAGGCTTTGCATGTCACAGTCGTTATTACAACTACTTAAGTGTGTCATTATAGCATGAAGGCCGAATAGGCAATATGTAAATCAACTAGGATGGTTGTGTTTTTTAAAAAAGATTTTATTTATTATCTTTAGATAGAGGAGAAACGAGGGAGAAAGAGACGGAGAGAAACATCAATCAGTTGCTTCTCATGTACCCCCAACCAGGGGCCTGGCCTGCATCCCAGGCATGTTCCTGACCAGGAATTGAACCAGCAACCTTTAGGTCCACATGCTGGTGCTCAATCCATTGAGCTATACCAACCAGAGCTAGAATGGTTGTTTTGATAAAACTTTATTGGTGTGTCAGATTTGGCTCCTGGGCTATGGTTTGCCAACCCTGGTGTGGGTGGCATGTGGTAGTGACTCAGACCAGGCTGTACTTCAAAGGTCGGTGTGACAGGGTTTATTCATAGACTGCATGTGAGCTGTGGTTGAGAAGATGCAAGCAGATGACTTAAGGTTTTTTCTTTTCTGAACCGAGTAGAATGGACTTGTCATTGACTGAGCTGGAGGAGACTTGGACAGGAGCACATTTGAGGGGAGAGAGCCAGTTGAATTTGATCTTGTTAAGTTTGAGAGGTCTAATGGGCATCCAGGGAGAGTCTGGAGTCAGGGATAAGGTGTGGACTGCAGAGATACAGCCGATAGTCATCGCAGACAACACTGTTAAACCCACGGGTGTGAAGACGACCCGCTAGAGTGAGCTTGATAAAGAAGAGCGAAGTTCTAGAGTGAGCTTGATAAAGAAGAGCGAAGTTCCGAGGGCTGATCCCCTGTCACGCGCCGGTGTGTAGGAGGTCAAGCAGGTAAGGAGAACACAGCAAAGGAGCGTGAGGGAGGGTCAGAGCAACCCAGAAAGTGACATCCTAGCAAGCAGGCCAAATGTGTCAGAGAGATTCATCGGTGCCTACCAAACAGACCATTGCTTTGCGCACGCACTGCTACTCTACGCTGACTTCTCTTAAGCTGTAGTGTGCAAACCGCCCGTTCAGAAGCTTGCAATGTCTCCCATCGCCTGCAAAACAAGTACAAGTTCTTGACCAGGAATTTTTATTTTAATATGGCCTTGAGCCTGACGTCTCTTCACAGGTCTGTAATAAGCCCTGCAGTTTTACATTGCTTTACTCACTCATGCTATTTATTCAAAGTCCTTTGTGTGTGGAATGCCCTTCTGCCCTTCTTTGCCTGTTGAAATACTAGCAATCTGTTAGGGGCCAACTCAGATGTCCTTTGCCCCATGAATACTTCCTAAACACCCCCTCCGTCCATCTCTCTCCCTCTCATCCATTCTTCAGCCCTTGTCGTGGCTTTGCTACCCATCCTCCCACTCTACATCTGGTTCCAGGTATTTGCTTTAGTCCCCACATGATATTTTTGACTGCCTAGAAGCAGTTGTGAGCACAGAGAATGGTATGAAATGGACCGGTTTTTAAATGCCAGCTCTGCTGTTACTGGCCTGTGGTTTTGCTGAGTAACTCAGACTTTTGGAGGCGCCATTTCTCTCCCTGTAAATTTAGATAAATGAGGTTTCATGAGGTTTAAATGAGATATTTACATTAAATTTATGCATTGCATTTAAAAAAAATTTTAGTTGCTTTTAAAGAGAGAGGAAGGGAAAGAGAGAAACACCAACTGGTTGCCTACCGTATGTGCCTGGACTAGGGACCAAACCCATAACCTGGGTGTGTGCCCTGAGCGGGAATTGAACCCACAGCCTTTCGGTTACAAGACAACAGTCACTCCTACTAACTGAGCCACACCAGCCAGGGCATTTTTTAAATGTTAATAGTTTAACAAAAAATTGTGTAAGGAAAAGTCATAAAGAGATTGCTGTTTTTTTTAAAAAAATCTCTTCCAGTGCTTTTTTACTTTCTCTTGCATATACTTCCCCTTAAATTATTTACATGGAAAGGATTAAGCATTAACTTTTATGCCTTATGTTAATTACAAGTGAATTTCTCTTTTCTCATTTTACAATCCTTGTTGAAGTTCTTTTGAATCATTGCCACTTGACAGTTTATTAACTTGGGAACAGCAGATGAATATCTGATTCTTCGTTTACCCCAAAATGCCACTTTTTTTGTTAATCAACATGGCATCACTGAGTGAAAAGGAGCCTCAGCTAAAGTCACTACTTCATAACTTTTTCATGAGACCTTAAGACATTCTGTTAAAAATACAGGGCAGTGCATCTGGTGGAGACAGGGGAAGTTACATGGGGAGCTAAACCTCGGCTTAGTGGCTTGGTGAATCTTCAGCAGCAAGAAGTGTAGTTGTTTTTTCCCCAAAACAACTATTTGCTGGGGAGTTGTCTTCAAAGGATTGTTTCCGTGACAGTGTGTGCTGGGGAGATTTTTATTGAGACTTTCCATTGATGTTGCCACATAGTGTTTACTGAAGACAGCTTTTTATTTCAGAACTGTAGATAACACTGAGAGTTATGGACTGTCTCCAACCCTTTGGCTACATTGAATCAGCCAAAGAGTGCCTTCCCTTGTCAGATTTACTCCGGATTTTCTGTCCTTTCCTTGGAAAATAGTTGTATTGGCTGGTGATGTATCTGGACGTTAAGTATAAATCTGCCTGACTTCATTGCCTTTTAGCTTTTTGTAACCTACACCATGTTCCCCTACAACATGATGTAGAGTTTTTCTGTTCCGTAAACTCCGTTGAACTTTCAACCCACTTGTTAGTTAGCTAATAACAGTCACAGGAGTGGCTTCCACACACAGGTCACTTTTAGTTAGCATCTTTAGGGCCTTCTAGTTTCACAACCCTCCGACACGGGGTCTTCTCTGCAGTGCCCCTACGTCTTGAATTTTGTCCATTGCAGTGTTTAGACATTTGGTAATATAAAACACTCCACCTATGAGGAAACTCCTTTCTTCATTCAATGAAATTGCCTATCAGAAAGCCTTCTGTTAGTGCAAAAGCACTCTGTCTCTTGCCAACTTACCTGTCCATTCCAGTCCTGGCCTTTGGGTTTTTAAGGAAATAGTCTAATTCCTGTTCCATAATACAGTCCTTCAGTCTGGATGATAAGAATATGGTTCTGTTTTATGCACCCTGTAGGTTCTCAGAGAATGTTGGTTACTGATAAATTTTGTCCCATTATTTTCCCTTAGAAGTAGTTTTAAGAAAAGTTTTGGCAAATGCAAAAAAACAAAAAACAAAAAAACAACTTGGCTGCAAACGATGTACTCGGGGCAGGTCATAAGAAGGGTGGGAATGATTAGCAGCTGCCTTGGTTATTCTCTGTGCAGTAAATACATATTTGTGCCATTAAGAAACCTTATGTTTTTGAGAATTAAGTAACACTGGTGTGTTATATCACTGTTAAAGCACGGCTGTTTGCGTATTCATCAGGGTTGAGGGGACTTGGCCTCGCGGTGGCCGTCCGCGCACACCCCGCACACTGTCAGCCGAGGGGATGAGGAAGGAGGTCTTTGAGAAAGGCACTGCCAGCGGGGAGGCACTTGGCCAGAAAGAACGAGGATGAGAAGGGCTCGCTGTGCTTCCTGTGGCAGTTTTTTCGGGTTTAACTGGAAGGAAGTGCTTTCTGGGTGCAGGGGGCATAGGAGGATTTTCTCTAACCTTCTTGATGTTATTTTGGTTTTAGTTAGCTACATTTTTGTTTCATATTTTTGTTTAGCTACATTTTAGTTAGCTATATTTTTGTTTCATATTTGATTTCGTGAGTCTTCTTTCTCTAAGCTTCATACTCACATCTTCATGGTATTTTTTGAAAAGAATTAAGATAGCCACAGTCAACTTCGATGATTCTCCAGGATGCTCCCATAAATTCAATAGAGAGATTGCCCCTTTATGATAGAAGATTAAGAGTACTGCTTTTTCTAAGTCTAAAATAACTTTGTCTCTTGGTCAGAAGAGTAAAATTAATTAAATATTAATCTGGAAATCTCCCAGCACAAGATGTAAAATAATTGACCTTGAGAAATGAAATGTTATAGCGTTCAGATGAATAAGCATTGAACGCTGTAATTGCTCTTCTTAGATTTAGGTGAAGGGAATAATTGATGTGAGCTTTCGACCAAGTAATAGTGGGGCTTTGATGTTCTGATATTCTAATATTGCTACTATTTCCAAAGCCAGAAAGCAAGGAAGGATTTAAAAAGATAAGAGAGAAAAACCCAAAACACCCTATACATCCCAAAGGTAGATAAACAGCATTTTAGCGACTTCCTTTCTGACCTACAGGAGTACAGATGAGATGATTGGGAACAAGGTAATAGTTGCTGGTGACAATAATGAAAGTCTCGTTACATTGGTGTGAAATTATATTCTGTACCCGAAACAGGGACCTTCCAGGGGAAATCCTAGAGGTTAGCAAACAGGATCCCCAAGTCTAGAGTCTCAGGATTTACTGCCTATGATGACCCTTTACTGAAGTGTTCTAGGTTCCAGTTACTGCTTTCAGATGATAGGCGGGTAAAATACTACTAATGGTGCTACCGCACCTGCTGAGCATGGCTCTGGGGAAACACGGCTTTGGATGTAGTCAGGTCCGCGTGGTGAACTGCCACCTATTTCAGATGTGGCAGACCCCAAGTTTTCTGGACGCCTGTTTGGGTGGACGGATAAATCCATTAGTCTTTTTCTCTCTCCCCTCTCTTTCCTCCTCCCGTCCTTCTGTTATTTGCTGAATTCTGAACATACCACAAAGAATGAGGCAAGTTCCTGTACTCATGGAGCTCACAGGCCAAAGCATTTTTGGAAGAAGTCCCCATAATTACCAGTATTGAATAGTAAACAGTTTACAATCGTGTACTTCATTGCCTTTTTTTTTTACATGCGTTAACTCCCATTAATGGGTATACAGCAGTATGGTGACCTCAAGTCATTTCCTGGGAAGTGCTGTGAGAGACATAATCAGCTCTAAGCAAGATTAAATGTTCTACTTTTCTCTCTTAGATTTCATTTGGCTTTACAAGACTCTGTTGATAATGGATACAAAATGCATCTAGTTGTAAAAATGGAAAATAAGTAGTTTTTTCTTTTTAACTCAGATTTTACTTAAAATATGGGGCACATTTAATGGGAAGAGCCGCATATTCAACATAAAGAATCAATGGCAGTCATAGCATCACCCTGTGGCAATTTATCTTCTGTACATTTTAATCAGCTCTAGTGTGACGTAAAGAAGTGTTGCCTCGCTTTAGTGTGGGAAAACGTATGTGACATCGACTTTGCCATTTTATCCACGTTTAGGGGACAGTTCTGTGGTATTAAGTGCACTCACCTGACTGTGCAGCCCTCGCCCCCATCCGCCTCCAGAACTTTCTCCTCTTCCCAGATGGAAACCCTGCCTGCCAATCCCAACTCCCCACTGCCCTTCCCGTTGCTTCTGATTTCTTTTATGTGGGACGTGAATAAAAGAATGTCTTTCATCCTCAGATTCTTTGTAAAATAAGGCTGTGTTTATTATTGGTATACATTGAAAAAATTCACTACTTAACTTATGAAACAGCCCAAAGTAAAGATAAAAAGATAGATAGCGTGGTAATCTGTGCAGACGGAGCGTGCGCACACTCCCTGGCGCGGCGGGCCAGCCGGACTTGGCGCGGCGGGCCCTCAGTCTGGCCCCAGGCCCGGCTCCTGCTCTGGAACCTCCGCGGTTGCTCCTGGGCCAGGTAGGAACCTCGCTGGAGCTCGGTTGCCTTGGCTCTAGAAGGAGTATAATGAAAGCTTGCTTTACCTACGACAGGGATGTTACGAGGAGCCAGGGAGTTACTTATGTCAGTGTTGTGAAAATCAGCACTCACGTGTCGGGGTGAACTCAGACGTTCTGTCCCGCACCTGTGTGTTTTCCCTGACTGTCTTGCCAGGTCTGCACGTCCGAAATTGAGGTTTCGTCATCATGTTCAACAAACCTGACTGTGTTCTTTCTTTATTATTCTCCCTAAACTTGATTTTTTTCTAAGTCTCTGACTTCCTTTCCAGTGTTTGGAACTCACGACATCTCTGTAGATTCCTCATAGTGACCTGCCGAGACTCTGCCCCCCTTATTGTTCTTCACGTGACCGTGCAGGTGACAGAGACATCGCTGTTGTTATCCAGTGGGCGAGAGTGCTGCTGGCCACCTGCCCTCTCTGCCAGGTGTGCTGTGTCAATGTGATTTAAAATGCAAATCTCAATTTATTTCTGGTGGAACCTCCAAGAAAATAAGTGCCTAACAATAATTTTTCTCCTTTTCAGTAAATCGTTTTTGCCATTTTCCAAAGTGTGACTTGTGACAGAAGAATATGATATTTAAATAAAATTCTTAGAATCAAAAAAGTGCCAAAGTTAACTATTTAAAAGGACTATTTTGCCCACTCCAATATTGACATTCTGTCACTGTTGAGACTTTATTTCATTTATGCACAACTCAGTGTATGGATTTTTGTACAAACCATTTACCAAGCCCTAGAAAATAGCGCCTTAGTCCAAACAGATGGGCACACGGGTGGGTCATTTGTCACCCACAGGAGATCCACCCTGTATCGCCATTCACAGCCCAGGTGAGGGCTGGTGGCACTTCAGTGCTCAAATTATACGTGAGGACATTCCAGGTCCTGGAAAGAAGGTAAAATCACACCCCCTTAAGCCTGCACGGTCACTGTCACATGAAGCTGGGGGTGCTGATGATGGGCTGTAAGTTGGTTTCCCATTTATTTCACAGGGCAGGTCAAATGTAAACAGAATCTTTGACATCCACTTATCTCATGATTATTCACTTTTTTTTTCAACAGGCATGTGAGTTTTAAACTTTAGGTGATCTCTGATTGTTTCTGTTAGACTTCACTTATTGGAAAAATTATATTTAGGTTCTTTTTTGTTTGTTAGTTTGTTTTAGTTTCTATATGCCTTCCAGAAATCCAGGGATTCCTTGACATTCTAATTTTCCTGTATTGATTTCATGCAACTTCTTGAAATTTTAGGGATTCAGAGAAATGTGACTTTCACCTCATTCTCAGCATTTCTTGAGGGATCAAGCAAAGGAAAATCCTCATAGGCACAGACAGTTGTTTTAAAGATGGGACTAACTCAGAACTTGGATGAGATCCTTAACTTTCTTAGGACCTATTGTAGATGGGAGTGGAAGCCTGGGTCCAGGCAGCCTGTTTCCTTTTTTGTAAAGCAGTTGGCATCTGATTTCTAATATTGAGCCATATCGTTGATTAACCTCTGCTGCCTGACTCACAAGTTTACATGATTCCTCTGCACGTAACCCAGCCATCTTCCCGGTCTTTCCTCACAAGCAGTGTGCAGAGTTACACGGAAGAGTGCGTGCGTGCGTGCGTGCGTGCCTCAGGTAAATGGCCTCTGAGGCCTTTTCCTCCTGACGTGGTGAATCCCCTCCACGGTTTCAAGCTCCAAACCCTCCCCCATTAAAGATCATTCTCCTGTCATGCCCCTGTTCCCCTCTGCTTGCCATTTTCTCTTTTTCTTCCTCTTCTAGTCATTCATTCCTTTTTCCGAGGAATAAATACTGTTCTACCCCATCGAGCTAAGCTCGCCATTTGCACTTTTCTTTGTACCCGCTCCCAAATTTCCCAGAATCTCACTCTGTGCACACTGCCCACCCCAAGCCTATGCTGTCTCCATTCCCACGAGATACTCATTTTCTCTGTGTTCACCGAGACACAGAGGTGTGTCCTAGATAGAGGTGGACACACCGCTGTGTAGGTCTTTTCTTCTACCTACAACTATGCTTGTCCCCTCCTTCCCCTAGAGAAATCTTCTCCTGACTCGACACCTTCTCGGGACTTCTCAGGGCCTCGGACCCTCTTCTCCACATCAGGTTTACCCCAGGAGTGGGCTGTGCTCCTTTTCCCAACCTCCCACTGACTCTGTTTTTTTTGTTTTTTGTTTTAATGTTTTAATAGTCTTCATCATTCTATTTAGAACAGTGGTTTTCGGCCCTGGCTGCATTGAAATCATCTGTGTGGCTTTAAAACTGCAAATGCCTGGGCACCACGTTGACAGATTCTGATTTCATTGGTCAGTGATGAGCCTCTTCATTGATAAACTTTGAAATCTTCCCGGGAGATTCTGATGTGCAGCCAGCATTGAGAACCACGGTGCTGATGACCACTGTTGCAGCCCCCTCTTCAAGTTCGTCAGGTTTTCTCGCCAGCATCTACCCTGCTTGTGTGATTAGTTCTTTCAACATAGGTGGAAGCCTCTTCGGTATGCTCAGGAATATCCAGATGGAGCCGCGTGCTGTCTTTGTCGCCCACCTTTTCGACCGTGCATTTTCTCTGCCCTCTTTTCCTTCCTCTCTCTCCTTCCTATCCCCAGGGCGTTGCTTCTGCCCAAATTATTAACCTAGGTGGGTCTTCTGGCCTATATAATCTAGAGCAGTGGTCCTGTTTCCTTGCGTCACCATTATACTTATGTAACATCACCCCTATACGCTCTCTCCCCAAACCCAGAACCCTCATTATAAACAGCCTTCTAGACACCTTACCTGCACACACCATTGGCAGTCGTGTCCAAAGAAGAGCTTATCATCCTGCTGGGACTGTTGAGGGAGCTGTTTTTTTGTTTGTTCATGGCTTCTGGTTTTATTTTTTCAGCCACCTATGCCATAAGCACATACCAGGCTTCAATTTTTGTCTTCTTTTTTGTTGCTACCAGTTATTAGCTACATCCTATAGATTCCATCCTAGGAATTACTCCTCAGTTTTCTGTTCTTTTACTGTTTCCACAGTCATTAATCTTGTTCTGGCTGCATAGGAACAATTATAGTGACCCACTAGCTGGTCTTCACTGTGTCCTACACGGTGCTGCTGTATTAATTTTTAGGCACAGTTCCAGTATTTTCACTATCCTTTAAAACCTTCTATGGCTCCTTATCAACTGTAATCGAATGCAAACAATTACTGTGAAGTCCTAGGCACTTGGTAACAGTTCCCTGCCAGCGTGTTCGGTCCATCCCCATTCCTCTTCCACAGGACTCCATGCCTCAGCTAAACCAAGCTGCTGGCTAGTGCCTCACTGTGAAACCTTTTTCCTGACTTTTCTTGTGTAGGCTCTGCCCTACGAAGTTTATTACTTTTCCCTGAATCCCTTAGGAAGAAAGACTTTTGCCCTAAAAGTTCTAGTCTGTGCAGATTCTTCTCATATTACTCGACTTCCAAACACAACATGGAACTAAGTAGCTTAAGGTTTCCGGTGGCGAGGATGTCATTTAGCCAGAGTGTGCTTGTACATTAGAAGGTGGTTTGGGGCCGATCGTGATGCGTGGGGCATCCTGGGACTTGGTCTAGCAAACTGCTTCTCTCTTCAAACCATACAGGTAGAGTGACGTTTTTCACTTTTATTATATACAACTTCCATGCTTTCTGTACGTGAGAGCCTATCTCCCCAGCCTGGATCTTTTGATGAAATATGTCATTCAACCTTTGACAAAATAAATTCCCTAGAAAGTTGGGCCAGTGTACTTTAGATTCTTTTACCTTCGTGTGCTTCCTCTGCCGCTCAGTTATTAAACCCAGATTGTCCTCCTGCTGTCTTGAAAGAAATGAGATTTCTCAGCAGTAGCCAACAATGTCAGTCAATCTGAGACTGTTAATGACTCATTTATAATGCTGGCAGACACATGAAGGCTGGAAAAATTAAATGTACAGCATCATTCACTTACCTTTGTGGTTTGCATTGCTGGGAGACAGGAGAGTGCTTTATGCAACATTTTACCAGATGAGAATTCTTCCAGCAGGACGAACTTCCTATTTGGGTGTGGATAATGGAATGACAGACTGATGACTTCCTGCCGTCTGAGCTTCCTGCCGCAGGGCGTTCTCTCGAGACGAGCGGCAGACTCTGCAGGTCTGCAAAAGTCGAGCTGTTCCAGGCCCCGTGACCTATTTTGCATACATAATTTTGGACATGTGTTTTCAGTGTTTTGAGAACACCATTTTCATAGAATATGACTTAAACTCTTTTTTTAAAGTAGCAGTTATCAGAAATTGCAGCAATGATGAGCTTCTTCTGATTTGAAGATAATGATCTTTTCACATCCAGGGACGTTGCAGGAAGGAGCCTAGGTGCCAGATGAACCAGCATAAGTTCCCTTTCAACTCCACGTCGTGTTGCCACGTCCATTCCACTTGAATTCGTTTCCAGAAGCTGAGATAAATATGCTCTAGACTAGTTTTGCTTTTGGTATGTAGAACACATTTATAAAATAGATGCCTTGTTTTGACAGTTTGTAGCTGTGGAAGAGAGTGAAAATAACTGGCCCAAATGGAGACTGAAACAGAACCTGAAATCCCGAAGTGCTAGTGCAACTATAAAGGGTAATATAAATGCTGGTTGCGTGCGGTGGTCTGGGACCGGTCCTACTCTTTAAGAATACCCACCGTAGGACGGGCCTGTGCTTTCTCAGCAGGGCAGCCGACAGCCTGTTGTGAAAGGACAGCACTGAGTGAACCTCATGACTTTCTTTTTCGTGATGAATGTGTTCTTCTAGTTCAACACACCCTTTTGCAGTCTTTACTTTGAATTTGTGTTGCTTCCTTGAGTAACAATAACAGCTTCTATATGTCTTCTCCCCATTGTTTGTAAGTTCTTAGATTGGGTTTGAAGTGGCCTTTAAGCTTCTAGGTAGGCCCCCTTGTAGAGTTAAGCAGTTTGGTGAATGGGCCTGCATATCATTTTTGCAGAATTTTTCCACTGAAAAAAAGCTGTTTTTTTTTCAGCATTGTGTTGCCGATGAAAAGCCAATGGACTATTAAGGTTAATAGGGCTTTACTGAGTGTCTGCTATATGTAAAGCACCATGTCCATTTAAGAGGACAAGAGACTCACACACCAGTTGGCACTTAAATATCCCAAACCATTGATTCATACCAGCCATGACTGTGTTCGTTACTCTTGAAGTATCTTGAAGTGTCATAAGAAATTGGGACCCAGCCTCACAAAGCTTACAGTCTGAGCAGAGAAAATTGGTTATCCCGAGATGGTTTGGTTCAGGAATACCAGTCAAGGCATGGAGGTGAGGAAGAGACATCACACGATGAATAATTGAGTACCATAAGTAGTATTTGTATTTCAGAAAACTGTGTGTAGATTTAAAAAGTGGCAGCATGGCAGTTGGGCCGAGAGTGTGGATTCGGGTGTTGCCAGAGTGCCCTGTGCGGCCACTGTCCACGTGGGTCGTCCCAGAACAGCTGCCCCTCCTGCCGCAGTTTCCCCTCGGCACCAGGGCAGGGCGGTGGTCGTCAGCCTTCCCTGCGGAGTAGGTGTTGGGGTGAAACGTTATCTAATGCGCATCTAACAGGCGTGTCGTTGGGCGTGTTGCACTGCAGAACCGCATCCGTCAGCGGATGCCCCTGGTGGGCTGCGACAGACGGGCGTGGGCTGTGGGGGTTTCTAAAGCCTCTTTTCCCTTAGACTGTCAGATAAGAGTGACACAAGCCGACATAACAGTAGCCATCCAGCACAAATGAATAAAAATTATACCGTTTTTGTCAGATTGGCAAAAAAATGTAGTTTTTCAGTGTGCCACATCATTTTAGTAATTAGTTTATGTGTGCCATGAGATGAAAAAGGTTGAAAGTCGCTGATCTATATGAATGTTAGCTATAATAATATTATTCTTTAGAAGACTCCTGTTATTAACTCTTATACAATAGATGCTATTATCTCCTTTATATAGCGATCTATGTATTTAAATTTTCCCTATGTCATTTTCATTTTATCATTTTCTTAATATGTTTTTTAAAATCAAAATTTTATGTACAGCAATGCCAAAGTTTTCTAGAATGACTGGAGAATAAGTTTTCAAAGCAAAATTTAGCAGATAATTGTGGTGTAGCTTTAATGTTAAAACTTAATTTTGAACCTTTTCAAATGGAAATTTCTCTTAAATGTTTAGTAATCCCTCTTGCTTCTTTAAGCCTTAACTCTCTATTTCTTGCTGATTCGCACATCTGTCAGTTACTGGATTGTAGGAACTTAAAAAGTGAAAAGCTTACCTTTGGTCATTTCTCTTCAAAATGAAGATCTTTATGGACAGTATGCCATGGAATGCAGTTCCGACATGCTAACCACGGCCTTAAATACTGGTTTCAGCCCGGAAGGCCGAAGCACGTGTAGGTGTGTGTGTGTGGCATAAACACGCACACGGCATAATAGAAAGGCCGTTGCAGGGGCCTGCCTCAGTGCAGTTGTAGGCTGTGGGTAGACAGTTCTTCAGGTTCCATGCCACCATCTGAGGTCTGTCTACAGGGCCGACGGAGGAGGGGAGAGAGCTATGAAGTCCAGGAGAGTGAGGACAAGTTGGGACCCACGAGAATGGGCAGTGGTGTCAGTGCTTGCTCTCTGCAACCCTGGTGGCGCGAGTGTCCTACAGGAGAAGTTGGCACCCTACCGTTGTGCCAAAGACACACTTGACGTGGGATTCACTGAAGCTGTAGAGGGGGTCCAGGGAAGGTGGTGCCGTTGCAGGCCCACACTGCCCCACACCAAGGAGTAGACTGAGCAAGACGAAGACCCCAACCTCTGGAATCTTTAAAACAAGTGGCTGCTGCTTCACTTCCACCCTTTAATCTCAAGAGGAGCGTCTCTTGTAGCCCTTCCCAACCAGAAGCACAGGGAAGAGCATTCAGGCAAATGCAGCTTTAGTCTGGCCAAGTGGCATTACACAGCTACCACAATAACAATTAGCCCTCTGTGTAACTTCTCTGTCATTTCAGAAGGGTAATATTCTACAGAGCAAAGCCTTTCCAGTCTTTTCATAATATCTGGATGACAAAATCGAGGCATAGTCAGAATATGTAATTGCATTATTAACGTTACTCTGGGCCTCAGAGTCCGGTATAAAGGCGCGTTGTATTTGATGGTAGGGTTCTCGTGTAAAATGGAGAGTAAATAAATGGGGAAATTATTTTGAATAGTTTCATCATCAATTTACGACATCAATTCTATAATATTTTATATTATGTAATTTGATTCAGTAAATTAACTTTGGCAAGCAGAAAGACACTGTAATGTCATATTCATAGTAATTCTTGCTACCCTCATAACTATAGTTGGCCCTTGAACAGTGTGAGGGGTCACAACCTCGCACAGTTGAAAATATATGCATAACTTCTGACTCCCCAGAAACTTAACTACTAGTAGCCTGCCTCTGACTGGAAGCCTTACTGATAATGTCGACAGCTGATTAACACATACTTTGTTGTTATATGTGTTATACACTGTATTTTTACAATAAAGTAAGGTACAGAAAAGAATGTTATTTTAAAAACTGTAAGGAAGAGAAAATACATTTGCAGTATGTATTCATTGGAAAAAAATTCACATATAAGTGGACCTGTGCAGTTCAAACCTGTGCTGTTCAAGGGCCCACTGTATTTGGAATGAGATCGCACTGAGTGTTGAACTTGACAGAAGGAATTGACAGGCATTAGCTTGTACCCTATGGCAACAGGCAAGCGTACGACCCTGTGAAAACTCTAGGACTACGGAGTTTGCAATCACCCACACATGTTATACGTAAGAGCCTGCGTGAGTGTTAACATGCGCATTAGTAGTTAGCTGTGCCCGCTAAGCCTGAGGCCCCTGACCCATTTCTCCGGCCGGATAGCGGTTCACATGCCTGAGACACAGCGTTGCTGCATCACCATGGCGTCGCCGCGCAGGGCAGACTTCAACAGCCGCAACGACCAAGCTCTCTGGGAACACCGCAGCGCTGTTGGGCAGTTTCACAGTTTATTGGTTGTCTTTCTTACGACAGAATCTAGCCTTTTTCCTGATGACATACAAAATGCTTCAGAAACACACGTCTCGGCAAATGACTTCTCCTCGAGACAGTCGCCTGCCCTCCGGACGGACACTCCGGAGAGGGTGGGCTGGACGGCCCTGTCAGCAGGTCACAGGCGACCGCAGGGGCTGGGCTGTCGGACGAGTCGGCCGAGGCGAACTTCTCGTGTGAGGAGGGAGCAAGTAAGACAGAGGTTGCTGGGGACAGCAACCTGCCGAACCTGCGATTGCCTTCCGCCCGGCCCCACCCCCTCGGCCCCGGCTGTCCAAGGCTGATGATGTTCAGACGGCTGTCTCTGCAAGGCGGTTTGCTCAGCAAGGATCCCTTCTGCCCCCAGGGTGCGTCATGCTTTGTCCGGGGCGGTCACGCTAACGCTGTTTCTTTGCCACTGATGGTCTGGGCCGGGGATGAGGAACGCAGCTCCGGTCAGCAAGTCCGAGAGGACGTCTGCCGAGGCATCTGGGCAGCGGTTTTCTCTGATTAAAAGGTAACGCAAAAGCAAACAGAAAAATGGGCCCATTTGTTTCTGTCATCAGTATCAAAGGGACGTTTCACCTAGAACCGTGACAGCCATTTTGTAATCAAAAAGGGACAAGCCTCTGATGATAAAAGAACGGGAAAAAAATGGAAGGCCTTGAGTCCTTAGTGATATTGTAGAGCCATGGAATGAACTAATTCTCAGACTGCCCTGCCTTTGGAACTCTTGCCACGGATGCTCATGATTATTCTTTTTGTTCGATCTGCTCGTGACTCTGGTGCTGCGGCGCTCGGAAGACATTCCAGGCTCCTCCTGGCCTTCCTGGGGCTGGTCTGCAGTCTGCCTCACAGCAGAATTGAGGGGTGAACCAGCTCCGTCCGATTAGTTGTGTTGATGTGACGTTTGGAAGGGGAACTGAGATGAAGGCACCTTTTTGAGGCTTGGCCTTTTTCTGGGAGCTAGTATGGCGATGTTGGTGTTTTTGCAAGTGTCACTCACCAGTTTCATGGTTACCCAGAAGTCGTTGTAGCCTTGGCAACCTCCTAATTCCTCACCTTCCTACTAGTGACAGATGCAGTAGTTTCTCTAGAGAGTGGGTCAGGTCTTTAGTGTCACTTTTAAATAATTTCCAGAAACCAAGCTTCTGCCTATCTCCACCAACTTTTCCCATAAAGCTGTAAGTACCAAATTTCTTATACTATGTCCTTTTATGCTTAAAATAACTAGAGTGGTTCCGGTTTCTTTCACTGGAACCCTAACTGTTTACCACCCTTCATCAGTTTTCTGTTGGCCACGCACATACTAAACAGTGCAGCTGGGGCTTCAGTCCAAGTCTTGTAACAGCTAGTCCAACCACAGCTGTCCCCATGGTGCCCAGTCCAGGACGCGAATGAGCACTGTAGGTCCGTTTCTGGGTGACGCTCTGCTTTTCCCTTTCGTTTCGTCTCCCTTCCCTTGTCTCCTATCGTAGTCTCCCAGCAGGTGTCTCTCTCTCTCTTCCCACCTTGTCCTTCTAAACATCAGTCTCCTCTCATCAACATGGGTTTGTCCCTCCCCACCTGAGGCCCAGGCTGACCCGAGAGGCCAGGGCCTCACTCTGCCCACTTCCTCAGTCCTGCTGCTCTCCCCACGGGCATTTCAGATAGTCTTTAAATCCACCTTAAATGTAACATTGTTTTTAAATGAAGCCTCCACCTCTATTTCTTTGGCTTAACATCTTGTTCCTATCAATGTTCCTGTCACATTCTATCATAATTATCTGAGTGTTTCTCTCCACTAGACAGTGACCTTTGGTGAGAGAGAGACGCAGTCACATGTGCCTCTGTCACCCACCGGCTGGGGCACAGTAGGCACGCAGAACGTGTTTCCTGATCTGCTGAATTGCCCACGTGCCCTAATCCGGCTTTATGCACATCACAGTTTCACTCTTCGGAATTCATTCATTCAGAATCCTAAAGACGTTTCTCAGCTTGCATTTCTGAATCTTAAATATCACACGGGGCACCTGGACCCATGTTTCACCAAAGCGCATTTGAAACCTATGTCGCGGATGACTGTCTGTGACACCCGATGCCGTTACATGCTCTTGCGCGGGTTGTAGTAGGTTGTGGTTTCTCGGTACCTCCCGGAGAACTGGTTGCCGTTTGCTGGTCTGGACTGTTGATGTGGGTGTGGCTGTGCCTAGTCCTCGGGGGCTGCAGTTATTTTAGTGGAAATCCATGTGCCCTTTCACCGACTGCCCCCGAAGTCGGTAGACTTGTCCCTTCATGGTTGATGTGCCGTTGTTGCTACTGTTACACGCTTGAGAAGGACTGAGCTACTTCTGCGACTGGACCGCCACTTCTGCGGCTCTGTGCCGGTCTGCAGCCCTCTGCCTTAGTCTCGGGACTCCTCCATTCCTGTGTCGCTTCGTCTCCAGGGGCTTCCTCCTCCTGTCACTTTCCCCGTTTCCTGGGTTTTACGCCGTAGCTTGGCTCCTGGGGCCATTGCCAGTCTTGAAGAATGTTTCTTCCCCCGTGGAGTACCTAATGGCATTTGTGACCAGAGTTTAGTCTTTGAGAAGTCCGCCTTACAGATATTTCTGATTCCTTTTAGCGTTGCTCATTGCTCCTGCTGTATTTATTTTCTCTTCAAGTTACTTTCAAAGATAAACCAGAGTGCAGCGTGGAGCCCTGGTTTACCGGGTTTCCCTGGCTTCTAGAATGACTGTCCACAGCGTGACTAAATTGTTTGCTCATAGTGAGGCACACCTCGATAGCAATTTAAGACTCTCAACCTACACCATGTTATTAATGTTCTAGAAAACTTAGATACATGAGAAATTGAAAAATGTAATGTACTTCAGAAATAGCTCTCTTTTAAATGAGTTTCATATTCTACAGCAAGGAATCCTCAGATTTCTCCCTGACAAAGGAATCGGGAGCTATTAAAAGCATTTGTCAATGATACATTAATATTCAGGGCAGCTCACCCAATATGGCTCCTTTATTTTCAAGTTGAAACTGTGCATACGGACAGCACTTGAAAGGCAGCCCGTGCAGCTCAGAGGGCTGTCTTCCTTCTCTCCTGGGTTGCTCATCCCTCTGGAGTCATTGACCTGGGAGCCGTAATAGAGTATGTGCTGAAAATAGGGGAAACATTATTTTAACATCAAAAGAAGAACAAAGGAGGGGTGGTTTTTCTTCTTCCCAGCTGCCCCCTGGTGGCAAAGACATAACCAACAGCAAAAGCGTTTAGCAAAGATTCTTGCTGTGTAGATGCTGCTGCTGGTGATTCGTACGAGGGCCTCAGACCGAGGCCTGTGCTGTGCAGGTTGCCTCCAAGACAGAAGAGCTGAATAGTGGGTCCTAATTACATTTGCCTTTCCACCCGCGTCTGCTCTTATCATAGCAGCACCAGGCTCTCCCAGCTCAGTCAATAGCTGTGTATTAACAAGGGACAATCGATAGAAAAATTAAAAAGGAAAGTCAAGGTAATTAGGCTAATGCTGCTGCTTATGAGTTTTCAATAACTGCTTTAGCTTCCTCTTGTTTCCCATCTCCAGGAAAATAGGGCCTGATTGAAGGACCGGGTCGTGTTTGACTGAGGACATGTCACAGCGACACAAAGCCAGGCAGGAAATGAAATTAAGCTGCATTTGTTTTAGGGACGCACAAGGGGCTTCTCGCGATGGCATGGGGAGAAAAGGCGTTGATTTAAAAGTGCCCATTGGCAGCTGTGCCGTTGTCGGTACCTGAGTCGTGTCAGTGGTTTTTGCGCCACAGGCAGACGCCGCTGGAAAGCACTGTGACACGTCACGTAGAGGAGCTCCAGAGGAAGATAGTTGCACCCAGAAACAAGGTCTCTTTGGGAATTAGATGCCGTCCTTGACAAAACCGTGAAATAACAGAACCTCTTCGCTGCCAGAGCGGACCACACTTTGGACGTCGTCCCCTGTGGCCGTAGACAGAGATCTCTTGGCCCACTCGCCGGCCTTTAATGAACAGGGTCTCCTCAGTGGGCGAGCGAGGCCAGTCTCTGGTGCTGAGCCACCGGGCACTTTTGTGCCCCGAGTACACGAGAGCCACCTGGTTTCCGACTGCGGCGTGTGATGGCGGCGTGTCTGCCTCTTAGCAGAAGGGGGGA
>CM052549.1:70785256-70804356 GCA_028533065.1 Trachops cirrhosus
CATGCACCCCAAGGCATCACAACGTATAATGACGAGGCCCAGACAGAATTAGAGCTTTGATGAGGATTATCGTTATTCTTTTTTTAAAAAATTGTACTTATTTATTTTTAGAGAGGGGAGGGAAAGGAGAGAAAGGGAGAGAAACATCAATGTGTGGTTGCCTCTCACGTGCCCCCTACTGGGGACCTGGCCCACAACCCAGGCATGTGCCCTGACTGGGGATTGAACCAGTGACCCTTTGGTTCGCAGGCCAGCACTCAGTCCACTGAGCCACACCATCCAGGGCTATCATTTGTTATTCTTAACATTACAGATGGTTTTCTGTGATCCCATCACTGGCTGGGCCTGTGCCTGCAAGTTCCTACTGCAAGGAGAGGACTTCCAGCAAGGAGACCTGTCCTTACTGGCGCTTTGGGCCTATCATTTCATCCCTTTTTATTGAATTTATTGGGGTGACTCTGGCTAAGAAAATTATACAGGTTTCAGGTGCACGATTCCACAACACATCATCCGTGCACTGTACTGTGTGTTCACCCCAGGTCAGGTCTCCTGCCATCACCATTTACTCCCCTTTACCTTCCTCTACCTCCTCGCGCCCCTCACTGCCCCGCAGCCGGCAGTCACCACACTGTTGTCTGTGTCCATGAGTTCTTTCTCTCTATTTTTCTCCCTCAATCCCTCCACCACTGCCCCCCCCCCCCACGCAACCATCACCCAGGTCTGTCATTTTTCTAAGATCTTGCTGGGGCCTCAGAAGATTCTGTGCACCTTTAGACTGAGGCCAAGGAGTTGCAAATGCAGCTAAACCTGGACACATGTGACGGCTGAGCCCCTGGCCGCTTGTTGCCCATGACGCCAAGTGTTGGGAGATTGACGCTTTTATGGTGGAAATAGTACACAATAAGCATTTGTTCCTTTGCCTAAAAACAGCTATCCTAAATCCATAATCCCTTCCCTATTAGATATTTCACTCTTGACCCATTTTATTTGGACATTCCAAGGGAAGCCTTTTTATAGATCTGCGTGCTGGGTGTCTGACGGCCTCGCCCTCCAGAACGGAAGTGGTGAGAAAGGCCTCGCCTGGCCTGGCCGCTTCTCCATGGCACGGCCTGTGTCTGGGGCCCAGGGCTGGCAGAGGGCATCCCATTCAGAAGTGTTTGTTGAGTGAATGTGTTAACTTCTTACTTTTCTGTTTTGCAATTATGTTAATAGAAAAGTTCTACCTGATGTAATAGGGAAAAACAGCTGTTTTTAGAACATTATCTCAGCTTCCCTTGAGGTGCATGCTTGCTCTGCGGTTCATGACAAGACAGATCTTTCTGACATTGTGTGCTTGCCTGCTCTTCTTTTCACGTGGGCCTTTCAGTTCACACCTTTTATTTATTTTAATTTTTTAATTTCATTTAGCTTTTAATCAATCTAGGAGAATCCTAGCTAAATTAATGTTCTACCATTTTGCTTTAAACATACAAAAGGCCCTTCTTTTTTGGTTAGGATAATTGCCAGTTCCAAGATAGGTGGAGAGCTTCAGTTATTCTGCTGGTTGAGTATTACCTTAGAGCCTTATCATAACTGGAGAAACAGTCCAGTCTTTATTCAAAAAATTGTGACCTGGCTTATTAAGCCACAGGTTCCATCAGCAGTTACTTGGTGTTCATTTTCCCAGCGCCAGAGTCTCTGCCTTGTACTGTATCTGTGATCCACCGACCACAGTGCGTCTCTGCCCAAGACTGAGTTCCACGCAGCTGTGCTGACGGTGGGGGTGGGGCACTCTCGCTTCCGTGCCGGGGACTGTTCTTCCCAGTGACATTTGGCCTTGGCATTCAGGGTTGAGATTCCTAAGATTCTCTGGTCACTCTGTATACTTCAGGGCTCATTTTTGAGGAGAAAACTTCAGCGAAATAGTATCGTAACGATACACACAGGTTCTTACAGAGAGAATTCAACCAGAATGCGGAAACCTTTTCATCTATTGCTGAAATACTTCAGAGTTGCAGAGATGCATCCCATCTTTCCCATGATTCCTCCTTCAGCTGACAGCAATAAATTCTGCCGTGGTTCGTGTAAGTCAGGACTGAGTTTTCTCTTTCCCGACGACAATCTCACTGCAATACCTAGGAGAAAGCCAAATGAAGCATAGAAGGAGAGGAGGAAATAAGTTACAGAGAGAGAGTCAGAGGCTCAGAAGTACCGCTCCACCAGGGGAATGTTGGGACTCGGGTACGTCAAGGCGAAAGATCTGTTGTTCCGAGCACACTTAGAAAAGTGCCTACGTCGCCAAGTCTTGGGTGGACGTGACATGAATTAGATGTGTGCAGGGAGTCTTCCAGTAGCGTTGTGTTGCTGTGGAAATCTGAGCCTTCTCTTCTCTGAGCTCCGAAGCTCAGTTAACATCTCAATTGCTAATGACGGTGTTCTGAAATACTGTGGTTGCTGTATATTAAGACCTATTATTTTTTACTTTCATCTAATACTGGAATGCATTGCAGGGAACACACCTAGAAGCAATCACTACTGAAAGCGCCGCAGCCCGGAATGACAGCGTCTGTGTACTTGGTAGAGGAGTAAATAGCCAACGACACGTTGCTCTTATTGGCAGTAGTGGTGGTTGTCGGTGTTGCTCCTATCTTGTTTTTCTCACATGGAGGACATGTGGCATGTTTGACCTGGAATAAGAACCCCCAGACGATTAGTGGTGACATCAGTTACTCAAAATCACACCAGAAATAGTCACAGAAATTGGTATCCTGCGAGGGTCAGATGAAACAGTTTATGAATTGGTTTTGAAATTAACGTACACTGAAACGCATGCTGGTGAATAATGACGTGTCTTTCTGAAGCCGTATGGATTGAATTACCCTGCTCAAAAATAAAGGTGGCGTGAGCTCTTTTTGCCCCTCATGGGATCAGGCTGAGTGTGCAGCCCAACTTAGCCTCTCTGTTGCTCTCCCTTCTCCCACCTCAACATAACTGTCTCTCTTCTGAGGCAGTATCTGAAATCTGTATGATTCAGCAAGAAAAACCAACCACCAAGGAGAAGATTAATTCTTTTCTTGCCCATCAGCCATCACCACATAATTATATCCTCTACACTCTGATTGAAAATTTGGTCTTTCAGATTTAGAGTGCCTTGTTAACTTTTTGCTCCTGGTTTTCACACTGAAAACGGAGAATCTATACAGTCAAAGCGGCTGGGAGACCAGTAGACATTTGTCTTCCTTTAGGTGTGTTCCTCGAACCGCTCCCTCGTGCCAGGCCAGCCCTGCCCCGATTGGCAGATCTGGGAGCGGATGGTGTAGCAGGAGCTGGGGCACTGCAAACCTGCATTGCTCCAAAATACTTCTCACAGTGCTCAGTTACTGAACTCACATCTTTCCCCTGGCTTTAGATGTCTATCACTAGAGTTAGTACGTGGGATTAGACAATGAGCCTGAGCACATTTTCCTCAGAAGGCTGCTTGTAAAAGATGATATCATTTTGAAGGAGGAACTCAGGTCCTAGAAACCTGCAGTGACTCCTCCCCATTAATACACTTGGTGAATATCCTGGGATGAGCTGCAAGAGAGGGCGCATCAAGCCTACAGAAGAATGAGTCCCTGTGATGAGAGGAACCACATGGAGCCTAGACGGGGCAGTCATTTCGGGGTTGGTTCTCCTGCAGGTCCCCAAGACCACTCATGTGAGTAGACAGTCACTAGAAGGGCTCGTGGACTTGGCATGCGGTTGTACCCCTGGTTCAGATGTGTTACAGTGAGGGTTCACTGCCGGCTGGCGGCTGGCACAGGTGGCGTCTGGGGGAATCTGTGAACTGGCTTCCTCTGTGTGAGCTCTCTCCCACGAGGACGGCACGCAGGGCACCCTCTTCTCCCAGTAACAGAAATGCAGCCACACATAGGAGCGATTCAGTGCCCAAGGCCAGGGCCTGGCCACCTGCTCATGCAGGCATGCACTGCCCAGCACGTACCAAAGTTCCTGACTCCATGAAGGAGAGCGGTATTCAGCATATACCATGCGGTTGGCACAGACAATCTGGGCACAGGAAAGGAGCCTTGCTAGTTAGGAAAAGGTGAGAACAATTCCAAAATCCAAATTCCCAAATGTGAGCCGAGGGCTCGCCTTACAAGCAGACCCTTCTTGCGATTACAGACTTAGGATTGTTGGCCGTTTCAGCACCAGGGTGCTTGTTTTCAGTGACTCACTGGATGTCTACAGGGGGTCAGTGCCGGTACACGCTCAGGAGCCAGGGCAGTTGGCTTAGGGCAGATGTCTGTTCTTGTAGAAACAGAAGAAACACGTCCATCCTCACCTCAGGAAGGGTGGTGGTGATGTGGGGGAACTTCGCTACTCAGAAATTAAAATCAAGAGATTCTAGCGTCATGCTCTTCTTCTCCTTCTCCTTCTCCTTTTCCTTCTCCACCTTCTCCTCTTCCTTCTCCTCATGCTCTGTCTTCTTCTTCCTTTTTTTTTTTCAATTCCCTGCCCTAGCTAATAGACTTGTCAGTGGTGTCCAAGAGGGTGACAGAAGGGGACAGTTCCCCCAGCTGGCCAGCTTCACAGTTTTATCCGTGTTTCTGTGTCCTGGTGGATGGGAGCCTATATTAAAAAGCTTCCTGTATAGTCAGACCAAAGAACTCTAAAAACATGGCTTACCTGGTTTGAGATCGGTTCAGTCTATGTCATAAGTAATTCTAACATGGTCAGACTTCAAGACATAATGTCACTGTTATGTCCCAAGTTCTCTGGTCGAAGCACCGAGGAGCATCCAGTGTGTCCAGCGTGCTAACGTCAGTCAGTGAACAGGGCCTTGAGATTCAGTGAAAGGCAAAGCCTGGCCTCTGGCGTGCCACGTTTTTGCCCTTCCTGATGGTTGCTGGCTTTTTCTTTGCCAGAGGATTTGGTGCCGTAAATACCAAACAGATAAGCCTCTGAAACCAAAATGAGATTGCTGGGAATTTACCTGAAGTGAAGCAAAGCTACAAGGCCTGATATCTGGGGCTTCAGATTACATGGGCTTCCGCTTCTCCACCCCCTCTACTTCCCAAGTTGTCTCCTTGCCCCCAGGCTTCTGGATTCTGCACGCCCTGACAGTGAGCCATTGGCAGTGATGGTTGACAGAACCGTGTTTTATATTGCAAACATATTTAGACCCAAATGTGTTCAAGGTCATTGGCCTAACGCACTTCTTCCGGTGTGTCCACTGAGCTCCAGTATCTCAGGAGTCTCAGGCTCCTTGGGTTTTACAGGCTCCTCTGTGGTTGGAGACTCAGAAGCAGTGGTAGGCCACTGGCTGCTTCTGGAATGATTAACCGGGCAGAGCAGACATGTCTGTGGTGCTTCATTCTACTTGTAAAATAAGGATGGACATGAGAGACGAGTAGCTGATGTGCAAGGGGATTCTAGTCTTGCTTGGAACGTTTCAGTGGGAAAACTTCAGAAAACCAGTTTTTGGAGAATGCACATGTTCCTGAAAGGCGGGAGTCAGGCCACTTGGAGAGAAGTCATTTGCGTGTCACACCCAGCGTGTGTGTTGGCGGGGAGGAGGACTGTCCCCCAGAAAGGACTCTTCTTCTGCACCGCTTTCCTGAGCCCTCCGAGCTTCTCGGCACATTGAAAACCGTGTCCGTGCCGGGAAGGCCAGCGCCCTTCCTGGTCGCAGAGGCATCTTTAATTGCTCACGCGAAGGTGCAGCGTGTCTGTCTCCTTTCCCAGAAAAGTGACATTTATTAGCATTTTTCTGGTAGTTATTTGTAATTGCACTAGTGTTCACCATGCCCAAATGTTACAATTAAATCATTTGAGATTCTAGTCACATTTCTAAGCAGATGTACCAAATTACAGCTCAAGGCTCCTGCTTGAAACCTAGAGTTCCAATTAGTCAAATATCCGGGGTGGGAAGGGCGAGCCAGGGAAAGGCCTGCGCACGCTCATAGCCCAAAATAGTTCGACATTTTCTTCCTGCTTTGCCTCCATCCAATTTGAGGTCTCAGCGTGAAAGAGGGTGTTGCATCTTCTAAGAAACTGCTTGGTTTTCCTTTCATTCCGGTGTGATTGGTTTCCATGGACTGAATTAAAGCGGAAAAGCCGAAGCTGGGCGGGTGGCGAAGTGAGCGGACAGCTCCGTGTATAACTGTACCTTGATGGGAGTGTTAGTTCTCGTGCTTCGTTTTTGGCAGAACCACAGTTTTACATATAGCTCCTTTTCTCATACCGGTCTTTACATGCTGTCTTAAAACCCAACTGCACAATATTTATATATACTTTTCAATTTTCTCTTGTTGCAAGAGCCTATGCATTTGACCTTGTCCACACACCTTCTCCCACCCCAAATGGCTGTTTTATTCTCTCTTGGATTTTCTCATTTATTTCCTTCGAGACCAGCATCTAAAATCTCTTCCTCCAGTGAGTCTCCCTTTCCTGGGCACTTACTGTGACTCTGCAGAAGTTAAGAATTTAGCTTCCCAGGGGCTTTCTCTGGCTGCCCCGCTAACTGTTCAGAGCGATGATATTTTCACTGTAGAATGGGACTAATGGCACCCACCTTTCCGGGATTTTTTTTTTCATTTGTTCTTTGGCCTGTACATCTCTTCATTCATTTGTTTAGCAGGTCCTCTGTGTTGGGTGCCGTGCCAGCACAGAGGATGCCAAGGCAGGCGTGGTCTCCGCTCTCTGATGCCTACAGCGCAGTGGGGAAAGTGGACATTAAACGAGTGGTTACAAGGGTGGCCACTGTTTGAAAGGATGAAAAGAGTGAGTTCAGAATGCCATCGGAGCATTACAGGAGAAGCAATGATAAGCCATCTTAGTCCTTTGGAATTGTAAAACAAAACACCGTAGACTGAGTGTCGTGAATAACAGAGATGTATTTCTCACAGTTCTGGAGACCAGGAAGTCCACGGTCAAGGCACTGGCAGCCTCACCATCTGGAGAGAGATCACCTCCTGGTTCTTACCTGACTGTCTTTGGGCTGTGTCCTTAAAGTTTTAAATAACTTGCCAGGCACAGCAATAACTGGCCAGGCAGGCGCCTGACTCCAGACCCTGCTTGCTCCTCCAGGGAGGGCGACGAAGGATCGTGTCGATGGTTGCTTTCATCTTCTCTTCCATCAGGGAAATGTGGAATTGCTGGTCTATGAAGGAACCATCTTTAATGGCACCACTTGGGACTGTGACCCAGGCAGAGAGTCAGGAAGCTAGTATAGCATACAGAAATCAATGCAGCATAATTTATCCACTGAAGAGCCTGGGTATTCGTTGAATGCCTATGGCTTTGCAGGCACCATGCCAGGCACTAGGGGTCCAAAGACGAAAAGGCCAGGATCCTGTCTCTGAGGGACAGACCCGCCGTTTGCGGAGGCAGACGTGCAGGCTGATGGGCACACTTAGGAGAGGAGACCGTCTGTAGCACAGTGTGTTACAGGGGCAGCGGGGGCTTTGGGGAGGAACGCGCGCTCTTTCTTTTCCACCTCTATTTTATGTATGTATGTACATTTTTAATAATGAAAGCAATGACATGGATACAATTCGAAAGGTGTAGAATGTTAACACAGCTACACACTGAGAATTGTGTTTATAAAGTAGCATTACTTTTCTTGCCCAGATACTCAAAGGATTCTTTAATAACTTCTGAAGTTTAATAACCTAAGATACATAGTATCTTTTTCCTAGGATACACTGTGCCTTTTTCAATCTTTTAGATTATAGAGCACAAAGACCATGTTCCTCAGAAGGGAAAATGGAGAGCTAAAGTTCTCGTCAGTTTCATGTGGTTGAGGAACAAAGGGTTGAAGTTTTGAGGCATTTCTCAAGGGCGGGGAAGAACAAGGAGAAGGGCCAGCAGCACATTGATAGATTAGGTATTTTAAAGGTGGAATTTGGTGAGGTTCAGGGACTGTTCCCCATGCCCCAAATCCCATGCCTCCAGTGAGGTATGCCATTCAGACCATCTGGGGTAAGGCACCTTCCCTTACATTTTGTTGTATAGAATCCTATTTTGTAAGATGTTAAAGATGTTTAAGGTGGGCAAAGAGTTCCGTAAGCAAATAAGAATAAGATTGGAAAATGTCATAACTGATCTCATTCTTGGCATTTCCTTACTCCTTAGAATAATAAAAAATCTAAGAAGTCCCATAGTAAGAAAAACAATCCATTTAGTTTTATTTAAAACAGCACTTCTCATATTCATATGACCACAGAATTCTTACTTGTTTCCTTCAGTATTGGATTAAGATATTCTTTTTCTAAGCAATATTCTCTTAATATCCTAATAGATCTGAGAGAGGCTGACAAATGATGACACTATAGTGATAACATACTACTGCTGTAATAAATTAATACCCAGGCTTCACTGGGTGTTCCTGTGTTCCAGGTACGGGCCTAAAGTGGTTTTACATCCATTTTCTCATTTAAACACAGCAGCCCTCTGTGCCTTCCCGTTTTACAGATGAAGAAATACAGGCTTGGCAGGATTGCACACGTTCTCATGCTCACACACTGGTGAACGGCAGAGCCGGGATCAGACCCTGCTAGTTCAGCTCCGGAGCTGACACTCAGCTCGGTCTTGCCCACCGCCGTGCGATGCTGCTCACCAAGTTGTCATCAGTTACAGCCTCAAAACGCTCCGTTACAGACCCGTCTTCCCCGAGCAGCACGCTGGGAGAAGGGCCTTGCTGGGTTGCAGTTCTGACGGAGGATGAGGCAGAGGAGTCAAGAGATAGCGTAGGACGTCAGCTCTTGAACGTTGGTCTAGAAATAGCCTCTGGCATGAGGAAAGAAGACACATGGATATAGAAAAGAGAGAGAGAAGAAGCAGTACGCAGGTGAGAATTCATCATTTCCTTGACAAGTCAGACCCTTCCAGGAGAAATCACAGGGAGAGCATCTCTGTCTTCCCGTGGCCTTTTGTGGGGCTCACTTCCATGGGGCGAGGCTCTGCGGAGCCCAAGGACAAAGCAGGTGTGCTCAGCAGGGGCACTGAGAGGCCCATTCTGTGCTGTTTGGTCTTTTCTCGTGAAGAGTAGCACTTCAGTGTAGCATATTTGGACAGTAACTACATTTGACTATGTGTAATACTCTCAACACAGAAACTTGTTCAGACTTCTGTTTCAGTGATGGAGTGGCATTGGTGTGAAGGGTGTACACCATTGTCATCTTCCCCTAATGGAACGTCACTTCTTGGAAGAACAGGGAAAAGGGAGAGAGGGCTGTAACATCATTGGAAACCTGTCCTCTGAATCTCAGAACCCAGGGTCAGGAGTCTTTTTTTTTTTTTCTTCAAGACAACAGAAAGTTCTGTATAACAAAAATATTTCCAAGGCTTAGGAAATGGCCTCCATATTGCAAACAATATTTGATACAACAGAATTATAACAAAATAAACAGATATTTACCATCTCCCAAGTTTTCTGGTATCACTGTCAGGCCTGTGATACCCAGAAACACAACCCAACTTGAAAGACAAGACTGCGAATCACAGCCCTGCACCAGCATTAGCGCGTGGCAGCCCATCAGCAACCGGTGAGAGAGCAAACAAACCGATAAATGAAGAATTTACTGTTAACAGTAACTCTGCTGGGGCTTCAACTTCCCTAATTAAGAAGTCTTAAAGGAAGATTATCTTTTTCTGTAATTTTGAATAAAACAGTGTAAACAGAAGATGCCCTAAGGAGCATTTTTGGAAAAATCCCAACTATTGCGTAGAGCCACACAGATGAAATAATTTAATTAGCTTGGATAACGCTCTTTCTTCTAAAGCATCTGAAACAGATTCACAAAACTCATAAAAAGCCTTGTATTTCCTGGCATATGTGGGAGTTTAAGAGTGCTTAAGAGCCTGCTCTGAAAGATTTTCTGCGTCTCCCCTGATAAAACGCACTGTTGCGGGAGCTGTAAGGGAAAGGCTGCTTGTGGTGGTGCCCCGTTGTCCGTGTCTTCATAGAATTTATGAGTGGAAAGAGGCCTTAGAACTCTCTGTTCCGTCTCTTTTTACGAGGGACCTGATGCACAGATGGGCTGTCGACTCAGTGCAGGTCCCAGAGCTAGTTTGGCGACAGAGCGGGGCCAGACCCGCCTGCAAGGTGAAGAGAAGTCGGCCGCTGTTCCCGCCGCTGTGTTGCGTGGCCGGCGTCCGAGCCAGTAGCTGACGAGTGAGTTCTCTGTGTGACTTGGCTCAGCTCTAACTACCTCCCTGTACAACTTCCCAGCAGTTCTAATCAGAAAGCAAACACTTTCACCTGAGCCCCGTGATTTTTATGTGTCCTTAGCAAAGGGACAGTTTCTGTTGCCTTTTACTAGTAAAGCGCTGCTTTGCCCTCCTGTGAAACCTCACGGAAGTGGCTGCCAAGAAGGAGTTAGGGAAGGGCACGTGGTCCGATACGTGATGCTCTGCACTGCCTCCTTGAGTTCGGCATTCTCCTGCCTGGATTTTTCTGTCCACATCTTTGGAGCGGGAGAGAGAAAGCACAGGGGTGGGTGGTGGTCGGTGGAGAAGTGTGCGGAGCGAGGACTGTCCAGGAAGACACCGGAGTCTGAGATTCGAAGAGTTGGATTTCCAGTGGTTTTATAACCGTCCCTCCCCTCTTCCTCCTTACTCTTAGAATGGACATTCTATTTAGGGAAATACTGAGATGGGATTATAAATTTGATAATGCCATTGGGAGCTTGGTCATCGGAGAAGGGAGAGTGCACTGAGCGGGACCCGTGATGCTACTGAAACTGGTGACAGGAATATTTTTCCTTCTTTTCGTACACATGTGTTTTATGCACCAAATAAACTGAAAATGCTGTCACTGTGTAAGTGATTCACTGTAAAAGTTGAGCTGCTGGGTTTGAACAATATGAAATTGCTGATTTTCAACTATCTTTTACCTATATGAGGTCCTGGTTCATAGGGCTTGAGTTGTAAAAATCAACAAATGAGATCACATATGTGCAAGAAACATCGCAAATGGCTAGTCGAATATACAAGGTCCGGCCCAAATAACACCCCTTTTTTATTACAAAATCTTAAGCATGTAATTCTGTAACATAACAATATCACATTTAAGCACACTGTATGACATTTTAGATGAAATGCTCAAATTGAAACTGTAAGTTATTACACGCATATTATTACCCTTCCAACCACCCTCAAGCAGGCCTTACTTCTGCTGGGACCTGTATAAGAACTTCAGTATTACTAGAAACCAAAAAATGAATATAAAATAAGGAACTGTTTCCTTACCTTTGTCAGATGTTAAGTCTACAGGTAGTCTTATAGTCTGCCAGTTGGATCATTGATAAATACAACTGCTAAGTATGAAAATACTTAAAACTTTGTGTGTTTTACTTATAGATGTTTATATGAAGGTAGCACACCAATATGTGAGTAAATATTTTTGTGCAAATATGTTCATCTCAGCTTGTTTATAACATCAGAAAATTGAAAACATACTAAATAGTAATAGGGGAATCATAAGTTAATCATGCTGCATCCATCTGATGTTGTTATATAGTAATTAAAATGATATTTATCAGCTGTTTATAATGATACTGAAAACTGTCTGGAATATAAGAAGTGAATACAGTAGTATCAGAACCATATATTCAATATGCTCTTACCTATGTAAGGTATTTCTAAATGCAGAAAGGAGACAAGAAGAAAATACATTACAACATTGAAAATGGTTAGCTTTTTTCTGCACTTTAAATTTTATGCAATTAACGTATATATTTTTTATAACGTGGGAGGGCCTTTAAAATAATTGTTTGTTGGACAGCGCTTGATGAAGGCAGGATGTTTCCCAGGCCAGACGCTGGCAGGTCCGCACAGAACACGGACACCTGCGTTTCCAACAGGTTTCCGGGCAGCGGTGCTGCTGAGGGTCCAGCTCCCACGAAGAAGCCGCTATGGATGGTGCGCAGGTTTGTTTAAACAGCACTGAGCACCAGGTGTAAAATGCGTGTGTCTCTGTGAGTCGCAGGCTGTGACAGATGAAAGCTCGGAGTACGGTTTCTTCCCTGTCAGAGTGTGTGTCTGCCCCGAGGGCACAATGTCCTGGCGGGGGGTTTTTTCTGTATCCTCTTCACATGGCACAGTCCTTGGCATAGAAAAATGCAGGGCGAGGGAAAAGTAGGTGTGCAGCTGTTCATATGGAAAATGATGCCATGATTAATGAGTAGTAACGAGAATACACCGCGTTTCACAGACGCTGTCAACGTCGTTTTGCCCCACCCTGCCTGTCATCCTGTCGGTTGGCTTACGGAATGAATCAAGTGGTGAAGAGCACGGTTGTGAATGTAAAAAGTGAGCTGGACTCCGGGCTCCCCTCAGACTTGCTGGTGATGTGAGTGGGACAGAGTGCTGACCTCTCAGTGTCCCAGTTTGCTCATCTGTAAAATGACTTCCTGGGAGGACTGGATGAGTTAATACACAGGTTTGGGAAGAGCACTTCCTAAATGTCGGCAGCTGTTGTTACTTCCATAAAGAACTGCCTGCATTTTAATGTTTTTCAAAGAAGGAAAATTATCTGAGTAGTCAGCAAAATAGATATATTTTTTCAAAATAAACTTTCTATCTCAGATGTGCCATTTCATTGACTTTTCAGTCGTGTTTGAAGTGACCGGAAAGCTAGTAGCTTTAAGCCTGTTGAGTAACTTGATCAGATGTTTCTCCGTTAGCTCATTCACCTGGGAGTTGCGTAATACTGACCAGACTTTCACTAATCTGCGGAGTGGTGAGAGGTGTTACACACACGTGCAGACCCTTCTTCTTGGGTGAGGTCTACAAGGTGGTGCGACAGCAAAGTCAAACCAAAGACCTGGTTTCGGTCCCAGCCGAGTCATTTACCAGGCAGTTTCAATTTCCACCTCACTGAGCACAGATACCGATGACTCGCTAACTGTAGTTGTTGTGGCCAGCGGGTGAGGTAACATGGGTGACAATTTCTATGAGTCTCTCTTAAAGGTAGGTGGGACTTGTTAGGCTATTGGCTGTTATCTTTAATGTTACAGTATTTATGAACATAAGTTTGTTTTCCTGTAAAATGAGCACACCCTGTTTCTTAGGGTAAGATTCCTTTTTCACTTAACTGGGTGTTGTATCTAATCAGGATCACTATTTCCCCCCCTTGATTTCAGGACTTAATGTTTCAATGGAAGTGACAGCTAACAGATATAGTTGTAGCCCACTTGCCTTTTGATTGGATTTGCCACTGGGTTCCACGTACCCTGCTAGGTGAAGTTTAAAAGCCGAATAGCTGAATAGTTTTGTATGCAGAATACATAGGATTTAAAATACCTTGTTCTCATTTTGGAAACTCAAGGTTAATGGAATACTTCCAATTATGGTAGGCTTGGGCGTTGAAGTTGTGTGTACGTCTCGAGATGTGCTTTTACCATGGCCAAATCATTGGTTTTTTTAATCACTAAAAGCATCATTTTTTTACATATAGGATAAAAATAAAAAGGAGTTTTTTGAAGATCTTTGTGTAGCATAGCATTGTGATGTTAAAGTTTATACTTGAAGTTACTCTGCAAATGAGCTAATTAAAGTTTTCTCTTCTTTTGCATTGATTACCTTCCTCTGTGTTATAGTCTTTTCTATAAGGAAATGTCAGATTAGCCCATCCTTTCATTTTCCTCAGTGTTTAATAAGCACGGGCACTTTAAGCATCACCTGGGAATCGTTTTCTTCTCCCTTTTGTTATTTATTTCCCTATTTGGGACTCAGAGTGGCACGTGATTTCTGGGCAACTTGCTTTCTTTTTGAAGGACAGAATCCTTAGCCTAGATTATGTCAAGTCACTTGAGTTGTGTGAGGTTGTAATCAGGCAAAGTTCACACGGAGCTAAAGAATCAAAACCGATTCAACTTGGGCCAGGAGGGCTGAGGTGCATAAACCATTGCATTTGCCAGTGCTCCCCCTTCTGTAAGCTTTCGCTCACTGCCGTTTTCAACTTCCACTTGAATATGGCTTTCAGGAGGCTCGCATTTAGAACTCCTGTGCTTATGTTTAAAGAGGAGAGAGATGGCTTTATAATTATTATGTAAGAACTCTGAAATAGGAACGAATACATTGGCTAGGCATATTACAATTACTTTGTCTTGCATCTGGTTATGTTGGCATATTTATTTAATTAAATTCCCTGCTAATTATAACTGTATGTACTTGTGTTAATTATTATTTGCTCAACACAGGAAACAGTGTAATTCTTTAAAGGAAAGCAACTAGCTTTCTCTTTAAATTTCAGTTTAATATGCTTCCTAAAATAATAGCAGTGACATTTCATTAGGATGGTAGTTGAAAAATATTTGTCTATGTCAGTAGAATTTGGCCTGGCTAAAATTTAACAGAGTTGTCTCAATATCAAATTATACTTAGGAATTTTAAAGCTTTAGAATACTATGGTCATCACTGCCAAATCTTTTAAGGGAAACTGTCCTCCCCTCCACACCTCCCAGTCACCAACTCTAGAACAGAGAGGGAGAGAATTAGTACTCGGCAATGACTGTCAAAGACCCGACAAGTTTACCTTCTAATATATTCTCTGAAACATTTGTTTAATGTGAGATCGCCCGGTTCACTCGGTTGTGATCACTCACAAGACTTAGTATATTTATAGCGTCCTGAGCTTGCAGATCTTTCAGTAGAAATCAAATAAGATTCCCAGCGGAGTTGGGTCTTTTCCATTTCACTTTGTCTTCCCTCAGTTTCAAAATGCTCCTACCTCTATAGTTTTCCCCTTCCTCTCAATCTTTGTCAGACACTAGATATTAAAAGATATCCCTCTTTTGTGTAACTGTTCTATTGCATTTGTATTCACTCTTCTTTTTTTATTAATTTTTTTAGAGAGAGAGGGGAAGGGAGGGAGAAACACTGATTTTTTTGTTCCACTTACTTATGGATTCACTGGTTGATCCCTGTATGTGCCCTGACAGGGGATCGAACACACAACCTTGGTGCATAGGGACAGCACTCTAAGGAATGGAGCTACCCCGCCAGAGACTCATTTGCATGCATTCTTGCATCAGTTCAGAGGGCTTGATTTTAGTCTGTTCTTTTCATCATTTAGTTTAAAACTAATTTCTGGACTGGAAGAGATTAGCCAGAGAATTTATATGCATACATAAGGTCTGTCTGGAAAAAGTCCAGCCATTGTTAATCTAATGAGAACAGTTTGTGTGACATCTCTGTAACCTGGCAGGCAAGGAGAGTGGATTGGAATGTGTGTATGTGTGAACAATGATGACTTCACTGTACTAGTCAGTGGGGGCAGTAGACACTGTTGAGTGAGTATGTGCACCCTATGGCCATCACATTCAAAATAACTAAGTGAGTAGAGCAACGAATCTGCATCAAATTTTGCGTTAAGCTTGAACATCCCTCCACAGAAACTATTTGGATGATTCAGAAGGCTGCAGCTCTGGGCAGCTGGTGATTGGCAGCTTCATCATGACAATGCACCTGTTGACACATCGTGTTTTGTGCAGAGTTTTCTGGCAAAACATCAAATCACCCAGGTGCCTCAGCCTCCTACAGCCTAGAAATGGTACCCTGCGACTTCTGGCTTTTCCCAAAACTAAAATCACTTTTGAAAGGGAAGAGATTTCAGACCATTGATGAGATTCAGGAAAATACAGTGGGGCAGCTGATGGCGACTGGGGGAACTGTGTGAGGTCCCAAGGTGCCTACTTTGAAGGGGACTGAGGCGTCATTATCCTGTGTACGATGTTTCTTGTATCTATGTTTCTGTTTTTCATAGTACCTGGCTGGATACCCTCTGAACAGACCTTGTACGCATAGCCCATAAACACAGGAAACAATGTGGTGAAGGCCAGGGGGGTAGGAAGGCAGGGGCTGGGTGGAGGAGGGTAAAGCTGAGGGGTGGCAGAATAAGGGATCTCTATAATGTGTCGACAATAGGAGAGTAAGTTAACTCTCTCTGTGAAATGCCAACTTAAATTTTTTTTGCAATTTAGTTTTCCTGTTTACTCTACCTAATTTACATCCAAAAAACTTTCTTTTTCTCAAGAGTTTTAGCTTTGGCTTCAGACAGAAATGGGTTTAAAATATTCCTCTTCAGGTAAACTGCCAATTTTCTGAGCCTCGGGGTCTTTACGTATCCAATGGGACTACCCATGGTGTCTGCCTTGTAGGGCCAGAGAGAAAGTCAAATGACATAGCATAGGTAAAGCATCTCGTTTAGACTGTCACCAAGGTTAGGTAATGAACGCTGATTAGGCAAATGGAAATATTGTGATGTTTTTTCAGAGGGATTCCTAGTTGTCATCTAAAATTTGTATTTGGCTCACAGGAAGGTATTAGCTGTGAGTTACATGATAACACTAGTGAATTCCCTGAAATCTGATGCCGTGTTTGGGACAGATGTTCAGTTGACCACCACAAGCACTTCCGGATTGACTGCCATATACCAAGCACTGACCTGTGTACGAGACGGGAAAGACAAGGCCCCTCTTCTCCAAAAGCCCTGGTTGAATGAAGAAGTGAGATTGGTAAAGGGTGTTTTCAAAATACTGGAACAAGGTCTGTGGAAGAAAGGTAAAGAGCAGATTATGGGAACCTAAAAAGGAGGGTGTTCTATCAGAGACCGTGACATTTCAACTAAGTCAGGAATTAGGCAGATGAGGACTGGGGGCACCTCCAGGGTGCTTTCTGTGAGAATGGAAAGCACGGAGGCTTTGGCACCCGACCTGACAGAGCCTGGGCTGGCCACGTGCAAGGCTGTGATCCTAGGCAGGCCCGCTCTTTAACCTCCGGACATCGCTTCCCACATCTCCACTTCCTGCTCTCCACCCAACACGTGGGACTGAATGGGAAATGCATGTAATGAGGCTGAGGCCTCGTGCATAGTTTTACAGTAAGCCGATTTACAGTAAACACTGAGAATTTCACTTTTGTTACCGAGAAAGCCACGTTTGTTGTCTGATAGCGGCTAAACTCGCCCACCAGTCGGTCACACAGTTGCTTGGGCTACCAGAGTGGGAAGTTTCATCCCCAATTAATGCACCATTTTTCTCGGAGACTCAACAGACGTGGTTTTGATCCATGGCAGCTTTCTGTCCTGGGGTTGTGTCTGGTTCGCACTCCAATTTTAAAGTCTGTCTGCGCACACACCGCGCCTGGGGCCATGTAGCTTGTAGAAGGACAGTGGTTTCTTTCTACTGCTCTTTTTATTAACAACTAAGGGAAACAGTTAGCATTTATTTTTTTTAAAGACTTGTTTAAGAGAAACTTGTGGTTATTTACTAATGGGGAAAAATATCCTTAAATGCAATGTATCAATCCCGTTTCCTGGATAACAAAGCAAATCTGAGGTGGTTTTGGACTTTCCCTTATTCCTTTCATCATGAATGTTTAATATCTGAAAAAGCTGGTTTTGTGCAGAATTAGCTTCCAGGTTTGAAGGACTATTAGCAATCACCATGGGGAGACTCACACTTCGATTGTGTCTTCTACCGCTTTTTTCCCCAGAACAGAATCTTTCTCCATCTAGTTATAGCAGGTGCCTTTGTTCCATGGCCTCATCAGCTGTATTTTAAATATGTCCCCCTGTGCCAACATGAGACATCTAGAAGGTGTCTAATTTTGTTTTGGGAAGGAGTAGAGATTAGTAATTAATGAACTTGGCAAAATCAACGCATATAGCCTTCCATGCACGTGGAATGCCACGTTGATCCCCACGCAGCTATGTCAGTAGAAATGTCATAATGTTCTTATAATCATTTTATAATCAAAGCATTAGTTGGCTTGTTTTGAGTCACTGAACTCATACTAAGCATATAGCACGTGTGTATCTTTACAGTGGGGCCATCACATAGATGCGAGCATGATACCCAGTTTATCTGTGAAGAAACTAAGGCTTCAGGGAGTCAGCAAATCACCCGTCACCCTGCAGCAGGGAGGACTAGGATGGGCCCCCAAGCCTGCCCGATTCCAGAGCCTGTGCTCCTGAAAATGAGGCGGGCTGCCTCTTTTTAATTCATCCGTGAGCGGCTGAAGTAGACTTTCCACACGACAGTCCTTAATGTAAACCATGATTTATTTAGTCTTTTACGATAGTGCTTGTTAGCTTATTAATAGTTTTGTTTGTAAACACTAAGAGCAAGCTGGTGTCAATGTAGACTTATTAAGATATTTATTCAACAAGGTTATTTTGCTAATAATAAGCCAAACCTCATACCAGGCACTGGAATTTAAAAAATAAAGAATGATACCTCTTGACCTTGAGGAGTTGGCAACATGCACAAAAATTCCCAATTCCACAAAGCTCTGGGAAATGGAGGCTTTGTTTGTTTTGTTTCCTATGAGGCTCATTTAGTGTTCGTGTTGGGTTGGCCAAAAAGTCTGTTTAGTTTTTTCCATAAAAGACTCACTTTTCATTTTCACCAGTAACTTTATTGATTTGGTATTTTAAGTATGTCGGCTACCTCCCACTATTGGCTTCTCGTGGGTAGAGGCCAGGGCGCTGCTAAACATCTTCCAATGCATAGGACAGCCCCGCAGCAAAGAATTATTTGGCCAAAATGTCAACACTACAAGAAACTTCGCAAACCACTTCTGACAGGTTTGATCGGTCACAGCACCTTCTCCACACACTGCACACATCTTTTTTTGCGTTTCACTTGCATTTTTACCTTTCTTGAAATATGACACCAAAAATGTTGCATATTTTCTTCCATCTTCAGTATTACAACGGCTGCACAGAAATTCACCAATTTGGTAAGTTTTTTAAAAATGAACACTGATCTGACAGCTGTCACAATGCAATCTAACAAAATTGTTTCGAGTGAAGTTAAAGACAGCTAAGCACTACTAGAGCTGTTATATGAAAAAAACTAAGTGAACTTCCTGGCCAACCCAATATATGACCTGAATTGATATGAGACTATATGTGGCCTTGATTTGTGCTTCTTAGTATAATTTTTATATACGTGCTTGATTATGGGGTACTGCTCCAAATTCTGCTAGAGTTGTTACATAATGAGTAGTAAGTCCCCTGTTTCAGTCCTGTAAGTTCTGAACTCTCTCATTTCTGAAATACAGCTGGTCCTGAGGCTTCAGCACAAGCAACTCTGGGCACCCACACAGTGGATGGGGGTGTGGGA
>CM052549.1:70804856-70838844 GCA_028533065.1 Trachops cirrhosus
AACAGAAAAGAAAGCCACGAGGCAGAAGTCCTGCTCGTGACAGCTGAAAATCGTAGATTGTTAAAATTGTAAGGGACCATAGAAATGACCTAATCCGATCTTTTTATTCACTAAACAAGGACGTCTGAGGCCCAGAGTGCTGAAGTAATGTCATGGCAGGCCTGAGCAGAAACGCTTTCTCCCGACATCAGACTCTCACACCTTCCCCTGTGGAATGCCGCCTCCTGCCTCCCCGGGGTGACTGCAGATCATGAGGCTGTCCTGACCTTAAGTTCCCCCTCTGCAGGATGGGCACAGGAATCACACCTACCCCACGGGGGGCGCAGTGAGCAGAATGGGGGAGCTGCTCCACACTGGTCTGTAAGGCTCCAAGCCGTCTTGCACTGCCCTCCCGTTGCTTCGATCACGCCCTCCTCCCCTGTCTGTGCCGAGGCCCTATAGACACCTGCTAAGGGGCATAAGAAGGCTCTCAGGACTTTTCTGGTCGAATTCCACACTCAGGTACAGGTTACCCACTAAGTTTCTGCTTTCTGTTTCAGAGACAGGGCTGCTCAAGTCATGTGCAGAAACCCAGTCTTTTCCAGACCAAGTGATCATACGGATGCCTCCAGGGCGGTGGTTTTTAAACACAACAGAGGACGAATTCCCTAGAACATTGCTTAAAAGTACGGATTCTGGGTCCCTACCCTCCCTCTGCTCTCCTGTCAACACCCGCCTTGAGAGAAAACCTAATGCAGTGGGTTTGGAGCCGACCTGATCGAAGCGTATTTGCTAGGTTCGGTTTTGTTTGTGTTCACTGTCCAGGCTCCCTGGACAACTGCCGGGCGTTGCCACTTACTAGAGCAGATCACATCCTCAAACGGGCTCCCTTCCACAGCTGTTCTGATCTCCAGGTACTTCTTTATGGGCTCTGATGAATTTGTGCATTTTGGAGGTTGAAATGTCAGCAGTGAGCTGAGAATCTAAATTCTTGGAGGTACTGGTGCTGTTTTCCCTTGCTCTTACATAGTCATACCCAAAGCTACTGTCCCCACTCTCCCCACGCCCCCAAACCTGCCAACTCCAGCAACACCCCGTCCACAGCTCTTCTCACCTAAACGGACTACGGAGTTGGTGTCTATAAAGACAGGTGTGCTGTCCACTACCGGTAGTAGAAACTGCATGTGAGACCTGCTTTGTTTTTGGGTGGTAGGTGGCTTTCAATCTCCCCACACCCACCCTCCTAATAATAGGGCTGTGTTTATTTTAAGCACCTTTTTCTTACATCTGGCCCCCTCATTGTCAGACATTTTCAGAACACGTAGCTGGGATTAAGGGTATGGTGTCTGATGCTGTGTGATTATTCTCCATACAAAATAACCTGGTGCCTCGCTGTATGATTCTCTGCCAAGTGCACTAACCAGCCAGGGCCGAGTTGGGAAGGCTACAGGAGCACAGCGGGCCACATCCCTGAAGACCCAGACGGATGTGTTGAATTATTCTCAGGCATGAGCAGAAAGCGTACGATTGGCCAATTCCATATGAGTTCCCATAATGGTTCCCTTGCTTTCTAAATGAATGCAGCCTCCTTCCCAGCTGCGGACTCTTAATGTTTGTAAAGGTTTAAAGATGTTCCAGTGGGAAGTAGAATGACATTGAATAAAGATGTTGAAAAAAGAAGGCAGTCAAAGATAATGAGATTTTATATGTATGTAAAGTTAGCTTAGACAGGGTGCCGCACACAGCAAGCGTTTAATAAGTGTCAGCTCCGGTTGAGGTTGCTGCGGTTATCCTCATGCCGTAGCCGTTTTACTCAAGCTGTTGCCGATAATCAGCGACACATTGACTGTGAATGTTAAGCATAGAGACTTGAAGGCATTTAACTTGATTTTTTTTTTTTAGGGAAAAAAGCAATTTTAAAAAACCACTTAGTTCAGGCCTATTTGTGCTTATTATGGTACATGGTGCTTAACTTATGGTCATTAGTTCTGAGTTCATATTTCCACTGGGCTTAATGAGTTAGAAGTTTTTAGGTGAATTAAATGGGCTGTGTGAAGATCTTCCCTGGACCAATGTCAGGAAGCACTAAGGCTTATGGATAACTCACAATGTCAACTCAAAGTCTGTGATGGCTTTTCTCTGAGGACACTAGTCCTTCACTCCAATTGCTCCCCCTCCTCATTAGCTGAATAAGTAAAGATGGAAATCTGGTCCACCCCAGTCTGTCACCCCAGCAGTGGCTCCAGTACACGGCCTTTACCCCGGGCTCCAGGTCTAGGATTTTAAAGAGGCTTTAACTCCTTGTGGAGTCACAAGTGTGGCAGTTTTTCAAAAAGGTAAACAATATATTGCAGTTTTTTATTCTCTCCGTGTTGTCAGAAACCAGGAATCCGTTTCTCTCCTAAACTCTTCCCTGCGTAGTGCCCCGTGCCAGGGTTTCTTCATCTCTCTGATCTGCAACAGCCCTGTCCTTGGGGGGAAGGAGTAGCAGTGGACGTGGGTAAAATGTGCAGCCTCCGTGCGGTGGGCTTTTATATGAACTAGAAGCGCGCACGTTGGTCATCTTAGCCTGCGTCACGGGGCAGTGACTTCAGGCCACTCGTTAGACCGTTTAATAGAGTAGTCAATTTGGCAGTCCCACAGTGACCTGCAAACAAATGGCTTTCAAATCGGAGTACACAGTGGAGCCCTGTCCTCACACTCTTGTCTCTTAGTTGATCATCCTTAATAAAATTAGACAAGACAAATTAATTTTATCTGCCAAACATGTAGCAGGTACTGCTGGCAGATTATATGTGTAGCTACACTAATGTTATCTGGGATATAGTCTCCCTGTGGGTTCGCTGTGGATTTAGTATGACACAGAGGAAGAGTTAAGGCATCAACATATCCAAGAAGACGTGAGATCTTTTTCCCTGCCCATGTCTTCCGTGAGGCATCCACGATCCCGCCAGCTTGTCCACTCACTCCTGTTGAGTGTCCTCCGTCCATCAATACGTAGGAGATAGGAGGGTCAATTTGGGGCTCTGCCTGCAGCGGAGTCATGGCTGTCGACATTTTGGGATGTTCCAGTATCTACAACGGAACTGAAATTTGTCATTCTTGAAGCTTAAGAAACGATTCCTACGAAGTATAGATTTGGGCTCAGAGCTAAAAGAAATCAATATCATAAGTTATCTTGAAGGAAATACGTCTGTCTTCTTATTGCTTATAACCTTAGTGCACTTGAAGTTCTTGGACATTTATGGGTAGTCTGTGGATGAAGAGCACTCTTAAATCAAAGAAACAAGGCAGAAGAAGTTGCAGATCTGACTCTAGCTGGATTAAAAGTGGAAGGAAGTGGGAACTTCAAGTTGCAAGCGCGATTCTAAGGCATGGGTTGGCTGCTCGAGGGAACCGAGTTTTGGTTTCCTGTTTCACTGTCCCTTTGTTGATCGTCCGTCACAGTCTGCTTTCTGGTCCCACCCTGGGGTGCCAGGGGGACCAACGGCGGTGTCTTTTATGTTGCCCCTCAGTGAGCATCAGTGCGGCGCCCTCCGTCCTGGCCTCTCGTCGCCTCTCCCTTTCTGACGCTGCCTGCACTGGCAGGGCTGACCGTGACTTCTGGTTCCGTATCAGCGTAGCCATCTTCCAGGAGTTCGTTGAACGTCTTGTCTCTGGTCCACTGGGGCACGGGTTGCCTGAGCCTGATCCCTTTCTGTGTGTAAAGGGACGGCCAAACAAGGCTCACCGACCTCTCTGTGGAGGAGGGACGACGGGCGTGCTCGGTGAGCCGGGTCCACTGTGAATGTGGGCAGGAGTTAGTCACGCTTCTCTCCAGTTTTTAAGATTGTATGTAATTTATGAAAAATTCAATTCGTATTTGACTTGTATTCTCTTAAATCATCAGTGTATTACTTTTTAAGATTTATCCAATATTCAAGAGCTAACATTTGGCTCAGAGGAAGCCTGTTCATGTGCCAGATAATCTGAGTTAAGTTCAGAAACCTGTCGCTTTGGGTCTTCACATGAGTGTTCTTAAAAAAAGTATGATTTTCTGTGTTTCCATGTTGCAAATTATGGGCCACAAGTTTGTCCCTTGCTTCACTTATGTCCTCATAATTTCGTTGCATCTAAGAATAGTTATGTGTCGCTCACCGCCATCTTAAAACTGTGAAACACCCCTGCCCTGTAACAAGAAGGCCCCTCCGCTTTCTGGGAAGTGACCAGAGGGAGAACAGAAGAGAGCATGGGCTTTCATTTCGCCCTAAATACAAGACCACCTGAGGGCTGATAAAATTACCACGTTTAGATGTTCAGATGTTATTTCATAGTTTTCTTTTGAATTGGCATTTTACATTTATTCTGCTAAGATTATTGATTTAAAATGAGTTTACCAGGGTCTTTAATGATTCTTGTTCCCTATGAAGGAGAATTATTTGAACACAGTATTTATCAGAATTTCTGTTGAGATTAAATACCACATACACTTTGTTCTTTCTCCTAGGCCTCTGCTTGTTCTGTTCAGAGTGTGTGTGTACATTAACTTTGCTTTCATAGACATAGCTTCACAAGAAATCATCAGGAAACCTTCATACTGATATAACAGAGATAGAGATAGAGATATCCGACGTCGACAACCTGAGGATCTCCTTTTGGAACTCAATTTATAACAAAAGTACTTCCTACAGAGCGTCACGTGAGAAGTTGCTACTCCGGAGCTGCAAGCGTTTTCACATTCTAGCGAATGTCGCTGTAAAGGACAAGCAGCATTACGGGTTTTGGTGGAATGGGGGGCGGTCTGATTTGGAATTGTTGTAAGAAGCAGATGAGTAGTGTAGGTGAGAGACACTGGCGTATGGTTGAGAATACAGACTTAAAAACCATCCTGTTTAGGTTTCCGTCCTAGCCCAGTCATTTATTCGCTGTGTGGCCTTGAGGAAGTTTCTAAATCTCTGTTTTCCAGTTTCCTCACTTTGTACAAGGGGGTGATAACAGTAGCACCTACCTCACAGGATTGTTTTGAAGGTTAAGTGTGTTTACATACGTGACGCTCTCAGAGCAGCCTCTAGCCTACAGCTGGTGCACGCACACAGCATTCTCTGTTGTCACGAGCCATCACCAAGATTGTCTTGGTACCGTCCCTTGCCTGGGTGACACTCCCTGGAACTGCATTCTCCTGCACCTCTGCGCAGCCTAGGTATTTCACAGCATTCACCCTTTATCCCCTGTTTTGCCCCTGAAAGACTTGTGAAAGTGTACTTGATGAGAGCTGCAGATATTCTCCTAGGACTGTGCTGTGATTAAGACAAAGGAAAGGTCCAAAGTGTGTAGAGTAAGAGTTTCAACCAATGGTACCATCCTTCTTTCTCTCGATTCTGATCTCACTGGGTAATTAATGAGAAAAAATACACAAACCGGTTTCTTATAATTCCCTTATTAACTTTAAACAGGACCTGATCTGTGATTTTATTTCATTTACGACGTCTCCACTATTTCTAGGGTGTGGACAGAGTCAGAAGGTGGCCATGTACCTGTGCCACCTCCCCACCGTCCCTCCTTCAGAAAGGAGCCGTGGTCTAACCAGTGGTGGAGCCGTTTTTCCCTTTGTTGTATCACAGAGTGGTAACAATACCCAGCAGTGATTGCTTTAGTAAACTCCTATTAGCCTGTAATGCAGTCTCTGCATATCAGGTTTTTTTCTTTTAATTTAATTCTTCTAAAATGCTAACAGTGTTTCCCTTCTGATTTGGCCTCAGGTGGGCTGCACCACAGAATTTTAAATAAATTGTTACAGGGTTAATTAACATTTTATGGTCAGGTTCTATTCTATAATAGGTAAAGTAGGACTTGGCCTCCTCTGTATTTTCAAATAAGCAATCCTCAAGCATCCTTATGATCTTAGAAGACTTGATATAATAGAGGATGAGGAAGCAATCAAACAAATTCTATTGATTTGTCTCTGTGGGTATAATTCATATATCAGTGAGTACCTTGGATGCAAAATTACCTTTGGAATGTAACGTTCCTTTGCAAGAGTGCATTAGAAAGGCAATTTTTTGTTTTGGTAGGCCACAGGGTTTTGCCTTTAGATTCTGTAAAATTTACACCTACTTGTCATCTTCATTGTTTAAGTGAGAGGTTTAAATACTGTGCATTTAACGTCCCTGTCTAGAAGAAGGGGGGATTTTTTAATGGCTTTCTCAGTACTACTAACTCTTATTTTTGCTATAGAGCTAGGTGAGAATTGTGAATTTATGGTACTATAAAAAGCAAGGCATGAGGGAAAAAAGAGGAACAAATATCTTAGAAACTCTGTTTCTTGACACTTTTCAGAACTCTCCAGACCGTTGGCTCCTTGGGGACATTTCAGTTAGTGACATGCAGGTCAGGGGCCGTCCTGATGCTTGCTGTGGAGCAGGGCGTGTGCTCCGGCAGGTCACAAGAGCCGAGGCTGTCGCTAGAGGGGATCGGTCTCGTTTCACAAGTGATGGTCGCTAGTAGTTCCGTACAGTTGGCCGTGGTTTCCGTTTTGCTCATATAGCAGTGCCCGAAATACCTTAACATTCATAGCTGATACGGTTTCCAGAAATATCCTCACTTTTTTCACATTTGAAATAATTTCTTATTCCTATAATTGCTTTTTTAAGAATCTAAAAAGGCCGCACTTCTGGCAAGTTATTTAACAACTTATTTTACAAAGTCAGTAAGAGGTTTCATTTTGTTTTTGTAATGATATTGGCCTCAGTGATGTTTTGTTGGGAGCTCAAAACCTACTTTTGAGAGTTTGCATTAAACAGGGTTCTTCCCATACATGTGTTTTTGAAACTCCCCCTTTATATTAGTAGAGACAGCCCTCTTGCCTGGACTTAGCAACTCTCCCAGATGCACCAGGAGTCTACCTGAATTCTTGTTACTAGTTCCCAAGAGCAATGTCTTCTTCTCATTTTGGTCATAAACTGTCATATGGAATCCCACAGTGCATTGCAATGGCACCACTCAAGTGCATCCGCCGTGCTAAGCCACTGGCTGGGAGCAGTTCCCGGAAAGGTGGCCTTCCAGGGGCACCTGGGGACCCCAAGGTGTGCACCTGCAGGTGGACAGTCAGCTCTACCCCCCACGGCACACTGCCTCACAGGGAAACCCAAGGGGAGCAGCTCCTCGGCAGCCAAAACCCACTGGCATGTTGGTGTTTTTAAAGCCAAGGCTTGTTCAGCTTTGCCTCCCGGAACACCAAGTGGCCAGTGGTGCCTCCGGGGATTGCTCTGATCGCTTCTGCCTCGCTTTACGGTGCCTTCACGTGTGACATCACAAAACCAGGCCTGCGATCCTTTATTCTTCTTTGGAAGCGTGAGACACTGGCCACTGTGTCAGCAACACTGACGACAGTGGAACACGCCCGCCACCTGTGTTCCCTCCAACTTCGGTTCTCAAAGAAAACAGCGACTCTTAGAATAGCAGGACTTTCTCTGTTGGGGAACTAGAAGGTGTCAAGCAGCAAAAACACTGAATTCCTCATTCTTTAATTGCGGAATTCAAAGCAGTCTGTGAAGAAGGCTGTTGGAAGCTGAAAGCTTTTGAAGGGTGTTTTGGGTTATCTGGTTCATTTGTTGGTGGTCCTGGGGGAGGCAGTGGTAGGGGAGGTCATTAAATGCTAATTACCCTATTTTTCAGACTATGAGATGCACCTTTCTACCACATTTTTTGCTTCAAAATTTTTCCCCTATTTTTCTCCTCTAAAACCTAGGTGTGTCTTATGGTCCGAAAAATAGACGCAGCTAGGTTTTAGAGGGGGAAAATAGGAAAAAAATTTTGAAGCAAAAAATGGGGTAAAAAAGTGCATCTTATAGTCTGAAAAATACGGTAGCTCCGACAGGGTTCCTGGGTTCACAGTAAGACTACACAGGCTTTCTGTAGGTCCCGAGGTCTGAAGGTGGTTCGTCCACACTGTGTGTCAGAAGGCCTGCCGGCTAGGTGTGGGTAGACCTGAGTTTGGCATCGGCTCTGCCGCTTCCTAGTTTCCTTCAGCGCGTCCCGCGGGCTTCCTGGGTTAGTTCTTTCTCTGCAAAATGCAAGAATGGGAATGTCAGCCAGTGCAGAGCCCCTTTCCAGTTCTAACATTCCGCCAGGGCCTGGGGTTTTTCCAGACAGTTGACACCAGGCCGCCCCCATTCCTGGGAGAGCATGTTATGCCTCCTGAGAGAATTTGTCTAGCGTGGGGCCTTCCTCACCTGTGTGAGTCTCCCAGATGGGACTCAGCTTTAAGTCGTTGCTGTGAGTGGAGAGGGAGGGACTCAGAACCTCAACTCCCAGTTGTATTCTTACTCTCAGCTCTTAGGCCTTTGGGCAACTTGTCCAACTTATTGTTGGTTTCAACAGCTACAAAGCAAAACATGCCTTTTCCAGGCATGTCACTTAGAACATGCAGCACACAAAAGCTTTTGCTGTGTCAGAATCAACCTCTCCTAATTTTAATCAGAGAGAGAGAAGGTGGGGCGGGGAAGAGGTCCTTTGTAATCCTAGCCTGTGTGAGTCTTCTCTCTAATTTATCTTTGGGAGTGATTACCACCAAGGTGGGCTAATATCTAAGGGCTGCCCGTGGTTGCAGCGTTTTCCGTGTTCCCAGTAGCTTTTGCTAAGAACGTGTTAGCTTCCTTGGCTCAGAGGAAGTCATCAATCCAGACAGTGCTAGTCATTTGTCAAAATGCTGCATTAGGAATGGTCATATTTATGCATGTCTCGGTTTACTAAAATAAATGTAACTTCTGAGGGCATGCAATCAAACTAGTTAGATACCTGGGCCTCCAGGCTTACAAATAAGCAAATACCTTCCCTGGTTTTGTAAAATTGTTAAATGATTTCAAATTACACAAATGCACCCATTCTCGGGGCCTTGAGGGCATTGGCATTAATCAAAGTGATGCAAGATTCGATTAGAAATTATCGGATGCTCCCCGAGTGCAGATCTCACTTGGCGGGGAGTTTCTTTGGCAATAATCTCCTTGAGCGGATGAACGCAATCAGGTGGGCTGGAAGCTGTCAAAGGGAATGTTGCAAATCAGGGCAGAAAAACGGTCCCGACAAGGGACCTTCTTTGCAACCTTGTCCGTGGCAGAAGCGGAGCCTGGGGCAAATCACACTTTAACGGGTCCCCTGAGACACGTTCTTTTGTAGGTAAAACCTGCTTAAGTGAATGCCAGGAATTACTGTCCTTAGGTCCAATGTCCTCAGGACCTGGCCACATAATACAAGTGTATTGTGCCTGTGGGTTGAGGGGCGTGATACCAAAGGTCCAGGGCATTGGGAGGAGTCTACAGACGGACAAGAGAAGTCTCCACAGACCTGCCCTGTGGCTGCAAGGGCGCCCACTGGTGGATTCTGCTGTGGTCAGATAGAAGCTCAGCCACTGGAAAGGAGGGTGAGAGAGTGGGAAGACCTAAGTGTCCATGAGGATGTTTGTCTCATGGGAGTTCTATGAAGATTAGTAATGGAATGTATGTAGCAATTTATACAGTTTATAGTATTCAATAAGTGATTTTTTTAGAACCTCTGTAACTCACATCCTTGACCACAGATGTGAGCCATTATATCCCCTGGAAACTTCACGTCTTTGCCCCTGCCCAGGAGTAGAGAACTTAGGGCATCTACCATGTCTTCATAGCACCCTTAAGCCTCTTTGCTGCATAGGCTGCCACTCCCAGTGCCAAGACCAGCCTGGCTGGAGAGACCCAGAGAGCAGGGATCGTCTGTCGTTGCTGTTGAAAGTGTAGGGCATCATCACATGCCCGTGTGGACTTTGGAGCTTACATATGAAACTCTGCTATGTGTGACATCATGATATCAACTCATGGCCTTGGCCTTCATGCCACTTTCAGTTCCCCTAGGTCACAGGATGTCCAGCCTGCAGCTCGCAGGCTGCATGCAGCTCAGGATGCTGCGAATGTGGCCTTACACAAAATCGTAAGTTCACTTACAACATTATGAGAATTTTTTGCGACTATGTGTCGCAGTGTATTTAATGTGTGACCCAAGACGACTCTTCTTCTTCCAGTGGGGCCCAGAGTCGCCAGAAGGTTGGACACCCCTGCAGGATGTAACTGCTTTTATGAGCAGTGAATCCTGTATGATTCCTTGTGGCAGAAGGCCAGACCGTTCATCTCATTCACCATGCCAATTACCCATCCATTTGTGCTCTTGAACTCTGGCAGTTAAGTGGTATAACAGAGTGTGCATTCAGTGGACTATGTGGGGAGTTGGTGTATGGGATTGTTGCTTGTAGGTGGTTTTAAACATCCTAAATTATTCAGAAGGGAGGAAGGTTCAGATTTTGTCAAACTAACAGAAATAGCTTAGTTTCTTCTTCCTTTGCTACGATACAGCAGCAATACCTGTTCTCAACAACAGGAGATAATACAGACAGTTGTGATACGTTTGTGTTTTGCTAAACTCGTCTATGCAGTGCAGTTGTTCAGACTCTGAGCCCATCTGATGGCAGCGAGTACCAAGGGAAAGTTTTATAAGGTAGATGAAACACGTATTTATTTTTGCCTTGTTCCAATTTGTTTTCTTTAGGTAATTACAAATATGATACATTCTTCATACCCCCATCCTTATGTTAAACAAATTAAAAAAGACCTTCAAGACAGAGACAGATACTTTTTCTGAAAGAAAGGGTTTATTGAGCCATAAATAAACCCTTTCTAGCCAGAGAAAGGAGCGGGTCCTGAAGCGTGTCATCTGAACCACCACGTGGGGCTACACGAGAAGACAGTGTGTCTGCCTTCCTGGGGTCGATGGCGCTCAGTTGTGCAGTGAGTCTGGGGAAGAAGGATATAAGCTTTTTGGAAAAATTTACATGAGATGGTGGGGCCGGGGGAGAAGAGGTGAAGCGGGGGAAGTTCTGGGTTAGGGAAACAGCCCAGGAGGAAGAAGCACTTGCTGCTGCTGGAGTAGCTGTGGACAGCAGTTCAGAAAGTTCCTGCACGAGCAGGATGCACTGGCTTCTGAGAGTCGGCGATTCGTTCTGGGAGATTGTTGAGTAGCTGTTTGGGGATCGATTCAAAGTTGCCATGTCCATGGAGGAGATGGGCAGCGTTTTGTCGGTTCTGTCCCGGGGCTGCTCACTGAGTAACTGATTTCTGCCCCCTCCCCCCACCCTCCGGCCTGCTGTAATCTCATGTAGGACATCCCAGGGGGTTTTCTTGTCACCTTTGTTCTTAAAGGATAGTGATCATTAATTTAAATTATCCATTTTTACTGTCCTTTTATTTTCAATGGTAACAGTTATAATTATTGTTAATTCAAATCAATAAAATTTTTTATTTTGCCATTTAATTCTTTTTTTTTCTTAAAGCACTTTCTCACTTGGTTGACAATAAGCAAAGTATCCCTTAACCCTCATTATTTCTTACTAGGCCAAAGGTCAAGTGCAAGTGCTTCTCATGGTGCATAGTAGTTACTGAACTGTTAACAGTTAAGACTTTAAGACACCATGAAGAAGACAGCACCTGGGCCTTTGATACCTTAATTGGATCCTCCAATTGAGAAAACACACCTTAATAAGTATTTAATAGGTGTGTTAACCTGATGGTCATCTGCCTTCTGACCTGGACCCTCAGTCTTTGCCTCTCTGAGCTTCATCCCCATTTAGTTGGGTAATAGATAATCTCGGACACCCACATCCAGTCGATGGAGCACCGGCCTGGACCTGCTCGTGTCTCTTCTTTCTTCTTCCCTGAAGTCAGCCCTTCGTGTCCACGGCATCACGCGTGGGCTCCACCAGGGAGCTGGCAACACGGGCTAGTTACAACGATGCTTTCCGATTTTTCAGAGTCTGTAATTAAATGACATCACCAAGTCTTAAATGCATCTTCTGTGAAAGTCAGAAGGCGAAATTACCCATTAAAGAGAGAAGAGCATTGCTCGGTGTTAAAGAGTCCCGAGTTTAGCATGCTGAAGAGTCGCTCAGGGCAAGCTGTGGAAAGCCAGCGGTGCGCGGAACGGAGTGGGTGACGGGGGGCTGGTCGGCCGTGCGGTTCGGAACAAGCTGTGCGAGAATCACAGCTGCACTCGGGCTAACTATTAAAAAAGGAAGGCATTTAAAAAAAGTTTTTTGCTGCCACATGCAGTTAACTGCTTGGCTGCTGGTTGTTACTCTGAACAGCTGTGCTACCGCAGGCAGATAGCAGCAGCTACGGGAGCTCAGAACAGTATATTACGGTTAACGGGAGTGCAGTGCGATGAGCCCAGTGCCGTGGGTTCCTTCCCCCTGGGACCGGCTACCTCCACTGAGTGAATCCTCCAGTCGCCATGTCTCCAGCCCCAGCCTGTCATCTCCCGCATCACCGCCCTACAGCAAGCAGAGGGATCTGGAGGAGAGCCTCTGTCCATCAGTGCACAAGTGGCACCACCATTGCAGTGATGCTTTACATCTGCGTCCGCTTTGCCTGTTTGGCTTAGTACATAATTTGTAGAACGAGGGTATTATCACTTATGCTACAGTAAGAACCATTTATGTAGTCTTTGTTCCTGTCGCACGGCTCCTAAAACCCCTGGCGTCTCTGGAGTGAGGCAGCGCCTTCTGTGCGCTCCTGAGATGGCTGGTACCTCTGGGTGGGCAACTCCAGCATGGGGACCTGCTGCCAGAAGGGCCAAGGCATGAGTACGGGGTTGGAGCTCTCCCCCTTCCCTCCCCCAGCCGCCTGGGAGGAGACGAAGGCTGGAGATGGAGTCGGTCACCCACGACCAATGGTCTGATCAACCGTGCCTACGCAGAAAGCCCACATCAGACCCCCCTGAACAGCGGGACTCAGAGAGCCTCCAGGTGGGGACATGCGTCCACGTGTCAGGAGGGCGGTGCCCCCAGCTCCACAGGAACAAGAAATCCTGCGCTCAGGCCCTTCCGCACCCACCCTTCGTACCTCTCCATCTGCGGTTGCTTTGTTCCTTTATAATAAGCTAGTGACAATAGTGAGTTTGCTGTTTTCGCTCAGTTCTGTGAGCCGGTCTGCCAAGTTATCCAACCTGAAGCGGAGATTGTCGGAACCTGGTTTATAGTTGGTCACTCAAAAGTATGAGAGGCCTGGGGCTGGCGATTGGTGTCCGACATAGGGACAGTTTTGTGGACCTGAGTCCTTAACTTGTGGAGTCTAACACTAACTCTAGTTAGTGCCAGAATTGACTCAAATCGTTGGACACCCAACCGGCGTCCAGAGTTGGAGAAGTGATGCTAGGCATGGAAAAACCCACATGCTGGGCGTCGGAAGTGTGAGCGAAACCCTTTCGTATTTGTGTGTGCGGTTTTCTCCAGCTGTCAGCTGCGCTCCCTTTCACAGACAGTCATGCAAGCACTCGATCAAGTCTCAGCCTTTTCAGTAACTCCTTTCTCTGGTACTTCTATAGAATCGAGAAATGTTTTCACTGGATGCTTTTTCTTCATATGTTTCTGTACCGTAATTTGAGACTTTCATCCTTTGTCTACTGAGTAATTTGGGACATGGCGCTGAGAGATGGAGGAACCGAGATGCCTTGACAAACTCCTTTCTTCTTCACCTACTTTCTGGAAACTGCCTGGCCCTTTCATCCTCAGCCCTGAGAATGCCATTATCTCCAGGCACCAATCCAGGAGGTCAAAGGAGGAGATGAAGGAAGGAAGCGGGCGCATGTTCTATATTCGTGGTTTACTTTAGAAACACCGAGAAGTGTTTCTACTTCAAATTGCAGCCTCTTTCCAATATACCAGCTGTATCAATGAATGGTTTTTTTACTGTAAGGAAAAGAAACCCATATCAAAAAAAAAAGGAAACTCTTTGGGAGGACAATAGAGTGTCTCAAGAATCCAGGCTTTGGAAGGACGGAACCCAGGGCCTCTCTGGGGACCTCAGGAGGAGGAGTCCGTGAATCTCCCCTTTGGTACACCCACTACGTGACCCAGGCTTCCCAGTTGGGCCAGACATCTCTTGACCCTGTGCAAATCATCAGCACACAGACAGGGCCGTGTGGGGGGAAACACAGCTTCCAAGCGTCTACCCTTCTGGGGTTATGGATTCTTCTCTGAGTAGGAGACTGGTTAGGCCACCCCAGAAGTGTCCATGTTGTTACTGAAGGTGCCAGAACCTTCATTTTAGTTCATCAAAAAGCAAATGTTGCCCTGACCAGTGTCGGTCAGTTGGTTGGGTGCTGTCCCACAAGGCGAAAAGTCGCCAGTTCGATTCCTGGTCAGGGCACATGTCTGGGTTGTGGATTAGGTCCCTAGTCGGGGCACGTACCAGAGGCAACCGATCGGTGTTTCTCTCTCACATCAATGTTTTTCCTCCTCTCTTTCACCTTCCCTTCTCCTTTCTCTAAAAAATAAATAAAATTATTTTTTAATAAAGTAATTGTCAGATAGTTTTCTAGACTAGCATCTGTTCCAGAAATGTAATGAAAGCTCTGAAAGCACATTCAGGTACCTGAGAAGTTTGGAGTGGTAGGTCCACAAAGCATTTTTGTCCATGCTGATGGTCACATAGAGGGCCTACACTCTGTCACTTTACGTTTTGCTGACCTTTACTCATTTGTTTGCCACTCCCTCCCCCACACAACAACGATATAAAATCCAACAGTGAGGCCTTCGTCACCCTGGCTGTTAGAAGACTTATGGCTCACCTGTAAGAACATAGAGTGTGATGCATATGCAGTTTTCCTTTGTGTGTATTCAGGCAAAGAGGGAGGAAAACCCCAAAGACCCATATACTTTCTTCCCTGTCAAGAACGTACAGTAATAAAATTAGTTCACCAGTCTATCTAGCCAGCCTCCGCTGTGCTCAGAGTATTGTGCTAGAATTATGGAGAATCTAAGAAAGTCGGGCCAGTTTCTGAATTCAGATAGCTTACGCTGTAGTTGACAACATAAGACGTGAACACAGAAGTAGTTTGTTATACTTCATGGGTGTGAATAAATCCCAAATGATTAGAATTTAGCTGGGAAGTGCTTTAGACAAAGAAGAAAGATCCACGACTAACAACTGATAAGTAACGTTTACTGAGCACTTTTTATGGGCCATGCCATTTCCTCCCTCCACATACAGGTGGCGCTACAGGTAAAGCAGCCGGCTCCTAGAGGTTAAATACTTCTGCGGGGTCACAAGGGTAGTAGGTGTGACCTAGGTCCTTCTTCCCAGTACTCGTATTCTTAATAATGATTGTTTATTCTCTAGAATATGCCATCTTTTAAGGAATTTCCTGGAAGAAAGGGGAATAAAGTCCATATATACTGAAAACACTTGTTTTTAATATAATACAAAAATGGTTAGGTTTTCGGTTGGTTCTCCCCGTCCCTCGCTGCTGCTGCTGCTTCTCCTTCGCTGCTGCTGCTGCTTCTCCTTCGCCTCTGCTGAATCTGCCTTGTCTCCTCCGCCTCTAACTTAGGCTGTCTCAGACGAACTTCCTGGATTTTCTAATTTTTATCTGCACTGCCCACTTGATCTCTCCTTTTAAATGTCGTCTAGATTTGTCCAAGACAAAACTCTTCATTCCTCCCCAAGCCTGTTTCTCCTACTGTCTTGCTCATCTCAGGAAATGCCACCTCCACCCTCCCATCTGCTCGGCCCAGAACTCCGCACGCCATCTCCGGCGCCTCTGTTTTTTCATACCCCTGGTAGGCTATGGACACGTCTCAGGTGTTCCACCGTCAGACTACACTGACTCTGAACAATGCGGGATTTAGGGGCGCCAACTCCTCACACAGCCAGAAATCCACGTATAACGTTGACTCCCCCAGAACTTAACTACTAATGGCCTACTGTTGCCCAGAACCCTTCCCGAAAACATAAACAGCCCACTGACACGTGTTTTGTATGTTACATGTATTATGTACAAGAGGTTTGTATTACAGCTGTAAACCTGCTTTTGCCCACTCCTGTACTGTATTCTCACAGTTAAGTAAGCTGGAGAATAGGAAATGTTATTAACAAATTATAAGCAAGAAAAAACACATTTATAGTACCGTACCTATTTATTGAAAACAATCCACATGTAAGTGGATCTGCACAACTCAACTTGCATTGTTCAGGCTCAGTGGTCTGTAGAGAATCTGCCGCCTCACACCACGCACCTCCATGGCTGCCGCTCTGACCTGGCCACCACCGTGTCCCATCTGCGTGCTGTGACAGCCTACATTACGAAGCTCTGGCTTCTTTTCTTGCCCACTGTACTCTGTTGTCCATGTGACAGTCAGAGTGATCCCATTGAAACACAAGGTGAATCATGGCACCCCATTCAGCTTCTTCGCCATGGCCTGTGAAGCCTTTGTGCCCTGGCCCTTCCTGATTGCTCAGGGGTCGTCCCTCACCACTCTCTTTGTCCTCTGCCTGCACTGTCACAGGCCTCAGTGCTGCTCTGCAAAGGCAGAGGATCCGTTCTTCCTCAGGACCGTCGCACTGGCTGCTCCCCCATCCTGGGACGCTGGAGTTCTGGAACCCTGTTGCCCTCTTGACTTTACTGTGGTCTCTGTTCAAATGTCACCGTCTCCAGGGGCTCCCCTGACTGTCCTGTGTAGAAGAGCAACTGCTAGTCCCTTTTCACACCCTGGTCCCCTTTATTTCCCTTCATGGCACCTGCCACCCCTAGCTGCAGGTCTGCCTCACCTCTGGCTCCCCTGACAAGAATGTGAGTTGTGTTAGGTGGCAGCTTTGTCTGTTGGGTCCCAGTGTCTAGGGCACAGGTGGCAAGTACAAGGCCTGCAGGCCAAATCCGGCCCTCCACCTTGTTTTATCTGCCTGGCACCTTGTTTCTACCCGGCGGCAGCACCAGGCTCTCGCTTAACTGTTCAGGAGTAGTTCCATTTATACAGTCCTAAAATTACATGCAGCCCTTTGAAAGCAACCGCAAGGCTGGTGTGGCCCCCCGTGAAAATGAGTTTCATACCCCCAATCTAGGGCAATGCCTGCCCTGCAGTAGATGCTCAACAAGCACCTGTGCACTGATTAACAGTTGGGTTTGGATGTTTATTTAGCACTAAGCAATTCAGTCATTTTAAGTACAATTCCAAGAATCAAATATATTCATCTTCAGCAGTGATACAAAAGAGCCTGGTCCTTAAAAAGTTCACTGTGCAAGCCCAGGGCTCAGGCAAGTACTGGAGCTTTCCCAGGGAGCCCCGAAGCTGGGCTATGTGATCACTTAATAAATATTTGCTAACTCAAGTTCAGCCAGGTGCTATTGTAGGCTTGGGGGGAGGCTCAAAGAGATGGGGCGCCAGCAGGCGAGCAGCTCCAGCAGTGACATTGACTCTTGCTCATGAAGCACGGAGAGATCATAAGGAAGGCCCCACGCATTCCGCATGTGTTCGCTGCTGTTCCCTGGTGATGCGTTGTCCTTGCACTCCAGCACCTCCCTGGATGATGTATCACCTAGTCCCTAAGCACCAAAAGATCCGAAGATTCTTTTGGTATTCTGTTAATGGTTTGTGGTTAATTTGACTATTTTTTATACCAACCCATGGCCTCTGAACTGTTTAGTCCGGCTTTCAGTCTTATTTGGATTGCCTCTGTTTCCTCAGATAAAAAAAAAAACTTCATTAGTGATTATGAATGAAAATAAAAATAGTGATAGCAGGGGACCATAAGCTAATGCAGGGTCTAGAAGAGGCATTTTACACATCTGAAAGTAAGTGTCATCCATCAGCTGGTAAGCGGATAAAGAGAAATCGGTATGTCCATACAGTGGAATACTATTCTGCAATACAAAGCGGCGAAGTACAGGTACATGTGAAAAAGCATGGGTGAACCTTGGAAATATGATGCTAAGTGAAAGAAGCCAGTCACAAGACCACCTCTTGTATCCATTTATATGAAAAGTTCAGCACTGACAAATGCATAGAAACAGGAGGTAGATTAGTGATGGCCAAGGGCGGGAGGTGGGGCGGAGTTGTGGGGGGATGAAGAGTCACTGCGAGTGGATACGGGCTTCTTCCGGGGGTGAAGGAACTGTCCTAAAGTTGATTATGGAGATGGCCACACAGCCCTAATGAAAGCCACTGAACTACACACCTTAAATGGGTGGATTACATGGTATGTGGATTATATTGATAAAGATGGAAGGAAGGGGAGTGAGGGAGGGAGGAAGGAAAGAAGGAAGAAAGGAAGGAGAGAGAGACTAAGATTCTTTATCTGAGAAAGGGAAAGAAAACAGAAATTCTTCCCCTGAAAAGTTCCGGAACACAGGGTTGAGAAAATCAGTATCATTTTCCTTAGGCCTGACGCCGTGCGCACGCTCTCCACTTTGCGCCACTTTGCGTTTTGCTGGCCTGTATGCAGTTCTGTGTCGCTTCCCCCTCCCACCCCTCACCACACAGTGGCACGCATTTTCCTCTTGCCTCTCTTAATTTGTTCAGTTGTTAATTTCCAGCAAGCTTCCTGATACAATTTTACAGTCTGCCACACTAACAGTAAAGGATTACCATTTGATGGGAATACAAAACAGTGTAATGTATTGGAAAGAAGACCGGAAAAGGATTTAAAAGACTTGAGTTCTAGGCCTACGGTTGACCTAGGGACATCCTTGGTCCAGTTAGAAAACTCCAACCTCAGTTACTTAGTGTGGTTACGAGATGGTGCTTCCATTATAATAATGGCAGGTTTACTGATCAGTCTGAGCCTCCCTGTTTCCAAGGGAAAATGTCAGGTGTTGGCTGTGGAGGCAGATGGGGAAAACTCTCTCTTCCATTTCAGTTTCTAGGACACACTGTTGTTGAAAGTCGTGAGAGACTTCTGTGCAAGTCGTGCACTTCAGTCATCACTGCCAGGTTATACTGATTTAATTTCTGCCTCTTCATCTTAGACGCAGTCAACATATCGATCCTCTAGTTAAAGTGCCCAAGAACTTGCCACTTTTTCTGGATAGTGAGCTCTTCAGCCCACTGACCACGTAATTAGAAGAAATACATATTCTCATGTAACAAACCTGACACCATTAGCATTAGGTGTCTCCTAAGGGAGTCAGAAGCTGCCTCCAGCCTGGTAAATAATGAGCAGAGAACTACCACCACCTGACCTTCCCAGCAGAAGCGAGAGGCGGCTAGGTTACAGTCTGCAGTGTGGTCAGTGAATCAGTGGTTGCTGAGTGAGCTGCAGTTACGCCAGCTGGAGGAGAGACACGCTTTCTTAGGGGCAACAGAGCGTGCAGTTGTGTGTACGTAGACAGGAAAGGAATCCGATGAATTGATTTTCACTGCAAAAGTCTGAGCGATGTCTTCACCTGAGATTGCCTGGCTGTCCTACAGCTTTCAGCTGCTAGGAGTCTCTGCCCATCCCACGGGGCGCACTTATGTGTTGCTAAGCACCGAGTAGGGTGAAACAAATGATGCGAAAACACGGGGGTTATTACAGTAACACCTCAAATTGCACCGGAGTGAGAGAACTTTCACACTCAGTGGAAAAGTCGAGGAGGTGATCTGCCTTTATCACAGGTTCACATGTCAGCCCTATTCCTCCAAGTCTTAGTCTGTGCGTGGCCACGTGCATTCTATTTGAAATAAATAATTAGGCAGATTCGTCATATCATTCGTCCCCTCTCACTAGAGCTGGGTTATTCTCCTGTTCAAGATTTACGAGCAGCCCGTAACTGAAGGGAAGAAATCATGACTGAAATATTCTTCAGCTTCACAAACCAAGCCTTTCCAGATGGAGGTCTGCAGGGAGAGGGTCGCACTGCCTGCAATGGGGGGTCCTGTGGAACCTGCCTGTCAAAGAAACAACGTTCCTTCCCAGGCAGGCGGTCCCACAGCTCTCACACGCATTACACTCACTTAGAAGATGGGAATCAGAAAAGGCATTTACACTCAACCCTCTGAAGCGTGGACGGAGATGTACATTACCTCGATTGAGTTATCCATGTAAATATCTACTTTAGCTGTTGACATAATTAGGCTTCAGTGAAATGAGATGTTCGTGTAGATTAGGGAAGATGTGGGAATATTTTAATCATTGAAGTATAATTTTTTAGGGCTGGATATCAGGGACTGGTTTTGAACTATGGATCCTTTCTTCTCCACTTGGAATACTGAGATATTTGTGTCTGAGAACTGGAAGGAGTCTGACAGCTGGTCTCATTCAGTCCAGGAGTCCCAGCTCCTAGAAGCCTGAGAAGTTGGTGATAAGCTAGCTTCGCAAGTTATTTTCAGGGTATTCATGAGTATGGACGCACTCATGATATGGTGCAAAATTACACATAAGTCTGTTTGTATTTGAGTTGGAGTTATATCAGCTCACGGTGTGACTCCAAAGAAGGAGAGGATCGGTTGACCTGGCTCACGTATGTGTCCTCAGCTCCCTGAACAGGGCCTGCCACCTGCTAAGAACTTAAATGTTTGTTGGCTGGATGGTTGGACAAAGAGTAGGAGAACTGATCAGAGATTGTTTGGGCATAAATTTGAATTAATTTTTTAAAGGAGAAATCAATTATTGTTTAATAAACACAACTTGGTTAGTAAAAATATTTCCAAACAAAAATCTCAGTGAGAGTAAATTGGTAAAATCAGTTCTTGACATATAAAGTACTGTCAACACTAGTCTGAACTGAGGTCTGGAGAAGTTAATCAGCTTACTTCAAGCTGGGCAGCAGGTGGTGGCAGATTCAGAATCAGAATCGGGAACTATTGGTCCAGCATTCTCACCACAAACTGTATCATATAAAACATACCAGGTTTCTTCATATGTTTGATTTTTATGGAATAAAAATGTTGTCTAAGATTCAGAAATCAAACATCCATGGCTCTAGGCAAAGCTTACCTCTCTGTTTGCCTCCTCACTTTTATTCTTACGGATGACATGTGAAAACTGAATAGAACTTTTTTTCACATGCAGATGAGACTCTCCTTGGGGGAGTTCTGTGGTTTAGGGAATTGGGGGAGAGGTGGGCTACAGCTTCCTTTGAGACTCTGTAGACAGACGTGGACCCTGGAGAAACGCGAGTGAGCCCAGACCCCTGCAGTGTTAAACACAGCGACAGGCAGTTGCTTCACAGACCCTGCGCTGAGGTCCCTGGTGTGGGGACTGAGCCGCCATTCCTTCCGTCCTGGCCATGGTTTGGGAAGCCCTCTTTAGGGCTTTTCCATTTCCTTCCACTCAGATCAGAATTAAACGGCCCATAATGTTTTAGCTTGTCGAACACCCCGAAAAGTACTTCTCACAGTGTCCACAGAAAGTGATTGTTTTATTAACAACTAAGGCAATTTTATTTTTTCAGAATATGGAAAATGGAAAAAAAAAACCCTGCTGTAGAGGAAAATTGTTCAGAGGAACAAAATCTAAATTACTATGCTGTGATGAAGCCATAAATGGAGCGCTTGTAGAATATGCATTTTTAGCCCAAATGGATCTGTAAGAACTGAGACAATTTCGATGCTCTGGAAAAATGTATAAAATAAAACGTGTTTATAGTTCTCGAGAGGAGGTATCAAAAGCAGTAGCCAGCGTGAGGTTGTCTGAGCGGATTTGCAGACTGGCTGGCGTAGAGAGAGCCAGACAGTGAGCTGTCTTCCAGGGCCGCCGGGCGGCCTGCCCCGGGAGCACCGGCAGGCCTGGCACAGGAGGGAAGGCAGGTGGACGCTCGCTGGCCTTTTCCGAGGCAGGCTGGCCCACCCCAGCCCTCCCTTTTTCCTCCTTACCTGTGGGGACCCGTCGGCTGTTGGGACAGCAAGCGCAGGGTGTTTCGTTGGCAAATAAGGATGTAGATGAGCAGCGCCCGCAGAACCCTCAGGGGAGCCCGAGCAGGGAGCCTTCCCCCGCATTTCATCGTCTTCACCGATGATTTTGTTACTGGTGATTTCAGGAGACGCTCCCTGTAGGTATCAGGTACTTCACGTAACTGTTGAACAGCAGGTGGCAAATACACAGCTCCATAACCTCTTCAGGCTTTCCATTTCTCTTCTAACACCAGTGTGAATATTCCCCTTGCCTCTTCTGAGTCTTCCTTATTCTCTCCCGATACAGAGGGAGACTGAACGAAGAGTTAGATTCAAGAAACTTGAGCAAGGAAGCCATTTTCTGCGTGTACCTTGTCCATTACTTTGCTGCTGACCGGGTTTTCCCCCTGCTTTCCACTCTATATAATCAACATCAAATCCTTCACGAGGCTTCTAGTGTTCCTGACTCCTAGTTGGAAGAATAACTCTTCCAAGACACCGTATCAAATACATTCAAGTGACTTGAGTAATTACGGTGGTATTTTCATCTTTGTGGTCCAGATGAGTTGTAGACTAAGTGTCTCTCTCCCATTTTACTTTTTATTTAATTTATTGGGGGTGATGTTGGTTGATAAAATTATATCGGTTCCAGGTGTACAATTCTATAATACATCATCTGTATATTGCATTGTGTGTTCACCAGCCCAGGTCAAGCCTCCTTCCCCCACCCTTTGTCCCCCCTTTGCCCTCTCCTGTTCTCCCACTTCAAATGGTGCATTACATCAGAAAGCCACTGCCAGCCAAACCCTCGTCAGCTATACCGACGACACTGGTGCCCCCTGGCCTCCTGAGTGACCCTGGAAGCACAGCCTGCCTCTTCTGCTTTGGAGTTCTTACTTAGTTTTCAGGGTCTGTAAAATCTCAGAATTAAATCACCTCTTTCCTGATTTTGAACTTGAGTTACTAGGCTCTCCCATTTCTTCTCTTAGCATCTGGGAGGCACTGTCTGTAATTCAGCTCACTCAGGTTTGACTTCTTTCAGCCCAAGTGTCCTTCTGTCATTTTATTAGTTTCCTTGGAAGCTGTCCCAGCTGCTGATAACAGCCTGGACATGTCTCGGGCGACTGCCACCGGTGACCGTCCCTTCCTCAGCAGCGGCACTCGGCCCCACTGACTGAGCGTCCCACAGTCCAATCACTGTTTTTCGAGGCAGCTGCTCACTGTGAGCGCTTTCTTAAATGTCCAGAGAACTTAAAAAAAAGTCAAGTATTACACGAGCGAGTTCATATGTAACTATTGTCGAATGTAACTATTGCCCACAATAAATAAGGAATGAGGACACTGAGAAAAGGGAAAACAATGGCTTAATGGGCCTGCTTTTCCTTTAACCACAACCATGAGAAAATATACTCCTCATTAAAGGGCTATAAAGTTGTCTGCGTGAGTGGTTCAATACACTAATGTCTCCTGGCTTTTAGTGCCGTTTTAGTACACTGACCCTCTGTTCCCTGCAGCTGGGAGCATATTAGTCGTAGTGGCCTTTGGAAATGAATATTCATTTCCTTTCAGGGCCCTGAGGGGATTACTCTTAGCAATGAGGAAAGCTGAGAAAAGGCCAGATCGGGGCAGCCCCCCACACTGAATCCTGGAAGACCGGGCCATGCCTACTCTAAGGGTCTGTGAGGTCACCGAGTGAGGAGACCGAGGCCAGGCTCCACAGCGGCAACTAGGGCAGCCAGGCTGGGACCCGGGTCTTTCGATGCCCAGGCCGTAGTCTTTCCATGACACCACGCTGCCTCCATATTAATTTGCCTTTTTCGGTCCTCAGGTTCTAAACCACTGAAAGCACGAAATGCCCAGTATCTCATTTGAATTGGACCATGGTTTGCGGCGTTTGTAACAAAGCTACTCAGGGAGAGCAGAGGAGTGGAAAAGGGTTTTCTGTCAACCTCAGAGGTTTTTAGAAGTGAACTCTCGTATCTTGAGACATTTCACCAACTAGACCACAATTTTTCCTTTTCAAAAATTATCATTATGATTATTAATGACTTTTTAAAAATATCTGTAAGTTGATTTATGGAGAATTTATAGAGCACCTGTGAAATGCTGAGCATTACAGCAGAGGGGAGAGCATGGATAGGGTGGTGCTTCCGTTTAAATTCTTTCCTCTGAATTGTTGGTAAGCATCCTGTGGCGATGTGTAAGATACTTTCATTAAAATTCTCATGACTGGCCTGGCCGGGTGGCTCGGTTGGTTGAGTGTCATCCTGTGCACCAAAAGGTTGCAGATCCCAGGTCAGGCCATGTGCCCGGGTTGCGGGTTCGATCCCTGGTTGGGCATGATACTTCTCTCTCAAATCGACATCTGTCTCTCCCTTCCTGTCTCTTTAAAATCAACTTAAAAAACATGTCCTTGGGTGAGGATTTAAAAAAAATTCCTGTGATTACATTTTTAGTGTACTATAGGCATCCAGTCTTCTAACCTAAAAATTTAAGGTTAAATTCTACTCAACTTTCTCCATAGGCCCCTAATTTCAGTGGGGGCTTGTACTCCTTTAATTTCTTCATGAGAGGAGACCAGGTCAGATGAAAGAATAGTTCCGCTTTCCCAAGGCGACGTCATTCAGATCCCAGACTGAGGCCGTGGTTTTCCTGAGTGGATACCCATCAGAGTTATGGGGGGCGGGGAGGCTCTGGTGGACATGCGGCCAGAGGGCCCCCTTCCTGAGGAAGGCTGCCCCAAAAGGCTCCAGAGGTGACGGAAGGGTAAAACGGATGGCTGTGCCTGTTCCAGGCATGGCGTGGACCTAACAGGAAGCTAACGCGATTGTTTTTAGTGATCTCCACCTTGGGTTTGACGTGGAAGACGCCTGACTGCAGAGACGGGCACCTTCCCGTCGCGCGCTAATTATTCAGTCGGGGTGCAATGAAAGCCCCTGCCATCTGTCTGCCGGCTTAATGGAGTGTCAGCACATCCCAAATAGGAAGTAATTGGATTGACAGACACAAAGCCAGTTATTAGACTGTTATTATCTGATTGGAAAAAGCAGGCGGAGAAGCAGACAACTGTAGCAAAGCTAATCTGATGATGCCTGTTGTTCCCAGGACGCACAGAGCCTGCCGCACCAAATTCCCGGGCTTTGCCACCCCTGACTGGCTGCGGAGTGTTTAGAGTCCCTTCTCTCAGAATTCATCTCTGTGTTCTTATTACAAATCATTATAATGCAATCTAATAAAACACAGTTTGCATAAAGATGGGGCCCATTTATAAAACTGTCACCGCAGCCACTCTATTAATAGAGCCATTTTAAAGATTTATTGTGAGCATATGTTACTTTTTGCAGGGGCCCAGATTGAGAGCTGCAGGATTTGAACATGCAAGAATGTGATGAGTTTTTTTAAAAAAATGTAAGCTATTCTGCCCAAGTAATATCATTAGACTCTAGTATTCTTTTCTGACTTTCAGCTATGATCATCAGACGGGCATGAAAGAAAGGTGACAAGGTCTCGCCCAGTTACCTAAGCACCTTTGTCCTTTCCCAGATTTCAGTTTAACTGCCTGGCACCGCTGGAGGTCAGGGGGCACATGGGAGGGAGGGGCTGAATCTGAGAACCAGCCCTGGAGCTTTGTTCTTCTCCAAGCAGCTGGCTGGGATGGGGCTGATGGGGAGAACTCGCAAAGGCACAGCCTCTGTTCGTTCACTGGTTGCTTCAGTGAGAATCATAACCTCCCGGTGTTCCTGGGCCTTGATGTTCTTGGAAAGCACTAGCAGCCCTCCAGCAAGGTTCTCGGGAGCACCCGCAGTGTGTTACATACTTTTCTAAGTTCTAGGTGTTCAGCTGCGATCCAGCCTGAGTCCCTGCCCTCATGGGCCGAAGGGAAAACAACAAATGAGAAGTAAATATATATGGTATCAGATTCCGATAAGATCTGCAAAGAAAAGAGGCAATTAATGGAGATAGAGAGTAGCTGGGGAGCTGTCTTTAGACTACATGCCTTCCAGAACACCTTCAGGAGGTGAGTACAGAGGTGGCTGCAGTGACAGAGCGAGTCGTGTGGCTGTCTGGAGGAAGAGCAGCCTGCACGGACGGACAGATGGATGGACAGAGGGGCCACCACTTTCACAAGCCTGGAGTACATTTTGAGTGTTTTGTCAGTGTTGCCACCAACACACCTGTGACTGCCAGGTTCCGTGCCCGAGAAAGGTCCCCATCATTTCTTGTTTGCTGGTTAGGAAGGACTGATAGTATGTAGGAAAGGGTATTTCAGCTCTAAACAATACAGACACAAGATGATGTCAGCAAGTTCCAAGTGGGCTCCAGAGACCCACATTGTTGTAAACTCAGGCATTGAAAGTTTCAAAGGCATTCCTACTTAAAGAGACTCAGTGGGGACAGAACTTTTATGATACAAATACTCCCTCATTTATTTGGTGGGCACATGTACAAATGAACGAATGAACTAAGTCCTAGGAGTATTCCCTACCATATATGAGAGTGTCTGAATGTGGGGCACTTTGCTTGGGTGCATTAGGTGACTACAGGGCATTAGTACAATATATCCATCTCTGCAGCCCTCCAGTAGCCCTCCAGGGGAGGCACTGTTCACCCGTTCAGTAGGTTAGGGGCCTGGGGGTCAGTGGCATCCTGCAGTTAAATATTTATGAGAGCCGAGACTCCGGCCCAGGCCTGTCTGACCCCGAGCCCCGGGCTCTCCTCTGTGCACCATGTTGTCCAGGAGAACGTACCGGGAGTTTTTAATGTGAGTAACACGCAAGTGTTAGGAACCATGGGAACTGCAGAAAAATGTGAAAGCAGTCTCTGTACTCAGAGAAATGAAAATACAGAAGGCAAGAGGTGGGTACCTGAGACGTAACGGAGGACCGTGAGAGGTGAGGTGAACGCATAATTGTGTTCCTCGGACTGTGAAAGCTAGGGAGGGGAGGGGGAGACAACAGGCCTGAAGTGAAGCTTTTAAAAGACAGGTAAAACTGAGGCCGGCTGTATCAGAAAGTTCTAGTCACATATGAGTGTTAGAATGGACGCCTGTACCAATGGTGAAAATCAAATGGCATCATGATTACCTAGGAAAATCACTTGGCTAGTTAGATGGATATGAACTGTTTTCTCTACACAGTAAATACAGTGGGACTAGATTTTCGTGCAGACTTTTCCTCTGTCATCGGTTAAACTACAAAAGAAATACTCACCTTGCGACTAGCAGGCATTACATTGCTTTAAAGATGCGTATTTTAAAATACTAGATTACATAGTCATACTGAGGGAGCTAGATGTTGATGCCAGGAGAGGCAGCCAGGAGCCAAGTCTGACTGTGGGGCTGGATTTGTGTCTCCCTGCCCCGCCCACCTGGGATGCATTCCCGTCACGCAGGATGGCAGGCGGAATGCCTGCCTCTCTCAGCCCGTGTTCCATCACCATCTGTATGAAGTACGGGTTTTCTGAATTAGGTTGTGAATTGAGTGAGTGGGAAAACATAAGCGAAAGGTCCAGGGCAGGAATACTCTTGGGTTCTTGCAAAATAACAAGCAAAGGAGCATCCTACAGAGATGTCAGAAAGTAATGGGGCTAGGTTATGTAGGAGGGCCATGAGAGCCAGAGAGAGGACTTCAGATTCTTGTGCTAGAAGGAGAAGCCATAGAAGGTCTTTGAAAAATAGCCTGTGGCCGTGAAAGACCTTTGTCGCGTAGATTGATCTGGTGGTGAACCTCGGGCGGGAGGGTGAAGTGGGAAAGGACAGGCCAGTGCAGAGGCCGTTACAGTAGTCCAGGATGAAGGGGCGGAGCAGAACTCTAGGCCAGTTATCTAGAGGAGACTTGTTTGGAGGTGATTGCGTTGCCTTTTTACCTTCCTTGGTCTCACTGAAGCAAGTTCAAGGGAATAATGCACATTCAAAAGAGCAGGTGAAATGCCAAGAAATTAGTAAACCAGCTGGCTGCAGCTTTTTGGAATGCAGTTTATCACCCATGCCTCCATCCATTCAGTCATCCTGTGTTTTTCCTTCCTCTCTACAATTGTACTCGCAGTCAAGCACATTACTGCCCCAGATGGCAGTGCCAGCGCAGCGCTGTAACCGGTTGGTGCCACTAAACTAGGTCGTGAATATGGACATGCCTCCAAAATGCCGAAGACAAATTCGAAACGTTATTGTTGTTTTGTTTTCATCCCTGTTGGGTTCTCTAAAATCACATTTAGATAGGTAGATGGGTGTGTAGCCTGTGCATCTGGAAATAAATACATCCTGCGATGATTCAGCTTCTGATTATTTCGACTCCTTCGGCATTTTTATGTCAATGCCTTCTCCTGGAGAATTAATTGACCAAGTAAGGAGTCTCCTTTCTCCCTATCAAGACCTAAAATAATCACTTTGGTTCTCTTTACGGTGCTCCATGTGACAGATTCACAGCTGCAGGAATACAAGTTTTGCTATTTCGTTTTAATAACAACATCCCGTTTGTTTCCCACGTAAGACAATATTAAGTAACAGTCATATCATTAAATGATATCCCTGCATTAAGTTTTCAGCCCTCTGGTGATACAATTTTCTTTCTTTTATTGCCAAAATTCAAAAAGTCTTTGGGACAGTAGAGAAAAAGAAGTTCATTTATGGGAGCATATCGTGGACATGCCCTGGTCATTGATTTTAAGGTTTAGGCAACCCAAGTAGCCGACAGTGTTAACATTTCAGCAAAGCTTTATTTTTCTCAGTGTGGAGGCCCAACAGGCAGGCATCTCCTCTTCTCTAATAACAGTGCCTCAGAGCGTCAAGTACGCGTGACATCTCAAGTCAGAGAGCAAGATAGAAAGGTTCGAAGATCATGTCATGCTTTGTCCTGTCCAGAGTTGTCACTTACATAAATTACCCTGGGGGGTAGAATGGTTCAGCCTGTGGTCAAAGTTGATTAAGCTCATCTCTTTTTTCAGATTAAAAAAAAAAAGAATTTTTCTGGCCCTAGCCAAGTTGCTCAATTGGTTGGAGTGTCGTCCCAAAGCACCAAGGTTGCAGGTTCAATCCCCAGTCAGGGCACATACAAGAATTAACCAATGAATACATAAATAAGAGGAACAATAAACCGATGCCCTCCCTCTAAACAATAAATACAAATTAAATGACAACTGGCCAAGAGCCACAGCGTGCATGGCAGACACCCACCAGGTACTTGACTGCAGCAAGGGCTGGTGATTAGAGAGCGTGACAGTGGCTCTCTCTTTAACTATACTCGTTGCTCTCTCAGCAATGCTGTGTATTCCTGTGCTAATTTCCAAGGGGAGCAATGAGATGAGAGGCATGGACTGTATTTGGAAATGATTTTCTTCTTATTGGCTGTGAGCTAGATGCTATTTCCTAGCTTCCCCTCCTGCTTACGTCCTCCTGTTGGTTATGTTATATTTGCCCTCATGAATAATCAATAGGCTATTTCCCTCCCCTGCACCGCCGCAGACCCAGCTAATAAGAGGCACCATTTGTCTTAGCAGCAATATGGCTTATAATTTCTGAATACTTTTTCAAGGTAGAGGCTCAAGGCTGTGAATTGATTAGAGCTTGCAGAAGTGAAGCCAGCCCTAATTGTCATGAGTAGAGAAGAAACAACATAAAATGACCAATAACACTGGCTAACAGCAAATGAGTGTATGTTTTCTGTACGTGCACTCAGCTAAGCACAGCCCTAAGGTGTCTGGTTTACATCATGGCCGTTTTCAGAGTCAACTTAGCTTACTCCCTCATGCAGGAAGTTTGCACTGACCTTCTCCTAACACACCATGCCAGGAGCTCAGGGGAAGGCCGTGAAGAAGCTGACAGGCCGCCCCGCCTCCGCCCAGAGAGCCTGCAGTCACGCGGCGGGTGGGTGTGCAAGCAGACTACAAAGTGGTCTGCACCTTTAGCCTGTTGGGCTGTCCAGAGTATAATTCCTAAGTACGTTTCCCTTGGATTAGTGGCTTTCATACTTTTTTTCACAGTAAAAATTATATTTTCACCAAGATCCAGTATACATACCTACCTGTATGTAAACTCCCCTCCAAGTAAATACAGATGTATGCACACAGACCACATGCATATTCATATATGTAAAATAAAGACCAAAGTCAGTATTTACCACTAATATATGTAATACCCTCTGCTGTTTTCTATCCTGCTCAGTCCTCCCCACCCCACTGTCTTTTTCAATGCCGATGGCAACCGTCTTGCTTCATAACCACCAATAGGGTATGAATTACGTTTTGAACTCAGCGTTGCTTTAGCCTGAGCTCTTTAAAGAGCAAGTTCTATGTTTCGTCCATTTTTCAAACTTATGATCTAGTGGGTCCTATCGTATAGTAAGCACATAAAACGTGGGGTCAGTGAGCGAATAAATGGATGTGCAGATCTGCTGAGAACTGATTCTTGGTTCAACCTGATGAACAGCACAGATATAGCCCCTGTAATCCTGACCAACAGAAGTAAAAAATTATCAGGGTCTCATCCTGTCACCGCCACTGAGGTGACTATATCCCAGGACAATGAATTATTTATTCTTGAGAAATAATCCATGTAGTTCAAGGGTATGCAAAGCATCTACCACCATCAACATTTAATGCATTTTACTTCACTAATGATCCCTTTTTTTTTCCAGCATGCCATTGAGGATTTTTTTTTGAAACCGTGACTTAAGGAATGAAATCTACCTTCAATTATTTATGGTTCAGATGAATGCAAATAAGACTTCCTGGCTTGCTGTGCTGATACTCATTAATAAATATTTCATTAGGTATCAGGAAGATTCAGGTTGACTAAATGGAGCTCTTTTTCAATATAAACAAAAGCCCCTGTGATTTTCCCAACTGTGCAGGCCCAAGTCTGACGTCTGGCTTCCGCTGAGGCAAATACGAATGTTGGGTACATCTACAAAAGGATGGGTCCTGTGGGAAGGGGGCTCAGTGGCGGCTGTGCTGTGAAGTAATCCCCTAGTTAAACCAAGTTTCATACCATTGGCAGGGTAATTGTGCTATTAAGAGAAATGGCCAACTGGTTTAAAGAGAAGTCCACGTAGTGTAATCGCTCTTTCGTTTTTGCCATTGAAGACCAGAGCACCGAACCACGGGGCAGAAGGCGGAGATTGGCCTCACTCTGGGACCGAGTCGCAGAAAGCTCCAGTCTCTCCCAGCTCCTGGCCTGCGTGGGGCGTCGGGGTCAGGCCGGAGTCCTTCGACATGGAAGGGAACACACCAACGCTAGGGGCTCCTGTCCTGCCGCTCCTTTTCACACGGGTCTTCCGCCCACTCTTTTCCCAGTGCAGCTGTATGCATCTGACTCGGCCAGTGTTCCCAAAACTAACAAAATACCCAAACCTTAGTCGTGAAAAACGCTCCTTTCCATCTTTGGAAATGAGCACATTGGAAAACGCGCTCGAATTATGGAATTGGTGGCCATTTACTTTACTTTATTGTGAGTCCCGATGCAGATGGGCTTTGCCCTTTTTAGAATTTGGTGTAAAAGAAAGAATGGCAAACTAAGTATGAACTGGATCGAGGATCAAGGTACAGGCTTAAAATCTTATAGCCGTGTGACCTTCATTCAGGTGCTTATCTCGTCCCAGCTGCAGTTTCTTCATTTGTAAAAAGCAAATCTGTCAAAAGCCCCCAAAGCAGAGTGAAGTTCAAGAATATGGAAGTCCTTTATGAAGGCTAACGTGCACTATAGTTATGAGAGATCATCATTTATCCACCTGACTCATTGGACTTGGCATCCCTACTTGGCTTAATTAATTAGTTAGATGCTTGGGAGGTTTACCGTCATGTTTCAGATTATTACTGGGTGGGATCTTGGGTAAATGATTGTTTTAAAAGAAGAGGAAATACAATGAAAACCTCCTGTCCAAAAGGAGCTTGTTATACTACAGCTGCCACACAAAGTACGCATTTGGGAAAAGACATAAAAGCACGTGAAGGTATTAATGAATATGAACGCACACGGTAACCATCTGAATATATAAATGTTCTGCTTGAGTGCAGAACTAACTCTTGGCCTGTGGCTGTCATGCCCGTGGGCCATTAGGTTCCAGGGTTGACCTCATAGAAAAGGACATCTTTACGTCTGCTGTCATGTTGAAAATAAACTATGGGAGGAACTGGCTGCCAGTCTGATGGGCTACAACTTTTCACAAGTTTCCTATGAGATAGGGTTTCCTGGGGTAATTTGTCATTAAGATATACTTCACATTGATGCTATGGAAAAGCTCATACTCCTTGCTTGCATTTTTTTCCCATTGCTTTGAAAACAGGAGACATTCCTCAGATGAAACCAAGGCTTACACTGAACTTTTTTCCATGTTTGAATACCTTCTGCAGGCTTTTTCTGTCTTGCATATTCAGCTGCAGTTAGTAGGGACCGCCAACCCAAGCGTTCAGCTCACCGAGCAGAGCGACCTGAGTGCAGACGCCGGCCGCTGGGCAGCCACTCTCTGTGTGTCTCCGGTGTTTGTCCGCAGCGTAATGCAGAGGAATGTCAGTTCTGTGGGAGCTGACTACACTGTAATTGAAATTTCTGTATGGAATCTAGTTTCTGTTTGAAAATAGTATATATTCCATCAGTGCATTGCCTATCCAGTTAACAGATATTCACTTACAAGTAATCAGTTAGATAGGAGGCTTTATTTTCTGTATTATTTCATATACAGATATAATTATATTTTTCCAGCATTCAGATTAGTTAGCATGGTTTTTTTCACCATGCAAGATTATTACAGCGTTGTTGACTGTATTCCCTATGCTATACATTACATCCCCGTGATTTGTTTTATTATTTTTAATTAAATGTATTGGGGTGACATGGGTTAATAAGACTATATAGGTTTCAAATGCACATTTTTGTGGTACATGATCTGTGTATTGCACGGCGTGCCCACCTCCCGAAGTCACGTCTCCTTCCGTCACCGTGTGCTCTGTTACTGGAAGTTTGTACCTGTGACTCCACTCCATCGTTCTGCCCTGTCCCCTCTCTTCCCCTTGGGCAGCCATCACCTTCTTTCATCGTGTCCATGAGTCTGTTAGCAGAAATTTTTAAATTTATTTAGCCTCACAGAGGATGTGAAAATGTGAATAAAATAGAATGGTGAGAATTACAAAGTCTTCCTATGTGGTAAGTAGACCTGGCTATGAGACTAACTATAAAGTAGGAAGCGACTGTGAGGCCTCTGGAAGGAAAGCAGGACAATGATAGGCGAATCCAGCTGCGATGGGTTAAAACGGTTTCACTTGGTTCTCTTTCCAGATGAAGCTGACGTCACCGCAGCCATCAGGTCCCCGGAAACCCTGAGAGGGTGGTGGGACAGCAGGCGGCCAAGCTCACCACTCTAGGAGGCCCGTAATCTCCTTCCAATAGGAAAGAGCTCTGTGGGGGGTAAATTTGAGGAGAACTTTGAGCCATTATGGAAATAACTTTGTGAATATTGTTGCAAGATAATTATAGATACTGGTCCGGGAAAGTATGGGTATGGGATGAGAGAACGGAACCAATGGTGATATGAGAAGATTACCATGGCTTAATTGAAGTAATCAAGTATGTGAATAAAGGAGATCAAAGAAAAGTTCAGGGCACAGGAAATGTCTGTGACTCACATACGTCACAATTGTGGATTAGGCGCTCTCTTGCTGTCTTCCGGGTACTTTTCCTTAGCGTGCTGTGCATTCAGCGTGTAGTTAACCAAGTGACAATAAACATAAGCCTGGGATAAGACACAATCATAAGCTAAGTTCAGAAACAAGGTTAGCTGCCAAAGAGGCTCATTAGAGATAATTCAAACTGTTTTCCAAGGCATTCATTTATTAAGTGTAATGAAATCTGTGCTGTGGAGGAACAGTGAAGGGGAGAGAAGCCACTGGCCAGCCTGTCTCCTCCAGCAAAGATACTGTAATTTGTTCCCAGCAGGCTCACAATTCTTGCTTTTGACATACAAACTACCCCCAGTCTGTGACTCCTGCCCGTCATTGGTGCCCAAGAAATATTCAGCTTGGGCCACTGTCACTAAATTTCACGTTACCAGGGAGGTGAACGGGTTTTGATTTGCTAATGGGTCACCTAAAAACGCCTTGTTGATGCATTTAATACAGTGCTTGCGTCATTTCACTCTCAATCTTTTCTTTCATTCTTTCACTCTCCGTTCCTCACTTTGTTTAGCCAGCCATGTTTAGTCTCTAAAACATAGCTTTAAAATAATTGTGCATTGTAACCCTTCGAAAAAGCACTGGCCCTTCAAGACAAGCCTAAATAATTTGTGATAGAAACATAATATTTTCATTTATTAAAGCATTCATTAACTGTGTCCACTGTACTTGACACGGTGCTGAGTGTTCCGGTGTGATGCAGAGCAC
>CM052549.1:70839344-70862647 GCA_028533065.1 Trachops cirrhosus
CGCTGCTAAGAAGAATCTAAAAGCCTCATCCTGATTCCGAACATAGGCTCTGCTACAACATGTGGACAGAAAGTAATAAAGGAGAGCGGAGTTCAGCCTTCCTAACAAAGCCCCTTTAAAATCCAAACCACTGCAGGGAAGACGGGTGTGGGGAGATGGCTGAGATTATTGTGAGACAAGGCCTGGCTCTATTTCCAATTATGTGATTGCTAATCAACTCGGGGGCAGGTTTGGGTAACCTCTTCCTTTCTTAGGACTCAATTTACTCTTCAAATAACTGAGGATAATTTGATGACCCCTCTAATCCATCGGCCGCCGTCTCTCAGGTATTCAGTCGGTGCCCTGGTGCTTCTACACGAGGCAATCAACACTGTGTAATTAATTGTTCCAGGTCACGCCAGGTGGGCTTGGGCTTCCCGATCAGATCACCGATTTCTCAAAAGCACGACCGGCAGTCTTCTTTTCCTTCTGTCCATCTTCCGTCCTCCTCCTCTGCCACCTGTTTATAATATCTCAGGATCTTCAGGACCATACTCGCAATAAAAGAAACAGCACGAATAACGTCGACGCGCATCAGCAGAGCTCTCTGAGTGTCGTGTGTGGGAGGGACGCGAGGCAGACATCTCTGCATTCGGGAATCTCTTGGGGCGGAGTGGAGTGGTCTGCGTTTCCCCCAGCTCTTCTGGATGCCGGCAGTGGGTGGGTGGCGGTCGGAGCCGAGGGGAGACTGCAAGCCCAGAGGGGTATCCCCTGGAGATACAGGTTTGGGGTGCACAGGAAGTACCCGCAGGAAATGATGAGAATGTCATGGTTTAATCTGAATGGTCGTGCTCAACAAAGGGCCTCTGTGATGCTACATGATCACACACAATTCCCCAGCTCTTCACTGGTTTACCTTGTCATGGCAGCACTCCGGATAATCAATCACCGCGTTCTCTTCGAGGAAAATGACACTAGTTTGCCAAATGATGGGTATTTTTACAAGGGAAAAAAGTTCCCATTTTTCAAGCATCTATAACAATTTCCAAATCAGTGGCTCTGACAGGTAAATGTTGAAAGTATTCAATTTCTAAAAAGGTCAGTTCTGTTTTCATTTACATGATCTCTTTGGCATCGCAAATGCTTCATTGATTAATTTGGGGACTTGCCAATGTTGAAATACTTCCAATAAGTAAAACCCTGATTTTTATGCATTATAATTTCTATTAAACCTATCCTAAATGATTGATATTTGCTCAGAAACAACTCAATTCTCATTGCTTGCAACTTATTACCAGGTAATGAAGCCTGGGCATGACATGAAAAATGAGAAGATGAGAAAAAGAAAAATCCTCGAGTGGTCGATGCTGTGAAAAACAAACAGCCGAGTTTCTTAGAGGAAGGCAGCGTCAGCCTCCAATATGAAGAGGGTGTGGGAGCAGCTTTCCTACTCTGCTTTCTGAACACCGAATGGCTGAATAAGTGAAGATGATTGCGTCCTGGAAGCCTGGCCCATTTTTTTCCAGAATGGGGCTCAGCAGCATTTTGGATACTGATAGTGGTATTATAGAAAATACCACTGTCCTCAGTTCAAATAATTTGACAAATGCTGAGTTAAAGAGCATGGATGTGGTTCCTTCCCCGGAGGACCAGAAACTTTCCACACGCTGACGTCACTGTGAACCTTAAGGAGGGGAATGTGGTGTTCGAACTTCCCCTAACAATCTAAGTAGAGGAAAATTTTTGAAAGAATACCTTTTCACATCTACTGGCACAGCGCTTTGGAAACGACTCTCCCCAGCTCTCTGGTCGTGCTGATGAGGACACGAGGCTGAATGACATGCTTGAGGACATGCCAGGAGTCCCAGTAGGACAGGGTGGGAACGCAGGTCTCATCCTTCTCAGTCCACACCCTTTCCTACTCACCCAGCTTTTCAAGCCCTGGCTCCTGCCTACCGCCCTACCTTCTCTCCAGCTCCCCTGAGCAGGCCCACCCCATGCTCCAAACACACAAAACTAGTCATTCCTTGACGGCGCCAGGCTCTACTTCCCATCTCTGTGCCTCTGGGCTTCCCAATGCCCATGCCTGGCATGCCCTTCCTAGCTCACGCCTCTCATCCTTGAAGAGGCAGCTCAAGGGTTACCTGCTCTGATGTAAATGCACTCTGCTGTGCTGCCACAGTGCCCTGGGCAAAATTTTAGCTCAAGCCCCAAGCAGGGTATGACAACAACCACTTGACTCTCTGCTGCTAGAGTCGAAGGTCCTTGGATCAGTGCCTACACCTTTGTGTCTCTACAACCAACTCGCCAGGTGCCTGGCATAGTGCAGGTGCTCAGTAAGTGCTTGTCGGGTGAATCAATGACGAGGCACAGCACTCTGAGAGCAGGGTGAAAACACAGGTCTAAGGTAAAATCATAAAGCCAAATAGGGGGTTGGGACCCTGATTTGGTAAGGTGGAATCAGACCACAGCCTCCGCATTACTACTTTACTGCGTCTTCCCATGTTGTAAAGACTGAAACTGTACTGTGACTATTGGTCTTAGATTTTTTTCTACCAAAACATGCCGAATTTCACCTGACTGGGTAATTTTCAATAATCCCAATCATTTTATATACACAATGAAATGTGCTCATTTTCAAGTTTTAAGACATATAAATAAATTTACAATTGAGGAAAAAAGACAACGAAAGTCTGGGCCGTGCAGACTTGGATTTGTGCCGTTTTAGCCCCTGGAGCGAGGATGGTTGATCAGAGATGCCGCAAAGAGGCTAGGGTTCCGGGAAACTGCTGTAGGAAGAATTTGAAAGAAAGTATAAATAAATCACCTGTCGCTTCAGACACACCTCACCACCATCACCACTACACGCCAGCAAGTGGGGAGGGAGGCGGCTGCCTGAATGTCTGATGATGACAATAATGTTTCTTTACTGGAACATATTCAACTATAACTCAATAAAACCTGTCATGCTATACTGTCCTTCCAATTACTATCACCTCTAGGTTGTGGTTGGCTGTAAACAATAATAACCCCCATCTTACGGTGGTGATCACTTTGTAGTGCACACAAATATCGAATTACAATGTCATATACCTAAAAATTACATGTTATAGACCAATTTTACCTTGATTACAAAAATAATAACTAGCGATGACTAATGGCAACAGTGAAAAGCAAATCTGCTTTCTGATTTTTAATCTATATTTTGATTTGTGTGACAAATTCAGAGAATTTCTGAATGTGTTTGCTTTTTTAAGGAGTGAGCTGGGCAAAGGCTCCGCGTCCAGGCATTGGTGCCTGGGGACTGGCACTGCCCCTCTCCTCCGAATCACCCTCCACCTCATAGGCCGTGATGTCCTAGCAAGTATGTCTCCCACAGAAACGAGTGCTGACATCTAGCAAAAAACATGGATGCAATGCTCCCAGCAGTGTTATTGATAATAGTCAAAAGTAATAATGAAAGCAGTCCTGATATCCGTCAGCGTCGGAGGGGTACATAAACGGTGGCATAATCATACACTGGAGTGTTGCACAGAAACGAAAACGGACAAACAACCGCTACCCATGACGACATGGATGCGCCCCACAGACCGCGTGCCGAGTGAACACGTGGCCAGAAAGAACGGAGCCCAACTGTACGGCTTCGTTACTGTGGCTCGAGAGGAAGGCAGAAGGAACCTCTGGCGACAGAAGTCAGCATGCTGGCTCCCCTTGGAGGGGTGAGTTCTGACTGGGAAGGAGAGCACCTCCCAGGTGCTGAAAGTATCGTGCTTGTAGCTGCTGCATGAGTAAAAACATAAAAATTCTTTGCACTTAAGACTTGTGCACTTCACAGTATGTAAGTTTCATATCAAAAGAAAGCATTCCAAGCTGTGTCTGCTCCTCTCCCTCACCACTTAGAGCTCTTTAACGACGCACGAGGCCCACGTTCTTCAGATCACCCGTCTGGTCCTGCGTGGCGGGCCTCTGTCCGCCTTCCAGCCCCTCGTGCACCACCCTCCCCTTGCCTCTCTAAGGTCCGGCGACACGGGGCTCCTGCAGCACTTCACCCCCACTTCAGGGCCTGTACTTGCCTGCCAGGTTCTCTCTCTCGTCTCACTTTTCCAGAGGATTTTTTCTGATCTTTCAGGTCTCAACCAAAAACTCCTTTCTGTGGGAAGACTCTCCCTAACCCCAGTAAGGTTCTGCTGTTAGGAACACCTAAGACCTCTCTCTCCTTCCCTTTGGTTCTCTTTCCCCTTTGCTAGAGCAGGAGAGAGAGGTCGGGAGGACAGCTGGTCGGTGGTTCCACGTGTGCCTGTTTAATCTCAATTTTGAACCATGGGCGTCCCACTGTATTACAAACTGGCACCCCTTCAAAAACGCGTCTGAGAAAACCACCTGCGAGTGTGTGAGTATTCTACATAGTGGTTTTCACTTACAGTATGCATCTAAAACGTGAAGCTGGAGCTGTGCTGTTGGCAATACTACTACAGACCACTGGATAAAATGTGTTCAGGAGGATCAGAGGTCAGTTGAGGAAAGAGCAGAAAGCTTAACTAACTGATTACTACACATTCATTAAACGAGTATTTTCTCTGTGCCGAATATTAGGCCCACTGTAGGAAATAAAAAGCCAGGTGAGACAAGATTTGAGTAGGAGGTGACGAACAAGTTCATAAGCAAGGACAACAGTGTCACAGGCGCCACCGCAGGCATCTGTATATTGCACAGTGGAGGCCCAGGGGAGGCGGGGCGGGGGGGTGGGAGTGGTGAGAAAGAGGAAGTTGTCATTGAACTGAGCCCTGAAAGGTAAATAGCAACTTGTAGATTGAGAAGATGGGAAAAGAGCACTTCAGGGAGTGAACTGGCATGAACACGACATGGCCTGGGATTCAGGAAATAATCGCAAGTGGCTCCTCACAGCTGGGGGAAGGTGCACGCGTGTGCACGTGTGTGGAGATCAGGAGGGCGGGCTGAGAGAGGCAGGCAGGGCTAGGTCCTGGAGGTCCTGCTGTAACACGCACCTGCACAGTACCTAAATATTTTGAATATCCCTCTCTTCCCCTTCTCCAACAAGAAAACACACAAATCAGTCCAATCGATGTCACTAATCACTAGATGATCCACTCCAAGTGAAGGAAGATATGTAATTTCAAAAGGTCCCACTGTTCAGGAAGACAAATATACTCATACAAGCCACAGGAAAACACCTTCTGAAGTGCTGTTTGGCAGGAAGAGTCAGGAGACTCTTAAAGACTCCTAAAGAGCCAGGAAGAATTTATAAATAGGCTTAAGCAAAGAAAATATGAGGTCAACATTTTGGGCAATTAGAAAAACTGTACCCCTTTAGAATTCACATAAGTGATTATAAAATTTACTTGCCTGTTAAAAACTTGGAAATGTATGTGAAGTAAATTACTAGTACTATTTTTTTTTAACATTTTAGGTAGAGGATCATTTCTGATTGAATAAAATCTGTGCCTAACCTACCTGATAAGCACAGCTGGTGCTTCAGGAGGCTTATTTAGGAGTTGTGAGTCCATATCCCACACAGAACGCAGTGCAGGAAAGGGAAAGGAGTGCAGAACAGCTGTGCACAAGGAGGCGATGACATCCCGGGGGCCTCTTTGCTTCCCTAACTGTTAGGTAATGAGAGAAGCATTTGTTGACTGACATACTTCAATTCGATGGGACTCTGCATCCAGGTCACCGGTTCCCCTTGACGTGTAACACGACTGGAGAGTGGAAATGGATGGACGAACAGGTGTGCACCGGCACCTGTGTGCCCACGCACACATCACACATCACATTTCAAAAGACCTGAGGGTGGGCAGTCGGCAGAATACACAGCGCCACCGCACACAAGTAGAGGAACAACATCTGCTGCTACAGCGCTTCTTTTGGAGCAGGAGTGAAAAGGGGCGGGGGCCTGAACGGGGTGCCTGGAGGATGGGCGAGGTTTGGCCACATGGAGAGGAAGAGAAAAGGTGTATGCAAAGGCTGGGAGTAGGGCCAAGCGAACGGGGGCTGGAGGCGCGGGTTCCTGCTGAGGAACCGGAGGGCAAAGGGTGGCCTGGCCTTGGGGAGCAGCCTGCAGATGGCCTGAGGGGCGGGCTGAGGGCTTCCTCCTGCAGGCGGGCAGAAGCAGGGCAGGGCGTCAGCTAGTGGAGCTCAGAATCCCAGTTCTAGAGCTGGAACTAACCCTTGCCATCCAGGCTAATTCTTTGGTTAAAAGTAAAGAAAAACAACTAACTCAAATATTAAAGGGCCTGTCAAAGATACAGAGCTAGTTTGTGATACTTCAGAATCTAGAATCCAGGTCTAAAAAATCTAGATCCAGCTCCTTCTGGCCAGAGCTGATGATTAGAGCATCATACAGAATAAATTATTGTAGGTGATCATATTTATAAAAAATATGAAAAAATCAATGCAGAGAGAAAGCCAGAGAAACTCATTTATTACCACTCAAGGTGACTATCAGTCAAGTCCTTCTCTGAGAATTAATAAATAAAGACAAAGAATTACACACTATTGACTTTCCAGTAGGGTCTCTGCTTTGGGATTATTGCAGAGTGAAAGCTCGCCTTTAAGGAAGACCACCCGCTAAGACATGGAGGACAAACAACAGAACCGGAAAACCATTTTGGAGCCCCAAACAGAACAACTGATTCAGGCAAAGACTACCCCTCGGTACTAAAACAAAGAGGTGACAGCTGACAGGAAAATGAACATGTCTGTACTGGCAAAGTCACACCAACAGGCTCCTGTCGGGTCACGGGAGGAAAGCTGTGATGCACTGCACAGGGCTCAGACGGCCCCGCCCCACCCCGGTACAGCTCAGCATCACCGCCGTGAGGAGCCAGCTCACAGGAGTCTGCAGAGCGATGCATGTGATGTACAACGCTACCTATGCCGTCATACATTCACACAGCGAGGCACATTATAACCAAATTGCTGAAAACCTGTGATAAGTAGAAAAACCTTAAAAGCAGCAAGAATTAGAAAAAGAGTTCTGAGAGGAAGAAAGGAGAACTCAGGCCTTTTAATGCCCATTTCTGTGTGCTCTGCACCACACCGCACTGCACTGCGCCCCCTCCTGGGAAACCGGTGGTAGAGGAAGGTGGGTTCTACCTGGCTGACGTCAGGGTGACTGGAGAAGTGAGAGTTCAAGGCAAGCAGGTCGCCTGAGGCCCCAAAAGCAGTGTCACGTGGCTTGCAGAGTAGTGACAGGAGGGAAAGAGGATCTAACCAGAAAAAGAACAGGGTCACAGGAGAAAAAGTATCAAGGAGACAAAGTATGATAAAAGCTACGGAAAAAAAGTTTCAAGGGAAAGGCTAGGTTCAAGAAGCCCGCCCCTCACAGAATCCCCCTCTGTGGAAAGAAGAACTCCCACAGAGGGTTTGCCCCCTGGAAAGCTGTATACTTCTCAACGTGGTCTTCCTGTTCAAAGGGCCCAATATTATCCCGAGCTTTACAGTCTACTCTGTACACATGAAAAAATCCTTTATTCTTTTTAATATAAGTTGTTTTTTAAAAAGGTAATTTGCTCAAAGAAAACAGTAATAAAGGAAGCAGTTTACAAGTTAGGTGGCATGAAAAAGAACAAATACAGATGAGCTTATAGAAACAGACAGGTCAAAGATAACCAAATTCTAGCTCCCAGATGACTTGATTGGTGAAGGCAAAATATTCAAGTACTGTTATTTCCTTTCTCTTATACTGAATGTACCTATAAATATCAATAGCATTTATATTATAATATAAATGTGAATGTTAGAATAAGCTACCTATCATTCCCATCAATCTATCCAATATTTACTGAGCACCTACTGTGTGCCAGGCATTACCACTATGCTACATCTGGAAATACGACAATTACAATGAAGTGTGCCATGTAGCGTGGGTCTAAGTGCTTCATATGCATTAACTTTTCTTAACTCTCTATACATTTTATTTAGCCATCAAAAGGTGGTTACAAGTGTCCCTACTGTACAGTTGGGAGAACAGAAGTACTAAGGGATCGAAGAGTTGTCCCAGGTCACACAACTAGAGAGTTTTAGTTCCCACCAGATTTTGATTAACTCAGGGACCTGGATCTCCTGTTGCTTCTGAAGAACACAGACAGGAGTCAGCGATGAGCCCGCCTTTCCGGGTGTGGAATGGTCACGGTGAAGGATGATGGGTTATGGGAGCAGGATGCTGGGACCTCGGATGACAGTTTCCGCCATGGGCTTCCCGAGGCCAGAGCCAGTTTACAGGAACGAAGGGAGGTGTGGTGTGTGTGTGTGGGGGGATTCAGGGCTGTGAGGGGAAGGTGTGAGCTAATTCTGCAAGTGGGGAGGATGGAGTCAGGAGGGGAAGTGAAGACTGGACTCCCCGGCTGCTCGCCAGGCTGCTCTGGAGACCGGGCCACCCACGGCAGCAGCCAGGAGCCTCTCTAGTGACAGCTTTACACCAGCAAGTGCTGTTCCCTCTTCACAATTTCCTGATCCCTTGGTCTCCTGATTTACCCAGAACTGACACCCGAGACAAAACAAGAAGACGTAAGCCCATAAGACTGGCACGCAGGCTCAGCCTAATAATTCAAACTTCTTTTCTGAAACTAGGTTTTCGCATAATTTCATGCAGTGAAATTGCTAACAATATCACCACAGCATTTTCTAACACCCTTTCTCCCAAGAACTCCGAGTACTTTGCAAATATCTCAATCAATAACCCAACAGATTGTGGAAAGTGGAGCAGTCGTTATCACTGCTACATTTTCGCAAGTCTAACACTTAGAGCCGTTTCAAGGAGTAAGTATAGCACTCAGAAAGAGGTTTTTAAAGAACTCGAGAACACGAAGCTGCCACCCTAGGTGATTTTAAACACTTGCATTTCTTTATATTCCTCAAATTCCCATCGTGCTCCCACTAGGTTCTGTCACGCCACAAAGCATCTGTATTGATGGAAACGCCCCTCTTGATGCAACAAATCATTCGAGCATTTCACATGATTATTTCGTCCTTTTACAGATTACACGTCCTCAGCCACTGCACTGAGTGCCAACAAGCAAACGGATCTGGAAATTCACAGAGCAGAACCTTTACCATTCTCCTGTTTGCTAGCAAAGGCAAGGTCTCTTCAGCAGGAGGCCCCAGGGACCTGTGCTGGGGCACGATCCATTAGGGAGGAGTCACAGATTTATAAATCAACATGTCAGAGGAGAATGCGGGGCGGACCCGTGGGAGGCACACGCCACACACACACGTGCTCCATTCCGTGCAGGCTCCCCTGTCTTCGGAGGCTCTCACCACATCATAATCAATTATGCTGACAAGTTTCCCCACGAATGGTTTCAGCCTCAGTTGCTCGTGCATCTCAGAGGTGAGACCCGGAGTCCTCGAAGCGGGAGAAGGAGCGGGGAGCTTGCTTCCAGGAAAGGAAAACAAACAGCTGTCTGGGGGAGGGGGCGGGTGAGCAAGTGTGCACACGCAAGGGGCCATTTGTTCAAGGGTACAGGCACCATTCACATACGCCTCACCCTGGGAGAGACGATACATCCGGGAAGAGCTAATGCATTTTAAAAAGTAGAGCTTACTCTGGGCAAAACTGGCTGTTGCAAACCTAGCATTCCAGCTCATTCCAGGGATAAAGCGGAGTGCTCTCTGACCTTCGCATGCTGAGAAAAACAGTACTTGGCGCTGGGCAGAAATCCAGTGAGAAGCAAACAGGGCGCCCGACTGCAAACACGGCTTTAACAGCGCCTTCGGGATACTGAACAAACTGCCCTCCCTCGTCCTGCCCCGGAGATGGGACACGCTTCATGAGCTGTGGGGACAACTCCGGCCTGCCCACCGTGAAGTCAGCTGGGGCTTTAACTCCTTTTCCCGAGTTTAGATGCGCCATTCACACTTACCTTTCCTAGCTCTGAGTTATGAAAGCACATTTTTTGTGAAGACAGAGGCTTATGTGAAATTAGAAATTACCATAACGCCAGCTGGAAACAGGACTCAGTGGCCTCCAGCCGAAGCCGGAGTGATAGGAACAGGGCCGCCCACACACTGTCTGGGAGGGCGGCTTTTCCCCGGCGTCCAGGAGGAGTTCGTGGTTCGGAATCAGAATACCGACACTCTGATGTATTCCTAAGACAACCTCTTCACAAAAAAAAACACCGATGCCACTGGGAAGGATACAGCCGACAGTACAACAATGTCCAGACTTTTCACTTCAAAGTCTGGAGAAGCCCAGACTTTTCCTGGGCTTCACCAACCAGGAAAAATAAATGGACCAACAGACACCCAACTTTCCATTTTGCAAATTATGATGCTTAAAATTAAAAAAAAAGATCACCTACAACACCACTGTTTTTATAAATGTGTGATCAACGTAGGAATATTTTAATACCAAAAACAGCAGGAAAATGACGAAAAGATGACCATCGTTTCCCCAGAAAGTAAACTGGAAAATGCGCGCGCGCACACACACACAGGACCCTGACCTTGCTGTACCCGTGCCTGTGGGTCCTGGATGGGGCGGGCTGGCCCAGGTTGGGGGACTGGCTCTAGGAGGGAGCGCTGGGTACCGTGAACAGAGTGCATTTTTGGAGGTCACCATGCCTGATGGGACACACGAGCCAAAGAACGATGCTCAACTACTGCCACTGCTTTCAGTTCTGGGATGGGGAGGCTTTTGCTTTGAAACAGAACATGGCTGTTCTACTGAAACAGGCCTTCATGTTTATTCCAGAGTCTCTTACTAGACTAAGGATGAGAACAATGAGAGGCTTATGTTTTAAAAAGTAGAAGAAATTAAGTATACAAAGATTCAGCTGTCATGATTTTATCTTTTGGTTTTCAGCATAAATTTTTTAAAATGCAAAATTAATACAAAACTAAAAAGTACTAAATGGAGTAACAAAACTGTTCAACAGCTTCTTACTGTGGTTGGTGTCGTAGAAGGCACTTTAAGAACATTCGGATATAATTTGGAAAGAAAACTCTAATGATTCATAAAACTACCACAGTTCCCAAGTAACTGAAAACAATAGAGCCTACCGGAAAATATAGGCTGAGCATTCAAACCGTTTTAACGGTTCCTCATTTCTTTTCTTTTGAACTCTGTTCCTTTTATCACTAAGATGATTTTGAAAATGAAAAGCAGACTGTCCCTGCTGTCCATTTTCTTTTATTGTTTCCCTTTTGTTCTAAAGATGAGGGTGAAATTAAGTGCTTAGATCACTGCAGATTTTCAGAGGGCTGGACGAATGAGCACCGCAGCCCACTCGCTTCTCTGCAGAGACGTGACGCACGGCTCTTGCTTGGTCTCCATGGGTCCTGCTTCACACACATCTAGTGCAGCCTAAATACTTTCAGTGTGCGACAAGTCTGCCTAGGCTGAGGAGCAAAACCGGATTAGCTGCTTAAGTCAACGTGGAAAATGTCTGTGCATTTATACAGTATCCCTTCACTTTCCTGGTGTAGGTTTTGGAAATTAAATGTTAAAAAGTTACATTTTATATATTTTAATCTTTCCAGGTTGTTCTGAATTATTTTTCTTATTTATTTGTCGCCCTGCCTTAGCTCCACCCTCCCGTGCTTTGACTGTTCCTGTGTGAGTGTTTCCTGTTTGTGTTACACTATTTCCCGCTCCTGTGTTACAGTGCCAGGCTAACCTTCCTCTTCTCTTGTTTTCATGTGTTCCTTTTGTTCTGCTTCTTTCTGTCTCAAATGCTTCCTACTTCTTTTTTTTTAAGTTTATTTTTATTTTTTCAGAGAAGGGGGAAGGGAGGAAGAAAGAGAGGAGAGAAACATCAATGTGAGAGAGAAACATTGATGAGTTGCCTCTCATACACATTCTGACTGGGGACCGAACCTGCAATCCAGGCATGCGCCCAGACCTGGAATCGAACTGGTGACCTTTCAGTTAGCAGAGTGATGCCCAACCAACAGAGCCACACCGTCCAGGGCTCCCCTACTTCTTAATGAGCCTGTTATAAGGGCTTGGTAATGACAAGAAGAGTTTATTTTATTAAATAAATATGCATATTTGTTTACTATATGCCAAGCATTATTATAGGTGCTTTAAAAAATCATCAACACGTTTAATCCCCGTAGTAACTCTATGAGGCAGATACTATTATCTCCACTTGACAGCTGATAAAACTGAGGCAGAAAAAGCTCAGTAACAAGTCAAGGTAACACAACTAGTGATTCGTGGAGCCAGATGCAAAGCACCAGAGCCCCTACTCCTAAAAAGAATAAAATAAGGAGGCAGAAGGAGGTGGAAACAGAGGGAGGAAGACAGAAATTAACGAGTGACCCCCTGAGGACGGGAGGGCCAGGGCAGTTTTGGGGTGGTCATGGCTCTACGTCTGGGCTTGGGGTTCCCTGGGACTGTGGCACAAAGAAACGTGAGACAGGCATGACCATGTGAGAGGCAGAGATTTGACATCTTCGGGGTAAAAGGTAATCGACGTGGCTCAAGAACATGAGGTTCTGGAATGCTGGCGGAGGCAGAAACGAACAGCATGGCTGGCAAATACTCGACAAATGTTTGACAACCGGCTCTCAGGGAGATGAGGACGTCCCGGTTACAGGTTTTGCTGGTCTCCATGTGTAAACACTCCCACCGTGGCCGACTCCAAGCCACCAAGGTGATGTCACTGAACTCGGAGCTGGGAAGAGACACGCAGTGTCACACATGGTAACACAGTACTGCTCACTGCTACAATGATGCAAGCAGAATGGAGCAATTGAGTAAGATAATCAAGAAGTAATGAGTTTGAGTATTTATTACCTTTGTTCTTAATATTATAGAACTTACTTTTTATGATGACTGTGTTTAATGACTAGCTCACAAAATTTCTGCAAATTTACCAACCAGCAGTGGGGGAGCCTGTAGGAGCCGCCTCGCACGCACCCCTGAGTGGAACTACCCAAATATGTCTGTTCTCAAATAAGTGGGTACACAGTGGTCTGGAGACTTGATCTCGACGTCCCACCAATGACAGAGGCTACAGATACCCACTGTCATCTGATGAGAGGAGTAAGAGGACAAGCGAGAAGAAGAGCGTGTTCGACAAGTTCAGAGGAGGCTTGAGTGTGTGTTCTCTCTAATGTGCCATCAGCCATGAGTGGCAACAACAGAACCCCGTGAAATCTTGTCACCCATCCTCGCACCCCCAAGGGCCATTGTAGCTTCGTTCTCTGTTCTGTGTAGACTCCTTACTCACGGGAAACAGAGGTCCAGAGGAGTAGAGGTTCTTTCATGAAATGACCAGTTTGAGGTGAGCAAAAGTGATAAACTGTGTAAAAACTAATCACTATGGAGTTTAATGAATACTATGTATATATAAATCTAGATGTGGCACTGAGAAAAATCTGCACAGAAAGCTCTGATACAGAGAGAAGAAAAAGCCAAATATCACAGGGAACTAGGGATCTTTAGAGTAAGGCCGTCTTTTCAAGGTTTCCCCAGAGCCAGGCAAATCTGTATTTAGACTGTGCCCAGTCTCTACAGTGTCGAACACTGTCAAGTTTAGTCGGTATTTTTTGCACTAAATGAATTCCCATTTCATATGTTCCATGAAGTAACTGCCTTTGAAATTCTTGTCACTTGAATACAAAGGGATGCTTGTGTGTGAGAGTGAGAATTGCTCTTATGGAAAATTTCTGCCTTTTTCTTTCGTGCTCAAGATTTTAGTAATTAAAAATTCACAAACTCACAAAAGAATGCAGATGAAAAATTCTGACCTCAGCTCTGGATATAACCTTACTAGGGACAGTACGATATAGAATTTGATGTATAAAGCATGTATCAAATGCCTGTTGAATTGAAAGATTAGCGCAAAGATCCATCTCATTACCCCAAACTGCCAAATAATGGGCTGTTGGCTAATTGACACCTGAACATATAATTATAACTGGCAACCCTACATGGTAGAGCACCCGAGGTCAAAAAAAATCAGCTAGCTTCCGGATCCCTGGGGGCCAACTGTGGACTGAACTGGAGGTTAGTTAACATTGTTCTCACTTCTATAATTGCCAAGAGGAAGCACAGCTGTAAGCCTCGGGTGGGCTCCGGGAAAGCCAATCCTGAGACTGAGGCCCTTCCAGTGTTAATGGCTCTTGTGTCCTGCCTCCCCCCCGCCCACCCCCTCAAGCACTAAGGATCTCCTGCCAAGACTCTGCTTTAGAGCAAGGGTCTACCTTCCTGCTCGGGTTGATGGGATACACCCGGGGCACAGAAAAGTAAGATGACTATGTCTAATGGAGAACCTTTACCGACTTCTTTTTCCAGAACAACATCTGGTGAGTGTTCCAGAGCATCCACAGGGGAAAACACCGTGTTGAGGTGATGTGAACCTAGAAGGCGGGGAGCAGCCTAATCTGTATGACATGACCCCTGGATGCAGGGACTGTGCTAAGCAAGGCCACACGCTTCATCTCACCGAGACCTCGCACACCGCATCTTACAGAGGAGACGGCGAGATTAGAGGTTCGGTTCCTCGTGCACCATAACACCGTCCTCAGCAGTGAGGTGCAGCGCTGCTGCGCACTGCTCCCAGTCCGAAGCCTTGCTCTCTCCTTGTGCCATCTGGTGACCTGAATCCCGAATTCTCAGGCCAGGCCCTGGCAGGAAGAGAACTACCTCCGTTTTAGTCTTCTTGAAGAGGATGTAAAATTATATACACAGAAATGTAGCCCCCCACATGAGGTGTGCTTGAGTGCTTTTCACCGTGGCCTGAGGGGCTCTGGAGGGTTTTACCACAGACAAGGTAGAACCTGAGCTGGCCCTTACCAGCACAGGGAGCTAGGGGAGGAAGGGGTGGTGCTCCGTACTCCTCTGGCTGCCTGATGGACAGGCAGGGCAGGGCCTTCTGAGTAAAGGCTTTGGGAGCAGGGGTGAGAGAGATGTACCTAGGGGAGCATTTACTTCTGGGTAAAGAAAGCACATTGAACGCACACATCTAGTCTCTCTCCCTCCCAAAATGTCACTGAAATGACAGAAAAGGGTTAATTTTTTCCAAGACATAAACCAATATGGAGCAAGTGAACAGGAGGGAGGAAACAAAAGCAAGCAACTTCGGAAGCTGGGAAGGAGATCTGGATGGAAAGTGCTAACAGAGTCCAGAGAGCGGAATCCTTTGCCAGTAGCAGGGAATGCTGGGAAGCTGCCCCCTCTCTCCTGTGAACTCCCCAGTGCAGGTGGAGCTGGGGACAGACGGGAAGGAGTGGCTGATATCAGGATTAGTGGGAAGTCTACTTAAGTGGGCAGATCCCCAGGTCCCTTCCCTCACTGGGGAACTGTCTCCTCCCCACTGCTAAGAATCTAAGGGTTTACTCCCTGCAAAGGGTAAAATAAAGGGTCTCTGGACTAGGAGACAGAATAGACAATTGAGAAAGGGGTGGGGGGAAGGGGAGTTAAGTGAATTTATGCATCCAGTGCGGAGAATCCCCAGCTCTCGTCCATCCTCTTCCCACCTGGGCTCCTGGATACTGTCAGTGAGGTCTTCGCTCTGCAGACAGCGGGTTAGAGACCCTTCCTTCCCTGGCCCAGACTGGACAGTGAGATCAGAAGAACAAATGAAAGCTGAAGAGCCCCTGCTCTTAATATTTGGAAAAAAGAAAGGATCTCTCTGAGTCACACTCCACACTGAACTATTACTAAAGTCAGTTTCAAGTATTTTAATTGACTTATAAAAGAAAATTCTTGTTTCTTATCTTCTGTGTTCTTGCCAATTATCTGGTTACCAAATTGATGAAACAACTGCAAATTCACGCTGGTTTAAACGAGGAGGCCATTAGCACACGTGCTCTGAAGATCCCCGGGAGCCACGTGGTCGGATAACACGCGGTGCAGTGCCAGGTTATAATCTTCCTTTAATTGACTTAATCAATACCCATTTGCTCCGGGTTCTACAGAAAGGACCTGGCTGGTCTCCTTTAATATGCACACCCACCTCTGTGGCTTCTAAAAATTAGTCTCTGGCAGGTTTAAGTAAGTGATTAGAGTTTTCCACGGTTGCCCTACAGGTCACACCATGCATCACACCAAAGTGAATGTGGCAGGGTAATCTTCGGGAGCCTCACTTCTGTGCTGTCTCGGGAAACGTGGGGGTGGCGCTCAGGGAGATTCTGCTCTTTCTCCGTTCCCACTTGTAAAAGAATAACCAAGTCTTTGATTCCCAGAACTCCCCAAATGTCGTCTCTGCCCAGATCTGTGGGAAAGGGGGACCGGTAGGAGGCACTCCATGCTTTGAAAGGACTGGTGACAGTGGCCGTAATGACCACACTGGACTTTACTGAGTGCTGACTACTGTGTTAGAAGGCGTTCACATTAACATGTACACTAGAAATTGACATATTAACTTACTCCTTGCAGCAACCCTGGGAAGAAGGTACTATTATTATTGCCATTTTACACAGGACAAAACTGAGACAGAGAGAGAATAAGAAATGTGCCCAAGGCCACACAGCTAGTATATGGCAGATCCAGGACTTGAACCAAAAAGTCTGACTCAGAGCCCACTGGCTTATGCACTCACAGCAGAGCCCTGGGGTCTGGGAATGCTGGGATGAGAGGCTGCGGTTGGCAGCGCCTGCCCCCATGCAGCGCCCTGGCAGGTGGCAGGTGGCAGACGGCAGATCAATGATGATGTGGGGTATAGGCCTCTGGGAGCCCAACGCTGCTACAGCCCTGAGGGTCCTGGGTCTGGGTCCGGGTCCAGTGGTTGAGGTTGTTGGCATGGGTGGAGAAAGCGCAGGGCACGGCAGTGCCGAATATTTTCAGACAACTAAAGGGCCTTGCAAAGGAGCTGCTCAGCAAAGACCAGCATGAACAGAGCCCATCTCAGGGGGTGCAGCATGCACATTTCTCTGTTAGTGGGAGGCGCACGACTCTTGCAAAGCTGGACAACTCAAAGCTTCAGAGCACACATGGGCTCTCAGACCCAGAGATCAATGAAAGACAGCTCCACTTGGGGACAGACAGAAGAGAGAAGTAAACTGGGGGTACTTATCAGCGCTGAGATTTAGTGGAAGAAGTAAGCGGCAACGCTTCACGTTAACCAATCCTCATTGTCACTGTGTGACTCTGCCCCTTCTCACCAGTCATGGCCCAGCCACCTCGCCTGCAAGGCCCCTCCAGCCAGCATTGCCTCCTGTCAACCTCCTCTGTCTCCTGGACTGCAGACCCGTGCCACATCTGCGCCTTAGGGCCTCTTCCCCACCACCCCCTCACCCCGCCACTGGAAATGTCCTCCTCTCTCTGTAGTCACTCATTCCTTTGTGCTCCGTAGTGCTTGGAACAACCATTACTCCAGAGCTACTTGTTTGCTTATCTCTCTGTCCTTAACCCCTGGCCGCAGCCATTTCACGGGAACAGACCTGGAGCCCTGAGAGGACCTGCACACACCGGAAGCTCATCAGCATCCAGCACGCGCTGAGCCGAGGGCCTGCGGGAGGCAGTGGGCGGTGCGCAGAGGCAAGAATCGGGAAGGCTGAGACTCACCCCAGCTCTGCCAGTGACTTGATCTGTGACCTTAATAAGTCACATAATTCTTCTCAACCTCATTACCGTGGTCAGGATTATATACAAGACCACCTCTGAGAAAAAAGCAACCTTGGCTACGGGGACAACGCTCTAACCAACTGAACTACCCCGCCAGGGCTGATGAATCACCTTGAACCTGATTGGGCAAATGAAATTAGTCAAGATCACAACTTTTGTCCCATGAAATTTATCCAGGAAACACTTAAAAGCATTACATATAGTGAGCATCTTTCAAATTACCTGCATAACAATCCTTCACTTATTCACTTTCATTTTTTTAGATAAGAATTTCTCAAATAAAATATCAATTCCTATTAGGTGGCTTACTTATTTAAGAAAAGTTTTAATAAAACAATTCCAGTACATCCTTAGACTTTATATAATTTCTTACACTCCCATTTCTAATGATTTTTCTGAAATACATTTATGCTTTCCTGCCTTTCAGAACAGAACCCATAGATCTTAATGTAACCCCACAAAGACTCCTTACAAATTAATGATTCACATTATTAACACCAACCTTTCTGTGCAGCCATAAGCTTTGTCCTTAACGGTGATCGTGGCAGGTGGTGCGGTTTGCACCCCACTTCAACGGCTCCGAACCAGCATGTCATTTTACGATTTTATACGGTGTTTGTTATAGAATACGAGTTATGAAATCTCAGTGCTTTGAAAAAAAACAACAGTCGACTTATCGTCAGTTTCTGGTTGTTAATTTGCTGCTGCTTAAAATAGCACGAACCAGGAAATCAGACAGACAAAACTCTTCTAGAATAAACAGGCTTTGACTAAGGGCCTGTGGGTTTATTATGATCACTGTTTATGTAAATCAGAAGCTTTCAATTTTGCTTCTCATCAACTTCTGGTACTTAATTTCTGATTCAGTCAAGTGCTAAGACAAAATAAAATGCAAGAGCATCACTATCCTGTCCAACAACAAGAAGTCAGGTGTACAAAATAATGTGAATACTTTGATGAGTGAGACAGGGTTCAACGTACAGATGGAGGTTTTTCCTGTCCTTGTGTTTAAAATGTAAGTTTTTTGAAAGCAAAGCCTGGTCCTACTCATTTTTATATATCTCAGAGCACCTAATGTGCCTTGTACATAATTAGCAATGAATTATTATTTATTTCTTGAAATAACTACAGAACTGGAGTGAACTAGAGTTAACTACAGAAACAACTATAACAGGAGAAGGGCCTTCGGCACTGCATCCAACGCACCCAGTGCCCTCATTGAGGAGGAGCAATGCACACGGGCACCCCTCCCGTTCAGGACACAGAGTGGGCAAGGGGGCGCATGACAGCGATGCGGCTGGGTGGAGAAGGCAGAGGGGAAAGTTTGGGCTGGCCACCCAGGGCCTGAGGAAATACTGACAGAGAGAGGACCGCTCCCTCCACTGTCCCCAGGTCACGGCTTCTGGGAACTAGCTGTCCATTCCTTGGGTTTCTGTTCTCAGGGCTCCTGCTCTGAGGGATCTTGGTCACCTAGCCTCACCTGTACATTTTCACTTCTCGCCATGTAAGACCACTGGGTCTGAACATCCCACGGCAGGGTAATGCTGATGTTTCCACGTCATGGTGTACATGGTTTACGCACAAAGTCCAAAGCTGTGGTGACAGGAGATCTGTCTCTTGTTCCATAAATATCTATACTCACCAACCCCCCCAGCTTTTCCTAATTTGAGTGCAAATTCTTTTTTTTAATTGAATGTCCTTCTCTCTGAATGAACTTTAACATATCAGGATATCTTATTATTAGATTTTTAATCTTCACCAGAGGACATGCTTATTGATTTTAAGGAGAGGGGAAGGGAGGGAGAGGAAGAGGGACAGAAACACTGACGTGAGAGAGAAACATCATCAGTTGTCTCTCATATGCACCCCGAAGAGGACCCAACCTGCAAGCCAGGTATGCGCCCTGCCCTGGGGGAGTCAAATCCCTGAACTTTTGGTTTGCAGGACAATGCTCCAACCAACTGGGCCACATGGGTCAGGGCAAGTGCAAATGTCTTAAAGGCCAGAAGAAGAGGATGTGCAATTTACTGCTGACCAAGATGCCATGGGTTGGTATTCAGCAAGTTTTGCTGGGAAAGTTTGGGAGCTCATGGAATTACCTAGCAATTCCTTTCAACGTCTGTAAAATAACAAGACTCCCTAAAGCTTCAGTCACCCAGAAGAGGCTATGGAAGAGAGTGAGGGGGGCACGGGGACAGAGGGGGAGGGCCTGGATGTGCTACGTGAGGTAAACCCAAGGCGCCGGGTAAAACGCCATCCAAATAGTCCGGGATATGACCAGTTTGCACACGTAAGTCGGTGCACCAGCCAGACCACGGCTCAGAAACCTGCGGGCAGCACCCACAGTGGCCACACAGCGCTGCCTCGTTCATCGCAGCTGTCCCACATATTTGTGTAGAACGGCCATCAGCGGTCACAGCACAGAGGGCCGGCGATCGCCCAGGAACGCATGACGGCGACGAGAAGTCCGAGGCACAGAAAGAGCAAATTCCAGGACCACCATGAGAAGATGCACTTCTTATTGCTTCCAACACCATCCTAAACAGGTGCAAGTGGGAAGCAAATGACTCAGCGGCCATCCACGGCCTTTTCTGAGATCTGTTTACTCACATCGCTCAGCCTCGCAACTTCTGCTGTAGAGGTTAATTTTTAAAAGCTTTTACTCATACTTCTTTGCCCTAAGGTAATTTCTCACCATTACCGTAAATCAATCACCGCCACTAAATGTAAAAAGAAAACCCACATATGTAGGTATATGTGTTTATGCCTTCATGTATGTATGTATCTAATCTTTATTTTAAAAAGCAACCTTGTCTTCTTGCAGGGAGCCTTGAAAACCTTAGGAAGAACTACCAGTTTCACAGCTCCCTGACCTTTAGCTTACCAAAAGGTCATCTTTCTGCTCTAACTAGTTCTTCAGTTAGTCAATCAATCAAAGAAAATAAAATGCCTCAATTAATGAAGCCTCTAGGAATAAAGTTCTTTTAGATAAAGTAGGTCTACGTTAAAAAAAGATCAAAATAAACTAAAGCTATGATTCATGTGGACCAGTGCTGGCGAATGCCTCATGGCTTTATCAAAATGCTTCAGAAGCTGCCCACATAAACTACAGCTGACCGAGCACCTTGTCGAAGGACTTTAGATTTATAGTCACCAAAGGAATCCGGGTTGGACCTTAGAACTGCGAAAGCAACCCTTTGACATTTCCAGCCTTGCCTTCTTTCCCTTCATTATCTTGACATGCAAGGTACTTCCCTCCAAACCAGTGTTCCTCAAAGTGTGGCCCAGGAAACACTTTTGAGAGAATCACCCAGGAGGTACTGATACAATTGTGGATTCCTGAGCCCCAATAAGATCTAGAGAACCGTCTGTGGGATGGGACCCAGGAAGTTCCATTTTTAAACAGAGTCCACAGGCAACTCTTGAGTACCCCGACTTGCGAGTCACTGTTTCTGGTCCTATGGTAGCTTTCTCACATTGCCCGAAAACCGAGTGCCTGCCCGTCTGAGCACCGGCCTCTGTAAAGGCCTTCCTTTCATGTGCCTCGCTTCCTTTTCGGCTCGAGAACTGACTGGGAGAATTAGGTGCGATCTGTGAAGGAGGTGGCAGTTGAGCTAGTGAGTATCTGGATGTCTGGGGATGGTGGAAGGATGCCCCTGCAGGAACACTGAGGGAGTAAGAAAAGAGAAGAACATAAAAGCAAGAATGCTCCCCGCACAGAAAGAGCACACGGAGTGCGGGCTTTGGCTGACATGCTGGAACTGCTTCGAGTTGTACATAATGAGGAAGAGACACCGACCTATGGACTTCATGTGAGCCATGCCCATGATCTATTAGGTAGACCGTGAGATTACTGCACGTGTGTGTTCACTCTTTTAAAAGCTTAAAATGTTTTTACACAGGGTATTGTTATTATCTCAGGACCTAAAGAATTTAAATTCTATGCCTAAAACCTGGAAATAAAGAGGAAAAAGAGAAATAACATTAAGCACACCCATGTGTCAACTCTATGCTGGATACTTTACAATGTGATCTTCCACTCATGACGTTTCTCTGAAACATCACTTTCCTCTGTATGAAAGCCAAACTGGTAGACACTAAGATATTTGCCGGAAGTCACACAGCAGCTGTATAGGGGGAAAGATTTGCTTTTAATTTGTTCTGCGTGGTTCTTTCTTCCTTCTCGCAGAAGGCCAAACACGTCCCTGGTCACCAGAACTAACGTTTTTCACGGTAAGTGACAGTTTATAAAGATGAGGGGTGACTGGCTGCGTGCTTGCTCCCTCAGAACTCTGAGTCTGAAGAAGATCTCTCACGCTCCGCTGGTTTGACTGCAGCGCCAGAAGCGCTGCGGGAAAGGGAGGCTCAGGAAGGGGAAGCGGGCTGCCCGACACCAGCCCGTGACGCCAGCCCGTCCGTGGGACGAGGCGATCCGGGCGCCGCCGCTCTCAGGCTGGTTCTGACACGCAGCGAACAGCTCGGGCCGGCTCCTCCCGAGGACACGCAGGCTCTGGCCTACAGGCTTTGGATTTGTGTGAAGGCTGTCGGCCTTCAGAATTCCATCTGAAAAGCCAGAACTGTATCGCTGGAAGCGTATGAAAGCACCAGCCTCTGGCCCTGGCTGACCTGCAGGTGGCTATGTCAAACCCTGACAGCAGCGCCACACACGTGTTCTCAGGAGTTTCTGAGTCGGCGTCTGGCCCTGCTTCCTAGATGAGAACGCAACTATTTAAAAAGCCTCGGCAGCAAAACCATGGCGACAGGGCAAGTGCTACGCTTCCAGGTGCTCAGAACGATTTTCCCCGGCACCTTATTTTACCCTCGGGATCCTGTACACGGAAGACACCCAGAACAAGTCCATTCTTTCTCAGCTCTGAAAACTCAGAGACGAACCTTAATGCTAGACCACTTGCCCTGTCTCTAGAAGGATTTTGTGACTCACTCTCTAAAACAAACAGACCCCAAACAACGGAACTGTCCTAAGGATGGCTCCCTGGTCCTTGTCCTCAGTTCGATTCCCTCCAGTGCTAGTGACTGAGAGCCACTGCCCCGTGACGGGGCCCAGCGGGGGCTCGCAGCACCAGCTGCCGGCGGGAAGTGAAAGGGAAGGGACGCCAGGCGCTGCAGCAGTTCCAGGGCGCGCACCCGATCCAAGGGACGCTCATCCATTAACTGAACAGCAGCACTTTCCAGCCCGGCGGGAGCCAGTGGCTCCCCGCGGAGAAACAGAAATTAACTTTGCAAGGAGATAATTCGTCTTCAGATGGCTGTCATATTCAGAAAGGCTCTCGGGGTGAGGGGGTGGGGAGAGAGGGAGGGAAGCGCCTGCCAACGGAGCCGCAGATGAAACACGAGCGTGTCAGGGAGCCAGGTGGCACTGAAGACGGATGTTCTGTCTTGCTGCCTCTGGGACACACGCGTGAAACGTCGCAGGAGCGCTGGGGCCACTTCGGTCCAACGGCTGCTTGGAAAAACGGAGACTGTGCTACCAATGGCTGGAGGTGTAACCCCACCAACAAGGGTCACTCAGACGAGTGGAATGGGTCTTTGGAAAACAAACTGGTGCCAGTGTTGGGGGGGTTTGCAAGGCTTTGGAGGAAAGAGTCGAGCACGCAGAGGGTGTCCACGAGGACAGCACCGAGACCTGCCGGAGTGGAAGGCTGTCACAAAACCAGCAATCGGATTTGAAGTGCACCCTGGGACTGGACGGCGAGCTGCAAAAAGAGGTCCCTCGCCGTTCACAATAGACGAAGGGTAACAGATACCCAAGGCTGTGACGCTCTTTTCA
>CM052549.1:70863147-70880370 GCA_028533065.1 Trachops cirrhosus
TGTGGAAGCTGACCAAAACCAAGAAAATAAAATGTGGTTTTCAGGAAGAGAAATCCTTGTCTTTAGTTTCACAGTGCATTGACTTGTGAGAATGCAAAGACTGGGGTGGTTCGTTCAGGAAGCGAGTACTGGAATGCCTACTCTGTGCTGGGCGTTAGAGACGTCCTGCCCATGCTTTCAGGAGGCGCATCTCTGGGGAAGGAGGCAGGCGATTAAACAGCCCTCACGATTCGCTGTGACGGGCACAGTGAGGTGGTGGAGCCGGCGCCTGCATGCTACGTGAGTGAGATTTTCAGGACTTCCGCAAAGCAGGTGTCAAACACAGGCACGATTAAACCATGCTCCTTACTATTGCCAATGCACTTGAGGTTGTTTACGTCTACTGTGTCCGCCTGGTGGAAATTCTATGTGGCGGTGTGTTACGGTGTGGCTCTTCTCAGCCTGGCATTCAGCGGCACATTCAGCGGTGACCTAAGCTGGCCATGGTGGGCGTAGTCCCACCACGGAAGCTGGCGAACACTACAAATGGGGGCTTGATTCACTGATCCCCCTCCCGCCCACCTGTTCTTGTTTTTGGTTTTTTTTTTTCCTCTCAGAGCTGGCTGTTGGACATTTACTGGAATATCACTAGATAAAAACTACTTTTAATGCGAACTCCATTAAAAGGTAAAAGCTACCTTCTAAAAGGCTCTCCCACGCCAACAACCCATATTTACTTTTGCCTCAACTTACTGTCACTCAACAAACATGCGTTAGATGTTTACATCTATCACATGCAAGACATTCGGGTCAAGCATGGACACGCACACTTTGACACGAGAGACCGGACCCGTCAGGAAGTGTGTGTCACACAAGCGCAGCACTCCACATAAGACATGAAGACCCTCCCCTGCTCTCCCTGACGAGACCCGTGCACAAGCCAGCTTCAATCATGTTAAAAATACAGAAACTGTAAACGTGTCAGTATGAGGTCTCTGGAGTGCATCAAATCCTTCCTGGCCAGTTTAAAACTCTCGCACGAGAACACTTAGATGGGAAGGGGAGCATCCCTAACACTGGCCACGCCACTGATGGCCTGGGCTGATGTAAACGGCACCACAGACCACGTGGGCATCGCCGCCCTTCTCCTATGTGATCGTCCCCAAGCTGCGTACCCAGGCAAAAAGGGCCATTTCTGGTTTTGTGGTGTGCTGCTAGGGATTCAAATTAGAGTCACACACACACAAACATTTCTAGTTGCAGTCTCCCCCAAGTATGGGGCTCTCTGAGGGCTTGTAGGGGTTCTACCCCGACACCTGTAAGTTCCAAGATACTCTGATAGAACTGTGGGAGGTCAGAAGCGAATCCCCACCTTCTGCTCCTCTAGAAAAACCACCCTTGCTGCTGCGAGTAATGCTCATCAGGAAGGAAGGCCGTCCTCACACAGTACGTCGCAGCGGGTCAGTCCTATCCATAGTGTCACATTGAGCCTTCTGAGGGCGGCAGGACAAGTGCTGCTACTACAAATTTTATTTGTAAATAAATATGCAAGTGATGAGACCCGTTTAAAGCCACCCTGTGAGGATACAGGTGATAAAGCTCCTATGAAAACCTAGCTCCATATCCGAGTCTCGCCATGGTGCCAGGGGTCAGTGGTCGGAGCAGTGGTCTGTGGGCCAAAGCTGGCCTGCCACCCGTTTTGAAATTTATTTACCATGCTAGAGGGAGGGAGGGAGGGAGAGAGAGAGAGAGAGAGAGAGAGAGAGAGAGAGAGACAGACTGATTTGTTGTTCCACTTACTCATGCATCCATTCATTGCTTCTTGTATGTGCCCTGACCCGGCATCAAACCCACAACCGGGGCATATTGGGACGATGCTCTAACCAACTGAGCTACCAGGTCAGGGCCTAGCCTGCCACCTGTTTTTGTAAATAAAGTTTTATTGGAACACAGCCACATGTGTTCATTTATGTGCCATCTATGGCTGCTTTCCCACTAGCAAAGCAGAGGGGAATAGTTGCAAAGGGGCTGACTGTCTGGCCTGCAACCTCCCACCTGACATTCGCCACCCGGTCCTCCCAGGAACAGTGCGCTGACCCCCAGTGCACTGTGCCTGGCTGCCTCAGTTGGCTCGCTGGTCCTTACTTTCCAGCAGCAACAGCACAGACTCCTTCAGGGTGACATGTAACGGGCTGCTCTGTAGGTCTGGGTAACTGGAAGGGGTTCCCAGCCTGGAGCAGCAGTGTGGGGCGCACGCCCCCAGAGTCCGCTAAGGGGTCAAAAGCCTGTGCTCACACAGTTCCTGACTAACATCAGGTTGGCCTATGGTTTCTACTCTCAGCGTTTTGAGTTTAACAAGAAACTGAAAAAAAATGAATAGAAGGATAGAACTGAAGACTTTAAAGAGGAAATGAAATCCTCAGGTAATGAGGCAAGCAGCTAAGAGTAATGGTTTTTATAAAATTCCAGTCTCGGCTGGATTCTTGCACTGTCTTTTCTCAAATTTCCCTCACTCGATCCCCGATGTCTTTGCTTGATTGAAGACCAACTACACACATATAAAATAAGTGGAATGTTTTGCTAGAAATGAAATTTTCCGTGTGTGTGTATGTGTGTGTGTGTCTATGGAGTGAGGAGTAGAAGGCAGTTGTCATAGACTCAGCTGCAAAGTCTGTTGGTTCGTTATGGTAAACAAAGGTCCGTCTTTCATGTTCTTTTAAACCCTGCAAGACCGACAAGCTCAGCCAGTCAGCGAGAGATACCCCATGTGCCCCGAAAGCGGACCGTGAGTCAGCACTCTGATGCAGCTGCAGCAAGGCCATGCCCCTGTGGCCTGTGCTCGGGGCACAATGAGGAGACAGGCCTTTCCCCTGGGAAAGCAAGCGGACCTCCACTCTCCCAAGGCACCGCAACTCTGCATGTGGGGCTCTGTGTCCAGCGAGCTTCCAGCTGGCAGCAGGAAAGCAGCATTTTGCAGGGCAAGAGGGAGATGACGTGGCTGGGACAGGTGATGGGTGTCACATGCTGAAGCGCTGACTCCTGCCTGGGAGGAAGCCCACCAAGCGCCAGGACAGGGCTTTCAATTTTTGAGAAAACCAGGCACCAGATAGTGCGGGACGAGTGCAGGCCACAGACACTGTCCAGTCAGCACGACGGGCAGAGGCGAGCGCCGGCTGGGCCTGACTACGCATCTGACCTCCCTGTCCGTCTGGGCTGGCTGCCCGCGCTGGGCCCTCGTTCCATTTTCATGAACGGGATGTTCCTTGCTGGCCATCTGTCCTAAGAGGGGTCAGAGCAGGCCTCCTTACGGTCTTTCTAAATAGAGAACAGCTTATTCAATTGATTTCACATAAAGAGAAAACACACAAGCAATAGAAACTAAAGTTCCCATGATGTAGATGCTACTTTATACATATGGATTTCATTTTCAAGATACAAGTTTGGATTTTTAGGCTTGAGTTAATAAAAGGCCCCTTTAAATAAAAAAAAAATAGCTATGAGGTAGGACAAAATCTGCTACGATCAAAGTAGTACATCCAGTGTGGTTTGGATGTAAACGGGTGTTTTCAGGGGGTAGTTTAAAGAGGGCGTCTACAGGGGACTCTGAGTTTGGTCACGAAAACCAAGCGGCATCTGAGGACAGGGCCGAAGCAATCAATGCTGATCCCCTGCAGAGCTGGCAGAGAAGTGCGGCCAAGGACGTGCAGAGGAAAGGCGAGCAGTGAGGACCGCAGGCGGCAACAGGCAGGGGCGCGAGGCGTGGTGAGCTGAGACTCAGTGAGATCGTACTGCCTGGGTAGAAGTGTAAGAGAGAGGCCCTACAGTTGGGTGCGATGGCTGGAATTAACGCGAGCGTGAAGAGGGGCGACTGGGCGGCTTTCCTGGCAGCACTTGGGCGGGGATTTCCACATTTACACTTATCTGAGGAAGCTGGTGTAAAATAACCCGTGTGGAACGAGGGTGGGCCCACACGGAGAAAACGCTGCAGGAGAACAGGCCTTGCCCGCTGTGGATCCTATAGTCCCCGTCTCAGCAAATGCCATCTTCCTAGGGGACAAATGCAGACCTGGGGTCCCGGGGGCCGATGGCTTCCCCCCAGCTGACTCACTGGCCACAGACTTCTACCACCTAGTCCCCTCATACTCATTCTTCCGTTTCCTGCTGCCCTATTTTAGGTATTTCTCTTCTTTGCAAGGTTTCCTGCATTGTGGAATAGAACATATACGAGCGCTTATCAATGCTTTTTTCTCTGCTTGGAACATTCTCCCACCTTTCTAGATCCTGCTAGAAAGCACCACTGCCTTTAGGGAATCTTTCCTGAAGGACCACTCCCGCTCCAAGCTCCCCACGTGCCATGCACACATGCAGATCACGGCGGACACTGTGCTGATCTGTTGGCACGTCGCCACTCTCTGCTGAGCGGTGACCCTGAGCGCAGGGCTCAGGGCCTCTCCGTCTCCGTAGCTCCGTGCTTTGTGGCGTGCTGCGTACTAAGTACACATGCGATGCATGTTGGCTAAATGTGCACAAGCACAGTTAGATCACTTTCAACTGTAACATGTAAAAACATCAAAGAAATGCAGTACATGTGGTCTACCTCAAAAGACAGGTTGAAAAGGTGAACCTCGCACACTGGCCTGAGGTCCGCAGGTTTGGATTTTTACCTTCCCACAAGGCCCTGTCCCTCACTGCAGGGCGTGGGCACGGGTGCCAGTCCCTCACAGCGGACACCCGGGAGCTCTGCATTGCCCTTAACCGATCTCCAGCTTTGGTCTTCATTCTTTGTTGACTGTCAGCTCCTACGCCCCTTTTCCTACTACCAGCAGACAGACAGGCGAGCAGTAAACAAGTCTGCCAAGGAAAATACGGTGAAAATGAATTTATTAAGAGTGTACATTTCTCACCAGAGCGCAATCTTCAGAGCAATATGCTGCACTGTCATTATCTCATTACGGTAATTTCAACACTTGCTCCTGTTAACTTATTAAAAAACATTTTAAGTCATTTTCTTCATTGCAGGCACAACAAACTATCTCATTACCCAAATATGGATCGGTGCCAGATGATATGGCAAGGGATGTGATAAAAGAAACGCGCACACAGGGGAGAGTCAGAGTTCGGGGAGCGGCAGGCGGACGACAGTGTGTAAGTGTAAGCCGCGGCCTGCTGAACAGAAAGGGGTTTTTCAAAACGCTGTCGCCATGACAGCACAAGGACGCTGAAATATTACACCTCTCACCTTACTCCCAGTCCTCCAGAGGGAAAAGAAGCCTGGTTATTTGGCTCAAAATTTTCCTTGGATAATACCTCGGTAGAACAAAAATTAACCGCTACCCACTTTATATATGCACCTACATTATAAAACAATCCCATGCAAACATGAGAATAAAGACCATCCAGTGTGTGTGTGTGTGTGTGTGTGTGTGTACATAATTTCAAAGACATTGTCTAATCCAGGGGTTGGCAAACTACGGCTCGCAGGCCAAAGCCAGCTGCTGCATCTCGGGTCCGCACAGTTTCCCTGGAGCACAGCCTCGCTCACTCGTGTACACACAGTCTGCAGTTGCTTTTCTGTCACGATGGCACAGCTGATCAAACAGCGACCGTGTGGCTCGAGTAGCCACAGGCAAATACTCGCAGAAAAAGCTTGTTGACCCCGGTCCACAGCCCTTCTACTCAGAGTCTGGCTCCTGGAGCAGCAGCCTCACCTGAGGGCTTGTCTAAAACACAGAGCGGCGGGGCCCGACCAGACTGCATCGCACTGTGCCTTGAAAAAGACCTCCCTGGTGATTAACGTGAATGTTCCAGTTTTAGAAGCACTGGTCTAAAGAACATAGTCACAGAGATAAATAAAATTATTTAAAAAAGAGGTGGGCTTATTACTAGACTCACATATTTTATTCCTAGACAAAAGAGAAGAGGGCTGCTAGCAAATATTTTCATAAAGACAAAGAAGAAAAAGGGAGTAGATTGCAAATTGGAGAGCATTAATATTGCATAAGAAGAGGAGAGTTTTCTAGCACCAGTGGACACCCCTAGAGAGGATGGGACGTGTGCAAGCTATTTTTAACCCGATGGCTAGTTTTTTTGTGAAAGTGCCATTACTGGTGAAAGCAGGTCCAGGTCCCATATCACTCTCCCGAGGGCAAAAACAACAAGTACATAAGAAACAAATTTGCCGGTTTCAACCAAGTCCATTTGGTTCTCACATTCATTTCCTTTTTAAATACTCCATTTTCCCTGTGTAACAGGAAAATCGTTTTTCCAATAAGGCAAATGGGCTATGATGGGCTCCTCCAAAATAAATATGTTATAAAATCCACTCTAAACCTCTATTTTATCATGTGTTATTTGTGTTCCATTTGTAACAGGGTATATGCTGTCATTTTGGGTTTACTTTATCTCATACTCTAAGGATCTGGCAGAGATGAATAGCATTTCCTCTTAAAGTTAGAAAGCCCGATCCATGATTGTGTTTATATTTAATATCTCTAAGTTTTCTAAGTTCTGGAGTTGGCAAGTTTTACCATATTCAAACTAGATACCTTCAAAGAGAAAGGAATAAAAGATAAAAAAGCAGAAGAAACATTTTGTGATTTTCCCTTTCAGCCAATGGACAACGAAATTCAGACTCATGAAAAACACATTAAAGTCAGAATCTTCCACTTCCACTCAAGATGGAGGCATAGGTAAACACAGCTCGCCTCCTCACACAACCACATCAAAATTACAACTAAATTGTAGAACAACCATCACTCAGAACCAGCGGAAATTGAGTTGAATGGAAGTCTGACAACTACGGAATTAAAGAAACCACATCCATCCAGACTGGTAGGAGAGGTGAAGATACTGAACAGGCTGGTCCCGCATCCACAGGTGGTGGATAAAAATTCAGGAGGGATATCTTGGGAGCAAGGACTCTCAGTCCCACACCAGACCCCCCAGCCCAAGATACCACTGCCAGGGAGATTAAGTCCCCATAACATCAGGCTGCAAAAACCAGCAGGGAGAAGAAACTGCTTAAGTCCCAAACAGCTCCCCTTAAAGAACCCGCACACTGACTCACCTACGTAGACTCACTCCCTCTGAGCTCCTCCAGCAGAGCAGCAGCTTGAAAGGCACCAGGGGCATACAGTCGTCCCTTGCCACAGTGAAGCCGCAGTAAGTGAATCGTGATATAGTGAGGGATGACTGTATACTTCACTGGTGAGTACCCATATAGAATTTCATATGTTGTTAAAATTACGTAGGCTTAAGAGTGTAGAAAGTGTTTAAGAGCATGTGAAGTGTTTGTAAGAGTGTGGGAAAGGTTAATAAGAGAGTAGGAAAGGTTTATAGGAGTGTGGGAAGGGTTTATAAAGCCTCAAAGACATATAAATAATAAAATAAATATAACCCTGCTACTTCACGGATTTTTCACCTATCGTGGGGGTCTCTGGAATGTAACTCCCACAATAGGTGAAGGATCACTGTATAGGGAAGAAGTGAAGGGTCTGGCATCAAGACAGGAGCTGGGGACAGCTTTCTCCCAGGCAGAAAGGAGGGCAGAGGCCATCGTCCCTTTTCTGAACCTTCCCGCCTGAGAGCTGGCAAGTGGGTGCCACATCTGAGACTCTATCAACCTGGCTAACACTGTTTGCCCTGCCCTGGAGTCCCCAGGCTCCTTCCCACCCTACTTACAGCTGTTAACAGAGGCTTTTCCAAGTGAATGGCTGGTCTTTGCTTATGTTTCACAACTTCCTAAATCCTTTCAAACAAGCAACAGCCAACCTGACTAAGCCCCTAGCACCTGTACCCTTTGCTAAGTGGCCTTAGGCCTGGCATAGCCACAACCAGCCTAGATTCACAGCTTGGCTTTGCCAGGGAATCTCCAAGCCCCGCACAAGTACCAGCCATCTCAGATTGCTTTATAGCAGGCAGGGTGGTCCTGGGCAAAACACAGGTGGGGGCTGACCTTGGTCTGCACCACCCAGGAAACCCCAGGGCCCGTGCACCCAGTGGACAGATACACACCATGTCGAAGCACTGCCACCCTGCCCCTGCACAGCTGATCCTCAACGGAGGGCGGTGGTCAGTGGTTGCAGCCAATCCTTGCAGCTGACTGGCCTGCGTAAATCCCTCCCACTGATCTGGCAACAGCAATAAAGGCTCAACTATAAGAGGAAGGTATAACTCAGCCCACATAGGGGACGCACCTCAAGTCCTCAGCGTGGGTGATAGGGGAGGCTGTGCTACTGGACCCTACAGGGCACCTACTACATTAGGCCACACTATCAAGATACAAAATGGCTCTACCTAACATATACAAACAAATATGCGGAGGCTGCCAAAATGAGGAGACAAAGAAACATGGCCCAAATGTAAGGACAGATCAAAACCCCAGAAAAAGAACTAAACAAAATGGAGATAAGCAATCTATCAAATGCCGAGTTCAAAACAGTGGTTATAATGATGCTCAAGGAACTCAGTGAGGACCTCAGCAGCATAAAAAAGACCCAGTCAGAAACGAAGGATACACTAATTGAAATAAAGAACAATTTACAGGGAAACAATAGAGTGAATGAAACCAATACACAAATCAATGACTTGCAATATAAGGAAGCAAAAAGTAACCAATCACAATAAGAAGAAAAAAGAATAAAACAAAACCAAGGAAACTGTAAGCAGCCTCTGGAACAACTTCAAGTGTTCCAACATTTGTATCATAGGGGTACTAAAAGGAGAAGAGAAAGAGCAAGAAATGGCAAATCTATTTGAAAAAATAATGAGAGAAAACATCCCTAACTTGGTGAAGGAAATGCACATACAAGTCCAGGAAGCACAGAGAGCCCCAAACTAGATGGATGCAAGGAGACCCACTCCAAGACACATCATAATTAAAATACCCAAGGTTAAATGATAAAGAGAGAATCTTAAAAGCAGCAAGAGAAAAGAAGTTAGTTACCTACAGGGGAGTTCCCAGGAAAAGTAATGAAGAGCAGAGACCTAGAGTCAAGATTACTCTATCCAGTAAAGCATCATTTAAAATTGAAGGGCAGATAAAGAGCTTCCCAGACAAGAAAAAATAAAAAACTAAAGGAGTTCATGATCACCAAACAATTATATGAGATGTTAAAGGGACTTATTTAAGAAAAAGAAGATCAAAAGTATGAACAATAAAATAGCAATAAATACATATCTATCAACAATTTGAATCTAAAAAAACAAAGTAAGCAAATATGGATACGGAGAGCATTTTGATGGTGGCCAGAAGGGTGAGGGTTGGGGGAATGGATGAAGAGGTGAAGGGAGTATGAATTATAAATAGGTAGTTACAGAACAGACATGGGGATGTCAAGTACAGTGTAGGAAATGGAGTAACTGAAGAACTTATGTGTCTGACCCACAGATATGAACAATGGTGTGGGGATGGCCTGAGGGAGTGAGGGCGCTGGATGGAGAGGGACAAAGGGGGAAAAATGGGACAACTGTAACAGCACAATCAATAAAATATAATTTAAAGAGAATCAGAACCCGCAGTGAATAAAACAGCTTTGTGAGCTAGCGAGGAGATGTCAGGCAGTAATCTGAGAGGAGAGTTACTGCTCCTTTGATGGCAACTTCTAGTTGCTGGAGACTGCTGCCTTCTGCTCCCAATCAGCCCCTGCTCGGGCACGTCTCAGGGAGGGAGGAACAGAGGAAAGAGAAAGGAACCCTTTGTTTGGGAGCTTTGCGAGTGGACCGTCTTGGATTTCAGAGGTGACAAACTGATGTCTGTCACAGAAAATTCATAACTCATACCACCGCCTGCTCTTCCAATGAAATCTGACAAAGAAGGAATGTGGTCGCTACTTTATGGCCTGTTTTCAAAGTGTCACGGAATGTTATGTAGATGGAAGAACACGCGAAGAGGCCCAGCATCCTCTGCTAGAGATGAGAAACTGAGGTCATGAGCTGGTAGCAAATCACCTAGATGTACATTTCCAGGGCACAGTTTTCTCATTTCCTTTCAATCTTTACACTTCTTCACGTTCCGTCCACTGCCTGGTCCACAGCAGGCGCTCAGAAATTGCTCAGCTGAATACAGATCTCTGAATTCCAGCTCAAAGTTTTTTCCACTGTACTATGCTTGTTCATGTTTAACAATGGATTAATGTCTCTTTTATCTTCCCAAAGAATCAGAAGTCACATTTCGAATTATGCTTTTACACAGGTATAATTAAATCTTTAAAAGGTGGGATGGCAAAGAAATTAGAGGCTAGAGCATAACAGACATTTACAACCTACAGACGCCAACAGCGGGCGGCCCACCCCGCTCCGCCCGCCTTCCCCATGGTACAGCGGCAATTATATTCCAGGGCGAATAATATAATTACCTAAATGAAACCAGGAAGGGGAAAAAAGCATACAACATAAAAGGATTAGCTGCTCAAGGACTTGCGTTGGGGGAGACGGGAGGATGGATCCTGCCTGACAATTTCATAAAGTAGCCATCAATTATTTAAATCATTGTGGCTTTTCAGACAGCATGCTGGACAGCAAGGGAAAAAAAACTGTGCAATTCTGAAAACCATAAATTAGAAGAGAGATGCTTGTTATTTGGTTTTGGAGTGAAACCCGCCCTGCGTTTAGAGAAAAGCAAAGTCACCCTAAATGGGAGGTGGTTCAAAAATGATACTTTTCTGGAAGTTCAGCAGAACAAATACTTTTCTTGTAAAAGTAATGGTAACAACAAAACAGCCTTTTCTTATTAGCAATATTAAGATGAGACTGTATTTATTTTCTGTTAGGTAGGATATGGTTATTGTCTTTAGACAGATATTCTTTGTTTTAGCTTTCTAAAGTTACGTAACAACATAGAGCGCACGTTGAAAAACCATTTCTCTTACAGTACAAATATTGGTGCTGTTAAAATCCAATGTAGATAAATTACTCAGTACCTGACAAGGCAGTGGAGTTCAAATACACTGCAGCCGACCAGAAAGACAGCAGGTTGGCAGGAGAGAGGCCCGAACTCCCCCCCTCCCCCCCGTGACACTGTCATTTCCCAGCTGTGTTACGTTATGCGAGACGCTTGCCTTGTTGGGCTCAACACCTCAGTGGCAGAGTTGGAGTAGAATTCCAGCTCTAAAATTCTGTTGCAGGCCAGCCTCCATGTGACGGAGAATGCCGACACTAGCTGGGGGAAATGCACACTGTAGGTTGAGCTACACAACCAGTCTTTTTATTAGAGTTATGACTTCCAAAAACACTTGTCCCATGTATATGAGTTTGGTCACAACACTCCTTTTTTAAAAAAATACTTTATTTATTTTTAGAGAAAGGGCAAGGGAGGGAGAAAGAAAGGGAGAGAAACAGCGATGTGAGAGAGAAACATTGACCGGCTGCCACCTGCGTGCACCCCAACCGGGGACTGGGCCTCAAACCCAGGCACGTGCCCAGACCGGGAATTGAACCGACGATCCTTCGCTCTGCGGGACGACACCCAACCAACTGAGCCACGCCAGCCAGGGACGCTACCATGTTTCTTGTCTGCTGTTATATTTCTGTCATTTAAGTAAGCCAGCCTGTCACTATATGCCGAAGACCTGAAAGAAGTAGAGTAGACTTTTAAAAAGCCTAAAAATTTTGCCATCATTTGAAGTATTTGCATTCTTTAGGCTAGCTCTAAAGCAATCGATTTTTTTTAACCCAAGTACAAGGTCTGCCACTGAGTTAGCACTCACGAGGTGAAACTGTCAGTAGTTTCATGAGCCAATTAGCTTGGTTTTCCCTAGACAGAGCAGATATGTCCAGTTGAGAAAGAGTAAAATTAGCTTTTAATCCAGTCACTTATGATTATTATTATAAGCTACTCCACAAAAATGCAGACATTAAAAATACATAACTAATAAATATTTAACTAATGCATTTTAGACAAATATATGGACTATAGCAAGACTTTAAAAAATATAGCTACCCGGGGACTAATTAAAACATTCACCAGCTAAATTCTAACATTATAATTAGAACTCATCTCTTTTTTTTTTTGTTTTCCACCTAAAGAGATATCTTTAATTTGCTCATATTTATGTTTTATGCATCAAAGAGTTTCTGATGACTTGCAGCTCACACATTTCTTGACATGCTGGGTGTTGGAGAAACTTCCTTCTGCACTTCCGGTCTGGGCCCTCTGCCTATCCTTCTTGTACCCTATGAATTCCCCCACAGACGAAGAGGACCTGCTCATTCAATCCAGCCTCTGAGCTCGTGTTACGTTTTGTTAATATGCAGCTCACTGGACACTCAGGAAGGATGTACGTGCCACCTCTGGTGCACACCGCCTCCCCGGCAGTTCACACGCTTTCCTTCTCCTCCAGTCCTCCTTCACCATCGACTGGTGTGTAAGCCAGGCTCCAACTGGCCCCCTTGACCGCGCCAGTGAACACTGAAAGGTGTGCAAGCGGAGAACAAGAGACCTCTTTAAGGGCCCCTGGCATCTCTCCCAGGAAGCTTAACATGAAGTCTTCTTGAAAGACATCAGCTTAGCTCTTAACAGAGCAGGATTTCACTTTGCATGTGGCTCGTTCCTTTGGGTTTGGCTCCTTCTATGAGAGATCCCTGGGGGAGGACCCCCGGATCCAAGAATAAATGTACTTGTTGTTAGCTCGGAGTGACTTGGTAAAAGAATTATATTTGCTCTTTTGTCCCATTAATTCCAGGTTTCCAGATGGCTAAGTCCCTATGCCTTTTTTTTTCTTCCCATGGGCAAGAGCTCTCTTTTCCCCCTACACAGAGTTTCCCCTACTCTTTGTGCCGGAAGAAGGAAAATCGTTAAGTAAAAGAGTCCACTGCCAGTGAATTTCTATGACTCTGACTCCTGAGACGGAAGAGTCTGGGGCCACCGGACGCGCGGTCTTCACCATAGCTACAGCAGCACGTCTCAGCAAGCTGGTTATAGTTTCGGGGGGTGGAGGGTAGAGCTAGAGGGAGAGTTTTTCCTAGAAAGGAATTCTAAATATATATACATATTTTAAAATATGTTTTTTGGTTCAACTTAGCATCTTTTTTTTTTAACTTTTTAAATTTATTTTTGGAGAGAGGGGAAGGGAGGGAGAAGGAGAGGAAGAGAAACATCATGTGTGGTTGCCTCTCACATGGCCCCCACTAGGGACCTGGCGTACAACCCAGGCATGTGCCCTGACTGGGAATCGAACCGGTGACCCTTTGGTTTGCAGCCTGCACTCAATCCACTGAGCTCCACCAGCCAGGGCTAAATATTTTTTTTAAAGAACAAAATCTAAGAGCAAGTTTTTAAACAGAACCTAAGAGTGAGAGCAAATTAAAGAATTGTTACTTTTGGCGTTTTCTTAGATTAAACAGTTTTCTCATCATGTTCATACCTTCGTCAAAATACCATTGTGAAGTACTTACGTCTCTCCTCGCCACCACAACCCCATGCGCCCCCACCACCTCCATACGCAGCTAAAACCATGTCCAACCGATTTTAAAACATAGGACCACACAGCAACGGACATGCGGATGTTTACATCCTAAGCGGGAGCAACCGAGACGCCCTTCCACATGTGAATGGACAGACAAACTGCGATCCGATCCGCTCGGCGGCACATGATTCAGTGGCCAACGGAAAAGAGCGGTCGGCCGCGAAAAGCCACGGACGGACCATGCGCATATCGCTAACTGAAAGGAGCCAGCCTGAGAACGCTGAGGACTGTATGATTCCAACGATCTGAGTTCTGGAAAAGGCAGAACTATAGGACCCGTAAAAAGGGAAGTGACTGCCAGAGGCATGTGGAGAGGGGAGAAGGGTGAGTAAATTATAGGGAATTGGGGTTGGTAAAAACCGTTTTGTGTGGTATTGTAACGGTAAGTACATGACATTATGTACGTGTCCACGCCCACAGAACTCTGAAGCACGAAGAATGAACCTTCATGTGCGTAGATTCTTAAAAAGGCATTTAGGAGGTTAAGGGACCCGGACCGAGCGCAGAGTGTGGCCCAACCATCTGACCGTATTGCAAATGTATAAAACAGCCTTCTGGGAAGGACGGGAGAAACGGTGCTGAGCCAAGTAACTTTGGAAATAAATGAGCAGAGTCCGTGAAACCGACGGCCAAAGAAACTGCACAGAAGGGCCACGCGCGAGTTGATGAAGTCGTTCCCCACAAGCCCACGGATTAGCCAGTCTGATGTTGTATATGTTGCTGGAGTTCAACAGGTAACGATGGTGAATAGCAGAAGCCAGGATTTTCACTGCTACGCAGGGAGGCTAGATCTGTACCGCAAAGCATCAGAGTTGGAGACATCTGTATGGACTCATATTTAGCGTAATAAACAGATACAGTGGCTATATACAGAAATATGTGCACATAGGATATATACACCTACGTTTCCTTTCTCTGTCAGCTGAGAAGCCCTAGAAGTAATGATGCCCAAGTAGCAACAAGCATAGCAAGTCCCCAGATCCTCGCTACCAAGACTGTTCTCCAATATAGGAGCTGAGGCTCCTTGGAAAAAGGGATGTTTCTGGGACTGCAGCAGAAAATAAACAGATGTACTTTGGGTGTATTGTAGTGCCAGAAAATCAGTGCTAAAAATCAGAAAGATCGGGTCACAGGGGCTACATGTCACGTGAAATATCGCCCAATGCCCACAGTTGGAACAATTTGAGCAACAAAATAAAGTAGTATTGGATGGCAACCTGCTGTGTGCAATAAAAATCCATGAGCCCATACTGACATAAATAAATGATTGAATACATATAAACATGGGAGAGGAGACACATCTCTCATGCAGAAGCATTCCAAATAATTCATGCACCTTCTCCACCACCAAGGAAACAGAGCGTAACCGTCCACTCCTCCAGTATGTGGGCTGTGCACAGTGACTTAGTTCCAGAGAGCAAGCTATGGAAAGAGGGAGGAAAAGAGTAACTTTCTAGTGGAGAAATCTGACAGACACTGCCCCAGCCAGGGATCAAGGTTAACCTTGACAGTGAGAAGTCCTGCTGATAGCATGTGCACTTGATGAGATGTGATGTGATGAGAATGGCCCTTCATCCCTGCAGCCTTCCTCCCAAAACTCGTACCAGTCACACCATGAGTAAAACAGGCAAACCCGTGTTGCAGGACATCCTACAACCTGCTCTCAGAGTTGTTGCAGAAATGGGAAAGTCTGAGAGCGGTTACATCCAAGGGAACTCTAAGGAGACCGGACAACTGAACGTAGCGTGCTGTGCTGGACGGGAGGCTGGAACAGAGTAAAGACATCAGGTGTGCAAACGAACAGGGCAATCTGAATGAATGGTGGAACTTAATACATAAGAGTGCATCCATATTGATTCGTTAATGGTTATAAATGAGCCATATGAACATCAGCTGCTAACAGTAGGGAAACTGGGTGTGGGGTGTATGGGATTCTCTGTATTATCTTTGTAACTGTTCTGTAATCTAAAACAGGTTTGAAATAAAAAATTTAAAAAGACAGCCAAATCTTTAATGCTACCCCTTGGCAAACAGTATAGGTTCACTTTTACACACCCCACCCTAGCTGTGCAAGCCAGAGGCCACCCTTTAACATACTGGAGGCAATTTCCCTTTGTTCATTTGAAAAATGAGTGCCTACTATGTGTCAGAACTTTCTTTTGGCTCTAATGCAAAGGGATGCATTAGAAAGGATGGGAAAAAAAGTGGGTATTTCTCGTTTGAGAAGGAAGACATTAACAGGCGGTCCCGCCTCTCTCTGCCCAGGCGGCTGCTCGTCCTGGCAAAGCCGTGGAAGCCAGGGGCAAACCCAGCAGCAAGGTGACGAGGGCACTTCTGCGAGCACCTGATAGGCAGCCTTGGCCTTGGAACGACCAAGGGGAGAAAAAATGGAAAAGTGCTTTGTGGAATAAAAAGGAAGAGGCAGTTAAGCTCCCGTGGTTGAAATAGGGCAGAGAGAAGCAGTGTGTGAGGAGAGGTGCCGAATGGCTCTAATTTAAGTGCAGTTATCTGAATTTGACTTTGTAGCTATTTGCAAGTGAATAACTCAGGGTATTCTGGACTCCAAAGATACGACTGTCCATCGTGGGAACAGCTGTAACTATGGAGGGGAAAAAGCAGATACAAGTGAGGAAGAAAAAGAAAGGGAAACCAGAAGCCTAGGTGGATTTTTCTCCTCAAAAGAGTCTATTTCCAATATGCACAATCCAAACAGGACATAATGACACAGATAACCTGTTAATGAGCTAGCTGCCTGTCTCGTCTTCCCCAAAGCAGGACTTTCACTGACAGAGCGCCTGTGTATCTAAGAAGGCAACACCGGAGAGATGCACAGCTCGATCTTTAAACAAACATGACCCTGCCGCCGGCGAACGGCTGCTCGTGTGGACGGAGGTGATGAAGAACCCCATCCAGTCCCCGCCTGTGAAGGCTCAGAGCCGAGAACCTGATGAAGATTTACGAGCACAAAGCTTATTCCAGAAAGTAAGCCTGTCTGGTTTGTTGGGCCAATTATGACAATCGATCAAAAGGTGGACTTCAAATGCTGAGCTGAGCAAATCTCAGGCAGCCATGAAGCCACAACCGGAAGCTTCTGTCTGGAGAGACACATTCACTGGAAAATCTGTCTTCTCTTCAGAACTGTATGATGGGATGGCCTCTCGGACCCCAGGCTCTTTGCCCTTTAGTCCTGTCTGTGAACTGCTAAAGCCTTTTCACCCTCGAAAGAGCATCCATTAGCCCTGGGTGGGTAGCTCAGTTGGTTGGAGCACTGTCTCATTCACTAAAAGGAAGGCTGTGGGTTCGAGTCCCCTAGAGCACATACCTAGGGTGCGGGTTAAGTCCCTGGTCGGGGCATGTATGGGAGGCAACCAATTGATGTTTCTCTCTCACATCAATGTTTCTTTCTCTCGCTCTCTCTTCCCCGTCTTCTCTCTCTAAAATCAATACACATAACCTCACATGAGGATTAAAAAAAAAAGAGCACCATTAGAGGCACACCCCTTCATGATTCGGTACCTCTTCCCACTTCAAAAGTAAGCTGTCCTGTTCGAAATTTAAGACCTCCCTAAGCGTTTCGTGCCCTTGTTGACTTTATTTCTCTCTCTCCATTCATGCCTTCACCCATTTAGGGTAACCTCACTCTCTCACAGGCACGCCTTTTGTGTGTTTGCTTAGGGTATGCCCCTTGTTTGGGTCGCTTCCTCCTCCGCGCTCTCCATTTCTGCACACTCTCCAATGCCCAGCTCAGGACCTGCCTCTTGTCGGAAGCCTCCTGAATCCC
>CM052549.1:70880870-70919613 GCA_028533065.1 Trachops cirrhosus
TTCTCTAATTCAGTTCTGAGTATGCCTGAGTCCCTGTGGGACCTCCTCCTGCAGGGGCACCAGCGTAGGAAATACTGGGACCTGATGAGAAAAGGACGAGGCTACAGGCAGGACCGAGCCCCAGTGGGGAGGGAGGCAGAATGGTGGAGGTAAAAGAGACTCCCTTTTCCTAAGTCTGTTTCTTCGTCTTCAAACTAGGGGTGATTACGGGACACCAGATAGGTAGGCGTGCTCAGAGGATTGAATGTGATAAAGCCTGTGGAGCCCTAGCACCGTGCCTTGTACTTCTAGGGACCCAAAAAATGTCTGTGATTGTCAGGAGCATTATGCGAGTCTGCAGTGAGGTAGCACGTGCTGTGTGTGCACAAACATTCTACAGTCTGTAAGAATAGGCTGGTGGTTTTGAAACCTTTAAAGCAAATCATGGAAGGCTTTTTCCCTGCGGTGCCTGTTGTGGGTCCCTCCTCTCAAAGTCAAGCCCCCGAGGTGGCAAGCGAGGCCCCAGCTGAACATGTATTCACTTTCTGCAAGGCCACCAAGATGCCAGTGAATGCCCAGGACTCCATGGAGTCGATTTGAAACCCCCTGTCCTGTGTCCTTCCACAGAAAACACCTTCTCAGATCTCTGGGAGGCCTGCTCTGTGTAACATACTTCTTGTGTTGTCATTTTTAACCAATATTTCTAAATGTCACATCCTCCTAGGAACATTCAGGTGTCCTGAATGATCTCATTATCTCAGTTGTCCTTCCCTGTGCTACCTATTAGTGTGTAAAAATGAAGAACAAACCAAAAACCTCACGAGCCCCCTCCGTGTCCCTCTCCAGAGCACCATCATCGTGGAGAAGACGGTGCAAGACCTCATGAACCTGATGCACGACCTGAGCGCGTACTCGGACCAGTTTCTCAGCATGGTGTGCGTGAAGCTGCAGGAGTACAAGGACACCTGCGCCGCCGCCTACAGGTAAGGCCACCCTCGGGCCTGGGACGGCGCTTTCGAGCCGGACCCTTGGTCTGCTTGGCGAGGCTGCCTCGGGGCCTGACTTTCCCCTAATAGTGAAAGGGCCATCGTTGGTTTGTCAGGGGGCCTGGTGAGAACACGTGCCCCAGAGGTAGTCTCCTAGAGGCTTCCGTAGCCATACCCACCAAGGGAATGAGAGGGACAGAGGGACAGAGCCACGTGGGACCACCGTCGGTGGCTTTGAAGGCCGAGAGTCCTAAGATTCCTCTCCCTTGAGGAAATTCCAGAACTTGATTAGTCCCTCACGTGATTCTAAAAGATCTTTAAAGTCAAGCAATTTCAAACTCCCAGGAACTCTTAATAATCTATGGTGTGATTTCTTTTTACTTCTTACAAATGTATTCCTCTTAATGTTTGATCTGTAGCCTTCCCGCTGTCATGAAAAGACAGTTACACTGTTTTTAGCATCAGTGGAAATGAAAAACCATTGTTATGAACTTGAAAACCTGTAGTTTTTTCCTCTAATTTCTTTACTCTGGGTTCAAAAATCACTTTAGCTTCTGGAAAAGATCATAGCACTTCTCATAAAGAACTAATAATCAGAAGAAATTATGGTCTGGTTGACAAAACCTACAGCAATTAGGGGAGAAAAGCATGTGGAATAAAATAATAAATTGTATATGATAAGTAAGCATAGGTAGGTGGGCACAGAGTGGCTTGTTCCGTCTCCCGTTGCACGTTGCACATGTCGGGTAGTGACCAAGCGCTTTCCAGGCCCACGACACGGTGTGAGTGAGCGAGCGTGTGGGGGCGGAGAGTCAGTCAGCCACAGGCTGCACCTGTATGAGCTCCCATTCTTGGTAGAAGATAGAGAGGGAAATGGGGGACCAAGGAACAGGACATGTACAGCATTAGGACATATCCACAGCATTAGTTTATGGCAGAAAACATGGCAAGATGCTGCAGGAGGAAGACCTTACCTGAGGAGGACCAGGAAGGCCTGGTGAAGGATGCGAGGTAGGCCCTTATGAAGGAGCTGACGGAAGACAGGAAGCAGAGTGAGGTCAAGGAAGTAGGGGAGAGTGGGAAAAGGAAGAATACGTGATGAATTTGGGGTTTTGGAAAGGCAGGCTGAGCCGCCATTGCGGAGGATGGGGACGCCAGGCTCCAGGAACTTGGCCTAAATCAGGTAGTGGGGAGCCGATGCAGGTGAGAAGCGGGGAGTACCAGGTGCAGACCTGCATGGTAGGGTTTTTTTTCCCTGAGCTTCCTATAAGCTGGACTGGACAGGCAAGTGTGTGGAGGTAGAAGACACAGGTAGCAGGTCTCTGAATCAGAGGAGAGGCAGGGAGATGGCCGGCAGGGACAGATCCGGAGACACTAAGGCGGTGCCTTTGCAGGGCACGGCCACTGGTTGACCGGAGGGCTTAATGAAGAACAGCTGTAAGAAGAAATAGTTGAAATTAGCCTTGTCTTTTTCATGCTGTACTTGTAGGGGGTTTTTTAACCTCAAATTCAAGATCTCACGTGTACCCATTGAATTTAATGTTACTTTTAGCTCATCATTTTAGTCTATTGAGATATTTTTGAATTCTCATATGTCATCAGAAAATCTTAGCTATTCCTTCAAATTTCCTGTCATTCTTGATTTTATAAACAATCTTTTAGTTTCTTTATATCATTTTTTTAAATGTTCGGCAGGTCAGGGCTAAATCAACAGTTTGGGAGGCGTGTCTCTGGAGACTTCCTTTGGGATTGACATCCGTACGGTAGTCCGCGCTTCTGGAGTCTGTGTGTTTTCTAACCGAACCCAGACCGTAGCTCAGAGCCGGCTCTGGAGCCTACATTTGAATACCAGCGTTCCCAGTTTTTAGTTATATGACCTTGACCTTACTCAGCCACTCTGTGCCTTAATTTTCTCATCTGCAAAAGGAGGTAACAGTTCTTCCTTCATAGGGTTGTCTTGAAATGTCAGCCTCTTAAAACTGTCTTCAGCAAAAAAGTAAGCTCCCTCCAAGATGGTTAGCTGCTATTTTGCTGGCAAAGCCAACGATGACAAAGACCACCTTTACCACCCTTCACGACAGCACCTCCCATATATTATCATGTGCCCTATAAGAGAGATTTCTTGCTGGTGATCTCCCAGGCCTGATCCTCTTAAGCAACCACCTGTCCCTCCCATCTCCCCAACACGGGCTGTCACAAGCCAGCAGTGGGCAGCACTAGGTGTCTGTTGAGAAACCCTCTCTTCCCTTCACTTTTAGGACCCTCTGCTCCCTGTCCTGCCAAACCTGCAGTAAGGACTCTCACCTTGGACCGCTGACATACAAATTGCCCTTGGAAACAAGGTCTCTTGACCCTGAGCCAAACTGACCGTTTCTTCATTCAAGTCCATGACTTGCCCAGGTGGTAGGGAGGGGGCAAAGCCACGTGCCTTGCTCATTGTACAGCCCCCTGGCTCCCGGCGAGGACCACATCCTAATCGGTCACAAACTTTCTTTATGTTCTGTTCTAGAATTGTGCCTATAATTCTAAACTTACCCAATTTCTATAATTACCTTCTTATATGAACTGGGCTTTTTGTTTTGTTTTGTGTGTTATTTGAAATAGGAGAAAAGTGTATATTTGTATTTGAAGAGCGCTGCTTAGAAGACAGGGAGAATTATGGATGTAGGGGAGAAGGGGTGAATGGCAGAAATAGTGTTCTGGCTGGTGAGCGGGGTGGGAGGTCAGGAATACGCTGACTGGCTGGCTCAGGGCAGGAACATGAATGGTGGTGTTCACCATGGTCTGCCCTTCTTATAGGAATTGAGCTATTTCTCTGTCATTTATATTTCACCTGTTTGTCCAGACTGTGCAGCTGTGTCTCTGGTGTAACGCTGCGCTGGGATCATGCGCATCGCTGTTGGTTCTCATCAAGAGCGTGTCGATCCCCTCCCCGGAGGGCCTAGGATGCCACGTTGGTATCCCTCTTGGCCCAGTCCTCTGGAGTGTGCCCACTCTGGGGTCGTTCCGTCTACAGGGTGGCACCCGCAGTGATCTACCACCGGTGCTGAAGGACAGGCCCAGGGTGCATTCTCTCTGGGCTGGGGAAAAGAATCCTGTGAAGCTTTGAGGGGAATAAATAGAAAATCATTGATATGGGTGTTCTACTGGGGTGTCCGACACTGTGCTGTCTCTGGGCCACACGTTATATACATTGTGACAGGTAATCACACACAGAAAATCTCATAATGTTCTAAGTTCGTTTACAGTTGGGTGTTGGGCCGCAGGTCAGACGCCGGTATAGAAATCTACAACAGCACGCACAGCACATACAGCCCTCGGTGCCTGCGGTCTCTCGCTGAGTCGGTTTTCACACTGGTGGGAGAGTGTTTCCTTTTGTATGAGTCTGAGGACGCCAAGTGTCCTTACTTCCTCTCCTCTGCTTCTTGCCCTCCCCCACATTGGCACCTGCTGGGGAGTAATTAGGGCAGTCCTAATTTGGACAGCCAAATCCTGATTACAGTGAGAGGAAAAACAGGAAATGTTCTAGTTTGGCTGCCAGCAAATGACTGACTTAAATAGCAAGCCATATACAATTCAAATGATCCGAAATGATACAGCACTGGAGAAGGAGGAAGGGAGCGGGGAACATCGCGGTCCGAGTCTCACGCAGCAGACAACTTTCGCAGACACGATCCCATCATAAGCTTGCAACGCCCTCTGCCGTGTGCTCCGTTTACCGGGGGAGCCCAGCCTCCCTCTGGAGGGAAAGGCCATGGTGCGTACATAAAGACGCCATGTTACAGGCTTGGGATGAAGAGAGGTTTCCTAAAAGCGAGCCAGGACTGGAAGCCGTTTCCTTGGTCAGTCACACCCCGCGGGCCTCCAAGGAGAACGCAGCTGGGAGCTCCCTGCGGCGCACCAGCCTTAGGCAGTGGTCCACTAGCCCGCTGCGTCCAAGCTCAGCGTCTCTCCTTGGGCTGCCCTCCTTGTCCTGAGGTACAGTCAGCCGCTTCTGTCCCAAAATAGTCATTTAAAAATTGGAAGTCACAGTTTGCTGAAGTTCCTGTCTGTTCCAACTTAGCATCAGTTCATTAATCATTCTTATTTGGGGAGCGGGAGGCCTTTCTGCATCGTGTTGGGCCTGGTAGAGAATACAAATGCATCTTCTAACCTTAGAGGCTCAGTGGATATAAGACACAAGCCTGTTCTGTTAGAAGAAGGGCCAACCTCTCTCCGCTTCTCCCTAGAGGACCGAGAACTCATGCCGGAGCATGAGGAAAGGGCGACATGGGGACAGAGTTGCAGTAGCCGAGGGCAGAACCCAGTCTGGTGCAGGGCTGGACACCCCGTGGGCCCTCGCTATGTTTGTTGAATGAGCAAGGCCATTCCTGACAGCCTCACTGGGATGAGCAGGCAGTGGGGCAGCACGTGCACCGTGGTGGCTGGGGAGAAGGTCAAGAAGCCAGAATGAGCTAGAGTGGGTGGCATGGTTGGGAAGGAGCATGAAGAAAGGGGAGCTGGGAAAGCTTCCCGTGTTCAGTAAAGGAGAGGACGGCCTCCTCCATGGTCAAAGCGGCATCTGAAGAAGATGGTGGCTGCACTGTGCTAATAATGCAGGCTGGACACCGGGAGCTGTGATGGCTGGGGAAGCCCTTCAACTTCCTGGTGGAGCCATAGGCTAGGGTCCTGCTGGAGTGAGAGCCTCACTGGGTCACCTTGATGCCTTTGCCAACGAACTAACTTTGAACTGCAAAGGACCACGGGCACAGGCCAGGGAAACCCTCCCCTAGCTTCACGCAAGTTGTCTTCCAGTTTGCCATCTCCAGAGTTGTCGGCTGTGTCCTAATTGGATTATTGGGTGGAACACGCCATCATAAAGCTCTCCAGCCAGGACTGAGTGTGATGTGAAAGATAACCTAATGTTTCCCTGCTCTTTTCCTATTTACTCTGCTCCCTCTTACCTTAAGGGATATTTGGTTTTGACTTTGCATTTTTTGTGCTGTTTTGTTTTAATCAGCAGCATAGTACTAACTTATTTTTGCATCTCCCCTTGTCATCGTTCCTGCGTTGCTGGACACTGCACTTGGGCCTGCTATAGGTGCAGTCATTCACAGCCGAAAATCAGCCGCAGCAGCCTCATTCGGACCGACCTTGTCCAGGGTCCCTTTGTCTAGCTTGGCTCCTAGTTTGTGAAGTGTCCGCAAGATTCAGTCTGGGAAAGCAAACTTCGTGCCCTGGCTGTCACCAAACAGTTGAACCCAATTAGCCCCACCTGCCCCTGGCTGTTTACCTAATGAAAGACTCAGCACCCCAGCTGTGTCCAGGGACCAGGCACACTTGCCCTTCCCAACCGTTCCAGAGAGGAAGCAATGCTCATCAGAGGCAGTGGGCACCACCAGATGTTTTCCGAGTGAAATTTACTCAGCTGTGTCTACAGGGTGGACCCTCCTCGTGGCAGCCTTATCACCTGTTCCGAGAGGTAGACCTGTTTTCCTCTTCCTCCTGGGAGCAGGCACAGACAGTTACACAGATGGCGCTGTCTGTGGCGCACCGAGCTGTGAATTAATTAGTAGATTATGGTTCTGATGGTGGTAATTAACCCTACTGCTCCTGTGGAATAATTGTTGGAGATTCAGCTCCCCTTTTTTGAGGCTGTTTGGATATGTCCTGGAATTTTGTAGCCCACACGATCCGGTTGAGCACAAAATTATAAACCAGTAAATGCAGTTGGTCAGGATAGAAACTTGCCATTTGAATGAAAAATTTCCTTTAGGGTAATTGTATGTTGCTAATCAATGCCAGTATTTCAGATTGGAATATTAGGAATTGCATTTGGAATTGATGTCCATTCCAATATGAATTAATAATTTATTGTTGAGGGCACTGTATAGGTAGCATGTTAGTTAATTTGGATTCCATTTTTTTAAATAAAAATGGATCAATGAATATTAGTGAAGGCAGTAATATAGTACTTGAATTATTGAATTGATCCAGTCTTTTAAAAAATACATAAGTAAATAATGTGAGTGCCTTTAACAAAGTATCCCACTAAGCTAATATTTTTCATTCCAGCTGGTGCTAAAATGAAAAATTCTGGATTCCCAAAATGTGCACTGCCACCTCACACCTATAGACCCGAACTGTTTACTGCCTAGGCGGACGTGGGCCCGAACGTATGGGCTCAAAGACCTAAGGCTGGAGAGCTGAGTTAGGTGTGGGCTTCCAACTCTCCAAAGCAGAATCCGACCTGCGGTGTGCGGGAAGAAGAGGCATTGAGCCACGCAGCCCAAGTTCTTTCTAGAAAGACACTGAGATTTAAATTGTATATAATCTCCACGTGTCACACAATATTCTTCTTTTGATTTGAAACACTTCCTGTAGCTTACAGGACCCCCGAGGTCAGCGGACGGGGCAGATGTGGCCGGCAGGCCGTGGTTTGCCCCACCCGTCCTACAGGGCAAGTTCTAATGGTGAAGGTTCCGGTGAGGCTACCAAAGACGGGTTTTCGTTTGATTGTTTTCTGAAAGGAGACATTGCAGAAGGCCGACGTAGTCAGTGGATTCTGCACAGAGAAGGGGAGACTTGAGGGGGCGCTCCGCCCACGGGCCACCCGGGAACAGGTGTGGAAGGGCAGGCTCGGCAGCTAGCGCTCCTTGGCACGTGTGTTTCGTGAGTCCGGACTTTTTCGTGTCGGATTTTTTTCAGAGGGCGGGGGCACACCTGTGTTCTTTATTCTGTTTTTTATTGAATTCCGAGAGGTATGCTGAGAGACTGGCGGAAAGATCTGTAATTTGGCCAAAATGCCAAATGGCTTAATAGTTCACCTAAGTCATTTAGTGCAGAGAAGTAAAGGAAACCACTCAGTCGGTTTTAGTTTAACGTGTTACCTAGACTCCTAAAGCTGAAGAGGGCCTGTTTCTATCTCCAGTCCAACTCTTACAGACTCTCCCAGCACCAGGCGTTGTGCTGGGCACTGCAGGCACAAACACTAGGAAGATAGCAACTCGGTCCTCAGAGCACGCACCATTCAGGGTGGGATCCCAAACTGGAAAGAAGTGTAGTAGGACCGGTGAGAGCAGAGGCCATGCGTAAGGAAGGGGTTCTTATCCTTGAGTTCACATTGGAATCACGTGGAAGGGAGCTTTTAAAAATTCCGATGCCTGGGCCCCGCCCTCTGAGAGTCTTATGTATTTGGTCTTGGGTATGACCTGGGCTTCTGGTTTTTCTTAAAAGCTCCCCAGGTTATCCTAATGTGCTGTCAAGATACAAAACCTCCAGTATAAGGGTGATGAGGCACAAAAGAGAGGTCTCAGCTGTCCTAAGGGAGGAAGAGCCATGGCAACTCTTGATGAGTGTGGCTTGCAGAGCAAAAGAGCAGCGGGCCTGCAAACCAAAGCATCGCCAGTTCGATTCCCAGTCAGGGCACATGCCTGGGTTGCAGACCAGGTACCTGGTGAGGGTCCCCAAGAGGCAACCCCACGTTGATGTTTCTCTCCCCCTCTTTCTCCCTCCCTTCCCTCTCTCTAAAAATAAATAAAATCTTTTTTAAAAAAAGAACAACAGAGCAGACGGCATGAGAAAATTCACTGTCATGAGAATGGAAGGAAAATGCAACAAGCAGGACATCTGACACCCAAAGAACCACCACAAAGCAGAGAGCCCTGGAAGGGAGCTCGAAAACTGCCGTTTTTAAACATTCAAAGAGGCAAAGGTGTAGAATCCATATTACAAGAACAGGGCATTCTCGAGCGAATTTGTAAAAGAGCTAAATCGAAAACACAGCAATGAAAAATGTGTCAACTGAAAAATTTTCAAAAAGCAATGGGCGAGTTAAATCACAGTGCACGTCCTGGAGACAGGTTTCCTGAATTAAAAAGGAAAAAAAAACAACTAAATGCTTTCATTAATTCAAGCCATCGCCATTCAGACCAAAATATATTGACTTTTATCTTCTGTTTAATTTGCATCTCAGCGTTTCCTTTGGCGGGCTAAAAGGGACTGGGAAGACTTTAAATTGTTTACAGTGTTCGAGGTTAGTTTTAGCAAAAGGTCTGAAGGATAAAGGAATTCAAAACTTTGAAAAACAAGTAGGAGGTGAGCGAGTGGAGCCGCTCAGTGCAGGTCACGTGTTTGATGACAGTGTCTGTGAAGGAAGGAGAGGAGTGTTACCGGAGGGGCATGCTGGATCACGGGAGAGATCCATTCACTCATTCATTCGTTTTTTGAGAAAACAACCGCAGGGTTGGAGAATACAGAGAGAGGTGTAGCCATCCTGTGGTGTCTGCAGGGAATACGCTGTAAGGCCCGCAGTGGGTGCCTGACACCGTGGGTAGTGCCCGACCCCGAATGTGCTGTTTCTTCCTGCACACATGTACCTACGATGACGTTTCGCTTACAAACTCGGCACAGTAAGAGATTAACAACAACAAGTAATGCCACAACAGAACAATATAGCCCAGACCTACTCCCGAGTCTGTGGAACGGCTGTCACTGGTGTCACTCATCTCAGGGGACCCCTCGTGGAAGCCTTCCTACAGGCTCCATGCTTTCTGGCACAGTGCGCTGTCAGTCAGAACACGCTTTCTGTTCTCGTGTGCCTCCCACAAATTTCATGCCTCTTCCACCTTAACTAAGCACCTGTCACGTACTGTGGCCGTACCTGTTACGGTTTGAGGTGTGACAGCAAAACTGGCATAAATTTCTTTTTTTTCTTTGTTCACCATTGCACAGATAGAAGAGTCCTTCTCACCGCAGATCTTAGCAACCTTAGCATATAATTTTTTCCCTTTCATTCCTAAGTTGAGAACTTCCTTTTCACTTAGAGGGACTACTTAATGGTTTCTCTCTGGCATGTCTGAATTGCCAACATCTCTTCTCTTGCGCTTTAGGGCGCTTATTAAGTAAAATCAGGGCCCATGTGCACAAGCATGGTGAAACCCAGACAGTCGATCTGACAGTGGAGACAGCTCTCGGTGACCAGTGGGTGGGAGTGTCTGTAGTGTGGGGACGCCGGACAGAGGGACGAGTCACATCGTGCCACTCAGAACAGTGTGCAGTTTTTAAACATATGAATTATTTATTTCTGGCATTTCCATTTAATGTTTTCAGACCACTGTTGACTGCAGGTAACTGGAACCACAGAAAGCTAACCCATGGTTAAGGGGGACTATTATATAAAGGAAAGTAAGGGGATAATCAGGAGGAGAAATGATCCCCAAAAGCCTAGGTGGGGAGGTTACCGAAGTGACTGAGGATGACGCAGATTCGAACATACTTCTGTGGGGGGTCGGAGGTAGAGTGTTTGAAAGTAATAGGGTCCTCTCCTTTCTCTGTCACGCAGGAAGAAGGGGGGTAAGCAATGAGGGGATAAACAAAGGGCAAAGATCTTAGAAACAGCCATTGAGGGAAATGGGAGAGGAAGTTGGTCAGAGATGGGTAAAAGGAAGGCCGAGGCCGTGGAGGGTCCACCAGCACTACTCACCGCAGACGCGAGGCCGGGCCATTCCGCACCACCGCACCCAGGCCCCGAGTATAAAGGTGTAAAAGTTAGACGGTGGCACTGGTTGCTGAGTACTTCAGAAATGATGCAGGGAAATAACAAGGGAAAAAGGGAATCGAAGGTACAAGTGTGAGTAATTTAAGAGTCTGTTTTTCTGTCACCAACCCCAGTTACTATTAGAAAACTTTGGCTGACAGTGAGAAGAAATCTAGATATCGATGATGGTTCTGTTACGATTCTAGCGCATTTTCAGAGAACTGGGCAGTGTTGCCTCCTCCAACATGAGCCAGGTTAGCCCGAGTCAGGTTGTCCTGAGTCAAGGTTTTCAGCTTCAGCCTCTTGTCCACGAACGTTAAACCTCCTCCCGGGGAAAGGAGCTTTCGTCACACATGTGTGCCCATGCAGCGCGCATACACCCTGCCGTAGAGCTGCGGAACGCCCTCCCGTGTAACCCTCGTCCCAGTGTCGGTCCTGCCCGTGGCGGAGCCTCACCAGCTTCAGAGGGGAGCCAGCTCATTAGCACCCCCTTCGTAAATAACTCTCTTCTGTCGCCTAGAACTTGCTGATGAAGATTTTTAAAACATTCCAATTGGCTATAGGGACAGGAATGGCAAACAGAAAGAGCAGCTTTTTAATCCCATTGGAATTGAACATTTCAGGTGACTGCGCAGGTACTTTCTGGTCAGAGCAGGGGTCATGGCTGCCCCCCGGGCCCTCTCAGAGGACCTGGAGCCCGTCCGCTCTAGGTCACTAGTCAGCCCACTGCAGAGAGCAATCCTCAAAGACTCTCTACCTGACGTCAGGGCCAGAAGGTTCCTCTGTGATGGCAGATTTGCTTTGAATACTGAGGTGTCCATAGTTCAAAAAGTAACTTCAAGTAGAACGAATTGGTCATTTAAACCAAGAAGTCAAAGGACAGCCCATTGTAACGCTCCGTCACCTTTCGGGTACTGTTCATGTTGTGTTTAGTGATAGCATTCTTTTATACCGTTACTCCACCTTACTTGTTTAATATCTTTCTTGAAAGATCCCTCCAAAACCTAGCATATGCTTTTGTTAGCTTTCATGACTACTCAACAACGGAGAATCTAAGAATGAAATCTTGAAATGATTGTCGCAGTAATGTGGCCCATTGTGTGTCGCTGCCCCCAACCCAGATCGTGGGTCACGCTAACGAGAGAGAGGGGCGGGGTGTCTCATCCGGGTAGCAGATGTAGGTGAAGAGCGCCGACCAGAGGTGAGCGACGTGCTGACGTGCCTCTGTTCTGCCGGTTGTGTTCAGGGGCATTGTCCAGTCGGAAGAAAAGCTCGTCATCAGTGCATCTTGGGCAAAAGACGACGATATCAGCAGACTCCTGAAATCTCTGCCAAACTGGATGAACATGGCTCAGCCCAAACAGCTCAGGCCGAAAAGAGAAGATGAAGAAGATCTCATAAGGTAAAAGGTTTATTTTCTAAGTTGTACTAAGTGTGAGGAGGAAAAACATCTGTTTAGCTAATTCTTTCTTATGTAAAATTTTGGCCAATTCTAAATGTCAAGTAGCAATTAAATGGACTTGGTGATGTCTGTTTTCATCCTCAGTTACCTCATTTCCCTGCAAATGTGCATTTTGCTCAAAACTTTAAAGGCAGAAAATGATAGGAATCATGTTTGGAGCAAGCTAAAAACCCAGTTAAAATTCCTTTCAGCTCTGGCTGGTGTGGCTCAGATGGTTGGATCATGGTCCCATAGACCAAAAGTTCGCCGGTTCGATTCCTGGTCAGGGCACATACCCAGGTTGCAGGTTCAATCCCCAGTCAGGGTGCATATGAGAAGGTAGTCAACTGATGCTTCTCTCTCACATCTGTGTTTCTCTCTCTCTCTCTCTCTCTCTCATTCTGTCCCCTTTCCTCTCTCTCTAAAAGTAATGGAAAAAAGTCCTCAGGTATATATATAATGTATGGATATATAGGTATGTATGTATTGTATATGTATGTATATTATCTCTTTCATACACATGTACATGTATACACATGTGTGTATGTGTATATGTGTATATTACATGTGTGTTTGTGTGTGTAATCTCTTTCCATTTGTAGTTGGATCAGTTGGTTGATTCTCCCCTCCTAGGGGACCAAATACAATTTGTTCGTTCATTCACTCACTTATTCAGCAAAGCCGTGTGACTGTACTGTGTACCATGCCTTGGAAATATGGCAGACAATTAATAAGATTAAGTTTGTGCCCATACAGAGTGCGTTGCAGTTGCTCTTAGCGTGTCCTTCTGTTCATCAAGCCATCAGTTGAACTTCCCAGAAATACAAATGTGCTTCCATGTCTGTTCATATTTTTTGTATTACCTGCGATTGTTCTATGCTTGTTTTGACAAAAATAAGGTCTCTCTTTCAGCTTTATCACTCAGTGTTTACCTGTGTGCAGTGGAAATTACTTACTTAGGGACCAATTTGGTGACACTGCGCACTTTCACATGCCGGGCTCGCCGCGGTGACACATTCCCCTGCTTGGTAAAGTGGGGCAATAAATGGGGGTAGTTCATCGTCACATTAAAATCAAGCTTATTCTTAGTTTTTTGCCTATCCAAGTAACTAAATAAATAGTACAAATAAAATAAGATAAAAGCACTTTAAAGAAGCAAACACCAAAAAGCGAATAAAAGAAGTCATGGCCAATACCTTACTTTCAATTTACCATCAAATTGCCGTGGGCTCATTTCTGTCTCAGAATGTAGGTTGCAAGTATCAATGACTTTGGGTTGCTCCCACAGTTAACCATCTGCATGTGCCATATTTTACCAACATTTTTTTCTCTTAAAAGATTTTAGAAAGAGAGAGAGAGGAATGGAGGGAGGTGGAGGGGGGAGAGACACAGACAGACAGAGGGACATCGATTTGTTGTTCCACTTATTCATGTATTCATTGGTTGATTCTTGTATGTGCCCCGACCCGGGATCAAACCCGCAACCTTGGCGTATCAGGAATGGAGCTCTATCCAACTGAGCTACCCTGCCAGGGCTTTTACCAACATTTTATTATAAAAATTTGCTATAGTGCCATTTAAAACTTTCTGGAATTGTGATACTCAAAAATTCACCGGTAATTTAACCTAAAGCCTTCTGACCTATATTTTTCTTTCTCATTATTCATATTTTCCCAGAGAAACTTGTCAACTAGTTACTTTGATATAAGAAAACTATATATTACAGTTTACTTTTCAAATTAATAGACTTTATTTTGGGAGAAGCAATTTTAGGTTTATAAAAAATTTTATCTAAAACCACAGATTTCCCGTATATCCCCTCACCCACCCCCGGATTCCTGTTTTTAACATCAGTGTGGTTCGGGTGTTGCGGTCGATAAGCGATGATTGTCAACTAAAGTCTGCAGTTCATATCGGCGTCCACTCCTTTTGTTGTACACTCCATGGGTTTCAACAAATGTATAAGAATCTTACCCACCATTACAGTGTCAGTCAAAATCATAGCTTCACTGCCCTCAAATTCCTCCGTGTTTCTCCTAGTCTTCCCTCCCTTCCTCTTCCTGAACCCCTGGCAGTCACTGATTTTTATTGTCATTTTTTACTATCTCCATAGTTTCATCTTTTCCAGAGTGTTATGTAATTGGAACCATACAGTACGTAGCCTCTTCAGATTGTCTTCTTTTGCTTTTCAGTGTGCACCAAAGTTTCCTCCATGTCTTTTGGTGACTTGATCACTTTTTTTTCTAAATTTCTGAATAATGTTTCATGGTATGGATGTACCACAGTTCGTTTATCCATTCACCTATTGATAAAGTTGCTATAAACATCTGTGTGCAGGTTTTTGTGTGGGTCTAAGTTTCCATGCGCTTGGGTAAATACCAAGGAACACAGTCACTAGGTCGCACGGTAAGAGCGTGTTTAGTTTTGTAAGAAACTGCCAGTGCCTTCGAAGCCGCGGCACCGCGGTGCACTCCCACTTGCAGTGACGGAGAGTCTTTGAGGCGGCACATCCTCCATAGCATCTGGTGTCGTCAGTGTTCTGGACGTGGTCCATTCCATCGGGTGTGCTGTGGTGCCTCTTTAATTTTGATTTTCATGATGACATATGTTGAGCACCTTTCCATATGCCTATATTATATCTGTGTGTATGTGTGTACATATATTTTAGGTGAGATATCTGGTCAGATCTTTTGGCCCTTTTTTCATCAGCTTGTATGTTTTATTGTTTCTGAGTTTTAAGAATTCTTTGTATATGTTAGTGGTGGTCCTGGACCACCTTTAAACTAATCCAAGTCCACTTTCAGATACCACTATACCACGTCCTGGGGAGTGCAAGTACCTTAGGACGGTCTTCCCGGCTCCTCCCCCCATTCCCTGTGACGTTGCTCATTTATTGCGTTTGTCCATAAGCTCTCATCACTGCATACAGTATCGTTACTACTTTGAACAAACTGTTACCTGTTGATCAGTTAGCAGTAAGAGAAATAAAAGGTTATATTTTCCCTTATTTTTTTCTTCTGTCATGCTCTTTCTTTCTTAATATAGGTCCACATTCCTGACCAATACCATTTTCTTTTTCCCTGAAGAATTTCTTTTAACATTTCTTATGAGGCAGGTCTGCTGGTGACAGATGCTTTTGATTTTTGTTTGTCAGAGAAAGACTTTACTTCTCCCTCACTTTTAAAGAATAATTTCCAGGTTGGTGATTCTTTTCTTTTAATACCTTAAAGATTTCACTTCAGTCTTCTTATTGCCATAGTTTTTGAAGAGAAGTCCAATGTAATTTTTATTCTTGTTCTTCTCTAGTTAAGGTGATTTTTTCCAGTGGCTTCTTTCAAGGTTTTTTTGTTTGCTTGTTTTAATTTTGTGTCATTCGAATAATATATGCCTGGATGTATATTTTTTGGTGTTTTTCATGTTTGGTGTTCTCTGAGCTTCCTAGATCTCTAGTTCGATGATACCGTTGGTTTGGGGAAATTCTCAATCATTGTTGCTTCAGTATCAATTATGGGTTTTTTTCTTCCTTCTCCTTCTGGTATTCACATTACACCTTTTGTAAGTTTTCACAGTTCTTAGATATTTTGTTCTGTCTCTTCACTCTTTTTTTTTCTCTTTGGATTTCATATTTAAAGTTTCTATTGACAGTTCTTCAAGCCCACCAATTCTTTCTTTGATTACATCCAGTCTATTGATAAACCAAACAAAGGCATTCCTAATTTTGTTAGGGTGTTTTTGATTGCTGGCATTTCCAGAGTTTCCATCTCTTCGCTCACATTACCCATAGATTACTTTTTATTGAGTATATATTACATATGTGCAGTATCAAAGACACAACTCGGTAAATTTTCACACTTTTTATCATGTAACCAGTATCTAGATCAAGAAACAGGATAATATCACCAAGGAAGCTTTTTATGTTTCCTTCCGGTCACTACTTGCCCCTCCAATTTCTAAGTTCTAAACACATAGATTTCTGCAGTCTGTTTTTGGATCCTGCATAAAAGGAATTGTGTAGTTATTCATTCTCTCATGACCTGCTCCATTTCTTCCATGTTATGTTGGTGAGATTCATCAATATTGTTACATATAAGTTCTTATTACTCTGTTGACTATATTGTATTCCATTGTGTGAATGCACCATGTTTTTTATGTTTTCTTATTTGTTTGTGTAAGTATGTACATGTATTTATTCATTCAGTCTGCTGCTTATGGGCACCTGGGCAGTTTCTAGTTTGGAACTATTTTTGTACAGTGCTGAAATGAATATTGTCTGTGTCTCTTGGTAACCATATATAAATATTTCTGTTGGTTATGTTGTCTAAGTAGGATTGCCGGTTCGTAGGCCGTGCATATGTTAATTCTGGTACACGGTGCCAAACAGCTGTCCAGAGTGGTAGCAGGAGTGCGCGTCCTCACAGTAGTGTATGAGCGACCTATATTTGATCCACAGCTCACCTGTACTTGATGTTTTCCATCTTTTTAGTTGTAGTCGTGTAGCAGGTTTATAGCGGCATCTCTTGTTGGTTTAACATGCATTTCTCTCATGATTAAGGAAGTTGAGCACCTTTTCATGTATTTTTATTTATTTACTGACCATTTGAATATCTTATAACATATTTGTTCAAATCTATTACTCATTTTTAATTAGGCTGTCTCTATTTTCTCAAATGATTTGTAGGAATTCTTTTACTTTTATCCTCACCTAAGGATATGCTTATTGATTTTAGGAAGAGAAGAAAGGAGGGATAGAGAAACATCGATGTGAGAGAGAAACATCCATCGGGTGCCTCCCGTACGTGCCCTGATGGGGATCAGACCCATAACCTAGGAATGTGCCCTGACCAGGGATCAGACCCACAGCCTTGTTGGTGTGCAGGGTGGCGCTCCACCCCGCTGAGCCACCTGGCCAGGGACATAGGGATCCTTTAGCTGGGTATAACTTTTCTCAATGATAGATAGATACGTAGATAGATGGATGGATGTCATCTTTTCCCACTTGATAAGTTATATTTTTACTCTCTTCGTGGTGTCTTTTAATATACAGACTTTTAAACTTATAATAAGCCAAATTTGTTATTTACTTAATAGATAGGACATTTTGTATCCTATTTAGAAATCCTGGTTTATACCAAAGTCACAGAAATGTTTTTCTTTAAAACCTTTATGGTGCCGAATATCTATTTCCCCAGCATCTAAAATAAATTATAAACTCCTAAATTTTTATTTTCTGTCCCTGTTCTCTACACACCCCCTCAATTCAGATCACATTGTCATGGCGATAATAGCAGAGAGCAACCTCATAACTTCTTTTCTGTCGAGAGGTACAGTGATTGAGGCATCGATGCATTAGAGCCTCACGTGAGAATAATGAAATGGAACTCGGGACCGAGGTCGGGCCACACGGCTGGGCTCCTTCCCGCTGTCACCGCCACACTATCCTGCTGCCAGAGCTGTGAGGCGTCTGGATGCGCACACTTCCACTCCTTCTCGTTAAGAAAACTCATTTAATTATATCCCAGCCTTAACAGTTGTGTTACGTGCAGCTTCTGGAGGATGAATTAGTTTTTCTCCTCAGTGTTTTTTATGTTACTTTAAATCAGCGTCTTTCTTCTATCATTCCTTGGCTTATTTTGATGTCACGCCTTAACTGTGTTCTGTGCTTGCAAAGAGATTTTCGGTCAGTGTTATTAGTTCTCTTCAATAGCTTACACTAGAAGAGAAGAGTTTCTAGCCCTATCCCAGAAGAGAGCATGCTGATCTAAAGAGATGAACGTTCATATGCTGCCTTTGTGCTTCTGGCTCAGAAGAGTGAGAATTAAGTTCCTGCCTTTCTTTACTCTTGTCTTGCCCACTTAATTGAATCACTTTGGCTCTTAAATTTAAAGGAAGAAACAGCCCTGGCAGGGTGGCTCAGTTGGTTGGAGCATAGTCTTGTGCACCAAAAAGGTCTCCGGTTCCATCCCCGGTCAGGGCACGTATGGGAGGCAACCGTTCGATGTCTGTCTGTTTGTCTGTCTCTCTCTCTCTCTCTCTCTCCCCCGCCCTTCCTTCTCTCTCTAAAATCAATAAGCATATCCTCAGGTGGGGATTTTTTAAAAGGTAAAGGAAAAACTAATAATACACATTTTTTAAAAAATTGGAGAATTATAATATACATGAAGTAAAGTGTAATCTCACTGTATAACTCAAAAAAAATGAATTAAGATGTGTGATTACACCCATGTAACCACCCCCCAGATCAACACAGAGAATTTTTCCACCACCCCAGACAGCCTGCCCTCCAGGTGATCACTGTTCTTCTAGCACCATGGCTTAGTTTTGACTGCCCTCCACTTTTAATAAATTTAACCACAGTATCTGGTTTATTTTGCTGGACAGGATGCCCGAGAGATTGTCCATGTTTCTGCATGTAGGCATGCTTTGCAAACAAATTACATTTGCTTTAACAGAAGAAAAATAATTTTATAGGCCTGTTTTGTTTTGTGTGTGATTGATTCTTTCCTCTTAATCTGTTACATTCTCTATCCTGATTAGAAGTCGAAAGCAAAGGTAAGTGGTAGAGAAGTCTTCATTGATATTCCAATGCGGTAGCGGTGACAGAGAGCCTTGATTTCACACATTAGAGCACCATAGAGCATGGCGTGAGCCAAAAGACTGAAAAGTCACACTCTCCTCCTATAATTAGTTTTTAAAGCTTAGAGGGCTATTTGGCAGATGGATGAATATAGAATCCAGTGCCCTTTGCATTGAATAAAGGTTATGTTCCCTTCATTACTAAATGGGGCCTTTTCCTATTCTTATTTTTTAACTAAAAAATAAAATGTATTATTTCCAGGCTTAACTTTGAATAGAGGGTGGAAAAAGTATAGATCAAGCCAGGTCTTTAATAGGAAAAAGAAAAATAGCAAATACCCTTTTGTTCCCAGGAAGCTGAAAGCAGGCTTTCCAGCCCATTGTCTTTGCACCTGTCATATGTGTGTGTGTTTATCCTTTTTGAGATCAATGAATACCCACTGACAAAAGCAGTTCCGCTTTCTGGGGCGTAATTGACAGAAGTGGTAAGGTGCAGGGAGAAGTAAAGGGGGGTAGGGGTTCTCTAGGAGTTGGGGGCCATGTGTTTTAGAAACACTGTCCTAAAAAAATCCCGTAGCCCCATTTCACACAGGACCCCAGAGTAAAAAAAAGATAAGAATCATTTCTCTAGAGCCAGGATGGAAAATCTGTAAGTGGACAGATGTGACTGGCAGGACCAGAACCAGAGTTTTCAGGGGATACAAGTGAAAAAAATACGGCTGCCAGTACATGAAACAGAGTTTATTCTTGTATTATTATTTATTAGCCATTGCATTATTTATTGTATTTATTAATTACTGTGCATCTACTTTTGCCCACCTGTATATAAAACCTACAAATCAGTATTGAACTCTAGCATGCAGAAAGATGAACAATAAAGAATGAAGTTCCTGGAAAGATTGTGTCGTCCACTCCAACAGTTCCAACAACCCGTGCCTGGCACTGTTCAGCAGTGTGATGAGATTTCAGGTACTGTTATTCCAGTTCAAGAGATGAGGACGCTGAGGTGCAGAGACATTGAGTGATTTCCCCAAATTCAGAGCCACAGAACGATGTAGGGAGTCGAACCCTGGTGGTCTGGCGCCCAGAGCTGCTCTGCCATCACCAACCAGCCTAAAAATGGGTCAGGAGTTTGCATGTTTTTGAAATTTGAATTGTTACTTTATTTTTCATGAGTATCATAATCGTGACTGGTACTCTAACCATTGTGCACTAATGCCGTAAACACTTACCATCCAGGGGCTTTCACTCTAGATTCCGTGTGTTGTCATTACTACGCATTGTATTCTGTTTCACGTGTACATTGTTGAGGGTTGTCGCCCTTTCAGTCACAAGATGGTAGCAGAATATCCACCTATTGGGGGGCACAATATAATAAAACCAAGAGTGTAGATGCTTTAAAACTGATTGTCTAACCTTTCCTTTGAGTTTTACGTTAGCCTAACCAAAGAAAGTAATTATTATTGAAAGGAGAAAGAAGATGATACATAGGGAATGAAAATATAGAAATCATATAAAACAAATTATGTGGGTTTCAGCTAGATTGTGCTGCAGTCCCAAATAGAGAAGAGAGACAGATAAAGGACAACCCAGAATAAAAGCAAAAGCAGGTTTGCACTTTGACCTTCCTTCCATGGAAACCTAGCGGACATCAGAGATCCTCAGTGAATGCTGAACGAGGGAAACCGAATACAAATAGGAAGGACCACCTGCTCTTCAAATGAAAGAATGAAAGGTAGAGAGTGGTGAACCACATGCCTTCAGTGGCCCCCCTAAAAGTCGTGTGCCTGGTCACATGTCCCTTTTAGAAGCTCACAGGCCTGAGTTCTGGTCCTCAGCACTGGGTTTTGCGGTTTGCCCCGGGCAGGTCTCGACACCTGTCAAGCAGAAATCTGGTGGGCCTAGGAATGTATTTAGGTGTAAATAGGGAATGAAGAGAGTGGAGCATGCATTTTCAGAAAAATTCCACCTGGAAATATAAAAGGTTCTCAAAACAAGCTAAGCAACAGCTGTTAAGAGGTCCTCAATAACTGTAGCTGTTGCAGAGTCATTAGATACATTCGGTTGAAGAAACAAGTGGAAGACCTGGTGCAGGAAAAAACCCGACCTCAGCCGGCCTGGGCGAAGTGTTTGCCGGAATGGGAACATCTATTTCACTGTCTCTGCGTGTTCAACATCACTTTAAGGTGTGATTATAAGAGGAAAGATGAATCAGAAAACATGACTGTATTAAGTAAGTGCCAGGGTAGAAAATGCTTTGCTAAAATGGTCTTTTCTCCTCAATTAAACAAGACGAAGGTCATAGAAAGACGTAGGACACTGCCAGGGCAGGCTGGATGAGAAGCAGACTTAAATCTCAAGATTAAACAGAAAAGACAGGTAATTAACTGGAGACTCAGCTACAAACATATCAATTAATGTTCAAGAAGATTGAATTAGGCACTTTATTATTATATCAAAATGATATGACTCTTGTTAGCATGATTGGCAAAAAAAAAAAACTTAAAACCTCTCCTATACATTGTGTAATTGCTGGTCTGTTTAGTTATTTGAGAACTATAATTATCTGGTAGTATCATTTAAATGTCGCCATTGAGTGTTTTCCACCTTTTATTTCTGTTTAATTTCAGATCATGAAATTATCTAATATTTTCACTTAGGTGTACATTTACTACCATTCCTCTTTCTCTCATGTGGTCTCTTCATAAAAGGAAAAATTAATCCCTCTGATTTAGCCCCCTCGGCCCTTCAGAAAGTGTGGCTGATACCAATGTTTTCTGTGCCAGTGTGGTGGAGGGAGGAACACCTGGTCTCTCACCTGGGTGGGAGCAGGAGGAGGTGTTCCTAAGACAAGGGCAAACAGTGAGGGTCCCAAATCATCTGGGGAAAGGCCTGTGCCTGCTGTCCTTCCCCGCCCGGTCTGTCCCCACTGATGGCTTCCCTCTGCTGCAGCCAGACCGGGAAGGAACACTCCCCTTCACCCTTTCCTCCAGACTGCTGGGTCTTTGCCACGCCCATTCCTCTCCCGGAATGCCCTTGGCTCCTCCACCCCGAGCCTGTGCAGCTGAGCGTTCATGGGTCAGCTCAGACATTGACTCCTTGGGTGTCTCCTCCCTGGACCCTCTCCCCTGCACCCCGCACCCTGCTTCCTCCTGTGACTGCTCACTGCCAGTTCTGCAGTTTTCCACAAATACACTGTCATTCTAACACTGTTTTATCCCTGAAGGAAATCTTCATCTTAACAATCTTCACCTTTCTTCCAGCATTATGCAAAGCATTTACCCTTCTGTGTTAATTGTCTCACTTTGTCCCGGGGGTCCAGTCTCTTTCTTTTTCCTGAGACCTCACCCCCTTTCCCATTGGGCAGTTCCTCCCCGGCTCTCTTCCAAGAGTGCCTTCCTGCACAACCGGCACTCAGTAGCTACGTTTGGGATTACCCCCTCTGCTTGAGATCAGTTGTTCAGTGCCTGTGCTCTGACGAGATTGATTCTTCAAGAGGAAATTGCATGGCAATTTGGGAAATAACCAGAATGGCCAATAAGCTGGACTACTCAGACAGGAAAGCTCAGTGGTATATAAGTTTTGACTTTTAAATGTAATCATTCTTGGTAGTTGAGAATCCAAAGTATGTGTTCAACTTATGATAAGCAGTTATTGCTTATTTTATTCCAATTATTGATAACCTGTTTTGAATCTTAAGAAATGTCCTTTATGAAACTGTTGCTATTTGAGTAAATATATAAATTATAGTGGCTCCTGGCAGGAAAACTTGAAGTCTCAGCACCTAGAGGGAAAACCTTGTGCCTTATTGTTCGTATCCACTCTTGCTTGATGACAGCCTATGAAGAAAACTTAGTAGCCAGGCTTGAGTCGCTGGGCTAAGGAAGAGGCATTCATGTTCCAAGCTAACAGAGCATTTCTGTGCCACCTTATTCCAAGTTGAGTCAATATCGGAGCTCCAGGCAGGTGCCATCAGCCCGAAAATGTGGAGCTTCACAGTGAGCTCTTTGCTTGCTGTGCCTCCTGTCTGTTCTCGTGGAAGTTTCCACTATCTTTGCCCACCGATACATCAGGGTGCTCATCTACTCCGTACCAAAAAGGGGGTACAGAGTGTGGAGAAAAACCTGAGGCTGAATCTAGGGGCAGAAGCCCCACCCTGCCCCTCATTCTCGGTGTGACTTCAGCCAGATCCCTCACTCCTCCACACCTCCATCCCTGATCTGTGAATGACAGCTTCTGATGCTACAGTTTACACACTGTTTTTTGAGAGTGTGTGTGTTTTAACTAGCAGAGTAGGCCATGTCTGATGTCTGATAAAGTTCTGTGTCTGTACTGGAGGTTGGAGCCCTTTGCGTAGTCAGTGTACCTAAAGCATTCTCTCCATTGTGGAAGATGGAATATAATTTTGCTGGTTTTTAGCTGTTCCTCAGGGGTCTAGTTTTAGTATGTTTATACTTATGGCATGTTTTTTGCAAACGTTCATTATTTATTTGATGTCTCAGAATCACAACCTTTGATGATTGTTATTTTCTAGAAAAACATTGTCATAAAATGAGCAGGCGCCCATAAAGGCTCTTGGAAGTAAGTTCCTGTCGAGTCAGGATTCGACACTGATAGCGAAGGTGGAGGGTTCATGACCAGAGTATTCAGCAAGTGTCCTTGCTCCAGAATTTCGGTGTCAAATGCCAGGTGTACAGGGTGTCACACAATGGGTGCTCAATAAATGCTTGTTGAATGCGTGTATTCTGTACTTAACTACTGTTTGATGTACAAGTAACGGAGTTAAATAAGGGAAAGGGTAGGAGGAGTCTTAGAGAGGATGTGTCTTAGTCTGTTTGAGCTGCCATAGACTGGGCGGCCTAAAAACAGAAATTCATTTCTCACAGTCCTAAAGGCTGGGAAGGCCAAGGTCAAGGTGCAGTCTATTCAGTTCCCCATATGGGCTTTCTTCCTCGCTTGCGGAGACCTGTTTTCCTGCTGTGTCCTCAGGTCAGAGAGAGAGAGAGACTTCTCTCTCATGTCTCTTCTTATATGGGTACAAATCCCATCATGTGGGCTCCCCTTAGTGACCTTACGACCTCCCAAAGGTCCCATCTCTAAACATCATCACTTTGGGGTTTAGGGCCTCGACATTGGAATTTGGGGGAGGATGCATTCCAGTCTCCATAGCAAAGTGCAAATACTTAACTGTCTACCTAAAGTCTGAGCTGTAATTTTATATTAGCATTTGGGAATTAGAAATAAAAAAAGCTAAATGTTTAATGTATAGAATGCCTTGTTCGCAATGCAGGCAAGAGTACAAAAGTTATGCTACAGGGGAAGAAAAACGGTAACTTCAAACTGTAATTACAGAGAAAATGTAAAGAATTTCTTTACATTTGTGGAGCAGAATCAGTTCCACTGATCCTGATGAGTCCCAGCAATCGACAGCAGTGTCCTCAACGCCCTCCAGTCTGCGTGACAGGCACGCTGCTTTCTGAGGGGTCACCAGGAGAGGCGTGAATTTACCTAAGGGTCTCAGAGAGGCGATCCAGACCGCACCCCCCTGGCAGGAACACCCCTCAGGGGCATTCTGCTCTGAAGCCTGCCTGTGCCCCCGCTGGCGGTGCCGGTGTGACCCCCGGGGTACAGCCGTGACCGGCAGCTTTCCCAGCCCGCAGGTGCACTCATTTCCTGTTATGCTAATCAGTCCTCTGCGGGGTGGTGACTTGAGACCATGTGGTTTTCCTCTTCTCTAACAGCCTTTCAACCAATAACTTCGAGCATTCATCAATGAACTATGAAACATTTATTAGCTGACATTCTTCTGTTAAAAAGAGCTTTTCCTCTACTTCTCTCTTTCCCTCCCTCCCTCTCCCCTCCCCCTCACTCTCTTTTCGTCTCTTCGATGACTTCCAGTTAGTTACTGTTCGAGGCGTAATTAGAAGGAAAGCCGTATGGTGAGAAGGGAGAATGGTGGTAAGTGAATCAAAAGTATCTGCATTGGACAATGCCATATTCCGATAATAACATTAGGGAGACAGGGTCTCCTCTCTCTAATGTTAAATGGACACTTGGTGGTTAGCGGTCTTTGTGCCGTCACATCAAGCTGGCCTGAATGTTTGAAGACGATCATGTTCGATTACAAATGTGTTCATTTTTTCTTTCTTATTACATGGTCGGTTAAGAGTAAGCACAGCAGAGTTGGGGGCAAGTAGCTGCTTTCATTCTCCGGGACGCCTTCGAAACAGCAAGGGGTTCCAGCATTTCTAGGAGGTGATCACACTAAGCAATTCCCTTTCCTCGGGTCTCTGTGTTTAACAATTTGTCGCTCCATTACTGGCCCCTCAGCTGCCGGAGCATGACCTGGGACCATGACGAAAATAGCGGAACAGCTCGAAGAACTGGGTGTCGTGGTTTGTTTCCTTTTAGGAACGAGCGCTCTTACGCCTCCCACGGTTCCTTTCTCTTCGGAGCTCTCCAAGTTTGTTTCCTGAGCCAAGTACATGTGACACGTCCCAGGACTGAAAAACAGACTTACTGCATAACTGTCCCCATCGCCCTCCACCTAGAAATTCATCTAAAATGAAGCCTGGGTGGGCAGCTGACTACATGGGCAAAGGGTCATTGTTACACCCAGCCCACGGGTGTGGCTGACCCGCCACTCAGGATGACTTATGACCCAGCTGGAGCCACGTGGTCGTCCTCGGTGGAGGTGACACCCACTCAGTCACCCTTCTGGGCAGTCATTCCTCGAGTTTACTCACACACTCACCCTCCTCTTTCCTGTCAGAGTTCTCCCGTGGTGAATGTAAGAGTTTTGTGTCCTCCCTCTCTGCACCCCACATTAACTCCTGGATCATTTGTAGACTGTAAATGTATTGAGGAGCCAGAGCAAGTCTTGTTTTCCCATAGGAGGCTCTGGTTTACTTTCTTGTGAGGCAGTTGCCCATCAGTCTAGCATTCTGATCTTAAACAATAGGAATGTGCTGGTTATTATTAGGGGGCTCCACACTGAGACTTGACAGATCTGTGTACATCCTTCCTCCTGTAGCACTCGTGACAGTTGAGTGTTTAGGAAAGTCCAGTTCCATGACTCAAAGCAGTTTTTGTGTCTTGGGTAGGGGGATGGGAGTGGTGGCCCTACTTGAACCCCTAGGAGACACTAAGCTGCTGTAACTCGAGAGAGGCAGCACAGCTTGTGGCCCTGCGCCGTAAAGCAAGAACAGATGTAGCTCTGTCCCTGCCTTTGCTACAGCGTACGGATGAGCACGTCTCCCTCTGTGTGCCTCCGTTTCTCTATGAAACGCCTCGTAGGTGTTTGCTGTCTTTGGGAGACCCAGTCTAGGACCACGTTCAGAGAGCCATGCAGACTTATCACATGTTTTCAGACTCCGGGGCGTGGCACATTAGCAGATTACGAAATAATTTGAGTGGTCTTTGAACCTACTGCAGGAACTAGGACATGGCCTAGGCAATGGTGCCTTCCTAGTAGATATCTGCTAAAGAATTAATGACTCAATAATCAAAAGACAAATGACCCAGTTAAAAAGTTAACAAAGGGTCAGAATTGACATTCCTCCAAAGAAGATATACAAATGGTCAATAAGCACGTGCACCCAGTAAGAAAATGCTCATCATTTGCCCAGTAAGAAACCACGGTGAGATACTAGCTCACATGCACTAGGACGATTATAATAACAATAAAAAGAGAGACGAGTAATCACAAGGGTTGGCAAGGATGTGGGCACATCGAACCCTCAGTACTTCCAGTGAACATGTCAGGTGAGGCAGCCACTTTGGAAAACAACGTGGCATTTCTCAGAGGGTTAAAAATAGTTACCATGTGGCCCAGCAATTCCACTCCTAGGTGTACGTAGCCAAGAGACATGAAAACATGCATCCACACAAAAATTCACATGTGAATGTTCATAGCGTCATTATTCGTAATAGCCAAAAATGGGAAACAACCCACGTTTCCATCAGAGCTGGCAGATAGATAAATAAAATGTGATATATCCATATAAGGGCCTATCATTTAGTAATAAAAGAAATGAAGTACTGCTACATGCTTGAACGTGGATGGACCTTGAAACCACCTTAAATAAAAAAGCCAGTCACAAAACACAAGATACGTTATGATCCCATTTATGCGAACAGGAATTAAATGTGAATGTCTAAAATAGGGAAATCTCTAGAGACGGAAATGAGATTAGTGGTGTCCAAGGTCTGGGATTTGGGGGTGGGGTGAGCCCAAAGCGTAATGGATACAGACTTTCTTTTTGAGGACGTGAAAACGTTCTGAATTAATTGTAAGATTGCATAACTCTGTGACTATACTAAAATCCACAGGACTGCACATATTCATTGGTGAACTTCACTCAGTAAAGCTGTGAATCTGAAAAAATGCCCATGCCTGAGCCCCACCCCTAACCGATTAAATCAGAACCTCTGCAGGTGAAGTTTGGCATCAGGTATTTTGTTTGGTTTCCTGGTGAAGCTTTTAACTCGTAGCCGCGGTGAGAATGACTGCTTTAGACTGCCCACCAAGCCCCCTCTGAGTGCCAGAGTGCCGTAAGTCAGCATGCCTGCCGTCTCGTGCCTGTGCCAGCGAGCACGCCGACTTAGAAGCACAGGGGCAGAGCCGGTGGTCGCCCCCCACACACACCATAATGACAGTCACGATTAGTTCCTTTGCCGTCATCTCTGAGTGTGTAGGAACCGAGAAACCCCGATTTCCCAGCAACCGGGGGAAATAATGAGTATTTTTTTAAGCCCCAAGCAGGTCCTAGGAGAGAAGTTGCTAGTGTTTCATATATTTACCTTGATTCCAAAGAGCACCCGAGAAGCAGCCCCGATAACTCATTCACCCCCAGCTCTGCCTCTGCACAGAGCTGTAGACTGCCTAGCCTCGTCGCACCGGTCAGGAGCATCGCAAGTTCTAGGTGGTAGAAAAACAGGAGGCAAAGAAAGCAAATGAAAAACCCTTGATTGGGATTATTGAAGGAGGCAACTTTCCGAAGAGGAGAATCACTTATTAACTATGAAATCTAGCCACTCACATGATAGTGTGTGATGACATGCATGTGCACGAAAACCATCAAGGTATCTCACTTAGTGAGAACATCAGCCCTTTCCAGGACAAAGCTGATGTTTAATCAGGGTAACCAGATTATTTTATTCCTTCCTATTTACAAAGGTTTAGGCAAGATCATTCTAGAAAAACAGTTTTTGAAAGCCTGATTAAAGAACCCGTCAGGACCGTGCCACCCCCATTACTTCTGACACAGACAAATTAGACAGGTTTGACAGTGTTGGAGATGGAGCAGCTGTAAAAAGCCCGAGTGATGAATGGCCCTGTCATTGTCACATCTCACAAGACTGAGCTGGTATTATTACAGATCTAGGTGAGGTGGCCTGGCCTTTGTATAACCTTCATCGGTTTAGGCTCCGACAGATAATGGCTAAGTGGGCCTTACAGGTCACCTTGACACATCTCAGCTTCACTCCCTGTGCAACTTCTGGAACTAACTCATCCCTGTGCCAAAAAATCAACTCCACTTCCAGTAGCACTGACCATGGTCAGACATCACCATTAGGTCTTGTAGAGATCAGGATCTAACAGGGAAAACAGAAACCCCTTCTTGTAGTTCCCTCAGAGGGAATTTAATGTGGGGAACAGGTTATTCGGGTTACTGGGGATCTGAGCATCACATGGGGACATGAAGATAACCCATAGCTTATAAACAGCAGAAAGCCACCATCCCCCTCAGCTGGAATGCCAATGGAGGAAGCAGCTAGTAGAGAGGCCCCCAAAGGGAGTGGGGCATGGTGGGAGCTAGGCAGAGCCAGGAGGGAGATGTGTCGCTTGCTGGAGACATCTCCCAGGGCAGAGGGGGAGAGAGATGTGCCCCGGTGTCTCCTTTCCCTTTGCCCTTCAGTGTCCCACCAGGGACAGGCTGCTGGGATGAGCTCCCCCTGCCCCAGTGCAGACCAGAGCAGAGGGGTGCAGAGGAGCGAGTCCGAGGGCAAACAGGCCCAGGACTCCTGGGGTCCACCCTTCTGTCATTCCGAATCCATCCTCACCTTTATACCCATATTTGAAAGCTTCATACTTCTGCTCAGTACAAGGTCTGGAAGGATTCACCGTCTACAAGTATCCTCCCCGCTGTCCCCAGCAAGGGAGAGTCGGGCTTCTCAGTCGTATTCATCTCAAGTCCAGGGTCTCCAGTGTCCTCCGTCCCAAGTCAGACATGTCTCCTCATATCTGGTGACCTCAGCACTAAGCAGGAAAGTTAGTCACCACCAGCACCTCATATAAAATAGTAGGGGAAATGCCAGCTCCCACCCATTAGGAGGGGCTCTGTTAGTCCTCACCCCGTCCGTGCCCTGCTCTGCTCTGGGGCCTAGGGGGACCGACCTTCAGGCCGTGTGTCCCGTGTCCAGGGCGGGGTGAGGCATGGGGGTGCTTATCTCTCAGTGGGGTTCAGCCGCAGGAAGCAGGCCCGGGTGATTTGGGGAATGGGGCAGGGAGAGAGCGCAGTGTGTATGTTATGTGACCAAATATAAGCCCAGATCTGCACATCAATCACTTAGACACTGTTTGCTATGTTTCTCTCCTGAGTGCATTTAGCCTGCTGAAAATGCAAATTTTTTTTTTGCCTTCCTAACATTTCAGTGCATAACAGAATTATTTAAAGACTAAATGGAAACAATTTTAGGCATCTTTGGCAAAATTCTCTGAAATGAATCCTTGTCAGATAGACCTCTTTAAAGATTATGATTGTGTGGTAAAATTAAGTTAAACAGGTTTTACGCTCTCAATAAAATTCTTTCAAATGAAGTCTTTGTCACATCGAGCTCTTTAAAGATTGTAATTGTGTGGTAAAATTGGGCTCCACGCGTTTGACGCCCTCCCTCCGTTTCATAGGCTCCTGTGCGAGCACGTTGGCCCACGGAGGGCGCCTGCGACCCCTCAGCAGAGCCTAAAGCACACACGTTTCCCAGCCGATTTCTGCTCTTGGCTGTGTCAGATCATCTCTGGGCAATTGCTGAGTGCCTGTGTCTTCGCTTCTCAAGATAAGGACCATTCTTTCACCCATTTCAGTCAAACATATGTAATGTCTTCGTTAAATAATGTACTTTCTTAAGAAGTAGAAGGTAAAGAGTAAGATTCAGATCAACAAAGAAGTGGCAGCATCGGCCCAGCGGGTAGGTGGCGGTCGGTCCGGCCGGGAGACCCTCTGCCGTGGACCCCGGCTGCACCTCGAGCCGGCCTGGCGCTGCGGGCCAACCCAGCCCCCGGCCGAGCCCCCGCCGCCTCCCAGCTTGGCTCAAGTGACTCTGATAACGACACCCTCCCATTTCCCACCATGCACTTCTTCACGTGTCCATTTCTCATTTATGGTGGGGATTCCAGTTTTTGTTTTAAATTACAAAGCGAACGTGTTCTTTGGAGAAAGCACAGAAAGCATGAAGAATCACAAAGCATGATCCAGTCACACAGGTGCATTTGGGTACATATTCAATCTTTTCTCAGTTCCTATAAATATGTAATTTTTCTTTTTGAATATTATATGGTACATCCAGTTTTATAGCAGCTTATTTACTCAACTGCATATCATGGCTGAAAAATATACTATATGCAACATTTCCTGTGGTATCGAGTATTTTCTACTGTGTAATTTCAAAGGACTGCACGCTTTCCCATAGTGTGGGTATGCCATCATTTATTTAATAAATTAGAGGGTTTAGGGGAGAACCTGTGGGCTGGCAGCTAAAGCTGCCCCCTGAAGGTTATTGTAACGCAGAAAACCGGGCACCAAGCGCTCTGACACCGCAGATCCTCGGAGGAATGACTTTTTGTGTGCGGGACGGTTCTGGCTGTCAGTCATTCACCCCGATGTCACGGTTCCTGTGCTCTCGCCGGGTTGTTAGGGGCGATTATGGATTCCTGTCAAATGAGATGTCTGCTATGTATTCAACACGGGGCTGCCTGTGCTTTTCTCAGTCTATTGCTCTCCCTCCGGAGGAGGTTAAGCAAATCTCAGTGAGCCGGAGGGAAATGGGATAGGCATCTGGAGCCACCGCAGACCTGCCCAGGGCCCTCGCCGCCCCCCCCCACCAGCAGATTAGACTTCTACATAAATACATTTGTCTTGATTGTCACATTCCACCCAGGGTGACACCTACATGCATAAAAATGGCTCCGAGCCTGGTTTTCAAAGCTGTCTGCCTCCCCCGTTGCTTTTTAAACCACCTAGCTCAGAGGCATTTTCTCTGTTATCTCTCTCAAAGATGATTAAGGGGCTGGGGGAGTTGATATATAAGGACAGATTAAGAAAACCAAGTATTTACCACTTGACTGAGTGACAGCCAAGCGGAAGATATTAGAACTGCAGGGTTCAAATCGAGGCGGAGACATTGTTTTGCTTTTCCCAGTAACTCGATTTTAGGGATATCTAATTCAGAGAAAGTTTTCCAAGGATGACATCACTTATGCTAATTAGATCATTGTGGCAGTTAGAAATTACATTTAGCCACCAGTAGCAGAGACTTGGAATAGCTGTGGCTTAAACAAATAAGGGTTCGCTTTCTCTCCTCTGAAATGAAACCAGAAGTGCACCCTCTGGGGCTGCATTGCAGCTCCCTGACGTCACCAGTGCACCTCTACCTGGCTGTCTTTGGCTCCGTTATTCTCTCAGTGTCGTTTCCATGCCCAAGGTCATCTGATGCTGTGCCTGCGCTCCAATAAGGAGGGAGGCAAACGAGGTGCTTGCCAACTGAGACTGCTGGGAAGGGCTTTCTTGGAAGCCCACCTACTGACTCCGGTTGTTATTCATCGACCACCACGGCTGCAGGAGGGCTGGGAAATTGCGTGGGGTGTTTTGTTTTGTTTTATTTTGTTTGTAGGTTGGGTGCGTGCTGACCCCAAAAGTATCAGGGTCCTTTCCCTAAAAAGGCATGGGGTCATGGATACCGGATTGGCAGCTGGTGGCTTCTGCCACGCTTCACCTCTTGAAGATTTTGAGAAGTCTGGACTCTGAAACACAGTGACATTTGCTATGATATTAAAAATTCCCACTGGTAACACCAGCCCTTGAGATCTAATAGACTTGCTTCTGATCACTCCTGTCTCTTTTCATTTCTTCATCCACAGCATACCCCGGGTTGAAACGCAGTGAACCAACCATCTCAATAGACCTAAGAGTAACGATAGCTATAGCTTGTTAGCTTTCAGCGAGCTCCATGCGCTGTGTTATGGGCTGAAGAATGTCATCCAAATGATTCACCTCAAAATTGTGGCTAAGGATAGATGAAGAGGAGGCTAATAATCGAAGCCGAGCAGTGGCTGCGTGGGGATTTATCATACTCTTTTCTCTCCTTTTGTAATTACTGAAGTTCTCCCGGTACAGATTTTACAAGTCGCTTCATCTTCTTCTCAAACACTTCACGTGAGGCCAGCACCAACACCCCAGCTAATGACGTTCAGCGAAGGGCAGCAGCGTCAGACAGCAGGTTAAGTGGCGGATTCAGGACTCAGACCCAGGTTTGCCTGGCCTTGGAGTCTGTGCCCGAACCCTTACTGTCCTCAGAGGAAGCTCGCTTCCCAGACAAGCAGCCCGGAGCCTGTTTGAAATGCAGACTCTCAGTCCCACCCCAGGATCTTTGACAAGCCCCCGAGTCAGGTTTCTGCTACACTCAGGTGTCTGTGCTCTATCCACAGCACTGGATCGCCTCCGTGGCCGTGACGTCCCCGACTCAGTCACTCAGGACTTTCCCTTTATTAAAAGCGTGACCTTCTGTTGAAATAAGCCTAATCATGAGTTGCTACTCGGAAGGATAAACATTTAAATAAGCATGTGATTCACAATAGCCCTTTCTTTCAATCCTGGGTATCTGCCGTGGTGCCGGGTCTAAATGCCTAAATGTCAGCTAAGCATCACTCTGAACATATATGTCAGCTATGATTCATCACTGCCTGTGTGAAAGTTAATCCAGTTCTACTTCAGCAAAGTCCTTAAGTAAGGTGTTTGGAGTTTCAAAAGCCTTGGAGGGGCTTCCAAGGAAACCTCCAGGTGCCTGTGGCCACTTGCACCAGCGACAGCTCTGGTCACGCGCCCCCGCCTGGCTTTCCCAAGGAGACGTGACTTTTCTCCCCGACATCCTCGTCATCTTTCACCCTTTCGGCCCTCTCTCCTTTTGAAAGAAAGAGAACTGGTGGAACTGGACAGCCTGAGCCCCAGCCCCACCGCTCCTGTGTCTTGTGGGCGAAGCAGCTAACCTTCTGAGCCTTCACATCTTCCTCTACACCGTGGCTGGGCCGGATGGTCTCGGGGTCCCTGCCGACCCATCCTTCCGCCACCCCTGACTCCTCAGGCCTGCACACGCGTGGTGAAGATGCGGGGCTCTGCGTGAAATCCTCCTGATTTGACTCTTCCAGTCAGCAGAGGGATCCTGGCGCTGATTTTACCGGGTTTCCTTTTCGAGTAATGAGGCCCTGAACGCTTCATAGTTTGCTTGCCCCCAGGCCCTTTTTAGAATAAGTAAATGGGTGAAGGAAGGAAGGACTGAGGCCTGACCCGTCTCAACTGCAGTCCGCTTTCCTGAAGAGGCTGGGTTCCCTATGCTTTTCGACATTTCCAAACATTTTCTAGCTACCAGATTCACTTGGTGGTTTTATTCACCTGAACAACTTTCAAACAATGTATATATTTAACACCCTAAGCTGTTTCAGCTGTTCATCAGTTTCCACAGCAGGAGAAGAGGTAAGGGAAGACCGCCTGGGACCATCGCTGTGTAGCTCGGGCCCATACCCGTTGCTGTGGAAGGTACAAGCCTCGGGGTCCTTCCTTCTTCCAAGAACGCTCTTTCTCCTACCAGAGTGATTTTAAGCAGGTGTACGATACTTTTGTCATAAAATTAAACCTAGAAAAAAGAGCATGCTATCATACAGTGATTATAAAAACCATTGTGCTACACATGTCTTTTTTTTCCAATTTATTGATTTTGAGGAAGGAAGGAAGGGAGACAGAGAAATACCATTTTGCTGCTCTACTTATTTATTCATTTATTGGTTGTCTCTTGTATGTGCCCTGACTGGGGACTGAACCCACAATCTTGCTGTATCGGCAGCATGCTACAACCAACTGAGCTCCCGAGACAGGGCCTAGACGTGTCTTAAGAAGCATTGCCCAGCCCTGTCTTTTCCGAGCTGCATGTGAAGTGTTTCTGGTTTGCTTTTCAGGGCAGCCTTTGGCAAGGAGTCGGAAGTTCTTATTGGGAACCTGGGCGATAAACTGATCCCTCCACAAGACATCCTGCGAGACGTCAGTGACCTCAAAGCCTTGGCCAACATGCACGAAAGCCTGGAGTGGTTAGCGGGTCGAACGAAGTCAGCTTTCTCCAGTCTTTCCACCTCCCAGAGTAAGTGGCTAGGGTGGGGGCTCTTGTGGGGACGCTGAGGAGCCAGGCCGGGCACTTTCATCTGCAGTGTGTGTCGCCATACGGGGACGTGTCCACCTTGTCAGAAGATCTACGCCAGAGTGCTGCTTGTGCTGAGCCTCGGGCACTGTGACTCCGGAAAAGGAAGTAATCCAGGCTTCCCTGCGTGGGGCGTGGGAAACCAGAAATGGCCCGTGTAAACATAGCTTGATATTAAACCTTGGAAACAGAGTCAGGCAAGGTTGAACCCCGTGTCTCAAGAACAAAGAGCAATACCTTTTGTCCTCACAACTTGTCAAGGGCAGGAACCGTGTCTCAGAGCTCAGAGCTGAGCCCCTGGCCGGTGTTTTCACTTGAACCGATACCAAGTTAATGAAAAGTGTCTAAAAAGAGAATAATAGAAGTGATCAAGGTGCTAGAAAATAGAGAATATGAGAAAAACAATTAGTCTGGTAAGGAGATGGCTGAGAGATAACTTAATTATGGATTTCAAGGAAATTAAGGAATAGGATATGAAATAAAAATGTGAAACTTCTTTTTCAATCAAGAACCAGAGAAAAGTAATTTGCAAACTTTAGGGCCCGTCAACTTTATTCAATAACTATAAAATAAATACTGTTTGAAGGCTTGAGTTCACAGGTATGTGTTAGACAGTTATAATAGAGGCAAAGAAAAAAATGATGGGAAGAAGGAATAAAGGAGAAGGCAGATCTGAATGCATAAATGGAGAGACAGAGGGTAGAAGAAAGCAAAATAGCAGCAAGAGCATGAAAGAAACAAAATCAGCTCTGAACTTAATATCAGAGTTAACCCGTGGAAGATTTATTGCCAAGTAAAATGCTTACATTATTTGGAAGGTGAACTTCAGAGTAACTTACTTATTATCATTGTCTTTTGCATAGTTTTTATTTCTTGGTTAACAGTGGTTTCCAGCATAGAAATGGAAGAGGTGTAGATGAAATTCACAGGGGTAAATTCCGAAATTCGGGCCCCTGGGCAGAGGCTAGGGCCCTTGAATGCCGCTGCACTGGATCTCGTGCTGACTGTGTATCTATCCTTAGGATCAGCGGAAGGAGGAGAGCTTTCCGGTGAGATTATACGCTCTGTTTTAGAAATCATCTTAACATATTACCATTTGTTTATGCTTTTATATTTTACTTTTTATTATTTAAAATACTACTTTTTATCTGTTGATAAAATTGCAAATGTTTGTTCCCAGAATAAAAATAGAAGATACATCCACCTATTAAGAATAGTTTGGGCACAGTGTTGGATCTGGACAGACTCTGCATAAGCAGGATTCTTGAGAGACCCTCAACTTCATAATCCCACGATATCAGGCAATCTGTCACAAGCAGTCATCTAAACTATCCATTTTATCTCCCAGTGCCACCCACTTACCAAAAGAAAAAAAGTCAGAAATAGCTAATTTCCCTTTTGCTACTTGCAAAACAACAGCTCTGAACGGGGACCAGATGTGGCTCTTCCTGATTCCTTTGATTCTTGCACACGCAGGGCTGCTTGGGTAAGCGTCCTTTCGTTTGGTGGCCACTCAACGCCTAATATTTAATGTGACATCTTATGTCCAGGGGCACAGCATCCCTGATTTCTATCCTGTCTGTTCTGAAAAGGCTCCCCAGGGCAAGAGAGCGCACAGCCTCCGTGGCAAGCCGTTGCGTGACTCACACACGCTAACCTGGCGCCGGCTGTTTGCGAAGAGAGAGAAGCTCTCTGAATTATGCTCAGCTTTGCAATTGCACAATTTAGCTGTTGTTCATGTCACCAAGAAGTGCTCAGCACAGTTGCTGCCCAATTCATGTCTTTAATCACCTGTTATTCTGACAAAGATCTCTTCTACCACACCCGCTAGTACTTTGTCTCGTCTGCTCAGTTCCGTTTTATAATATAAGTTGTGCCCTCTCAGTTCCCCTCAGAGTAGTTATTCCACCCAGTAAGTGATTTGAGTAACCGTCAGCATTTCGAGGATCAGCACGAAACCCGGGTGAACTGTCATCATTGTTTCTGCTGTCTTTCTTAAAACAAAGCATCACTCGAACCTGGTGGATTCTGCTAACAACAGGCCTAACTCACCCACACCGGTCTGTTCTTTGAAATCTCGGGAGAGGTGTCCGCTGATGTTTATAATTTGAGCAAAGCCGGGAATTCTCCCATAATGGGTTACTTTGATTGTTCCGTGTCAGTGTGACTCTAGAGAGGGAATAAGGGACAGCTCTCTGCTATTCTTTTGAAAAGTGAACCTCATTACCTCAACAAAAGTTTGGCCAAGTCCGGAGACTGGGTAGCAGGAAGAAAATGTCGGTTCTTTGTCTGGCACTAATGGATACTCGGGGAGGGAGGAAATCAAGAAAAGAAGATGACAGGTTTATTTCCTATTCCGCATCCTGTTAACTACTTGGTATGGTAACGCCATGCTTTGTTATGTTTATGAAGCTCTTCTTGTAACGGGGGAGGAAGTTGGCAGAAGTCATTTTCATGGTGGAATATCTCTTCCCACACGATAGCAGGGTTCCCATCCACTTGTCATGCCGAATAGTGTTGCATTTTAGTGACCGAGCGTGGCTGTCCATCTGTCCACGAGCTCAAAGTTGACCGTTTTTTCAAAGACAATTTTTCCATCTCTTTCAGTATTTACCTAAATGGCCCCGTAGTCTTTACACTGAAGAGGGTCTCCTCACCTCCCGGAGCTCCTGACTGCACCAAAGGCACTGCTCTCGCTATTGTCCCCCCACAGCCTGGGGTTCCTGCTCTATTTCCTCTCCCAGTTCTCCTTAAACCCGACCTACTTGCGATCCTTTCCATGGAAAGTCACAGCCCTGTTGAAGGAAAGCGAGTGCATTGATTCATTAAACTGGTAAATCAGAAGGCTTCCGGTGTGGCTGCACCCCGAGGGTCACAAGACAGCGTCATGTCCCAGACGTGTTCACACACCTGCTCCCACGCTCTCCCTTTCTCTAGCTCTTGGCATTTTCTCGTGTTGCTTTCCATGTGGCAACATCCTTGGCCACCAGCGGCCCCAGGGGTGTTTGGTCCCAAACAAAAAGAACATTTTTGCCAAGAGAAACAGCTCCAGACAGGAGTCGGACTGACCAGCCAGACCTTCTCTCTCTCTGGGTCCCTCTGGCTCTCTTTGCACGTGCCTTGTTTTCTGACTTTCTGCCCACACACCACTCAGTCTCGGTCTCCCACGCCTACTTGCAGAATTCCTTTATACTCAGGCTCTGTTTTAACAAACATGCTTTCAGTGCGAGGGAGTTGAGCAAGATCATAGTAAGGGCTGGACGTTCAGGATCTAGGTTTAATGCATTTTCTCCCCCCACTGGCCACAGCCTCAGCCTTGGAGTAAAGGCACAGTGTGATATTTGTCCATTGCGGTGCCTGCTATGTGTAAGGATCCTAAAGAAAGACTCTGAGATTAACTGTTATGATAAAGAACGTTCTCGGCAAAATGTGACCCACATAAAAATTGTCGGAGTTTGAACACTAGTAATTTTCTTTTGTATTTTAGCCTTTTGTTTTCAGAACGTATTGCTTTTCAAAATAGACTGCCGAGAACAGGAAGGGCGTTTGGGGCTGCTTCCTCAGGGGCCTCCTCTCTGCCTTGGATTCTGTAAAAAGTCTCCGGGATTAGAGACGCTAAACCTTCCTTGATTATGTATTCTGCTCTTCAAGCATCCTTCCCTTCTAGGGGGCTAGCTGTTTTTTGCTAAAGTTCCTTGGCTTCAGTCTAAACCTCCTCTCTGTCCCACTCTAAAGAAATTAAATGTTGAATGTCTTCTCTATAAAATACTTTAATGTATGTGAAAACATTTCCCTGGCCCCCACCTGCCCATCTCTGGATGTTAAAAACTTTTGGGTTGAAGATGCAGTCGACCGACATAAACTGACTCTTCTCCCTTTCTTGGCTTGTTTCAAACGTGGCTGCTAAAATGACCCTTGGCCAATCGTTGCCCCATCTTCACCATCCTCAAATCATCTAACTGCTGATGTAATTCCACACCTCCGTTCACTGACGAGTGCTAATATGGCTCCTGGGGCTGATTTCTTTCATAACGTCTTTATTTGAGAACAGCCTTAGATTTAGAGTAACATCGCAAAGATAGTACAGAATTCCTGTGTATCTCCTACTCATTTTTCCCTGTTGTTTACATCTTACGTTCATCACTACTAATGAACCAGTATTGGTACATTATTATTAACTAAAGTCTGTACTTCATTCGAATTCCCTTAGTTTTTACCTCACGTCCTTTGTCTGTTTCGGGACCACATTGGGACGTCACAGTACATTTTGTCATTACGCCTCTCTAGGCTTGTCGGGTCTGTGACAGTGCCCAGACTTCCCTTGCTTTGGTGATCGTGACAGGTGAACCCTAGTGAGATATTCTGCAGAGCGTCCCTCAATATTGGACTCTCTAATCTCTTTTCATGACCAGACTGGGTGGGTGGGTTTGGGGAAGGAAAACCGCAGAACTGAAGTGCCGTCCTCATCACCTCGTGTCAAGGGTAACTCCTATCGCCGTGACTTAGCACCGATGATGTGCGGGGATTGATTTTTCCTCCTCCCATTCCTGCAATCCTCCCCAGACAATTCCTTCTGAATTCGGGATCGACTTCCCACTTTCCCACCACAAATTGCTTTTGTCTATCTTTCTAATGACTATTTTTTTTAACATTACCAGTGTTATCTATTATAAGCACAATGTTTGGACAAGTTGAATAGCTGCTAAAAAATTGTCGTCCACCTTAAACAATTATATGGCTGATAGGGATTAAAATCGTGTGGGCCCGAAGGGCTCTGTGTGCGGG
>CM052549.1:70919713-71029303 GCA_028533065.1 Trachops cirrhosus
CTGGCTTCCTGAGCAGCATGTCTTACAGGAGCATTTTGCCGTTTTGCTGCACATCAGTTGTGTTCAATTGGGGAGCTTTAAAAACACTGATGCTGCAAAGAAAAATAAATAAAACACTGACTCTGGGCCCCACTCCCACAGATGTCCATTTAATTGTCCCAAAGCAGTCAGATCAGAGGTTGAGAACCGCTCTTCTAAAGCATCGGCCTGTATTAGATCCAGCGACCGAGTCTGTGGTCAGACTCTCGGGGAGGTGCTCAGACTCCTCAGGCGACTGCAACAAATTGCCGAGGTTGGCGCAGAGGCCCCCCAACTCCCTCTTTCATTTCCGTAGCCCTTTGTATTTGGGAAATCTCTTGTCGTTATTTGGCCAGCGCTTCTGTTCTCAGAAGCTTGGGCTTCCCACGACTTTCCATTTTATGGACAGGAGTAACACCAGGCACAGAGATGTCTTTGATTCTGCGTTAGATTCAAGACAACACTGTGCTTCTGCTGAGCGGCTGTGAGTTAGCGAGACTGTCTCCCAAACCCGATGAAAAATAGAAACGTTCCTCTTGCCCTTTCCAAGCCAAAGCAGTGAGGAGAGCATACAGAATCAGTGCCTCTCTTAGCACAGAAGGCTGATTGCCAAACCAGTAGAATGAAAGGGGGAGTATTTACAACCCACCACATCGTTGAAAATGAAGGTGGAAAGGTCCAGGTGTGTCTGTGCATCCTCCTGGGTCATGGTTGTGAGCTGAGACCTTGCGCATCACCCGCTACGATGCAGCATTTTCTAGGGGGGGAGTATCCCACACTGGAGCTCACTGTCACAGGCTTCTTCTGCCTTAGTGGCAAATGAACCACGACACGCATCCCGCACCCAGCTGTTTGTTTTTCTGCCTCCACACAAATGAGAATAAACACGTCCCTAGCCAAGATCTCACGAGACATTGTCCTGTTTCAGCTCTGCTTTTGTCAATCCATTAAGCTAGAATTTTTCCTGTCATAACTGCATCTGATTATTTTTAATTAAAACTCCATGCGTGGTAATTCCTCTCCTGCTCCGGCATTTACAAGTTTCAAATATTTGTAGACTGTTATCAGGCAGCTTCTCCTCGGGCATTTGCTTAGCCTGACTCTACATATTCCGCTCCTCTGATGGTCTCTGCGAGGTTAGGCTTTCTATGCCATCATCATTTATTGGCCTGAATAGTGGTCATTTTTTCAAGCCGACTCTCATTCTGTGGCTTCGCTCTTGTCAGTCTGCTTCCTCGGTTGGTGATAGTTTCCAAATTCATTGTCATTGGTCAAGTTCAGGGTCACACTGTGCACCAGGAACACTGAATCACCACTGGTGGTATATCTGGTCCACACTCTGAATTTGTTTGGATCTTATCTAATTGACACCACTTCTGCTTTTGTTTGAACTTTTATCACTTTTTAAAATAATGCCCAAATATATTGTATGCTGTTTTCAATTTCACAGCTACTCATGTTTGGCAGGAATAAACATGCCAAGTGATCATTTTACAACGATTCAGTTTTGTTCGTTGTCAGTGTTAATGACACTCTACTGTAATTTACAAACTGATTGAAACTTATCGTAATGAAGGAAGACTTGTGTGGCAGGTCTCCGTGCCCAGGCTGTTGACCGGCCCACTCGTGGGAGTCCTCTGAAAGCCACGGTGTTACCAGCAGCGCGATGCTGGTAACCGTGGTTCTGTAAGGACTAGCACCTGGACCCCTCTGGCTCCATCTCCACGTGGATGCGCTGAGCGCCGCTGCCTTTGATGATCAGCCAAGGGGCCAGGCCAGGCCAGGCTGACCAGTGCGCCTCCCGCGTTCCTTTGCTTTTCGCACAGTTTAAGTACCAGTACTCGAGCATTAATCCCCCTTTAAAACATTTCTACTCTTTTTCCCCCTTTCTTCTCATTGACTATCCTTCCACGACTTCTAAACTGTGGTAATTTTTTGCTTCTTTTAATTCATAGGGCATTTCCCATACCTCTCCCTTAGTCTAGAAGGCATGTAGACGTATTTGACTTTGAAGTCGGGCATGTATGGGGCAAGTCAGGCAAGTTACTGTGTTTCCACAGGAAAATTATTTAGCCATTCTGAGCTGGATAGATTTTCTTCCCTGTTAAATACAAACGATTGACACTTATTGGGTTACTGTAACCATTGAACGAAGTGATGAACTTGGAGTTCTTAGCGGGGTGTGGTGCTCAGTGGGCACTCAGTGTGGGGTTGCCGGCGTCACTACTAGGACTCTTATCACTGGAGCGCTCCCCCCTTCCCTACTACTGGGTCTTCACCTCCCTCGCGCCTCTTTAGGTTTCTCCTTTATCCCAAATCTGTGGCTGCTTTTAAAACCCTGTGAACATCTGTGCTCCTGAACACTTCTAGTAAATCACAGCTGTCATTCTGCCAGAGTTCCAAAATGTATCCAAGGTCATGGCCATGTGTCTGAGACTGGATCTGCATCTGAGGTCACTCTGTTTGCAAGTTGCCCATCTGAGAAGCCAAAGTTGAATCTTAAAAGGATCCCTTTGTGTTCCAAAATGCATATTAGAACCAAACACAATTCCTTCCTGTCAATCAGCTGGCCATCCCTAGCATTCATTGTCCCGTGCTGAGCACCGAATAGAAAGCGCCCCCTCAGCCAGGAGGCGATTATCAATTGTGATGCTACAGAAGGTTAGTGCTGTGGGCACTGCAGTGAAATTATGGAGTTCAGAGTATCTGCCCATAAAGAATTGTGTGGACGTCTCTTTGAAAATGCCAGCATTTGTACCATAAGGGAAATGTTTTATTAAAATATGATAATGTCATAGATGCTTAAGTGTGGTGGTTGGGAGCTTCCAGCTGAATAATTGTACCTTAAAACCAGAAATCGATAACAGGAAGAAGAAACAGGAGTGAAAATCTCTGGGGAAAGGGAGAGGCAGACGTAGGAACGCAAGAGCCACCCCTAACGTGTCGTGCTGAAATGGCAGTGCCCCCCGAGGAGACGGGGAATGCAGTTACCCGAGGCCACGCCCGAGCCCAGTGAGGACAGTGAGGACAGGTGGCCGCCTGGGCAGCAGGACAGGAATCAGAAGTCCGAGGGGACTGATTTGGCTGCCAACCAGCAGAGCCTCTTCCAAGGAGAAGCCATGAAAAGGTTATGCCTGAAGGCGCTGATTGTGCTATTGATCCAGGTTCTTATCTAGAGAAGCCCCCAGCTAGGGGAGTGCTTTAACACTTCAGATAAGCCCACTAACCAAGGTAAACCCTGACTTCATGAACTTCTTGCCAGAAAAAGAGTGTGTCTTTAAATTTCTTTACCCTGGAAATTAAGTTTAGGCATGGCGCCAAACTCAGAGGGCAGGAGAGATGAATCCGTGAGGAAAACAGAAAGAGGCCAGAGGGCTGCCCTAGGTTCAGTGGAAGAAATCTCCAGCACTTTGTGGGATTGGATTTAGAAAAATGTTCTGAACATGAACTGGATCAGCTTCATTATTACCCAGCAGTGCATAAAGATCCTGTCCTGACGGCTGGCCCCAGGACAGTGGAACGTGGAGGCTGGGCAGTGGGGGGTGGGGGGCGGGGGGGCATAGTACGTGCATATGTGTATGTGGGCGACAGTCAGGGGGGCGCCATATGATGGGAATGGCACTCAGCACTTAGATTGCGATTCATACTTCCAAGGACCTTCGTAATCATTCATTCTTAATCCCTCATTCTTGCCTCAAGCTGCAGTGGCAGGCCAGCCATTATTCTATTATACAGAGCATGATCACAGAACACCGAAGTTTGGCCAGGTGCCCAAGGTCAAAATGACTCAGTGACAAAATCCAGGCTCGAGCTGATAGTTCCCGGAGTGCAGACCATGGTGTCTGGAGAGATGACACAATCGCCCATTACTATTGTGCCTCTGTTTCCCCCAGAGGTACTGCCGTTCTTCGGCTGTCTTCCCCAGTTACAGCAATAAGATGGAGGTGACGCTGCATCCTTCATGTGACTGGCATTGAATGCACTTTAAAGGGGGGACAGAGGGGACAGTGATCTGGACATGTCACCCACTGTAAGAAGCTGAAGTATAAAAGCTGTGCCCCTCCTTTCCCCACGGATCCATTTCGGAGCCAAATTCTCTAGTCATATATTTAAGGAAAGGTCTTATTTTACTTTACTAACCTAATTTCACACTGCAGCTGTATCCAGCATTATAAATTATGCAACAAAACCACAAAAGGCCTTCTTCATATGAGGTCCAGGTCTGTATTAGGCGTAAGTCTTCAGGACACAGGGTTGCTTATTAACAGCAGTTAGTTCTGCGTGCTGCCGTCTTTGAGCTCTGGTTGTTGAATCCTGGGTAGTCGACCGGAGTTTTTAACTAATAATTTAATCCAATTTTTAGGAAGGGAAGAATAATAATGGCTGTCCTCTAAGACTCATGGAAACCTGAGTGTCTTTCTAGAAACCGAGAGTATCTGATCAGATTCTTCATGGAAGCAAAAAACTCCTGTAAATGTCAGAAGGATGGCACACGCTGGAACCCCCTTTGTCAAATTCATCTAAAGGAGGTACTATTTGTAGGGGACTTTTCAGCAAGTCTGTCAAAAGCTTCCCGCTACAGATAAAAATTCAATAACCTTTCACTGCGGATGTGCCACAATTATCACTCATTTAAAACCAGTCCCTCTAATAGAGTATTTTATCACGCTGGACAGTCTCTGCATTGTTCATTATTTAGTGTTTGCTAAGCCGATGGCACTGCCACGCCACCTCCCTTATCTCTGCTGCTTCAGAATTGGATTTTATATTTCCAACCCAGTCAGATATGACAAGTCATTTTCTTCCCTCTTGTCTTTTCAGAAACGCAAACTTGATTTCTTTTTTTCCCCCCCACAATCACCACTTCAAGATTAAAGTTTATTGGAAATGTCTGTATTCACCAGCTCCGGGATGTGCGCTGGGGGACTCGTGCATTTTAATTGCAGTCAGGGTTTTCCTCTCTTCTTTTTCATTCTTTTTACTTTCCAATACATGTGTATTCTTCATGTCTTTGGAACCTCGTTCTTCTAAAACACACAGCGTCTGGCAAAGGTGAGGTGTTACGAAGCCTGATGCGGTTAGAAGACAAGAGGGGCTATTATCGGAATTATTACATTACAGAGCCTCAGTAAAGGTGATGATAAGCTATGTAACTGGGTCTCTGTGCATAAAAATTGTCTTCACATGAGAAACTTCCTGAAAGGAAAATGATAAAGTCATTAGCCGGACACCTGGGGGAGAAATGCCAGTTCAAACAATGGCTCTTCCTGTATTTCGATCGTTACTGAGAATTGTAACGATGTAAGTCATTAAAAAAATTCAGATACCTGTGGTTCCAAGTGAATTATTTTTAAAAAAATACACTTTATCCAAGCTTTGGAACTGAGCTATAATACATACTTCTACGTATTTACCTTTTATTCCAGGTTTTATCTTGGGCACTCTCCTAGTATACTGCTATTTTCGAATTAAGACCAAGTCCCTTCTCTTGATGGTGAGAAATCCCTGGGAGAGTTAGGTGAGGCAGCCTGCAAGGCTCAGAATGAAACGGCCACACATCTGCCCCCTTCACTGGAAGCTCTCTCCTTGGGCCTCTTGAGGACCTGCCCATTTTCTCCAAGACAGTCTCTTGCACAACTTTTAAGGAAATACAGAACGTCACTCAAGGACTGTGATGACAAGATTTTGACCTTTTATGGGGTATATCAGGAGACTAAGAATCGTAGTGTAGCAAGAAATTCTCACCGAACTACTGATCTTAAGAGGCATGAATTATCGTTATAAGCATCAAAACAAATAACATCAGAGTCTTTATGCAGTACACTAATTATGAAGGCCGTCCTTTAGGGTTGTCTCTATGAAGGAAAACATTTGTTCGAATTTCACCCAGAGAGAGTTCAGAACTGCTTGTAAAAGAGAGTGTGACAAAAATCCACCTGTATTACTTGTTTAAAGGGACCATGAGTCCAATTAACACGTTTGCTCAAGCCAGCAGCTTTGGGCTTTTCACAGAAATCTTGCAAGTGTGCTAGAGCAACGCCCCCACGGAGGAGTTTTGCATATGCTGCTGTATCTGCCTCCCTCCTGGAAGCAGAGCCTGGGTCACTGCAGACAGATGGCTGCCATCAGCGGCCAGAAACACCTCCCACCGCCTCCTGTTCCCTCAGAGAAGTGCGCAAGGGGCCTTCCTGCCACACGGTGTCCGGACTCCCTCCCTGACCCGACCCTGCCCATGGAATGCTGAGGCAAGACCAGCATCTTACGTGACACCCCTGGCTTTTCTGTTCCTCAGCACCCACGTAGCTCAGTAGTGGCCATGGGCTGGCCGTGGGGAAGGCACTTCCCCCCATGATGGTGTCATCTGAACTACCCCTCATAGGATTTGCTTGGAGGATCAAGCCAACTATGTACGCCCAATAGCTAACACGGTGGCAGGAGCGTCCAGCCATTTGGCGTCTCTGCACCACACCAGGAGAAGAGTTGTCCTGGGCCACACAGTAACCACATTGCGACACGTAATCACAAAACATCTCAATGTTTTACATAAATGTACGATTTTGTGTTTGGCCGCATTCACAGCCATGGGCCGCAGGTTGGACAGCCCTTGCAGAGCAAACAGGATCCCTCGATAAATGGGAGTTTTTTTCCTCTGTGTATTCTCCTTTTTAAAGCCCCTTACCTCATTCTTCACCATCCTAAGACTCTTTTCCTCCCGACTTGCTTTATTCCACTGCCAACGTTTGCCCACATTGGTACTCAATGTGAAATGCCCCAGTCTGCCTCCTGTTGATAGCCGGGCCAGTCTGCTTAATTTAATTTTCACTGGCAAGGGATCTTTGGTGTATATATTACATTTGAAATTAGACTTCCAGCACTTACGTTTAACAGCCTTCCAAAATCCATGAGGCCTTTGAACTCAGGTGCAGGGTGAGGTTGTATTGTTTGAGACCACAATGAGTGGAACTCAAGGTTAAACCTCCAGCTCTCATTAAACGACTTTTCTGTAAACTTGCACTTCATCGTAGCAGGGGATGTGGAAGTGAAGAAGCTGCTGCATTGTGGTTTGAGTAAAAGCTGTAACAAAAATGATAGACTACCCAACTCCACAGCCTCTGGTAGCTCTGGAGCTCCCGGGCCTTTTAACATCAAGGGGTTCTGTCTGTATTGATTCAGGCTGATGGACCATCTGTAGTTAAGACTTACCCAAGCTTCAGCCAGGCCTCGTCCACCAGGGTAGTAACCTTCTCTACTGCCTCTGGGATAATAAAACTACGTAATACCTCCTTTTCTATTTAATATCTCTCAACCCTGTAAGTGCTTATATAGATGATGTCTCTCTTTTTTTCATAAAGTATTTTTAGTCTATTTATTTATTCATTTTTAGATAGAGAGGAAGGGGACAGAGAGGGAAACATCAATGTGTGGTTGCCTCTTGAGCTCCCCCTACTGGGGACCTGGCCTGCAACCTCAGCACATGTCCTGACTGAGAGTCGAACCACTGACCCTTTCTTCATGGGCTGGCACTCAATCCACTGAGCCACACCAGCCAGGGCTTTTTAAAAACATTTTATTTATTTATTTTTAGAGAGAGAGATGAAGGGAGGGAGAAAGAAAGGGAGAGAAACATTAATGTGTGAGAGATAGATTGATCAGTTGCCTCTTGAATGCCCCCATCTGGGGAACCTGGCCCACAACCAGGTGTGTGCCTGCCTGGAATCGAACTGACGACCCTTTTTTTGTTCTCAGGCTGGCACTCTATCTACTGAGCCACACCAGCCACGGCTAGATAATATCTCTTGATGAGTGTTCAGGAGGTTCTGGAGGTCCTAATTTTGCTAGGAAGTTAATATTAGCTAGAAATGGAAACTAGTATTTCTTTTCTTCTTTTTTTTTTAACACTTTTAACCATTTTTAAGTGTACAGTTCCATGGCATTAAGTACGTTCTCATTGCTGTGCAACCATCACCGTTACCCATCTGGAGAACTTTTTCATCTTCCCCAGCCAGAACCTCATACGGATTAAACACTACCTTCCGTGCCTCCCTCCTCCAGCCCCTGGCAACCTCCATTCCGCTTCCTGTCTCTGAATTTCACCATTCTAGGGACCTCCTACCAGTGGAGTAATATAGTATCTGTCCTTTTGTGACTGACTCACTCACTTAGCATGATGTCCTCATCCATGATGTAGCACGTGCCAGAATTTCCGTCCTTTTCGAGGCTGAACTGTGTGAACATAGCACATTTTGTGCATTCATTCGTCAGAAGACGCTTGAACTTTTTAGACACTGTGGATAACACTGTTATGAACGTAGGTGCACAAATGTCCCTTCGAGTCTCAGCTTTAAGTACTTTTGGATATATACCCAGATGTAGAATTACAAAAATTGGTATTCCGAGACCAGATGTACTTCATACGTGTTTCTGCGTCCCACCTCCCAGCCCCCTAACTGCTTGTATAGAGGGTGTCTTCTGGTGAGACCTCCAGCATCATCTCAGGCATGCTAATCGTAATAGGAAGAATATGACATACCGGGCCCTTTCCATCGTTTCTTCTAGTCTTGATGGCCGGTGAGGTCCATGTTCTGGCTGTAACTGCAGGGTTAATGTGCAGGCCCCATGTGAGTGGCCTCAGGGCTGCACTTGTCACCTGTCACCCTCAGTCACCTTCAAGTGAACCATTATTTCTTACCTCCTCCTGAAATAGAAAATAAAATAGCCCAGCTTTGTTGAGATAGAACCGACACATCCCATTGTGTAAGTTTAAGATAAACAACGATGTGATGATTTGATACACACAAATATTGCAAAGTGTTCACCACAATAAGGTTAACACGCTGTATATTAGATCCCCAGAACTTACCGTATTTTCAGACTATGAGATGCACTTTCTCTTTCTCCCCTGCCCCAAATTTGGGAGGAAAAGGAGAGTGCGTCTTAGAGTCTGCATGTAGCTTACCTGGCTCACTTTGGGGAGGAGGGTGGAGCCACTGCAGGAAGTCGGCAGCAGCAGGAATGGGGTGGTGCGTCTTATAGTCCAAAAAGACGGTATTCCTCCTACAAGGAAAAGTCTGTACCCTTCCTCCAGTCCCTGGCAACCACTATTCTACACTCTATTTCTGTGAATTTGGCTTTTTAAAATTGCACACATCAGTGAAATCACACAGTATTTTTCTTTCTTTGTCTGACTTTTTTTCACTTAGCATAACGCCCTCAGGCTTCATCCATGTTGGCAGGATGTCTTCGCTTTGTTACGGCTGAATGGTATCTCTGTGTGTGGGAGTCACGCCACGTTTCCCTTGTGCACCCGCAGGTGCGCGCTGAGGCTGCTCCCGCATCTCGGCTGTCGTGTACGTCATGCTGCAGGGAACATGGGTGTGCAGATACCTCTTCCAAACACTGATTTCGTTCCCTTTAGACAAGTGCCCAGGGGGAGATCGTGGGTCACGTGGTAGCTCTATTTTTAATTTTTTGTGAACCCCTCATCGTGGCTGTTTCAATTTATATTCCCATCACCACGGTACACGGTTCCCTTCAGCACTTGTTATTTTTTATCTTTTTGATAATAGCCATTCTAACAGATGTGAAGTGGTATCTCGTCGTGGTTTTGACTTGTATTTACCTGATGATTAGTAATGTCGAGCATCTTTCCATGTACATTTTGGCTATTTGTTTGTGTTCTTTGGAAAAACAGATTTCAGATCCTTTGTCTTTTTAAAATGAATTACTAGTTTTTTTAGCTATTGAGTTCTGATGGCTCTTACACATTTCGGATATAGTCTTTTATCAAATGTAAGACTTGCAAATATTGCCTCCCTTCCACAGGCTGCCTTTCATTTTCATTGTTTCCTTTGTTGTGCATAAACTCTTTAAAGTGGTCCCACTTTTCTTTTTTTCTTTTATTGTTCATGCTTTTGGTGCCATATCCAAAAAACATTGCCAGCATCAATGTCTTGAAGCTAACCCTATGTTTTCTTCTAGGAGCTTTATGGTTTCAGGTTTCATGTTTAAGTCTTTAATCTATTCTGAGTTAATTTTGTGAGTAGTGTAAGATGGGGTCCAGTTCCTTTCCACTGCATGCGAAGGTGCACTCTTCCCCACACCGTGTGTTGACGAGACTGTCCTTTCACCAGAGAATATTCTTGGCTTCCCTTGTCAAATATTATTTGACCGTTTGTGCACGGGTTTATTTCTGGGTGCTCGAATCAGTTCCATTGGTGTATGGGTCTGTTTTTATACCAGCGCCATCGCTGTGTTCATCACTACGGCTTTGTAGGATCGCTTGAAGTCAGGAAGTGTGGTGCCAACAGCTTTGCTCTTTCTTAAGACAGCTTTTCTAGTTAAGGTCTTTTGTTGTTCCATACAAATTTTAGAATTTTTTCCTTTTTTAGAAGATTTTATTTATTTATTTTTGGAGAGAAAGAGAGGGAGGGAAATATCAGCATATGAGAGAAACATCAATTGGTTGCCTCTCACTTGCCCCCAACCAGGGACCTGGCCTGAAACCCAGGCAGGCCTGTGCCCTAACTGAGAATCGAACCTGCAACCTTTCTGTTTGCGGGACCACGCCCAACCGAGCCACTCCAGTCAGGGCTCAAGCCTGGGTTTTTTCTATTTCTGTGAAAGATGCCATTGGAATTAGGAGCGGGATTGTATTGAATCTTTAGATGGCTTTGGGAATTATGGACAGTTGAACAATATTAATTGTTCTGATCCATAAACAGGATATCCTTCCATTTATTTGTGTCTTCTTCAGTTTCTTTTATCAATGTCCTATAGTTTTCAGTGAATAGATCTTTCACTTCCTTAGCTAAATGTATTCCTAAGTATTTATTGTCTTCGATGCTATTGTAAATGGGATTGTTTTCTTTATTTCTCTTTCAGATAATTTTTGTTAGTGTATAGAAATGCAATTGATTAATTTATGTTGATTATGTGTCCTGAAACTACTGAATTGATTTGTTAGTTCTAACAGTTTGTTTGCTGAAGTCTTTAGGGTTTTCTATCACAAGATCATGTCAGCTGTAAACAGGGACAGTTTCCATTCTTTCCTTACAATTTGAGCGTTTTCTTTCTCCCCCTCGCCTGATTGCCCTGACCGGGGCTTCCGGCGGTGCTGTGTGTACGACAGGAGTGAGGGCAGCCGCACCGGCCGTGCCCCTGATGTCAGTGGAAAGCTTTCAGCCTTTCCTTGTTGCATGTGATGTGAGCTGTGGGCTTAAAGCAGTGTTAAGGCCCTAGATATTGTCTGCCTTACGTTCCTGAGGAATTTAAAATTTACAGTTAAGATTCAAGATTACTCTTCCGTTCTCTAGATCAGATATTTTCAATATAGGTTTCATGCCCTCAAGGAATGTGAAAAGCAGTACGTTGGGGCGTGGGAGAATATATGAGACCATATATTCATACTTTTTAAAATTAAAACAAGGTATTTTAAAATTAAAATGAGATGACATGGAAGGCCTAAATTGAAATTATAAGCAGGAACAAACAATGAGAAATTGGCTGAGCTGACATTTTTCTTGTTCCTGGTAGTGCTCTTCACCAGTCATATTATGTTATCTCATCAGTAATAACAATCTAATGAGAGATGCCTGGAAATTGGCAAAAGAACTTGAACTTGTCAAGACTATTATTTGGAATATGGATTTATGTCCACTGCCATCAACGTGAACTTTGCCCTAAGTGTTTCTGAGCCCTGACATAATGTCTCACATGAGTTTGAAGTCACCATGATTAGGAAGATGTTTAAGGACATTATCTGTTCCATCTTCAGCTCATTCTTCATTAATTTTTAGTTATATTTTAGTACCACAGTGGATGTGTATGATTTATGAATAACTAAGTGTGTATACACTGTGATCTGGCTCTAACGGCTGTTTTACTCATAGGCTATTGAATCCGAGGGGCGCAGAGACCCTGCTCTATGCAGCGCTGCCTCCCGACGGGGCTGTGAGGGCCGGGGCAGCCCTGTACTCACTTTTGTGTCCCTGTGTCTTTTCAGTGGGTATTAGATGAGTGCTGTGAATTTCAACTGAAATTGTGAAATGATTAGGACTTGAGCAGCCCCCAGATGCTCTGTACGTAACCTAAGTGGTAAAGGACAGAGTGATTCAAATAGGACTTCCTGGAAGAAAATCAGAAACTAACAACAGTTCTCACAGAGTGAGCGTTGGGAGAATGGGAGGGGAGCCATCTCCGAGCCTAAGGGGAGAAATATTGCAGAAATGCATCCAAAAGCATCCTTGAAATAGATGTATCTGTTGTAGAAGAGCTCCTTCCCCGGAGCAAAGGAGAGGCCCAACAACTTGTTGAAGCTCCCGCAGTCACGATGGTGAGGGGTTCCAGGAGCAGCTTGTGCTGGAGCAGACCCGTGCTTCGTCTCACCCACCCGTTCGTCGTCACAGCTCTCCGACCTTCTCTTCCACGTTCCGTAACACAGCAAAAAAAACCCTTTTATCTCAACCAAGTTACAGTAACTTTGACAAATTAAAGCATTTTGAAATTAGTCTTCCTCTGTGGAAGCTCTTCTGTCGATTTTAATCCTTGCAAAGTGAAGCATGTCACGGCCAGAGAAGGTGCTGCTGGAGTGGACAGAGACTTCCTGTCTCAGTTACCTTGCACCGAGTCAAAAACCACCCCGAATGTTTCCCACAATTCAGCGGGAGGGCTGGGCAGTTTTCCTGGCCTCACCAGATTCAGTCAAGCAGCTGCGTTCAGCTGGGTAGCTGAGCTGGGGTGGTATCATCTGGAAAAGCTGGGCCTCTCTCTCCATGTGGTCTTTCATCCTGGGCAACTTTAGTGCTCAGAGGTCGCAGGGAAGTTCCCAGGATGCAAAGCAGACACATCCCTAAGGCCCAGACTCTGGAATCCACACAGACATAACTTCAGCCGTGGTACCAGTCAATGCAAGCCATGAGGCCAGTCCAGAATCAGGAGGTGGGGGAAAGACTTGACCTTTTATTGAAAAGAATTGTGGCCATATTTACTATAGCATACTTGTTGAACTGTGAGGAAATAATGCCAGAAAAGATATATCACTTGTTTATAATTAATTATTTAGGACTGAACAGAGACCCTGTTTTCTCTTCATTTCCTTATAAAAACATTGTATTTTTCCAATGGGTAATACACCTGATGTTTTTTGTCGATACAAAGACCATATTGAAGGACTAAAATGCACAATTACAATGATGCCTCAATGGCATACTCCAAGTTGGGTTTTTATATTCATGACTTAAAATTAACTGAATTAAGTTTTTCAATGCAGGTATATTTCCCTAAAGTCAGAGTTTTTCTTCCCTTCTTCATTAGAGATTAACTTGTAACATGTCTAATTGAGTTCATTGTTCATATGAATTTTTTCCAGTTAGATGACTCATACATAAGTAGTTTTATTTTTAAAAGAAGAATACCTGTAGACTGTTAAATGTCTGGAAGGCGAACAGAATACCGACACTTCATTAATGACACATACAGTGGAATTTTAAAAATAAATAAATACGCATTAATTAAAAGCATCTACCATAACTTTAAAGTAATTTTAATAACTATGGTCTTTAGCCTTCAATAAAATCCTATTGGCAAAATATAACTTAGTCTAACTAGGATTCTCCTTATAAGCATCTAAGAGTTCAAGCCATTCTGGTCTTTAGATTAAGTTTAGATTCTTAAGTGCTAATATGGTATTTTCTGTGTCCACTACTGAGGCAATGGATTATTCCGTAATTTCCATTGCATCCCCATCCTTTACTGAGGGTCACTTCTTAGGCTTTAATACGCCTTCATGCAGCAACAAAAAGACTTCATTATCATGGAGCATCTGTTAACTTGAGCAGAAGTGTTGGAAACATCTAAACAGTTGAGAAATGCACCCCAGGAACATACTGCAAAGGGCTAGAAAGCAAGAAGAGGGAAAATAACTGTTTAGCTTGAATTCATTAGGAGTCAATTACCCATGTTGTAAGTCACTTAATTTTGTACTTTCCACACCGAATTAGCCATGTGAATTACTTCACAGCCCAGCCACCACCGCCAGAGCAGCCAGCGCTAAGACTCCTTCCCCTCGTGCTACTCCACAGCAGCCTAGATGGTAAAACGAAGCACCAGGTAGCAATCACAGCTGACTAGGGTGTGCTGCACAGGGCCCAGTGAGTACTTCCTGTTGAGACAGCTGTGGACAAGGCCAGTCTAATTATTAGTATCAGTAGTAAAACCAGTCCCAGGTACTCAGTAAATGCTTCATCAAATTGAATTAAATTAACGGAGTGCTTCCAGTGAGGTCCTGAGATCTGCTAGTCTTCTTCCATCTGCTGAATAGGCTGGTAAATCTGTGTCTACAGTGAGCCAACCCTTTCTCTTATTTTTGCCGGTAGTACCATTTCCCTTTTTCTCTCTGCCTCCAAGCACAGATAATAACAGTCCTATAGCACAGGAAGATTCCTCCCAAGCCATCCATCATCTCTCCCAAGGCTTTCTCCTAGGATTCCACAGTGCAATTGCCTTTGGATCGCCACAGTATTTATCCATTATCTTCTTTACTTAAAGCAATATGTTTAATTGTATGCCTAGTTTATTCCTTGTTAAATGTGGATTTTTTTTTTTACCAGTAATGTTCTTTCTGATCTTTACTTTGACTTATCTTTCTTTTCCTTAAACAGTTTTTCTTTCAGCCCCTGTTTTGGAACAGATATTTACTTACTGACTAATGAATGTGTTGTGTTCCAAAATGCTTTTTAAAATTGACTGCTGGAAGTTCTGAATGTATTTCTTTCATAGAAACATTGTTATATCTGGTTATGGGATGTGAGACTGATTTTTAATCTCTTATGAGTCTTAATTTTCTCATCTATAAATTAGGTATAATCATGCCTATTTCTTATAGTCGCTATGACGGTCTGCTAATTTCACTTCCTCAATATTTCTGTATCTGTCATTTCTTCTTCAGCCCTGCCCTTTATGATTTCTCACCTGAATTATCTCGGTAGCCTCCTACTGACTGGCCTAATTCCATTCTCCTTTCCTCCTGTGATACGAGGGCCAGCCCTGCCAAAGTGATCTATCTAAATGCAAATACGACCAGCTAACCTGATACAGTGGTTTCTTCCCATCATCCCATAGGAGATGCCCAAGATCCCTACCCTGACGGAAAAGGGTCTTCACAGTCTAGAGATCTGGTTTCATGAACATTGACCTGCCCTTAGTTCTTCTGCAATGTCATGCCATTTGTCACCTCCCTCCCTCTTTTCAGGCTGTGTCCTTGGGGTCTGATACCTTTTCTCCTACCTTTTCCCACTCCCCTTCACCTGGTTAATTCCCGTTTCTCCTTTAAAATGCAGCTTTAGTACTAGCAGTTCAAGAAACTTGTTTGGACGCTCTCCAGTTGAATTAAGCAACCTTTATCTGACCTTTTGTAATACCCAAGAGCTGTCTCTAGCATTTTACATACTATACAGGATCCGGTAGAAGTAACGCCTGCTTGCATGTGGTTGGGAGGGTAATGGTATGGGTACAATAATTTATAGTTTTAATTTGAACATGTCACCTAAAATGTCATGTGGTGTGCTTGAGCATGATAGTGTTATGTTGCAGAATTACATGCATTTGATTTTGTAGTACAAGAGTTTGTAAGTAAAAGGGGCGTTATTTGTGCTGGGCCCTGTACTATACCATTTATCTATTTCTGCATCTGCCTTTCCAATTAGACTAAAAGCACCTTGAAAGTGTGGACTTAGTCTGTTTCCTCTTTACATCACCAACTAGTATGGCACATAGAAGGGGCTCAAAGGATGTGGATTTTATTAATTAGCAAATAAATGGACAAACTAATCAACTTTAACCTCCATTGATGCTATTATATCAGTGGCCAATATACCGTATTTTCTCATGTATAATGCACACCTTTTGTCCAAATTTTTGAGGGAAAAATAAGGATGTGCATTATACGTGGGTAGCACTAATTCCATATCTATATAAATGTTTTTAATTATTTATGCTTACACATTAAAAGCATAACTCTAGGAAGCAATGATGATATCCATATGTTCAAAAATAAATGCTAAAATTCCTTTATGTACAAAAACAAGTATCTACATACAAATAAATAAATAATTGATTTAAAAGTTTAAAATGAAAGATTTTTTGGGCCCTGAAAGTTTGGACCAAAACCGTGGGTGTCCGCTACATGTGGCGAAGTACAGGTATTTTTACCTGCGTGACCGTGAGAACTTGGGCCTCGGAGCAGACGCTCCTCCCGGCCTGCCAGCCCTGCGCGTCCGGATGGCCCCTGGGCTTGGCTGCTGGCATTTCCTTACCGTGAGATTCCACCTAGAAGAGTGCGATAGGGACCACAGCCAGCGCTGTAATGTAAACAAGGGCGGTCTTTCTTCCTGGTGGCACAGACCCAGTCAACAGTTTTGAGAGCCAAATCGGAATGCTGGAGTTTGACTAAAGGAGAAGCTGTGAGTAGGGTCAAAATCCTTCTCAAAAGATAATTCCAGGTTCACTCTAACAGATCAACAGATTGTTTATTTAGGACCCCCCCCAAATTCTTTGCAAATTCATAGGACAGTGGTTTCAAGACAGTTTAGGGGGCTCCTCAGCAGGCACAGTCCTAGGCCTCCCACCTTTCCTGCCGACCAGAGCCCCTTCTAAACTCTGCGCTATGAATCATTCATGTCCGCAGAGTCAGAGGCTGTGAAAAATCATCAAAAGCTGCCAACTTCATCTTTTGTTGTTCCTGGAAGATTTCTTCCCAAGATTTTGAGGCAGGAGGGATAACAGTGATCAGTTATGATGCCCGAAGCCTGCCTATAACTTGCCCAGAACGTGGCTTTGATATACCCAGGCATGCAGTTTGCTAGGCAAAAGACTGGCGTGGAATCTGGAGGGACATCCAGTAAACTGGTGGGTCTGTAGGTGGGGGAAGGAGAAGAGGGCCGTTTTGAGTAAAATATACCCCAGATCCAACCACATGGTACATAACCATAAAGTTAATAAGGATAAACAATTTGTTACTTACGACGAACCTTAAGTAATTTTTTAAAAAATATGATGAATGAATATACACATATATCTATGCTTCATTAACCCCACTGAAACAAAACAGAAGAGATTTTTAAAGGTGTAAGTCCACAGCAACAAAGAAAACAGGAGAAACGAACCCGAGAAAGCCCATTTCTGAACCCGCACTAAGGACACCACAGAGCTCTTCAGCCTTCTTTTTTCTAAATTGGCGAACCTACCTCCGAAACGGAATGAGCACAGATGGGTCTAAGCACTGGGAGACTGGTTGAAAGTGTGTGTGAGACAGTTGTCCTCAGATGTTCTCCCACACTTCACACGGCTGTGGCGGTGCTCCGGTCGAAACCACAACAGACCACTGGAGGTTTGGTCCCTAGACATGGTAGAGTGGAGATTCCTTGAACTGTGGGACATAAGTCAGTTGAGTGTGGGGCTCCCTCCTGAAATTAGGGCACTTAATTCATAGTTCACATTAATGACTGTTGAGACCCGCCTCCCTTTCCTGATTGGCTGACAGCTGCAATATGCAACTTCAGGCAAGAGTTTGGAAAGTCTTCTCTGAAGAATCTGATTGGCCCAAGAGAAAAAACAAAAACAAATCCAACGAGACTGACGTGAGTGGTTCCCGGGTGAAACAGACCAGCCTGATCACCTACGACGATGCCACAGTTTACAACCTCCATCTCCACAGACACAAAAACATACAGATGATGTATTATAGAATTACACCCCTGAAACCTATATAATTTTATTAACTAATATAAAGTCAGCCCCCTTAAATATGATCAGATGGCCAGGACAGTATACACTTGAGGAAACCATACAGTATGGAACACAGAGACCAAAATAAACAGGAAAAGTAACTTAGAGGAAGCAAGGATTGCCCTGAAAGGCACTTAAAAAAAAAAAAAATAGAATTAGTACCCTTAGAAGAAGAAATGATACTCATCCAAGAAACAGGACTGGTATGGTACATGAAAGGATCATGAGAGAACACAAAAGAACTCTTGGAAACAAGTAGTGACAATAAAAGTTTCAGAAGGTTAGAAGATAGAGTTTAAGAAATAGTAACAAAAACAAAGACAAATAGAAAATAGGAAAACAAAATACAGGAGACTCTGCGGAGCAGCACAGTTACATCCAACAACCGCAGGAGGGCTGCAGGGAGAAATAAAGGGAAGAAATTTCCAAAGAAAAATGTTTTAAATTCCCCCAAACAAAAACCATGAATTTTCAAGTTAAAAGGGCCCAATGCCCAGTGTCGTAGACAAAAATAGTCCTAGTTTCACAGTAAAGCAACCATCACAAAATTGCGGAACCCTCAAAATATTAAGAGTTGTCCAGGGGGAAAATACAAGGTTTTATAGAAAGAATCGAGAAGCAGAAACGCAGTGACTCCTCAGAGGTAACACTGGATGCTGGAAGATAATGGAAAAATGCCTTTTAGATTCTAAGAAAACTTATTTCCAACCTGAAATTAGATGTGTTACCTCACTTAGTGTGAGAAAAGAATTTAAAAAATGCTTGTAGACATATTGTACAAGATCTCAGAAAGCCTTCCATGCAGCTTTCCATGCAGTCTTCCTCGGGCCTACCAAATGGAAGGAGTTTACATCAAAAATAGGAAGGTACGGTATATAGGAAATGGAGATTCCACAAAGAAAGACCCCAGAGTGGTAAGAACAGGAGACACCCAGAGGGCAGCTCTGTGACAGGCACAGGGAGGAGCGATTCTGGGGGTGCCAAGAGAGGTTTATTCGGGAAAATGCTGATGAGCAGACCTGACTTGGGGTGGCGAACACACACTACGGCAGGCAGAGACGTATCATGGGATCGTGCATTTGAAACCCGTATCATTTTATTAACCAATGTAACCCCAATAAATTCAATTTAAAAAAAGATGATATTGCTAGAACAACCAATGAGTCTGAATTTATTGAAAGGGGTATTATATAATCAGGGAAGTGTATGAGGTTGAATGATCCTTAGGTACATTTAAAAAAAAAAAAACCTAAGCAAACAAATAACAAGGTTATTATTTAGCACCAAAAAAACAAACCTGTTATCTAGGGGGAAATCTGTGGAATACTACATGACCTTAGGTGTTAGTAGCATTTCTCTAGTCTCTTTTATTGCATTTATTGGGGTTGTATTAGTTAATAAAGTTATATAGGTTTCAGGGGTATAATTCTATAATACATCTTCTGTATGTTGCATTGTGTGTTCGCCATCCAAAGTCTAGTCCCCTTCCGTCACCATTTATCCCCCGCTTGCTTTCTTCTACCTGCCCCACCCTCTTTCCTGCTGGGGACACCGTGTCTCTAGGCTTGCTAATGTGAACATGGAGCATCCATCTGCTCAAATACTAATAGACAACTGGGGCGAGAAAGTAGTAGTGGGGGGAGTGTGTGTAAGCGGAGGAAGTTAAATCCTCACCTTCCATAGTGAGAGGGCAACAAATTAATTCCTGAAGCTGAGAAGCCGAGAAGTAGCACAGTAGGCAAGCCGTTTGGCTATACCGGGACAAGAACCAAGAAAATCCGCTAAAAGATGGGAAGTGGTTGCCTAGCGAAAAAGCTTATCTAAACTACTTGATTCTTTATGTGTATATCTAGCTTTGACTCAAATAAAAGTGAGCTAAAAAGTGATTGCAGTAGCAGAAGTTCTCACCGGGTTCTCACTTTCAAGTTTTTAATCAATTCTAGTGAGTAGTTTACACCACTCCAGGAAAGTGGCGGGTAGACCCACTCAGGACGAGCCTGTTGCCCACAAAGTTCCCGTCAGTCCTCTTGAGATCCAGAGGCTCGAGAAAAATGGACCTTCCAAATGTCAGTCGGAATCTGGACTTCCACAATTTCCCCCGTAAAATTTATGATGAACGACTGTGATAATCGGCCCTCATTTCTAGAGCAGACCCAGGTCTTACCAGAGCAGTTGATCTGCTTGGCCTTGGGTGAGACAGTGAAAGCTCTGCTCTCCGGGATTTAACGAGATCCTGGGTGGCTGCCCCTACACTCTGCCTCGCTCATGGACTTCGGGTGGCGGATAGCTAGAGCCCCTGGGAAGCCTACCGCAGAGTGGACTGGACCTGGATTCTGTGTATCGGCAGTGTCTCCATGAGATACGACAGGCCCTGATAATTTCACTTAGCCTTTTTTTAAGGTATGATGAAAAAGTTGAGCCCTTATGGGTTTATAGATGCACATCTGTAATGGTATATCTAACATTATGTCACCATAAGTAATATAAGCACTTTACTATTTTTACTAAAGTATAGTCGACATACAATATTATATGAGTTTCAAGAGTACGACACAGTTATTCGACATTTATGTACCTTACAAAGTGATCGCTGTGATAAATCAGTAACCATCTGCCACTGTGAAAAGTTATCATGATACTACTGACTATGTTCTTTGTGCTATACGTTACGTCCCCATGGTATTTTGATTTTATAACTGGAAGTTTGTACCTCTGTTCTCCTTAACCGTCTTCACCCGGCCTCCTTCTGGAAATCACCACTTTCTTCTCTGTGTCTATGAACCTGTTTCTGTTTTGTTTTGCTTTTCAGATTCCACCTGTAAGTGAAATCATAGGTGTTTTCCTTTCTCTGTCTGACTTACCTCACTTAGCACAAGATTCTGAAGGTCCATCCATGTTGAGACAAATGGCAAGATTTCACTCTTTTTTATGGCTGAGTCACATTCCATTGTGTGTGTGTAACGCATCTTCTTTGTCCACGTGTCTGTTGTTGCTTCCTTGTGTGGGCTATTTTAACCTCCACTGCAGTAAACGTAGGGGTGCGTACATCCTTTCAGATTAACAGTTCACTATTGTTAAGATAATTTCACAAGCTATTTGACAGGTTTTGGGGCAAATCCCTCTAGGGGTGTAATGATCATGCTAGAAGATTTAACTTACCTCAGATCGTTATAATAGATCAACCAGAGAGCCAGGTATTATTCTATTGTAATATTCTGGCTATTAATAGACAAATCTTTAGAGATGTATAATCAGAACTTGGAACATACTTGTCTGTGATCAAAACATAAAACTATTAGAAAAACATTTAGCTGTGTTATGATAAGATCATAGAACTTGCACGATCGATGGGACCTTAGTCACTAGTCAGCTCCAGTAATGAATGCTGTCATTTATTATGCACAAGACAGCATACTGGGAGTTCTAGAATATTATTTCTAATTTTCATGGCCCTGTGAGGGGTAAGTGTGGTGGGGAGATTATATCCCCCTAAAGGTATTAACCTCTTAATCCCCAGAACCTTGGAATATGTTCAGAAAAGGGGAAGTAAGATTGCTGATCAGCTCACCTTAAGGTAGGGAAGGGAGCCCGGGTAACCCAGGTGAGCCCAGTGTAATTACAAGGGCCATCAGAAGTAGAAGAGGGAGACAGATGAGGAGTTCTGAGTCATGCAGTGTGAGAAAGATGCTACTCTTCACCACTGGCTTTAAAGATGGAGGAAGGGGCCACGAGCCAAGGCTGTGGGCAGCCTCTACAAGGTGAGAAGGCAAGAGCCAGTTCACCCTCCAGTGAGACCCATGTCATGTGTCTAATCTCCAGACCTATAAGATAAATCCTTTGTGTTCAAATGACAACATTTGTAGTACTTTGTCACGGGAGCAATGGGAATCTACTTCAGTCAGGATTAGTGTGTCCATTTTTCAGATGACAAAGTAAGATTCAGAAGATTGGGTAGCTTCTCTAAAATCATGCACATGGTAAGTGGCAAAGCCTAGAACCTAGGACATTGCGACTCCCATACCTGACTCTTTCAACAACAGTAACACCTGGCGTTTACCAGCACCAGCCAGGCACGAGGCAGGCTCCACTGTTTCGTCTCGTCTCGTCCTTACAGCAGTTGCTGAGGAGGCGGTGGGTATCCTCACTTCTTAGAGGATGAAGGTGAGGCAGAGAAAGGTCAAAGAGAGTGGTGGAGGCAGGATTTAAATCCATGCAGTCGGACTTGGGTGCCCACCCTTGATGCCACTTGGCCACATTCTTGCACTTACGGATAACCAAACTGAGCCAAACGCCGGACTCTCCCGGGGTCACACATCAGAGTGAGGGCACAACCAGGTCTGGAATCCAGGTTACCTCCTGCCTCCTCCAGGGCTTTATCTTCTTGAAAAACACACTGAATGTGAAGAGGCAGGTGAGAAAACACACATCAGACAGAGACACTGAGTGACAATTCTAAACAGGAAAAATGCATCTGCTCTCTACTTCCTATTAGGGTAGTTTGGTTTCCTAGAAACTTTACCCTTCCTCAGAATCTTTTGTCAGAAGTAATTATACAATTCCCACCCACTGTGCTTTCTGTATTTTAGGAGTTAGGTTCGTACCTTTTGCCTTAGATGAAGCTTCTCATTAGGTTAAATGAGTTAAAAGATTCCCTCCACGACTGCATAGCTCCGGCCAGGGCAGAGATGAACTGCCCTTGACCTTGTCTTTCCTCCACACAGACTCTCCACAGAAATGATCCAAGACGTTTAAAGGACTCTGTTTTTATTTTCTGTCACTTTCGTGCACAATCTAAATCTTACCACACGAACAGCACTTCCCATGCTAGTGAAACATTTAAATTTTAGGAAAATGGAGTGTCCCCACATGTGCTTCTGCCCAATCTGTGTAATTCTTTTGAGGTTTCTGGAAACATGAACCAAGCCATTTACGCTTCAGAGGAACAGATTATATCATTTGAAATCCTCAATAAAAATGCAGTCTCATATTCTACAGATGGGTGTCATTTAATTAAAATATGTATTTAAAATGCAAAGGGCTACATTAATTCCGCACTGTGGCTGAGATTTTAATTGCACTCAAGTTAGGAAATTCTGAGTTAATGTTCCTCTGGCAGCTCTCATTCAGCCTCTTGGAGCAGATGTATTATGATCTGAAGAGGGTTTCAATATGTTTTCACGTGCTGCACAGGCATGGCTCTGGGACACGAGGGTGGCAGGCCTTGTCCCTTGCCCGGGAAGGGACATGGCAGCCTGGGGCTACTTCCCGTGGTGCCCATTTTACCTGGTGGCCCCCGGCCAGTCACCCCTGCAGTTGGGTCTCATCTTACTCCCCTATGTCAGATAACTCAGAAAGGTTGTCATAGCAGGGGGCCAGGGGGTGGTCTGCAATGTTTAAAGGGCTCAGAACATTGAAAGGCTCAGAAATTAAACAAAAAAAAACTCTGTGAATGTCTTTTAGTGTTAGAGCACATTTTAGACTCTAAGTGTTCAATAAATGCTGATTGGCCAAAAAGAAAACCACCAGCCTCACTTACGTACTGCTGTAATATAATAAGCTATAAAACGCATTCCACTGAGGAACCCAGGAACTTGACTTCTTAGGAACGTCTCTTTGGACTAGAGACAGTCCAGGGGCAAAAGAAATGCCAGCGTTTGGGAGTGTTTCTGCAGGGAAGGCAAGGAACAACAGGAAAGTGACAAATAATAGATGTCGTGGACGCCAAACTGCGGGGTAACTGCAGGGTCAAGGATGTGGGGAAAGACTGATCTTACACTCTAAGGTTCGGAGAAGAACCCACGATATTAAGTGTCAAAACAGAAAGCAATGAGAGCTCCCCTGAAGGGAAATAGGAGGGTGAAATTGTCACTGAGCAGGACGGGGTATTGCCCCTTCATTCACTCTGTCACTTCAGTCCTTCAGTGTGCTCTGGGCCCAGCACTGAGCCGGATGCGAGGATTCAGCAGTGAGCAAAAGGTACATGGTCCCAGCCATCGGGAGCCTCACAGCTTAGGGGGGCCATTATCTGCATGAGACAGGAGCCGTCTGCACAGCGCAGGCATGCCGACGAGTAGCCAAATGAACGCAGAGGTTTTGTTTTATTTTTAACACAGCTACCTAGGAAATACTGAAGACAGAGAAAAGAGAAGGGTAGTGCTTCTTGAAGGGATGATTGTTAAGAACATTATATTTAGAAATAGAGACTTGTCTTGTATTTTATGAGATTGTTTTTATTATGTATGTATGCCCCTGTGAAATCTTTTTAATTAAAATCTGCAGAGCTAATAATAGGAGGTAATATATGAGAAAGAACTTCAAGGTCTGAGGAAAATAGGCAGTATATAAATCTTTGGGGAAGAAAATAAATCTGAAACTCTGTTAAGAAAATGAGCTAGAGAACCAGTCGTGGAACTCAGACTTTCTGGCTTCTCCTCTGGTTATTTACGTCAGAATACAACGCAACCTCCTCAATATTAACTTTTTAATATTAAAAAAAGAAAGCCAGCTAAGTTGAAGAAATAACAATGTCTTACTCTTAGCTAAACCTAGTTTTGTCTTATCCGCGTACACTTGGCTATTTCAAGATTGTCCACCACAGAGCAGACACCCCCACCGGAAACTCCTGGCCAGATGGGCCTGGTCTTCCCCCACGAGTCTTCCCGAAGGAATGTTTCCTAGATGCAGTTCCCACCGGGAGGCTGGCCGCAGGCTGGAAAGAGAACCTCGCCCTAGCTGTGCAGTCCCTGGTGAGCTCTGGCGGCTGTAGACCCCGGGAAACGAAACTCGGGTCTGCGCCTCGGAGGCCCAGGCCCGACTTTCTGCCTCTGCAGGGGGTGAGGGCTGGAGGGCCTCATCAGCTGGAGAAAACGCAGTCGTCAGGCTCAGTGCGCAAGACGTGGCCAGGAAGAGGCTGATTCCTCTCGATTCCCACAGCAGACTACCAGGACTTCAGACTTGTTGTTTTTTAAATATTCCCGGCTCAAATTCGGGCTCTTAAATAAATCGGATATATCTCAAATTTTTCGAAGGATTGTTTTCACCCCTTTTTCCTTTAATTCCTATTAGATAGATTGGGGGGAAGGAAGAAGAAAGGGAAAAAGAGGCAAATTTTCATAAGGCCAGATGTTTGCAGAAACTAATTGAAAACAAGCTTCTTTTGAAGGAGTTATTGCCTCCTTAAAAGTGCTAATTTCCATGTGAAATGTAGGCCTTCTCGCAGAGGCAGGGAGGAGTACCCGGGGCCGTTCAAAGGAGATTCATTACTGGTTAGTGTACACTTGCCCTAACAGACATTAACTCGCAGAATGAAAAACTAATAGAGTGTTCGCTGCTGCTTTATCACCAGCAGCGGTCTGCTCTCTCTTCATCAGCACTGTTTACCGACCTGATGGGGGCCACGGGCGGCCCTGCTGGTCGCAGCTCATCTCAGATTAGTTTGCCTCCCCTTCTGAGCTCTGCTGGGCACCCCGCCCCTCTGCATCTGAACGCGCGGTCCAGGGGTACCAAGGAAGCTCTGGAGTTCTTCTGTCCGTTTTTGATGTTCTGCCCTTTCCCTTCGATTTTCCTGTTGTGTCCCCAACAGAAACTCCCCAGCACTGAATATTCATCATTTATACCATAGTAATCCATTGGTTAACTCCACAGCCACTTTCTGAGCGAAAGCTTTGTTCCCATTTCACAGATGGAAAAACTGAAGCATAAAAGCGTGAACCGTGCCTAGCCAGTGACAGAGCAGGGATGTTGATCTCGGAGACACACTACTTTTCATTAAAATAACAGGAAATTTTGCTCTGCTTCTCGGATGTTTTCTTTCTCATATTCTGCACCTTACCTTCTTCAGCAACCTCCATTGTAGACGTTGTAGTCTGTCCGCCCTGTGATTTCCGCTTTCTCATATGGCAGGCTTTTCCCTGTCTTTCATCTCGAGAACTTCACTTACTTCCTTCTGAAACTCTGTTTTGGTGTTATGTTCCTTTTACTTTCTGGGTTAGAAAGTCTTTTCCTTCTTATATCATTAAGCTTTTCTTTACCTGATAAAAATGAGTACAGCTCTGGGAATATAGTCAGTAATATTGTAATAGCTACGTATGGTGCCCAATGAGTACTAGACTTATCGGGGTGGTCACTTCATAAGGTATATAAATATCTAACCACCTGAAACTAATGCAATATTATATGCCAACTACAACTGAAAAAAAATCTTTTTAAAAAATTTAAAAATAAAGTAACAACAACAAAAACAATTATAGTCACATTTTAACAAACGTGAAATATCAGAATTGCTTCATTGCATTCAAAGCCTATTTTCCCTGGCCTCGTTGCCTTTTTCCCTCCCCTACTCCTTATTAACATCTTTACTGTGTGCACTAGAGCTTTCACCTAAAACAATGGCAAAGTGCCAAACGCACCGTTTGTAGTGCCCAAAGAAATTAAAACCCTGTAGAAATTCCTGTGCACTTATTTTGAGTTTCATGTCTCATATGAAGGAAAGCGCAGCTGTGTAGCAACCATCCTTGCTAATGGGCAGAATGTGAGAAATATTCTGTGGCAACTCACCTCTCTGAGAAGAGGTTAGAAACTACATTCACATTGAGATTAAAACAAACATGAAAGGAGAAAGCAAGCGATATTGATATAAAAACTACAGACCACTTAATGAGATGTAAGCTATGGAAGACGGTTTTTTTTTTAATCCTCACCTAGCAACATTCATTGTGTTTTAGAGAGAGAGGAAGGGACAGAGAGAAACATCGATGTAAGAGAGAAGCATCAATCACTTGCCCCCTGTATGTACCCGGACCAGGGGTCTTACATACCCAGGCCAGGGATCAGACCCGCAACCCAGGCATGTACCCTGACTGGGAATCGAACTGGTGACCATTTGGTTACGGGACAGCACTCCAACCATCAGAGCCACGCGGCCATATGAGGGAAGCTTTCTTGATATAATGATGCCCCTGACATGATGACAGAAGTGACGGTGTAATGCAGGAGCCCCAAACCGGGGAGCTTAAGTGTTTGTGATATTCCAAAAATCCACCCAGAGGACTAGCAGATGTGGACGTGCCATTTATTCGTCACATTACCATCGGTGTGAGAGAGACCGCACCCCCGCCCGCCCCGGGTCCGAGACTTGTTTTAAGGGGTCCCAAACAAACAAGGCACACGTCCTACCCACGATTCTAAACTGCATTTCCTCAGTATGTAGAAGGTCAAGAAGCTATCGCAGGGCAAGAAGCTGCTCTCAAAAGGAGATGAGGAGGAAGTTACAATCCATTCCCAAAACCATACGCATGCCTTGTGGCCAGTGGCTGTCTGACCAGCCCTCAGTCGTGGGAGGGGGAGGGCCACGTCCACTGGCCCCACAGATACGAAGTCCAATTCAACCAAAATAAGTTGAGAAGTAAATTTTTTGACCTGTCTTTTGGATGATTTTTTTTCTTCTCAAGAGGAAAGAACAAGACCAAATATCCTGTAGGACCTAATTAGACCAAAAGCAAGCATTTGCTGGGAAAGTAAAAATGTTTGTAGTCTTTGGGGAATGTCGCCGTATCATACAGGAGTTTACACAGCAAAGACAGTAAACACCAGGCACAGTTGGGTGGTTAGTTTTCAGAAAGTTAAACATTCAGCCGTTTGGGGAAAATAAAGGTGTGATCCCATGGTTAGAACTTATCAAAGGGAATGTAGTTCATGGTGAGGCGTGGGGAAGACTTGAGGCATAAAATATGAACCAAACGTAAAATAATATTAAACACTCCATGCTAGGGTGTATTCTCTCTCTCTCTCTCTCTCTCTCTCTCTCTCTCTCTCTCTCTCTCTCTCTCATACACACACACCCCCACACACTCTTACTCTCTCATTAAATCCTCACAATAACCCATGAAGTGGATGCCATAATTATCTCCACTTTTACATACTAGAGACTGAGGCACAGAGAGATGGAAATAACTTTCCCAAGGACCCATTAAGTTATTAGGTTATGGAGCCAGAACTGGAATTATTCCAGGCTGCCTCTTCCACAGTCTGTACTTTTAATCACCACACTGTTGTGTGGCGCCCAGAGGGCTCTCCAGGGAGCTCACGTGGGAGACCATAAGAAGGGAATCAGTGACCTGTGGCCACAGGTGAGTGCATAGCAGGCACGTGGCATGTGAGGCCAGCCTGTGGGTAAAGCGTCCGGGAGGGAGGCGCGTTCTTAGTGACCCTTCACCCCACTCCTTCCGGCTCCAGATGATCTCTGAGATCTGAGTTGCCTTTGCTCAGAAATAGTTCATGAGTAGAAGGTTATTTTTACTCATCGTGGCTCTCAGGAAAACAGAAACCACCTCTAGCTTCCTCAGGCAAGAAGGAATTTAATACGTAGTATTAGATGCTTTAAAAATTGGGTAAAGGGCTTAGACGGTATAGTTAGATGGAAGCAGAGAGCAAGGAAGCAGCTTCTGGCTTCCTGGAAAGGAGGGAGTGCAGGCAAGGTGCCCCAGTCCCACCACCCACGGTGAGGAAGCAGCCGCCACAGGAGCACCCCTGCACGCCACCTGCCTGCCTCGGGGAGCAGTGCCTACCCTTCACCTTGGGGAACACATTCCCAGAATCTAAACCCCAAACCCTGCTGGCAAGAAGCTGGAAAATATAGCTCCCATGGTTTATGTATAGAGTATACATATTCCTATAGTCCCCGGCTTCCAGGAAAGTGGCTGCAGGTGATGCCGAGTTGATGGTAGACAAGGGCACAAGGTATTTTCCTGTCTCGCTTTCTGTAGTAAATTCAATGTAGGGTATTAGCAAGGGGAATATATTCCCAAGAAAGCAAATAAAATCACACATCTCCTATGGTAGTAAATATAAAAACCATCTTTCCAAAATAAGCCCAATTCAGCTGTTTTAGCCTGAATAAAAGTCCTAACTTGTCCGTGTCTTCATGTGCATATTGAAATAATTTATAACACAATTTCTGTCTCCTCGAGTGAAAGTAATTTCTACCGTTTCAGGTCAAAATGTCATGGCTGTATGGATTCACAGTCATTACTCCCTCGCCACATGTGTGGATACCCCCACGTGTATTTCTTCTCTGCTCTCCTCACAGCACCTGTGGCAGCAGGAAAATAAGCTGTGACCGTGAAATAAATGCCAAATCAAAATATAAATATAAATAGGACCTCTCAGGCCCCGTTTGAGTAAGGCAGACCTGATCTCAGAAACGGAAACAGTGTCTCAGTTTTCCCCAGTGTCCTTGCTCATTGCTGAGACTCCTAAGTTCACCTCACTGAAGACGCACGCTCTGCAGGCATCCATCCTTTCCTTGAAAACAGAGATCCCCGCCCTGCTTCCCTCAGACCAGTGTGGGGAACCTGCTTTGGCTCCGAGCGCCATCATTCCTTGCTTTCCCCCAAACCGCCACTTCCTTCTGCCTGCCTGAAATGCCACCTCTTTTATTAATGAAACTGGCAACTCTGAAGCAAGTTCTTCTCCTTCGGTATCAAGATAGATAAAATTTAAACCTGCCACCCTTCTTAATCCCTTTTTTTTCTGCTTGTCTTCACTGCCCATTTCCAGAGTTCTGTTGTGTTCTGATAGTTTTGTGGTTCTTTATTTTAAAGTCAGATGGTTGTGAGTTTACACAGTGTAAATGCCTCAATATATCCATATCTTTCCTCTCTGTTCCCTGGCCATGTGAGCAACTAAGCCCACAGTGCTCCAGTTTTTTGCAAGGTGTATTGATGAGCAGTGAGATAAGTCCAGGAGTTTCAGTCTTCCAGGGTCCTCGCCAGGAGGTCCGACAGCAATAACTTAGATTTACTGAGCACTTACTACGTGCCAAACACTGTTCTAAATGCTTCATGTGTTTCATCTCATTAAATTCTTACAGCGATCCTCCTAGACAGAAATTATTACTGCTCGTTCACAGCTTTAACAGTTTGCCTGAGGTTATTTAGTTAATAAGTGGTTGAGTCGGAATTTAACCACTTTCCGAGCCTATACATAAGTGGACAGTCAAAAAGAAATGTTGTCTTAGAGAAATTGGGTTCATAATTAATGAGAACACTCATATCTTTTTACTTAGGGGGAGAAAATTCTTTAGATTTGGAGGCAATATTCTGAAATTATATAATCACCTGATGGGTAAAATGATTGCTTTTGTATGTAGCTTACCCTTAACTGGCATAAAAACAGATTATTTATCTTTTCGTTTTTAGGAAACTTGATTCTGTATGAACTGTTAGTTATTCTAGGGATTATAGAGCAAGACCGGATTGGATGCGTGAACAGTATTCATGTGTTGCTATGTACAAAGACAGAAGTGTGGCTGCATCTCATTAACCTTCACAAGGCATTAATCACTGTGTGTACGGCACCAGTTCACCACTGCACCTGCGCAGAGTGTCTGTGCCGCACACTTAACCGTCACCTTTACCACGTACTGGAGAAGTGGCCGCGCTTGTTCTCACTGACTAGACTTTCCCTTAACCAGATTCCCACCTGCAAATCCTGCACCTCGTGTTGGCAACCGAACTCTGCCTCTGCTTCTTACTCCCAGCATGCTTCAGAGGAAGCCGGTGCCAACTACACAGCTAGTCTCGGTGATGGCGAACTTGGTGGCAAGTTCAGCTCCGTCTTCCAGATAGGTCAGTTGTCTCTGTGTTGTCCACACACTGATAGGATTGGAGTGACCAGGGACTCTAGGATTCAGCCAGCTGTGCTCTGCAGTCACAGTGGCTCATCAGGATTTGTCATTACTCGGATAAAGCTGGTCTAATTGTTCCAAAGCCTACATAAGGCTATGAATAGAGGAGAAGGAGACTGAGGTTTATTATTTATTTATTGAACACATGTACACAGAATAAATGATAGAAGCAGTAGTAACATATAGTAAACACTTGGGCATTTAACGCCATTGTAAGCATTTATGTATTTTTTCATTGAATCATCAGGATCCTGTGAGTTAGGTCTGATGATCCTTTTATACACAGAGAGTCTATTAGAGAGAAGTTCGCCCCAATGCTCTGAGAAAGTCAGAATTTGAACTCAGGGCTGTCTGTCTCCAAGGGGCACCTTCCTGTTCACTGTACTTGACAGCCACCTGCTGGCTCTGGAAACTGCATTGTATACTGGGGATCCAAGGAGGAAAGTGAGGTTGCACTTACTCTCAGCCAGAAAGGTAATGATTCTTTCTCAACCTGGGTCTGAAGTCGGGAATGGTGCAGCTGCCTAGACGGGGAACTCGGGACAAAAGGCCGCTGGAGAAAGATAACTTGAAGAAAGACCCCAGATGGGAGTTTAAGTTTAAGTCCTTTAGTTCTGTCTTTATTTGCTGTGTCGTATCGGAAAACGTGCTTCATTTCTGTTTGGTTCAGCTTCGCCGTTTGTCAATGGGCCTAATGTTTCTAAATTACACAGTGAATAAGCCGTCCACTGAGGCTCTTCGGAAGGTTTACAAATGCTGAAGCTGGAAGGGTGCTGTTTTAATAAGAGATAAATCTTATCTCCTTGCCATATAATATTTTTGCCTCTAAAATTCTGTAGAAATCTGTGTCAGTTATTCATCTGAAATATCTGGCTAAGTATTTGTTAACACTGCAAGATACTCTTTGATGCGGGCTTTTACAGAAATACAAAAGGCTTACAGGGTCCCTGGAAATCTAACATGGCTCCACAACTGTGCCTTTCAAAAGCAGGACGGGCGCTGTTCGTTAGCTTTTCCCCCCGTTTCCAGAAACATTCATTTCCAGCAGGGGCTGATTTGGCCACACTACTCACCTTTTGAGTAGATAATTAGGTTTTTACAAAGCCTCAGGGAGGATTATGTGGAATAAAAGAAAAGTCAATATTAATGTCTCCCCCCAGGTCCCAAAGACATCGAGGTCTGCACGGTCACTGACAACGTGGAAAGGCCACGTCTGTGTCTGCCGGTTTGCCCCGTGCAGAGGGAGGAGCCCAAAGCTGAAAGTCTTGGAGGACCTGGGCTTGCTCGGGCTTGTTACCGCCACGGAGCCCTGCTTCGTGATTAGCTGCACGTGGTTTTCCCTCTGCGGAACGCGCCCCGTCGCGTGTATTCCGTGGGCTCAGAATTGGCCTCTCATCCTGCGGTAGCCCAAGGAAACGGCTCTCCTCTTCGCCTTGGCTTTTATTTTTGTTTGGCTCCTCACAGTGCACCTCACACGAATCTCCTTTGTTCCCACTGCATAGGTCAATATTTGGAATGATTCTTCTGGTTCAAACACCCGTAGCCTTTCTGGAGCTTAGTTGCTTACCCTGAAGTAGAATAATGTTCCAGGCCAGTGAACTGTTTGGAAGATGTTAGGTTAAAGGTATTGTGAAGATATAATGAAAAAAAAGTTATGAAATTCTTTGATTTGTCCTTAAAGATTAAATTCAACAGGCGTTATTGCTGAGTGTAAGGAAGAAGTGTAGGCTGTGAAAGGCAACAGGAAGAATAAAGGTATTGCTTCTGTTCCCGTGGGTCTCACACTCTGCCAGGGGTGCCTCGGGCAAGCACAGTGAGAGGGGAAACGTGTCCGTACCACGAGAGGGAGGCAGAGCGTGCCCACAGTTCAAAGGGCGGTCTCTGGTTCTGTGGCAGGCGCCTTGTTAGGGGCCAAGGCCCCCCCGTTTGGTCTTCACAGCAATTCTGCATTGTATAACTGAGGAAAAGCGCCTTAGAGTTGTTAAGAACTGTGTTCTAGAGGAAATAAAAAGCTAACAAATGAATTTTACTTCTCTGGCCAGCAGCAGGGAAAAGTATGGTTTCAGGTCCTGGCCTGGCAGCTCAGTTGGTTAGAACAACATCTTCATGCACCAAGGTTGTGGGTTTGATCCCTGGTCAGAGCACATACAAGAATCAACCAATGAATTCATAAATAAGTGGAATAATAAATAAAATTTTTTAAGAGTATGGCTTCATAGAGATGAAAATTAATCAGGATCCTTAAAGTTAAATTCTTTATAAAAGTTTGGTCTTGGGGGAGGGGGTGGCCTTATAATAACACATTCTCAAATAAGTGGTGCTGACCATTCACGTCATCACCTGGGCAGGGAGTGTGACAGGCATATCTTCTCCTCCCCAAAGAGTTACTCTCTGTAATAGGGGTAACAGACATTGTGGAGAAAAGGAAGAGTGAAAGGGATGAGATGGAGATGTTCCGAAGAACACGGAGAAGTTATGTTGCCCACAGTCGTGGGGTTAACAGGGGAAAGGCAGAACCTGCGACCACTGCAGTAAAACATGGCACCACAGAAAGTAGGTCTTCGCCTCCCACACTCACAGGAAGTATGCATTTTACCATGAGCATATTATCAGGTGACTAGACCCTGGAAATGCAGATATAAGTTAGACACCTTCACCTTCCCCTCTAGGTCCCCCATCCTAATCCCTTTCTTCCTTCCTGGTCATGAGAAGTGGAATTTCTTCCACTTTTTCCCACCCCAGTTTTTAAGAAATTCCTTCCATTTGCCCTTTGTCCCCCATGAGCGTGGACAAAACTGCTCCCTGCCTGAGGCAGCAGTGAGGAGCCTTCGTACCCACACACACGCTGTTAGACATAAAGGGGCCGTCGGCCGGGTGCTGTGTCTCGGAATGGGCTGTGCTTCCAGAGCTGGTCGTGCGCGTGGACGCATAACTGGGGTCCAGTCTGGACAATGCACACCGTGTCCCCGTTCTTTGCGATCCTAATTCTGCAGGTCAGGGGACAATCTGAGTCAGCATTTTGACTTTCAAAAACCAATTGCCTTTGCTAGCTCAAACCCAAAACTTCTGAGGAAATCTGAACCAAAAAGAAATAGCTCTTATTTGGAGATAAAAGGGCCATTGCTTCTGAAATAGGAGGCAAAATAAAGAGAACCTTCTAAACATGTTTCTTAGATAAGGCTCATCCTAATGTAGAAACATAACAGAATAACTTAAAACAAGGTTATAGATAGTGTGGAAGGTGGGAAAGGATGTCTAAATAAATGGGTTGATAATACTGGCTGAAGCTAGGGCTGTTGGCAGAGAATAGCTAGGTGCTGAAAATGTGTCTCAGGACAGAGAAAGTGGTCAAAAAGTGTCACCATGAAGTTTTTTTAATTGATTTTTAGAGAGGTGCGGGGGCGGGCGGAGATAGAACAGAGAGAAACATCAATTTGTTGTTTGATTTGTTTGTGCATTCATTGATTAATTCTTGCATGTGCCCTGACCCCGGATGGAACCTGCAACCTGGTGTGTCAGAGGGACACTAACCAACTGAGTTACCAGGCCAGGCTGTCACCATGAAATTTTAATTTGGAGCCATTGACTTAGATAAGGAGGGAAGGACATCTCTGTCCTATGGAAATCCAAATGAGATGCTAATTGTTAGCATCTAATTAGCACGTGAAGGTCACATATCCATTCCAGAAACCAGTAGGTTTATTGATAAATAATTAATTTAACAAATGCTTACAAAGTGTCTGCTGTGTACAAAACACTGGGTTGGGGGAAGATTCACTTTTACAGGCTTGCAAATAATTCAAGGGAATGAATAAAAAGTAAGGATCGTGGTACAGGAAAACTAAGAAGGTCAAGGTAGAGCTAGCTGGCATTCAAGTTCCAACTTGGAACTGTGGTTTTATAATGTGTTTAACACTTTCAAATCTACCCCCGTGTCAGGCTTGGTAGTAGCATATTCCACAGGCACTCACCAAGGGGAAGGAGGTGGGGTGGGGGGTTTCCTGTCACGGCCCCCACTGACTCTGTACGTCCCATTAATTCTTAATGTCACCAGCCTACTCAGTATTCCCGTTTTGTTTCGTTTTGTTTTTAAATATCATCCAGGTAACAAAATCAAAGAATCTCAAAATTATTTATAAAACCTAATAACACATTGTTCTAGGAGTTAGGAAGGTGCTATCACCAGTTTTCTAAATAAGATTGGGAATTAAGTAATTCCATCCAGGCTGAAGCAGAGGTCATTTTGTGGTGTCTGTCATTTCTCTCCACACATAGGAAGAAGAGTCAGATAATGATTGTACCGAAATGTGCTCTTCTAAAATGTTTTCCAGTGAGAAAATCTCCTGGGATCATCCCTCATTGTTTGTCTTTTTCTATCTGCTAAAAAGTTGGAATTCGCAGAATTAACCTTTCTTTTCCTGCTGTGATAACCATCCTTCCCTTTTCAATATATCTCTTTGATGACAGCTGATACCAGTCTAAGCTCATGTTGTAACAATTTTAGATAATATTGCAGATGCACAAGGACACCCTCATATGAATCAATTAAGGAAGGCACAGTAAGTTGCCATGGAAAGTGTAGCAGCTGCATCCTTGAAAACAGATGCTCTTCTGGGTCTGAATCAGTCCAATTTTGACTAATTTTAAGACCTAAACAGATTACAGTCTGGTTAATATTGGGATGTGGAACCACTTGAGACACCCTAATGAACTCTGCTGATTGCTTCTCCACGACAGTTAGGATGTTGGTTTGCCTTGTGAGTTGCTGGGTGTTTGAAATGCCGACGATTTGATGTCAATAGAAAAGAGGGAGCCCACGTCTCAGTTGCAGCGAGATGGCCTCATGAAGTTAACGTGACTTCTAAAGGCAACCCAATTTATCGGCTAAGTGCTTGGGCTGGAGGCATTGACCAGAATTGCCTTAAACCGTGCTTCTGCAAGGGTTCGAATAGCCCAGGAAACCAGCTACAGTGAACTACTTCCCTATCCCCACTCTGTTTCTAGAATATACTCAAGAAACTGAGGAGAAAGTTGTAGTTGTAAATGGCAAGTTGTTCCCTTCTCAGTCCTGATCTTTATTAATCTGTTATTATGTGAATTATTTGTCCTGTCATGTTGGTCAATTAAAGTATTGGTTCTGCTTAATTTAATAAAAAAAGCATTAGTGTTTACAAAAAATTAACATAGCCAAATGTGTGTCTCAGATAAATAACTCTAACTCACATTTAATTACCTAAATATAGAGGATTGAATTAAGGCAGGGACAAAGCATGATGTCAGGAGACTAGTCCAGTAATCCATGGAAGAGACAAGGGCTAAACCAGGAAAATGATGGTAGATATAGAAAAGACAAAATATATTAAGAAATCATATATGAAATAAAGTTGGCAGAAATTACTCTTTGCTGAGGGGAGTGAGGGAGAGAAGGGATTCAAAGATTACTCTAATGTCTGCAGCTGAGATTCCTGAATGGACAGGGAATTTACAGGGAATTCAGGATAAAGAGCAGATGCTGGAGACAGATAATGAGTTTAGTTTCGAGCACATTGCATTTTTGATGCCTGTGGGATGCACTACTAAAGCTAGCTGGCGAACAGTTGATCGAATGAAGTTTAGGCATCATCCATTCCTAGATAATAGCAAAAACCATGAAAATGTATGAGCTCACTCAGAGAACATACAGAATGACAAGTAAAGGAGGCCAGCAGAAAAAATCCTTGGGGACACCGGCATTTATGGGTGAAGGAAACTGTGGAAGCAATGTCAGAGAGGTGACAAGACACCCGCAGGAATGTGGCAAAGGAAAACAGAATTTCCGGGAGGCAATGGCCAGTCGTGTGGAATGGGGTTAGTGCTGGAAAGCACCCAGTGGCTTTGACAGTTAGGCTATCATTGGTGATTATCAGGATAATTATTTAACGCAGAGGCGAAGGCAGAAATCAGATCATGGCACAGGGAAGAGTTCACGAAAGGCGAGAAGGCAAGTGTTGACAATCCCTTTGAAGTCTTGCTAAGAATCTGATGTCCCCAAGGTGGGAGTAGCAGAGAGCAGCAAGCACAGAGGGCCTGGGGAGAGGGGCATGAATTTGGGAAACGTGCTGAGTAAGGGAAAGGGGCCGGCCAAGCACTAGTGAAGGATGAACAAGTGGAACTGAAGACTTTTTAGAGAATAAAATCCAGAAAATTTCAGTGGCACCAAATCCATGCTTTTGTTTTGTTCTACCTCCCTGTCAAAAGGTGAGGTGCAGAATTAGCCCAGCGTTAGATCAGGTTGCCAAAGAAGAATCTAATACTTCGAGGGTCATTGGCCCCACAGTGACATGTAGCCACCTCTAGCGACGAGGCAAGGGTGGGAGTGCAGGCTTTTAGCTCTCCGGGGTCCCTAGCGGAGTGAGCAAAGGAAAATCGGAAATCCCTGCTGCTTCACCCAACAAGCAGGGTTTGGCCCAGAGACCAAGGTTCCGCTTCCTCGTAGGCCAGTCAGTTCGGTGGAGAAAGCCGCAGCGGCATTGCTACAGGTCGTCAGCGGGGCGTCTCAAAGGTGCCTGCTTTTATGCCACGGCCCTACAAGGGACAAGGATGTCGTGAATGATCTGGTGTGACCCATCCCCAGTATCAGAAAAACAGCTCAAAGGGCACATCTTAATAAAAGGATCAAGTACTAGTGTTTTTAAAGCCCACAATATATGCGTAGTCTGCCGATGTGAAGCAATCCCCGAGATAAATATCTGACCACGTAGCCTCTGAAAGGGTTTGTGCAGGGGTGGGGGGTGCATCTAGCAACCTTCCGTCTTGACTGTAGTCTCCCAGACTTGCTCAGCGTTGGCCATGCTCAGCGTTTCTTTGCTCAGTGGATACCTTCTTGTTAAGAGAACTTCGTAAACTTCAGTGAGCCCTCAAAACTTCACAAGCCACCTTTGCGATAGAAATCTGGGCCTAATTTTCTGTGTTGCTTTACTAAAATGTGATGTTCTTGTTATAGATTGCAGTCAAGCAAAATATATAGCATTACTGTGCTAAATTGTTTTTACTTCATTCATTGCAAGTTTTACCCTGGCTGCTTAGCTTGCCATTAACTTACTGTACTTGGATATTTTTTAATGGCATGGTTTGGCAGTGGTCAGTTGCTACGCATAATGAAATTATATATTTCTGTAATAAGAAGTTGATATATATATATATATCTATCTTACTTTCTTGGTGTAATTTGTCCAGACTGCCATTGGTAGAGTTTGGGGTATTAGTACAGTAGTTCCCCCTTATCTGCAGCTTTGCTTTTCACGGATTCCGTTACCCACAGCCAACTACAATCCAAAAATATGAGATAGAAAATCCCAGAAATAAACAGTTCATAAGTTTGAAGGTGTGCACCATTCTGAATAGCGTGATGAAATCTCCCGCGACCCCGTTCCACCCTGCCTGGGACGTGACCCACCCATCCGTCCGCACCGTCTCCCCGAGGCATGCCGCCCTCCCGTTAGCCACCCAGTAGGTAGCCTTCCCCGGTACCGGGCCCGCTGTCCCAGTATCACAGTGCTTGTGCTCGAGTCGACCTTATCTCACTTCACAAAGGCTCCAAAACATGAGAGGTGGAAGGTGCTGGCGATTTGGACCTGCCAAGAGACGCCGTAAGCGCTTTCTTTACATAAAAAGGCATAAAGTGTAGGGAAAAACAGTGTATACGGGGTTCGGTGCCGTTCAAGGTCTCAGGTGTCCACTGGGGGCCTTGGAACGTATCCCCTGGTGATACGGGGGATGGCTGTAGAACTTTGAACCTCCGACCACGAGTCTGATCTTTTCAGGATCTGATTTCTGCCTCTTCATTGGTCCATAGCATCTCTCTGAGCCACAGTTAGTGTCACACAGCTGAGGAATCCAGCAGCTCAAAGGCCCTAACATGCTTCAACATAGCTCATCACCGTCACCTATAGTTGCTTTCACCCATCCTGCCAAACGAGAGCATTAGGAATGCTATGATCTGACACGGATGAAGCACCGTGAATAGCGTTGACTTTAGAAAGGGAATGTGACGTCACACATCTGGCCTCCTGCAGATCGAGTCGGGGAGCATCGTAGGTGATGCCAAGGCTGCTGACAATCCCAAACCCGCATCACTACACTCCCTTCCTCCTCACACATCAGTTCCTGTAAACAAAATTTTTCTTCTTTTGTGTTTGCTGTGATAACTTATTAAAGTCTGGTTCCATAGCGGGAAACATGGCTGTCTAAGTCATGACCATCTCTCTGGTCCCGCCTGTGGGCTGGGCGAGAGTCTAGGAGTAGACACAGCTCTGAAAGCCCACCGCTGCAGATGCTGCGGCAGCCGTGCGTGACTCCTGCCCTCTGAGGTGCGCACAGCCTGACCGTTAGTCTGCAGGGCCTCGCCGTGTCCTGGGGACACCGCCTCCTCTGGTGAGGAGAGGAATTTTCAGATGGAAAAGCAAAAAATACTGATAAACGGAAACTGAACTTCAAGATGGATGGATTACCTTCTAAGTAACTTGTTGCTATAAGTAAGCTTCTTACCCTGGACAAATCACATGCTAATGAGTAATAATAATTATTCATGTTTATTATTTATGTTAATGTTGAGAGTTTTATGTGCTGTTGGTTTAAGTGTTTTATCTACATTAACCTATTTAATACTCCCAAGACCTCCATGCTCTAGGTGCTATTATCTCCACTTTACAGAAAAAGAAACTGAGGCACACAGAATTTAAGTAATTAGCTCCTGGTCACATAACAAGTAGTGAGGTCAGGACTCAAGGCCAGTCTTTGAGGCTCTAGTGAACTAAAAGAACTTTTAAAAAAACATTTTAAAGATTTTACTTATTTATTCTTAGAGGGAAGGGAAGAAGAGAGAGAAGGAGAGAAACATCAATGTGTGGAAGTAACATCAATCAGTTGCTTCTCACTCACCCCTAGTCAGGGGACCTCGTTCCCCTGGCAACCCAGGCATATGCCCTGACTGGGAATCGAACCGGCAACCTTTCACTTTGCAGGACAATACCTAACCCACTGAGCCACACCAGTCCAGTTAGGGCTTAAAAGAACTTCTGAACAAAATTGCCACATTAAGTGTTGGTGACCTTGGAGAAGTTGTGGGGAACCGGATGCACAACAGAAGTATAGACATAAACAGATGTAGTTCACACTTCTGCTGTTCAGTGTTTTCCTGAAGGCGGTGTCCAAGTGCTAGTAAGTATTTTATCAGTTACTTAGGGAAGATGCAGAAGGTAGCTTTATAAAACTTTCCAAGAAGACTTCTAGGACTTCAGTTGACTGTAAGCTCTATGTGAGTGAAAGCAGAATCTAGCACGCTGGCACCCCCCACCCCCACCCCGCCACCTGCCCTTGGATACTGCAGGCTCACAGTGAGCGGCGTGGCATCGAGAGCGAAGGAGTTGATCGCCCCCTCTAGACAGGTCGGGGTGCTCTGCAGCAGTTACTGTGTTCGCCCCTGCACCCCACACTTCGGGGGAGGCATACAGCAATTGCTGTCGTTTTGTTGGTAAAGTATGAGAACTGTAAATTTCTTCAGTTCATTAATTTGGAGAATAGTTGAAAGACTGCTATTTAGCTTGGAAAAGGGAAGACTTCAAGGAAGACGAAGGAGATGTCTTTAATACTTGAAGTGCTGACACGTGAGAATGTGAAGTTGGCGGAAGCAGAGCCCGTGATGAGAAGGTAACGATGACACCCCTGGGCGGGCAGCTCAGTCGGAGTGTCGTCCCAGGACCCCAAGGTTGGGGGTTAGCTCTGCAGTCCGGGCACGTACAAGAATTAATCAGTGAATGCACAAGTACAGGGGACACCAAGTCAGTGTTTCTGTTCTCGGTCTCTCTTCCTCTCTGTCTCTAAAAATAAATAAAATAAAGTGTTTTTAAATAAAAGAATTTAATGATGAAGATGCGGCTTGATGTAGGACAGTCAGAGCTTTCAGAGAAGGAACCAGCTGCCTCAACAGGTCCTGCGTTTCCTTCCACACACGTGCGTGGCGGGTGACACGACGCAGGCACAGGCTGCGTGGCTGGGCCAGATGCCTGCTAAGGTCACTCCCAACTCTGAGATTCTGCTTTTGTCATTCTGTGAATTCAAACAGTCATCGGGCTTCTGGTTTTAATCAAAGACAGCAACATTCTACCCTGTCTTGGATGTCTAATGCCGCCAACACCAGCACTCACCAAATTGGTAAAAACAGCATGATGAGCGACAAAATAGCATGTCATTTCAGAAGTGTCTCTCGGCGCCTAGTGGAATGATTGGCGTTGTTCTCGCCCCTCTTTTTCAGTGCTGTCTCCGGCCCAGGACGGCCACGTGACCGTGGACCTCCCGCCAGTGTCCGAGCAGATCACGCAGACCCTGAGCGAGCTCGCCAGATCGTTCCAGGACATGGCCGACCGCTGCCTGCTGGTCCTGCACCTGGAAGTCAGGTACGGCCGGCCCCGCGCAGGACCGAGGGCGAGAGACACCGCGGGCCGTAAATCGCTTGCTTGTCTCTGGGGAGTCTCACCGCAGTGCTTGGTTATTATCGATGCTGTCCTTTTCTTACACTGAGTGTGACGTTTGGTGTCACTCGACTGCGCTCCGGGTGTGGTATTGTGAGCACGGTGGCTCGGCGCCAGCCAGGCCTGCGGCAGCCGAGCAGCCTGGGTCGGATGTCTGGACCAGCTGGCTTTCGGTCTTAAGACAGTTAATTAAGTCCCCTGACCCTCAGTGTCCTCGTCTGAGGAATGGAAATGGTAATTCCTAACTTACACTTTTATAAATGGCGTAATTAGTACAATGCCTGCCACATAGTAAGTATGCAGGATGTGGTGGCTTTGCGATTATAATGACTCCACTGTCCCTGAAATTTGTACTAAGGTGTCTGCTAATCAAATGCAGGGACCATGATCCTTTCCTTCAAAAATTTAAAACCTGATTGAGGAGATGAAATTAAAATAATAATTCAAGAAAATACACGTAGTTTCCCAGCCACTGTGCCCTTGGCCTCTTGCTTCTTCCTCTGCAGTGCAGAATCTTCTGTTTCGCTTTGGTAACCTCTTACACCTCCAGAAATGGCAGGAAGGAAGGGTGAGGGGGTCTTCCCTTGCCGATTCACTCATTCAGCAAATGTGGAGTGCCTTCCTTGTGCCAGGCAGCGTTCCGAAGGTTGGGGCCTGGCCATGGAAAAAGCGCTCAAGGCCGCTGCTCCCCTGGAAGCACATTCTCCTGAGGAGAAGCAGCCAGTGAGTGAACAAAAAGACCATTCGGAGAAGTGCAACTGACACATTAAAGAAGCAGAATGGAACCAAGCAGTGCTGTCCAGTAGACTAGAAAGTGAGCTACACGGGAGCCACATAGGCAATTTAAATTTTCTAGCAGTCACGTTTGAAAACAAGAGGGAAGCCTCAATTATACAACACACTTTATTTAACCCAGTGTAACCAAAATACCATTTCAGCGTGTCATTTGCATAAAAACTATTAAGGAGATAGTTTGTATTTGTGGCCCCGAGCCTTTGATGTCTGCGTGCTGGACGCTCCAGCACCCTGGAGTGGGACCGGTGGCTTCTCAGGTGCCTGCACGTGGCCAGCGCTGGCCTCTGGGCAGCGCAGGGAGTGGCTACGGTTGACCCGCAAGGGGGACTTGTTGGCTGTTTGTTTGTTTGTTTGTTTTTTAGGTAGAGCGTTCAGAGAAAACGTGACCAGGTGGTGGGAAGGAACCATCTGTGCAAAGACCAGGGGAAAGTGTCAGGCTCCTCTGAGGGAGGAACGCTCACAAGGCCCTGAGACAGAGTCGGGGTCGGAAGGGAGAGGGGTCCGGCTGATGGTGGCCTGGTGGACGGGGGCTGGGGGGGCGGGCGTGGAGGGGCAGGTACAGGCACCGGTGCGCAAGAGGCTTTGCAAGGGAGACAGACATATTAATTCATCACTCATTCACATTTTTTTCAATTTTTTTAAAAATTAAATGTATTGGGGTGACACTGGTTAGTAAAATTACATGGGTTTCAGTGTACAACTCCGCGATACACCATCTGATGTTGCATTGTGTGCCCACCACCCACAGTCAGATTGCTTTTCGTCGCCACAGGGTTGGCCCCCTCTACCCTTTACTGCCCTCCCCACCCCTTCCCCTGGTAACTGCCGTGCTGTTGTGTGTGTCTGAGAGCTTCTGTTGGTTTTTCTTCATTTTTGTTCGTTTGCTTTCATTTTGTTTTTTCTTCTGTTTTTGTGCATTTGCCGTTTTTAGTTTATGTCCCACATGTGACTGAAATTATGTGGTTCTTGACTTTCTGTCTGACTTACTTCACTTAGCATGTGGAGGGCTGGATAAAGATGGGGTCCGTATACGCAGTGGAATACTACTCAGCCATAAGCAAAGCTGAAACACTGCCATTTGAGACTATGCGGATGGACCTTGAGAGGATCATGCTGAACCAAATGAGCCAGACATTCACTCACACGTTTAAAAGATCCCTTCGGCTGTACATGGAAGAGGCAGTTCAGGGAGAGGGTGAATGGCAGCAGAGTGACCAGGTGAAACCAGTATGAGCACCAAGGCGACAGAGGAGGGAGTGTGAGGAGTGCTGGACTGGAGACACCTCTGAAGGGAGAGCTGTTAACATTCGCCCAGCGAGCAGACTGGGCACAGGGCTGGAAGCAGTGAGAGAGAGAGAGCTGAGGACACCACCAGCTGCGGGGTCACAGCCAGGGCCGTTGGCCGCGGTGAGAAAGACTGAGCGAGGACAGAGGGTGGGCGAGCGGTGGAAAGCAAGAATTCCATTTCGGGGACATTCAGTTTGGATGCTTAATAGACATCTAAATGCAGTAGCAGTGTCAAATCGGCAGTTGGATATGGGCTTTAGAAACTTCAGATCAGAAACCTTAGCACCGGAAAGTGCTAAGTAATGCATTTTTGCATGCTGCTTGTTTTTTTATTCTTCATTATCTTGTCCAGTGAGTTATGTCTCTATTGCTTGCAAGCACCTTGTGGGTGGAGCAAGAGAAGGAGCGTCTCAGGTTTGGAATCTGTTTTACTTAGCATTATTTCTGAACCCATTTCTTAACATTCAGCTGTCCAGAAATAAAGCTATTCCTCTGGGTTTTCTAATTTGATTTACAGTAATATTTAGATTCATTTTCTGTTTATTTATAGGATGACAGGTGTTTTCTATGACTGGGTAAATGCAATAGGCATAAAAGAAAACCACCCAGTAACGTTCGGATGCCTCTGTTACCGGGTCACACACAAAAACGAGGCAACATCGAACGCATTACTCTCGCAGCTCCTGGAATTACACTATTGATTGTGTGGGCCCGTGATGTCTTCTACATTTAGAATTATCTGCTGCTTGTAGCGTAGTTAATTCCAAGTGGGATATTTCGAACACGTTTGAGTAAAATCTTTTAAATCTTTGACCTCTATTCTGCCCTTTTTGTTTTTGTACATCTTGGCCGTACTATTCTGTGATGCTGAACACGGTTTGGTCATTATTTATTAAGTTTACAAGGAACCATTCAGTGCTGTAACATCCACCGCTATACCTCCTTTAACATTCATCAAAACACAGGAAAAGATCACTTGAAGAAAAAATAACAAAAAAGGCTGAGTTTTACTGTGAACACCAAACATGTTATTTTTTCTAAACTGAATGTCCTCACCTGCTCATATAACATTATTTCAACATGCAGGCTGCTTTCTTAATGAATATGCTCCGTTCCGTCTTTGTTTTGTTTACAGCGCGGTGTGGAAAACTAACAGCGCTCCGTGTGTGGCTCAGACCGTGAACGTTCACACCATGCGTTCCCTGTCACAGTACTAAGCTTTTTGTTTTACTTTACAGTCGATGACACATCCGTTTACAGAATGACTATGACACATCCCAAGCCAACCGCTCTGCTGTGGCATAACAGTGCTGAAACCGCAGGCCGCTGTGTGCCCCGGGTACCCACAGTGGGTGACTGCGGGAGAGGCTCTTAGCTCCCGGGGGCAGGAGTCAGGTGTGTCTCGTTCGCCGTCACGGCCCGAGGACCAGGAAGCGCCCTGCTGCCAACTAGGTGCTCAGTGCAAACATCAGCGACTCTCGAGAATTGGCTGGCTTGAGACCAAACCCAGATGAATTAAGTGCTGTTTCCCCAAATCGAACCTGTCTCCCATTAAAGAAGAGGAGTCTGTTTGAGGATTCCGGCTTCGCCGAGCGTTTCACTACATGTATCTGAGGGACACAGAGGTGCTGCGTGGCCAACGTCGTCCTTGTCATGGTGGTCAGCTCGTGTTTGCTCCATCCCCATCCTGCCGTGAGAACGGGTTAGAACGTAGCACCCATTGTGCACGCGCTGGTGCAGTGGAAAGGGGTGGGTTAGTCAGAGTCCCTGGCATTTGTCGCCCACCGTAGTAAGCGCACAGATGGAAGAGACCAAAAAATCATGGGAAATGCTAGCGAGAGGTCCAGAGCGACTTCACATGTCAAAAATTTGTCTTCCCCCCCAAATATTTTCATATTCATAACCCATATTTTTCTTTACTGTTGTTAAAGTTCAAATCAAAAGTGTCCCCAAATCCAGTAGGTTCTATGGTGAAAGACCTATCCAAGGGCATTTGACATTCTACCTGTGTCACCATAGGTCACAGTTAACCACCAAGCAGTGCCTGTCCACAGTCTGAAACATAAGGCAAGTGACACCCCCAAGAAACTAAGGACGTGGTGAGACCATAACACAGCGTTCAGTATTCTTTCATATTGGAACTTTAGGAGAAGAAATTTGAGTCTAAGATACCGAGAATCTCACCATCAGCAGGCCTCCAAGCAGGTTCAAGTGCAAACTGCCTGTCCCTGCTGGGACCCTAAGTATGCACTTTCTGAACTTGCCACCATTCCACTGTGTAATCAGCATTATTGGCAGCAACTCTTGATGCCAAAGTCCTATTAAGGTCAGCGACAAGATGCCAGAATCCAAAAGACAAGGGAAAAAAACACTTTTCTAAAAATTTTTGACATGTCAGTGACTACTTTAATTTCTTTTTCATCTGTAACCATTTCGGGAGAGGAAGACAGTCCCTTAAAACGGTGTTCACCTCTCCTCTCTGCCACTCACATCAGGATCTCATAAGCTGTCACCTCCAGTTCAGAATAATGTCCTGCATAGCGTTTCTACTTCCAGTTTGTTTCATGCTCCACCGTCGGTCCACCCTTCATACTCTACCAGAGTGATCTTGCCAAAGCTCATATCTGATTACATCATTTCACCTCCTGCCATCCCCCTGAGGGTCCCTATGGCTTCTCACAGTCCAGAGTCCTTGGATGGCCTCCAAAGCCTAGAGTGGCCTGGCCCTGGTCCATCCCCCGGCTCACGTCACGCCTCTGTCATGTGATCCTTGTGGACCCCAAGGAACTCCATCAGTCCCTGAAACTGTCCTCTCTGCTCACCCCCATGCCTTTGTCCATGGCCTTCCCACTGGCTGGGGTTATAATGTTTATAATGTACTGGAGAAGTACTTGAGCATTTATGGCTTAATTTTATTTTCAGCTAAGAACTGCTTAGTGTAAATTTCAACCACAATACCAGTCAATTATCTTAGTCATTAATCCTACACCAGGGTTGGTTGACTTTTACTGCATCAGACAGATCAGATTCCAGAGGGATCTGTAACCAGTGCATTTACTGCTATCTTGACCAAGTAGTTTTGCCCATTACAATGCACATGGATGTCAGAATGAGCTTTTATTGATGCAGTTAGTCATTAGTTGATCAGCAGCCATTAAATGATTACCCATCATGAAAATGAACTGGAAGTCAAGATATTTGGATTCCCTTACAGGAAGAGGTTATAAGAATATAGCACACACTGTATAAAATTTAGTTCAAAGTGGATTATAGATCTAAATGTAAAACCTAAAGCTTTAGAACTTTTAGGAAAAAAACATAAGAAAGAATCTTAGTCACTTTAGTTAGGCAAAGATTATTAAATCTAACACCCAAAGCACTGTCCATAAAAGTAGTAAATAATAAATTGAACTTCATAAAAATGTAAAGCCCCTCTGTGAAAGACACTGTGACAATGAAAAGAAAAGGGACTGCTTCCCTCCCTGGCTGCTCGGACATCGGCCGCCATCATGAATGACACGGGAACTACCCAGACCAGGAAGTTCATGACCAACAGACAGCTTCAGCAGAAACAGATGGTTGTTGACATCCTTCACCCTGCAAGGGCAGCAGTACCTAAGCCAGAAATTCAGAACCAGCCAAAACGTACAAGAACACACCAGTTGTCATCTTTGCATTTGGATTTAGAACCCGTCTTGGTGGTGGCAAGACCATTGGCTTTAGTGTGATGTGTGATTACCGGGATGATGCAAAGAAAAATGAACCCAACACAGACTTGCAAGACACGGCCTGGGTGAGGATCAGGAGACCTCAGGGAAACAGCGAAAGGAGCTCAGAGCAGGATGAAGACAGTCAGGGGCACGGAGGCCAGCACTGGGGTGCCAAGGAAGGAGGGAGGTTCGTCAGAGACCTTCTCTGCGGTGGTGGGCAGATTTTTCAGCAGAGGATTGATAAGTTCAGAACTTTTATGTGAAAAAGAAGACAAGTAAAAGACTGGGAGAAAATATTTGCAAAGATGCATATCTAATAAAAGACTTGCATCCAGAAAATATAAAGAACTCTCAGAACTTAGTAAGAAAGCAAACAACCTAATTTTAAAAAAAATCAGGCAAACAATGTGAGCATGAAGATATATGGATAAGTAAGTCCATGAAAATACACCCAACATCATCAGTCATTAGGAAAACATGAGTTAAAACCAAAATGAGATATCATTATATATCTATTGGAACGACTAAAAAATGTCTTAACTGACAAACACTCTTTGAGGGCATTGTGCTAAGTGAAATAAGCCAGACAAAGAAAGATGAACAGTCGTGGTATTATACATGTAGAATTTTAAAAAAAAGCCAAACTCATAGGAACAGAAGAGTAAGTGGTGGCTGGGGGAGTGGAGGAAAGAGGAGGCGGCTGGAGAAAGGTTCAACTTTCGGTTGTAAGGTGGACAAGGTCTGGGGATCTGATGTAAAATGTGGCAACTGTGGTTGGTGACACAGGATTGTATCGTTGAAGTTTGCTACAAGAGTAGAACTTAAATGTTCCCACTAATCAAAGAATAAATAAGTGACATAACGGAGGTGTTCATTAACTAGATGGAGGGGGGATCCTTTCGGAATGTATACCTGTCTCAAAGCACTTTAAATATCTTACAGTTTTATGTGCTAAGTGCACCTCAGTAAAGCCAAACTTTAAAAAACCGACACTAGGTGCTGGTGGAGGACTCAGAGCAACTGGGACCCTGCGCGTCGCTGGTCGGAAAGCATGGCATGGGGACTTTGGAAAACAGTTTGGCACTTTCCTATAAAATTAAACATGCACTTACCGTATGACCCACCAGTCCACTTTTAGGTATTAAAGAGAAGTGAAAGCTTATGCAGAAACCTGTACTTGAAGCAGCTTTACCCACAATCACCCCAAACTGGAGACAGTGCAGATGCCAACTGGTGAGCAGTGAAACTGTGGCACCTCCACAGGTGGCAAGAGTGAACGACATGGACTCATCCCAGATACTTGGGCAGAATGGAAGAAGCCAGTCTCCACAGCGACACTTGTGTATGGTTCCATTTGTATGGCATTCTGGACGAGATAGAATCGTGGGGCAGAAAACACATGCGTGGTTGCAGGAGCCTGGGGTATGAGTAGAGGTTGGCTTCAAAGGGGACAAGGACATTCTCCAGCTCGATTATGGTGGTTCTTACACAACTGTGCGCGTTTGTCAGAAATCCTAGAACGGTACTCTAAAGAGGGTGGGTTTTCCTGTTTGTAAATCATTTCTTAATAAACCTGACTTTAAGAAAGGAAGGTGATGGTCAAGCCTGTTTTTGTGTCATTCAGGATACTATCCAAGGCTTTTGCAGCGCCTCGCACTATTTTTAACAAATTCCTCATTGCTCAGTGTTTTATTTAATAATAGATTAATGTTAATAAATATGCTAATTGTGATGACAGCCAACAGTTACTGTGTACTTCCTTCAAGCGAGACCCTATGTAACACGCTCTCCGTGTAGTAGCTCCTTAGCTATTGTTATCATTCCCGCCGCACAGGTAAGGAAACTGGGACGGAGAGAGGAAGTAACTTGCCCGACGTCACACAGGTTATACATGTTGGAATTGGGGATCGAAACCAATCCAGTCTTATTATACAGCTTGCACATGTAAGGTCTGTGACTTCTGCCTCATTGTCACGATGACAGTGTCTTCTGGAAGACGTGGTGCTGTTCACACTATGCATGCCGCCCTGTCACTGAAAAGAATTTCAGCGCTCATGTATCTCTCCCCCACAACTCGTGGATTAAATAAGCCAGGACCGCAGAAGCTGACTTGCTCAAGGCCACGTAGCTGTTCTGTGGCATAACTATGACAGCTTTCCATTGAAAAGGGGGAGGGGTCCGTAAAACTTTACAGGGCCGCTGCTTCTTTAAAGATCGTTTTCATCAGAAAGACTTCTTGCTTAATGCCCTCCCCAATCTCTCTTTTTCAGGGTTCACTGCTTCCACTATCTCATCCCTCTTGCGAAGGAGGGGAACTATGCCATCGTCGCTAACGTGGAAAGTATGGACTACGACCCTCTGGTGGTCAAGCTCAACAAAGACATCAGCGCCGTCGAAGAGGCCATGAGTGCCAGCCTCCAGCAGCACAAGTTCCAGTACATATTTGAAGGTCGGTCCCGGCCCCTGTCCCTTGAGTATGGGAGGAGGGAAGGGCTACGGTTTTCCCGGTTTTTCTGCGTCATTGAAGTTCAAAATTTGCAGAAAGAGGTTGTCGGGACTTTTATTTCTTTTTCCATGAAAGCTGCAGTACCTGGTATCTCTGCGTATGGCTAGGTCGACAACAGTGTGGCTGCCATCTGCTCCTGGTTGGTGAGGAGATTCGATCCAAGATAAGGCAGATGGCAGCCCGGCTGCCTCCCTGACGTGCCACTCGCGAAAGCTGGATGGATGTGTGGAGGGCCACGAGGTACCTCAAGAGGAGCTCATGAAGGAAAAGACACACAATGAGGAGAGAACCCTGAGAAATCCTTCAGTAGCTAAAATTGGCACCGAAAGGGGGAGTTTTCTCCCAGAGAACCCGTGATTGTCGGAGACCAGCAGACACCTCTGACAGGCAGCAATTTCAGGATGGCCGTGAGCGCCCTCGGGGCGGGCGGGCAAGGGTGTGAAAGGCAGCACCGTCTGCCTTCAAGGCCGGAAGAACACAAAGCCAGCCAAGCCATCGTCCGTGCGGAATTCCTTCCTCGGACCCCCTCTAGGGCTTTACATTCTGTCCCCTCTCTTTCAGTTTCTTGGTGCTAAAAGTATCCACGGGCCCCACAAAATGCAGCCGGCGTTATTTAGAGCAAATCAGAAGGTACATCGACTAAAGGGTTGTAGCAACCTGAAGACAGGAGAGCGATGAGCCGTGGCCATTGATCGCTTTACAAGACAGTTTTGTTCCAGCAAATTTGGATCCCCGAAACCCAATTTTTTTTCATTAAGTCCTGCCGTAAAGATGGAGATGTGCTCTGAAGGGAAATGTCCCTCAGAGACGTCAGCCAAAAGCAGAGGGATTGAAAGGCTGGCTGTTAGTGAGCCCAGGGCCCTGGGAGTCTGGGGGCAGCAGTAACGCCCGCAGCTCACGGTGGCCATCGGAGAACTCGCTCCCCCACCACACAGCCCCTCCTGGCTGTCCTCTGCTGTGGCTTGTGTGGGCCCAGCACGCGCACTACCCAGAGTTCTCCTCTCCTTTTGCACACACACTTTCTCCGTATGAGATCCTGCCGAGACACATCTTGCAACCTAGGTATAATCCTCTGACTTGGAATAGGTTTTAGCTAGGAAATCATAAGTTTCTGGCTTCGTGTTTAAAAAGCCAGTTACTGCCCTGTGATATAATTTCCTAAATTCCAAAGATACAATACTGAGTTTCCCACGGCGGGGAAGTGGCAGGGTCCCCGCCTCCCTTGGTGCGGCGGGGCGGGGCGCTTCCGCACAGAGCTTGCGCAGAATTGCTGGTACGCAGTGATTACCTAAGGCAGACCAACTTCCAGTTGGCTTTATTATTAGTTATTACACAGATGTGTGTGTAACATACTTATTACACAAATTTGTGTAATATATTTATTAGTATTTACTCTTTGAAAACACCCTCGCCCCTCATTGCCTGCACTGCCTACTGCCAGCAGCAGAACAGAATTATGCCTGAGGTTATGGGCTCGGAAGGATCCACAGAAACTTGACCTACAGAGGTTTTTCACATAAGTAATTTGCATGGTGTTAAGTGTAAGGCCTATGTGTGTTTTTCCTTCACTCTCAAGTCGTGGCACATGCAAGCGAGTCTGCGGCCTTGAAGCAACGTCGGTGAGTGTGGCAGGCAAGAGAGAGCGCAGCCTCCTCTCCCTGGTCTGCCTTCATCCTCTCCCATCGAGGGAAAACTCACTTCGAAGGCGGGGAAGCGTGAAACCTGCAGTCACGCCCTGAGCTCTGATCTGAGCCACAGTCACCATGGAGGGACCTGACTTTGGAAGAGGAAAATGACAAATACAGTAGACCACTTGCAATTAGCCAGACTAGCATTCACAATCTGGGGGAAGCAGCCTGCTAGAGTCCAACTTTGCAAGAATAAAGGAAAAAGAAGAAAGAGAAGTTTACTTAATTCCAAGTATTTAGAATTAAAATCTAGCTTTATCAGCTGGTAATCTCCACGGGCCCCAGGTAGTTGCAAACCGGCTCCTCAGTGCAATTACATGGGATGTCCAGCCTGGGACCCCCAGTTCGGTATGCGCCGGCCTGCCCTTTGGTCAGCTTCCCGACCTCTCGGCGATCCTGCGGAGATGAGAACAAACCAGTTACGAAGCCCACGTACAGAAGTGTCCTCCAGTGTCTCATAGGAACTCCGCAGGTGGTGCGCGATCTGCATTCCTTCTGCACTTTGTTCCTGCCTACATTCTCCCCGATTGCTACTTTGGAAATGTCCTCCCTTGTCGGTGTTGAGGTGTGTTAGCACCAATGCCAGTACCCCAGTTTCTCACTGATTTATTTTTGCTTATGTAGGTTCCCAATCCACTTTTGGGCTAAAGTATACTCCTGTTGTTTCGTGGGAGGAAGAGGAGGTGAAGTCCATGCACCACTGTATTTACATGGCTTCCTCTCCTCTCCCCTCCCAAAATACCTGTACAGGAAAAAGAGTTCCTGTGCACTTCGGTGGTTTTGAAAACCGGGCATGTTCTCTAAGCCCTGGCACCATGGCCTCAGGTACACGCGCTGGTGCTGGGGCTGTGCATTTGCCAGGTTTTGTTGCCAGCGAAGAGACCCCCCGTCTGTAAGTACTAGGGCCGTGTACAGATACTCCACAGTCATTGCGATGCCCGCGGATGCAGCCTTCAGAGATTCGTATTCTTTGCTCTTTGAAATTAGCTGAGGATTAGAAGAGAGAAACCCCACGAGTCCCTGTGTCCATTTATGCGAGGCGGCACTGATCTGTCCTCTCTTCTCTTCCCGCCGCCGTGTGCCGGTCCCTCAGGCCTAGGACACCTGATCTCCTGCATCCTCATCAACGGTGCCCAGTACTTCAGGCGCATCAGTGAGTCTGGCATCAAGAAAATGTGCAGGAACATTTTCGTTCTCCAGCAGAACTTGACCAACATCACCATGTCGCGGGAGGCAGACCTGGACTTTGCGAGGTAAGCAGGCAGATTGGGCTCAGCTCCTTGCACCAAAGCCAGGAACGCATTGCCTGTAAAGTCATATTCTAAAGTAGATTGTTGGTTCTTAAAAAGGTCATTAAAAAAGAAAAACAGGCGATGGATGTTAATTTAACTTTTGGTGGTGAGCATTTTGCAATATATACGTATATCAAATCATTATGTTGTATGACTGAAACTAATATAATGTTATGTCAATTATATCTCAATTTCTTAAAAGCAAAAGAAATTAAATAAATAGATGTTTTTCACTCACATAGAAGGTAATTCTATAAAATTCTATTGGACGTTTAACATCCATTAGACAGGTAGTTTTTCCTGTTGTCTAACCGAAGTGCTTTTTACTGTAAAATGTTGCTGTTTTTCTGGTTATAAAAGTAATATATGCTAACTGCATAATATATGTAATATAAAATACAAAGAACAATATAAACATTACTCATAAACCTTGAATCTGGAGAGTGCGATATTTGGTACACTTTCTCCTGGCTTTCGTGCACGGGCTGTGTGTACAGGTGAGTTCTCATACCTGTGCGCACCTAGGATTTCTCTCCCTGCAGAGTTGAAACTGTGTTAATGCAGTCTTACATTCATTTAACTGGATTTCCCCATATCAGTAATACTCTTCGAAAGCATGTTTCCCACATCTATTAACAGTCCATGAAAATATTACTTTTAATGCCTGAAAATATGACTTTTAACTCCATGGTATAAATGAACTGTAATTTATTTACTTAATCATTTGCGAATGTGTAGACATTTGGGTTTTTCCATTGTTTTCTGTCCTTATAAGTAACAGGTATTGAATGTGTCTTTACATGAGTCTATTTCCCCATCTCGTCTGTCTTGTCCCACATGACACCCTCTCCACCTGTGTCATCAGGGGGCAGGGGAGGGGGCTTACCAATCCCCACCCGTGCTCTCCCTCTGTGTAACTGAAGCTTCTTTTAAACAGCGCTTTCCCTTTTCTATGTTTGCTGATTGAGGTGTTTGATGCACCTGTTCGAACTCGGGAGTTAATTGTATTCCCTCTTTATGTGGTCTCCGCACTCTGTATACCTCACTTCCATCATCAGACCTTCAGTGCTTTCATGGAAGCATGACCAGTTCTGAAGAGGACGGGTGATGATTATGGCGTCTCAGTGCTGAGTATGTGTATGCCCAGGTGAATCATTCCACCTGCTCCTTGGTGGCTAGGAAGTCATTTGTTTTTAATACTCCCGAATGTTCCTGCCTAACATAGGAATACTTCTGTGTCTTTCCGCTTGATATTTTGATTCCTTAAGAAGTTCAAGAAAATTTGAAACAATTCTTGAGACATTTAAGGGAACGGTGAAGTATTCTATCACTTTGACAGTGATTAAGACATGCGCTGGGAACCTTGCTTCGGAATCGTATATCTTTATGTTTAACCTCTCCTCTCCAATTTGCCACTCCATTTGTTCCATCGCTACTCTGTTCCTCTACTGCTCCCCCCGCTTCCCTGTCTTACTTTGCCCTGCATGTCTGTGTGTGCATGTTCATTAAATTCCCTATTTTAGGCCGAATTTGGTGGCAAGCCTTCCTTGCTCAGCTTAGAGAAACCAGGTGTGACTGAATGCTGCATTTATTTGGTCGGTCTTATGGGGAATGATCTCATTATTGAATTAGCCTCATAATAACGTTGACAAGGGGAACATAAGAACATGGAGGCCTGAGGGAGAGAGAGAAGCATTACTAATTCTCTGAGGAATATAATTTCCTAAATTCAATCATCCTTTTTAAATGATTTTTTTTATTTAGCTGAAATAAGTAAATTAACACAGTTTTTGGCAGACAGTCTGGGTCTCGAAAACACAGTAGAAAAAAACGCATCTGAATAATGAAGGGCCGACCAGGCAGCTCTGAGGTTGGCGTGGGTGGGCCGAGTGCCAGCGAAGCGTTTCTCCGGGAAGTAGCTGCAGCAGCCACCGAGCCAGGCCTTTCCCAGTTGGATTTGTGAGTGGTGTCCAAGGGAGTGGGTGTAAGCCGACGTGTGGCCATGTGGGACAGGGACTGCTCCTGTGATTCTTTACTCCTAGTGGGTCGTGGCTCGGGCGAGTGTAAGCGTGCAGCGTGGGCGCGTCTGGCCTTCTGATCCTGGTCCAGAAGACATCTCCTTACTGCACTGCGAGCCCCAGAAGGCCAGGCTGTCCTGTCTGTCCTCTCAGTGCCTGGGCCACAGTGAGTGCTCCTCATGGGAATTGGATGGGAGAATAGGGGCCACATTAAAGCTTCGTTTGGTGTCAGTGAAGGGCTTGGATAATGACCAAGTTCACTTTCATCTTGAATGCCCGAGAGTTTTAATCGGCTGACATGGGTCAGTTCCCTCCTAGGTGTATAAGAAACCAGGCATCTCCCTTGTGGTCCTTCCTTTGTGCAGCAGAAGGTGTTCCACAGGGACTAATGTGCCCCTGCTCTTCGGTCTCCGTCCCTCATCTCCTCTTGCTCTCATACACGCACGTGTGCGTGCGCACACACACACACACATACACACACACACACTTTACAGCCTCATCTCGTTTCCATTCCTGTTTCTGCTAGGGACAGGCTTTGTGAAATGGGTTCCATCAATTCCACTGAACTGGAAGCTCCGTAAAATAAATAAATATAACAGCAATAGCAAAACAGCCAGAAATAATAGGCTGGAGCTGTGTGCCTCAGCATTCCTTAAGCAATGTCTAATCAAGCATGGGCAGCATCTGTATTTCCGGCAAATCTCTACAGGAATGTTATCTTCTAACACAGTAATTAATCACTGGTTGCCATGTGTCAGGAAACTTATTTAACAAGAAGTTGCAAGGCTCTTGTAGAGTCTCATTTCCGTAGCCTTCCTGGCCAGTGGAAAGCGTATCACCCTTTCTGTAATCAAGAAATGAGGGCTCTGGAGCGATTCCCTGCATGTTCCTTCTTCTGCTCATGGTATTGTTGTCTCTCACTCTTTCTACCCACCCTCGCTCTAACTCACCTCTACTAGGAGGGTAACTCTTGCGTGCGTAAACAATCAGATGACCTATGTGACCTCCAGAGTTGCAAAGAGACCCCATCCCAGTGGTAACGATCTCTGCTATGGTTATGACCACTTTTGCTTTTCAAACTCACGAAGATACTTTGTCCCGGAAAGTCACTGCCAATTAACTAAAAAGTGGAAGGGGTTTATGACTATGCTGTTTAATTCCTTCATCAGAGATCATCTTACCCCGAGCTGCCATGCTCATTTGGAGACAAAGCTAAAGGAGGAGTGGGAGCAAGCCATGTGGACAGCTAGGGGAAGAGCATACCAAGGGACGGAATCCAAGCCAAACCCAGAGGGAGAAAGGAGTGTGTGTGGCCCTTAACAAACAGCAGAAAGGCCAGTGTGGCTGCAGTGAGTGAACACAGGGAGAAGAGTAAGAACTGGGGTCAGAGGCTTAATCTGAGGGGCCGAGACCTTGCTGTTACAATGATGTGTTGGCTCTTACGTGCAGTGAGGTAGGAGGCTTCGGGAACAGCAGAGTGCCATGGCCCGACTTACACGTAAGAGAGTCACCGTGGCTGCCATATGGACAATAGATGACTGGGAAGAAGAGACTGCAGGCAAGGGCAAAAGCAGACAAACGTGTTAGAAAACTGCTAAGTGAAAGCTGAGGTGACTCACAGCGACATGGTAGTGGTGGAGAAGATGAGAGGTGGTCAGATGATGATATATTTTAAAATATATCCTATCATCTGATAGGATTTGCTGAAGGATTGGATGTGAGCCACTGACTTAAAGGTTCTTCTTCTGGGCAATTCACAGGATAGAGTTTTCATTTACTGAAATGAAAATTAACCCATTGGAGAGACACATTGAGTTGGGGTTGGGTGCGGAGGGCGAAGGGGCAGAGAGGCAGGGGATATCGCGAGTTTAGATTTGGCAATGTTAGGTTTAAGATACCTATTAGACATGGGAGGAGAGAGAAAGAAGAGAGAGCTGCACATATTGTACAAATCTAGAGCTCAGGACAGAGGCCCTGGCTGGAAAGGAGTTTGGGAGTCATCGGCGTGTGAATGGGATTGAAGTCCATGAGGCAGAGCAAGAGGTGAGAGCTCAGAGGCAGGAGCAGAGGAACAGCAGGAGCTGTCGGGGAACTGAGCCTGGCACTCCGCTGTTTGGACGCTGCAGGCCTGAAGAACTGCCCGTGAAAGCACCTGAAAGGAGCAGGCAGACAGTAGGAAGATAACCAGGAGAGGTCCCGCTGAGAAGTCAAGTGAAGAAAGTGCTTTAAGAGGAGGGTACCCTCATCTGGGTCAGATGCTGCTGGTGGGTTACATTAGCTCAGGACAGAGAACTGGCCACTGGAGGGCCACCCAAGAGGCTGGAGGTGCTTTGCTTTGCATTTCTTTATCTTCCCTACACTGCGGACCTAGCAGAGACACAAGCCTTCCGCGTATTTGGGAATAAGCTTCTCCCTCCTGTATTCCCTGGCAGGGATTACAGTGATTAGAGAGTTTCTGTAGTGATATGCAATAAATCCTCTTTTCTCATTGGCTGGTCACTAAGACAGCTCTGCGCTTCCCAGCAAGGGTACCCATCATGTGTTTCCCGCCAGGAAGCAGAGTCCTGGTCCCTCTAGAGGGTAAATAACTGGGTGGTCTCATTGTTAATGAGGGGCGGTCTCTGCTCCCCAGAGCCCCACCCCTCCATTTCCAGCTGTCTTCCACCGACCCTGGGTGAGCTTTGGAGCTGGTCTAGACACAGTCACTTAACCAATGAAGACCCTCGTTTCCTATACATAGCGCCTGTACGTAGGAACATTTGCTCCACAGAAGCCAACAGAGAGCTCTCACTGACAGAGAAAGAACCATTTGAAACCAAGAAACCAAAGGAGAAAAAAATCTTGCCTGAAATGCCTCCTCTGAACACAGGTTTATATGGAGAAGTACAATATACCATATTTGTATAACTCAATAAGAAATTGAATAGAAAAGTGAAAAGACCAATAGACTGGGAGAAAATACTTGCATATAATATATGTTATAAAGAGCCTCATACCCAGAATGTATAAAGAACTCTTACAGCCCAATAACACAAAGGCAAAAGCCCAGTTAAAGAGCAGGTAGGGGCACCCCAGCAGCAGTAAGTACAGCTAGTGCCCAGGGCTTGGTTTTATGGTTGTTCTCAAAAGCACCCGGAGCCCCCAGGAGAAATAGGTGATCCTAGGGCTGGGGAAAGAAATGCCGAGGTGAGCCGAGACCATCTCGCAGTAATGGAGGAAGCACTGAAATCCCACGCACGTGACACACTGATACGGGGGTGTCAGAGGGGCTCCGGAGCCAACCACAGAGCTTCCAGTGGTCAGAGCTGGACAGTTGGAGCAAAAGAAACAAATAACAAAGTGGCATTGGATCTTAGCCCAAAGCATAAAAATGAATACCAGTGAGTCCATGTTGGTATAAATAAGTGACACATATATTAGTAGATGAGGAGAAGGTGACAAATCCCCTGTGCAGAATTCCAAATGAATTATGTAGCTGCTCTACCCTTGTTCCTAAGCACAGGGTACACATACTGACTTCCGCCCCAAAAACACCTGCGCACGGGGGGAAGGCAACTTTACGGTCGAGGAATCTGGCAAATAGCAGTTGAGCCAGGTGGTCAAGGTCAACATCAATGAGCATAAATCATGTTGACAGGCGCACCCTTGGTACAAGGGGGTGAAAACGGCACTTTACCTCTGTGAGCTCCTTCCCCAAAACCCATAACCCCCGCACAGTCATGAGAAGAAGCGTCAGGCATACATCCAAACGGGAGGACCCCGCACAGTACCTGACTAGTGCCCCTCACACTGTCACGGTCAGAAAACCAGGGAAGGTCTGAGAAGCTGTCACAGCCAAAGGAGCCTGAGAAGACACAAGTACCTGTAATGGGGTCATTGGATGGGGTCCTGGAACAGAGAACATTAGGTTAAAAACTAAGAAAATGTGAGCAAACTGTGAACTTTGGTCCATAATGTCCAATATTAGCTCATTTGTTTTGATAGATTTACCATACTAGTATAAGATATTAATCATAGGGAAACTGAGTATAAAGTATCTGGGAAACCTCTACTATCTTCTCAGTTTTTCTGTGAATGTAAAACTACTGAGGGAAAATCTATTTTAATTAGTTAATTAATTAGGCATAGGGTGTGACCAGACCTTCCTCCAAAGGAAGCACATAGACAGCCAATCCGCACTTGAAAAGATGCCCACCATCAGTCACCGTTAAGGAGATGCAGACCCGAGCCGCAGTGGGACGCCACATTGCGCCAGTAGGATCGAATATATAGATCGCCGTCATCGAAACACGAGCGTGGAGAGGGTGTAGGGAGCCCTCGTACACTGTTGGCAGGAATACCCGGGGTGCAGCCGCTTTCGACAACCATTCCAGAGCTTCCTAAGCCAAACACTCTGTTCACTGCTCTAGCCCCAGGGCCCAGAACAGTACCCGGGATTCAGTAAACACTCCTGGGTGACGAAGTGAAAGGGGCTGGACTTCATCCTGTCAGGGACTGAAGACTTTGAAGTGGACAAATGAGAGGGTCAGATTTGGATTCTAAGTGGACGATTTCAGCAGCTAGGTGGGAAACAGAGTTGAGGGCGATAAAACCAGCTGGAAGGTGATTGTTCACAGGGAGAGGTGTGGGGCTGGCGGGAATGGAGCAGGCAGATTTGAGAAGTATGAAGGAGCTAAAATTGGCAGGATTTAGGGAGGGATTGAATCATGAGGGTGAAGACAAAGGAGTCGAGGATGACCCCCTGCTGTCTGGCATGGCCTCTGGCTGGGTCACAAGACCATCAAATAAGGTGAGGCTGCAGGAGGAGGGGTGTGGCTCTGATGGAGGCCCTATCTCTAGGAGATATGACGAGTCGGGATGCCCGTGAGACCTGCAGGTGGAGGTGTCTAGTGGGCAGCTGCATGTAGGAGCTGGACCCGTGGGTGAGGCGAGACCGAACCGACAGATACGCGGAGTCACGGCCTGGAGTTGTGTGTCAGACCACTGCAGGGAATGAACACTGAAGGGAATGAACACTGCAGGCAGAGAGCACCCCCTGGGGAGCACCAGCCTGCTGAGGGCACGAGAAGGAAGAGGAATCCCGGAAGAGTATAAGGATGAAGGTCCCAAGTACAGCGTCAGAAGGGGGCAGTGCATCGGAGACTGCAGGCACTGAACTGGCGCTTTCCCCATCAGGTGATAGGGCATCTTCCTCCCCAGGAAACTAAAACATCTTCTCAGTTTAAGCTCCCTGGCTCCTCTCGGAAGGAAAGTGGGCGCCTTCATCAAGGTGACAGAGGGGCAAAGCCAGCCTGGAAACGAAGTATGTCACTTGAGACCCTGCTTTCTCCTTGACCTCGTGCTTTCACTAGGGCCAGCAAGGATCTCTGGCATGACTGAGAACGTTGAATCCCTTCCAAGGGGGCCGTTCATTAGGCTTGTTTTCTTTAAATCTATTGCACCAGGATTGTTACTTCAGTCTTCTGCAGGAGAAGGTGGTAGGCTTTCCCCTTTGGAGTGACCAGGGATTAGCAATGACATGCTGCCATCTGCTGGACACACCCAGTCATCAGACAGACGAATGCCTGCCGTCTCCCAGGTCTTCTGAAGAGTGGGCACTGCCCCTGAGGTAGCCTTCAGGGGCGACTTGAATGAAAATAGGAAATGCCTTTACTTATCACATTTTCTCTGACTGCCTCGCTAGAAGACCGATTTTGTTACTAGAAAAAAAATCCAAAATATTTTCACATCTTTTTCTCTTTTTATTTTCCTGTCCAGCTTTTTTCTGCCATTGGTTTATCTGACTCTTCAATTCTGGGGTAACCTATCCCCTTTCCAGCCTTTACCTGTAATACTCAAGATTTTTGACTCAAGATTATTAACCATGTGGATCTGTGATTAATTTTGTAGGAGAGATTAGTGTGCTACCCAAATTCTTTTAACGATGATGCAGAGACAGCCCTGATTTTCCTAGGGGCCAGTATAAATTGAGAAATATGATGCGTTAGATAGCTTTTGCTGCCTGGTAGAAGGAATTGTGCCAGTTAACAAAATTTAATAACAAAAACATTCACATGACTTGATCTCTGAGAAAAAAATTAAAGATCTTTATATAAGTAGATTTGAATATTACATCTCCCTACTTAAACCTTAATTTGCTAATCTGTTCTGACCATCCCACTTTCTACTGATCTCCTTTTTCTGTGTTTATGGCACTTATAGTAGGTTCCATATATTCTCACAGTTGGTCTCTGATTGATTGTTTATTCGTGCTCTTCGATGGCAGTACACCCACTGGTGGGCCTCTCCCCCATGAAGCTCACCAAAACAATGAGTACTTACAGTGCTCTGAAACAAGCACCTGTCAGCATCGGTGTTTGATTTCTCATAAACAGATCTCGTGTGTGAGGCTCTGATGAAGCAAGATTCCTTTTGATTGTGCTCAATTAACGTGCCGTGCCTTGTACGTATATAATGGCAACGTAGAATTTGCGATGGCAGTCTCCCCTTTGCAGCGATGCGCTGCAATTGGAATGATTCAGAGATCAGCAGAGATGCCAGGTGTCGTTATTTCCAATAGAGATCCCAGGGAATGGAAATCAGAAGTGACTTGTCCAAAATCTCTCATCAGATTGTGCTATTTATATACCCTGCACCACCACCGTGGTCGTCATAGTCAGGAAATAAAATTAGTTCACCCAGTGAGACCATTTTCTGCCAGGAAAGGATTGTGTTGCACTAAAAAGGCATTAAACTTGTTTTGTGACTGAAGCCCGAGAAGGATCGTTTATTTACTGACTCTGTTAGAATTCTTACTGCAAAACTTGCTGCTGCAAGCTGACCTTTCTTGTTTCCTAAGTAAGGACATGATGTTTAATTTCGATGCTTAAAGCAGGAAACAGGCGAGGTTCTTATAGCTGGAAAAGCAAAGCCACAACCCCTTACAAACCACGTGAAGGCCAGACTTCCTCCCCAGCTCCAACCTTTTCTTGTTGCACCTTATACAGGAAGCCCTTCCCTCCATTCCCACCTTCCGTTTTGCTCTACACCCTTCGCCATTCTAAAGAAAACAAACCAAAGGGCCGAGGGGAGGCCAGAGGACCAGAGTGACCACAGTGGTCCACTCCCAGCCCAAGCCCCAGTTTACATAATACCGTCAGGATTCAAACTTAGCTCCGCCCAACTCCCAAGCTTACACACGTTCTCAGCCACAGGAAATCAGGGCTGTCGTTTTGTAAATACTGGGTCTCTGTTTTGCTTTGTTTAATTAAAATGTGATTTCATTTTTCAATTAGGCTGTTAGCTCTCAGACACTTTTTTCCCTGTGTTCGTTCTGGTTGTGTGTCTTTCCTGCTTGATTTCCTTCGAGCTCTGGCCTCTGGCAGGTCTAATCAGCGGTAATTAGCTGCTTCACCGTGGTGGGCTCTGCAGACCCTCCTACTCTGGAATGTGTTGGGGCTGGTTTTGCTCAGCCATTGGGTTTTCGGTGCTGTTTTCTGCCCACCTCCCTAGCAACTGTCCTGAAGCCATAGCACCTGAGGCCCAACATCACTCTCTAGCAACCAGCCCACAAGTTACACAAGTTAGAACGCAGACAGGAATCACTTCGCAGGTGAAATCTATCATTAACCCCCAGTGCACACCCTGCGCCCCTAAAACACCAAGCCGGTGAACCAAGTGGTTCTCAAAAGGTCGGCGGTGTAAGAATTTCCTAGAAACTTGTGTTAAGTGGACTTCTTTGACTCCATCCCTAAAATTCGGGATTCAGAAGGCTGAGGGTGGGGCCCGGGCATCTGCACTTCATTAAACCACGTGTCGGGGATCCTGATGTGTTCGTTGTAGACACTCCTGGAGAAATGCTCACCTAACCTCTTGTTCTCTGAGACTCCTACAATGTCTAGGCCATTTTTCTCTCAGCTTCTTATCCTCTTTGAGTTGCCCTTTTTGTCTCTTCTGCTTCGGGCAGGAAAAGTGATTATAGCCTGAAAGCACTTTCCTGGATGAAGTTGGATCATCCCTAAGTCTGCTTCCCGAGGCAGGCGCCTCGGGTCAGGCTGTGTCCTTAGAAACCTGTGTGTGAACCAAGTGGCGTCTCATTTAGCGAGAGGCCGGCCAGTGCACAAATCCGACCCATCACTGCACAGATCAGGGCGAGCCACTTCGGCTCTCTCGGCTGACGTTTTCTCCCCAACACAATAAAGGGTTTGACCTGACGGGCCACTGCAGGGTCTCAGGCACACATGGCCTGCCCAGAGTTCCATGACGTAGAGCCAGAGATGGGGTTCAGAGGTTTCCAAAGGGAAGATTTAACTTCCACTCAAGTCCACAGAGACACTGCACGTGGCGGGCACTTCAGTATTTGTGTGCGTGCATGCGTGCGTGTGCACGTGCAGAAGGAGTGAGGAGGCCTGTTTCTTCTCACGGCTAAGATCGTGGCTGCAGCATTGGCTCACCACACACATGGGAGAGCGAGACAGACAGAGACAGAAGCTGGCTACTGCCTTTACGCGACCTATAAAGGCCTTCTAAGGCGCTGAACAGTACTTCAAAAAATAAACATGTAGGGACTCAAAAACATAAATGTCACATCCACCGTGGCCCTGCCTCCCTCGGCCTGCTGCTGTGTTCCGACTGACGGGAAGGCTTCATTCAGATCGCCGGCTCCCTTCCCCTCCAGGCACTCTTCGCCTTCCTGCCCCAACCTTCAAAGGCACAGGCTTCCCTCGCCACAGTCATGATTTCCATTGCCTGGCATCTGCATGTTTAAATTCCTCCAAAGAACTGCACACCTTCCCTTTTTCTCAGTTGGAGATGGAGGCAAACGAGGAAGAAAACAGGTGGGGGCAGGAGAGGCCAGCTCTTGATCGACTTCTCCCTCGGCGAGGGGGTGGATCGATGCCTCGAGCCACGGCCTGCATTCACACCGAATGCCGCTCTCCTGTGGGCAGTCCCTCCCACTAAGGCACTGATTAAACATTTTGGGCTTTTGGGGACCGAAGAGGGAGGGGGTGAGGGTGGGGATTTCTCATCGCTAGAGCATTTTATTGACAATCTTAAAGGCTTTGTGATATATTCGACCAGAAATTAATTACAGCCCAGTTCCCCGTTTCCCCCTTAGGTGACAGTCTGCTATTGGCGTGTGCCGCTGTGAAAGTAATAGTAGGTTTCAGATGTTTGTGAAAAACACGAGTAATTACTCGCGATGATAAATCAGTCATTTGAAGTTTCGGCTTCTCTCCGCTCCACGCATGTGGCAGTGGGGTCTGTTTCTTTTGTTAACTTTAATTACACAGCACGGGAGAGTTTTTATTTTTCGGTTTTCAGAAATTTTGCTCTTTTTTTTAATTTGCTTTATTTCTTGGTCTCCTGGTTCTCCAGGGACGGCAGTGTTGAAATGGTGATGACACACGACTGCCATGCGAACCAGGGAAGCGCATGTCTGCCAGCGAGCGGCCTGCCTGAGTTAAATTCCATAGCTATTGGCTATCAGCTCTTTGCCAGTTCCTCTAATGAGCCTTAAATATTTACTGTTTGTTGTGCAGAGGGAAAGAATGTCCTCTCGGGCATTTTGGGTCTCCCGCTCACGGATGGCATGTGTTTAAATTATGGGCCCTGAAGCCAAAGAGCCTCTATTAGCGCTTTTCCCTGTTTAAATTAAACACACACACACACACACACACACACATACAGTGTTGCTATAAGGCTCACAACTCCTTTCCTGGTGTCCCTTCCTTTCCCTAGGGCCTGTGCAGGTCTGTGTGGACAATGCTGACTGCTGTGTCAGCTCACCTGTGGAATGAGAGGGCCATTTCCTTTTGGTGACTGCCTTAAAGGGACCCTCACCCAGGCAGATACAGTAGCGAGGAGTGTACACCAGCCAGCGTGACATAGCATCACACACAGGTGTCCTGCTGTCGGCACCAAGGCTAGCTCACCCCCAAAACAGAAACTACAGGCTTGCATTTCATTCTAACCCAAGTAATTAGTATGGATACTACATTCTTCTGCTCTGCTAATGTCTTGTCCCTTCCTGATCAGCGAGCCATTGTAAGTCCTCACTTCAGAGGCCCGCGTAATCTCCCACATCAAGCTGTCCCTCCTCTAGAGGGTTATTTCCCTTTTCAATATTTATCTCTTTCTTTGAACTATTTTTTTTAAAGATTTTATTTATTTATTCTTAGAGAGAAAGAGAAGGGGGAGAGAGAGAGGGAGAGAAACATCGATCGGTTGCCTCTCACACACCCTCAACTGAGGACCTGGCCCACAACCCAGGTGTGTGCCCTGACTGGAAATCAAACCAGTGACCTTTTGGTGTGTGGGATCACACCCAAGCCACTGAGCCACACACCAGTCAGGGCCAAACTGTCAGTATTTTTAGAACCCAACAGAAGAACAGTAAGAATTGGTTACAGATAATTCTTCTGTATGGAAAGTCATACTGACCAGGACTTCTGTGCTCTTTCTCTGCAATGACAATTGGGGTTCATGGTGTTTGCCCCTGAAGCCAGAAGATCCTGCCCATCGTCAAAGAATACCACTGCATTAGGGTAGTTTAGGCAATGCATATACTTTACTGTTATATATTCTGCCTTCAAAATTGATAACTCACCATGATATCTCAGTAAATGGCCAAAATATCTGATTACCTGTAACCCCTCGTTTTTTCTTCATTCCGTATCATGGAGTTTTTCTATCTCTCAGCAGTAGCAAGTGCTTAAAAAATAAATATTTTTATTATTCTATTATTGTTAATATTATTACTAATAACTACTGTGTATTGAGTACCTTCTTCATGTAAGACACTCTACTTATGTGATTTACACACATTATCTTATTTGATCCTTATAATAACCTAGCATTTATTAGCATTTTCATTTTACAAATGGGAAAGTTGAGTCTCTGAGAGAATAAGTAACCTAGGTGGACGCAACTAGTAAATTGACAGAACCATGATTCAACGCCAGCTCTATCTGCATTTTCACCACTTTGCTACACAGCTCATTACAGCATTATGTATTAGTACTTCAAGAAGATATACCACAGCCTCACTGATTTGATAGACTCTCTTAAATGGTGATGATGTGCTGTTCCTAGTTGAAAGGCTTAAAGGAGGGGTAGCGATTTCTTCTCCTTGCCGAGAGAAACTGGAAGGAAGTGTTGTTTGGCAGGCGTGCAGGGATAAACAAAGAAGAAAGACCGGGAAGGAATATGAGAAGGGACTTTAGCCCAGTGCCTAAAGTCTGTCTAGAAATGATCACAGTCATCGTTGGCCCAATGGGGCAGGGACGGGCGAGGGTCTCTGGGGTGGCCGGCAGGGCAGCGCGTTAGCAGGTGTCCAGGCCGCTGGGGAAGGAGGGCCATGCCAGCTGGCACGGGGAGGGCAGGGCCGCCGCCACATGAGGACCGCAGCCCCAGAGTATCGATGGAGCTCCTTCATGTGGTAGTGAGACAGCGATGGATGAAACTGCCTTAAAATAGTTTTTAAGAAGCTGCTATGTTTTTCGACGTGAATTAAAAATATTCAGAAAGGAGGGGAAAGCACCTATTCCCCAGTTATTTTAGAAAAACCCATTTATTTTAAAAGACAAATAACAGCAGTGATATATGATTGGCATTCGTCATTTTTTGACCAGCCAGTTTCTAAATCTCCTCCTGTGTTTAGGGCATTGCCCACAGTATGGTCGCGGAGGCAGGCAGAGCCCACTCTCTGTCCTAAAAACACAAAGTCCAGGCTTGCTTACCATATGGAGACGTAACCTAGGCTGGCCAATCAGATGTGCCCACTCCACGGTCTCCGCAGGGAGCCAGGGACTCCGAGCACAGGGCAGTGGAGAGCCAGCCCGGGAGGTGGTAGCGGAGTCAGTGGCCACGGCATGATCAACATCCAGTTCTGCGGGGAGCAGGGCAAGGCTGGTGTCTGTGCCTAGGCGGCAGCAGCCACGTCTCCGTGAACCTGTCTTCGAAGAGTGACTCTGGAGTGATTTGGGCCATGATCCCAAATGCTGCGTGGCGTTTATTCCTGCTCACTTTCCAAGTCTGGTTCTCCCTTCTCTCTGGCTCATCTGTGAGTTACCCAGTATGTTTTTAATAATTTCCTCTTTGTAACTTACAGCCCTGGCTGTTACATATGTATGTAGTAAAATCCAGTGACTCTAGTAAATTTTAGCTTTTAATTCTGTCAGTTCCGTGCAAAGCTTGGAATCTTACATTATTACTCATTACTGTTGAAGTTTTGGTTTTTCCCCCACATTTTTTATTGTTGTTCAAGGACAGTTGCCTCCATTTTCCCCCAGCCATCCCCACTTCCCTCCCTTGATCTCGTCCCTCTTTGGTTTTGCCCATGCTTTGATTTGATTATGACTCATTAGTATTAAAATTCTGATATAAAATTATACCGCTTTATCTTGGTCAGTTATATAGAATACTCAAATATCTTTCAAGAATCTTAATTTTTTAAGGAAAGGCAAAATTGACCCAGTTGCGTGCACATATGTGGGACAACTTATTGGAGCTATACATTTATGTCCATTACCTACTGCTGTGTAATAAATCATCTGAATCCTTAATATCAAGAGCAACAGTTGTGTTAGTTCTCTTGGTTTAGCAGACTGACGAGGGCTCAGCGGTGCGGTTCTTCTGCTGGACCACCGTGGATCCTCCTGCACGGCTGTCCTCTGATGGCAGCCGGGGCTGGAATAGCCGAGACGGCTCCTGTGTCTGGTGCGGATAGCTGGGAGGCTGGGCTCAGCCGGGAGCCTGGGCTGGCTGGCTTCCTCTTTCTTCCTCCTCCTCCGCCCTCAGAGGTTCCTCCTCTTCTCAGGGCTCTTCCATGTGGCTTCTCCATCAGGGCAGTCTTCTTACATCATGACTTGGGGCTCCCAAAAACATGAAAGTAGAAGCTGCCAGGCTTTTTGGGGCAAAGACCCGGGACTGGCCCAGTCTGCCACATTTTATTGGTTAAAGCAAGACCAGCTCACCCAGATTCAACGTCAGAGGGGACCACACCGCGGCGTGGCTCCGTAGGGCTTACCTTTGGACTTCGGCGGCACTGTGTGCAGACTTCAGGCCCTGGATCAGACGTTCGGTGCCTGGTCTGGTGGACGTCTACTGTTTCTGTCGGGACCCTTTCCGCTGCAAGGAGCAGAGACCAAATCCACACCAGCTTGAGAACGTACAGAATAATGAAACTGGGATAGTCAAAGGGTGATTGGTTTTGGACTTGGTTTTCCCAGAGGAGTTACACCGTATCGGCAGGGCCCAGTCTTTTTTGTCCACCTCTTACTTCTGTCTGCAATGCTTGGCTTTGTCATTCCATAGCCTGTCCCCCAGGGTGGCAAGTAGTAGCCCTGGACTTGTGTCATACTTATAGCCAGAAATCTTAAGTAAAGAGAAACTACCCCCCCCCTCGCCAAGCTCAATATAGCAAGCGCTAAAGAGAGGCTCTGATAGGCCCAGTCCATCTCTGAGCCAATTGCTGTGGCCAAGAAGAATGGAGCATTCTGATTGGACAGTCCACATCACATGTTCACACCTATTGTGAAGGGTTGATCAGCCCAACCTGGACCTCAGAGAACACGTTCCAGAGACAAGAGGTTCTGTTACCACAAGAAGTGGCACGAATGCTGGATAAACAAACCAAGAGATAACTGCTGTGCCCAGTAGCAGTTTGCAGAATGAATAAAATCTAAGTACTAAGTGAATGGCACAGGCAAAATCCTGGGTTTTCTATGCGCCAAAGAAGATAGGAACCTTTAAAATTATTTTCTTGGAAGCCGTTTTAATGAGAAGAGTTAGAAAGAGGTACCGTTGGGACATTATTCAGAGTGGATTGAAACAGAAAAATGTTGTAGAAGAGACTGTTGTTGAGTTGTGCTTGAAAGAGGAGAGCTTTAGGAGGAAGGATATTAGAGACAGAGGAAAGGTTACTTTCTCAAGAACCAAAAGCTATTAAAATAGAGGGAGTTACAAAGTTTAATCCTCAGTGCCGCTGCTTTCCTTAAACCGCGTCGGGAAGGCAGTCAGGAGCTCGGTCACTGCAGGGCTGCACTGCGTGGTTTCCGGTGTGGTTGCTTCCAGGACGGTGTTTGTAACGCTGAGTGTGACAGGTGGCGCTGCAAGTGTTCGAGGGGACCAGGCAACATTAAGCTTCCAAGGCGACTGCTATCAAAGGAGAAGAAGAGCCTTTTCAAAATATATTTTCACTTACTGTCCTCTGTCACTTTGATTAACAGCAGCTGCTGAAATTACCAGAAATAAAAGTAACCCGCATTTCTGTGTGTACAGTCCTTCCGTGAAGCTGAAGGTTTCCATGAATGTGAGTTAACTTTAGCTCCTCTGTCACGTGCTAAGGAGGAAAGGAAAGTGTGCCCGCCCTATTCTCTTTCCCTCCCTCCCTCTCTGTCTCTCTCTGTCACACACAGACACACACACACAGTCGAGTTTTCATGAGAAGGGCGAAAAGAGAAATCAGTAGCAGGCAGAGAGGAGGTTACAACTTGGTGAAAAGAGTCCCGGTTGGTTCTCAGATTACTTAGGTCATTTATCTTCCCAGAAACCTGAAGAGCCTTTACTAGGCAGGCCTTTGGGGTGGTGTCATTTGGCCCCTCCTGTAACAGGCAGCAAACGGGCTTAGATGAGCTAACTGGCCAGGAAGGATCCTGATAGGACAGAACCCGGATTTCCCAACTGCTGGTCCAGGGCTCCCTCTGGAGGTCTCCGTGCTGATACCGGCAGCTCTCCCGGGTTCGCATTCCTGACAAACAGCGGCGGCTGGGGCAGTGGCAGGCCCCCTGGGCAGAAGGGACACCCCGCCCCCAGTTTCTGATACAACCCTAAGGGGGTCAGGTTACTCCCCACTCCCCATAATGTTTGTCTCCTCTAAAACTAGAAAAATACTGCTGTTGGACACTTTCTATGAGCAGAAATTACTGTGTGATGATGATTATAACGCTTGTTCACGAGCCACACAGTCATGTCTTTGTTACTAAGTAAATACAGAAAGATTATTAGTTTTATTAGCTTTTGATATTACTACTGCCATGTTCTCTCTTAGCTATAAATATCTGCTCTGCCCACATCAAATTGAATCTTTTTTTCTTAAGTAATTTAGAGTAGAAATGATAACTCAGTCAATTACTGTCTAAATGCCACTAAATCCTGAAGTGAAAACAACGTGTAGAACTGTGATGATGGGAGAGGGAGGCACTGTCAGGGGAGGCTTCTCCCCCACTAGGGAGCGGGAAGGGCGATCCTTTGCAGAAGGCCTGGAGCTCTTAGGCCGGCCCCCGTGTGCAGGTGGCCGGCCAGGCCCCCGTGCCGGTCGGCGCGGTGCGGTCGGCCCAGCTTGGGAGTTGTGTCGACGCTACCTTGTTGGGTGCCAGCCCTGGTACTAGCCTTCTGCCTCTCGTGAAGATGTCTTCCCAGGGTACGTGGGTTCTTTTCCTGAGCCTCCGAGTTCATGGTGGTTCTGTAGACAGGAGCCAGGTAGACAGGGAGAATCTGTTTTTCTCTGACCCATTTGGAGGGGCGCTGAGGGTTAGGGTTGGGGTCCTGTACACAAAGCCTTCAAACTCTTGCTTTCTCTGGGAGCCATCTAGTCGGATATAGACGCCTGCGTTCTGCCTTGTGAGAACATTCTCAGATACATAGCCCATCTAGCAATCAGACCTGAGGGCCCTTACACCCCAAAGTGGTCTCGCAGAGCGGCTAGGAGGGAGGAGGCGGAAGCGGAACTCTGGAGTGCAGGGCGCCTACCTCGGATCTCTCCCGGTTTGACAAAGGAGACAGACCTGTCTAGACCCGGACCTGCCCATCCCCCGGTGTCCTTCTCTTGGCATAGTCGCGTTGTCCAAAATGTGTGACTTGATGTGCCCCTTGTTTATCGTAGATTAAGCCTCTGTCTCACTTCAGCACCTTGGTGGTCCTTTTAAAGCAGCCTGTTCTCGGGCTCTTACACATCTTCGGGACCATCTACCATGGGGAGGTTCTCGCCACTGATCTTCTTAATGAGCAGAGCCATGTACAAGCCCGAAAGCACACAATTTATACTGTTTCAGTATCGGAAGCATTTCCTAAGGAAGGCAGTGGCTCAAGGTGGTTATGACAAATTAGCAAAGGGATCATTCATTCGTATAATTCACACATCAAATAGTTACTGAACACGTGTGGGAGCTAGCCATTCCCAGAGCTTCAAAAACGAAGACACAGTTCCTGTGTCTACACAGAGTAGCAGGGTTGGCTCCGGGATGTGGACCATACTATGGCAGGATTAAGAGGGAGCAGATTAAGATAAGAAAAGATGTTAAAACCTCGTAAGATTCCCTCCTAGGTAGGTATACCCAGGAGAAATGAGAACATATGTTCACACAGAAACTTGTATACAAATGTTTATTGCAGCATTATTCATAATAACCAAAAGGTGGAAACAGCCCATCTGTTCACTCTTGGATGGATGGGTAAACAAGCGCGGTATATCCATACAGTGGATTATTATTTGGCCATAAAAGCTTGAAGTACTGATTCATGTGACAACATGAGTGAACCTTGAAAACATTATGCCATGTGACAGAGAGCCACTCATGATAAGAGTTCACGCACTGTGTGAGTCCATTCACGTGGGAGTCCAGAATAGCGAGGTCCGTACAGACAGAATGCACGTGAGTGGCTGCCTGGGGGGGGGGGTGCAGAGATCGGGGGTGGGGGGGCAGGGCTTCTTCCTTAGGTGATGAAAATGTTCTAAAATGGATGGCAGTAATGCTTGCAGATATGGAAAGATGTCTAAAACCATTGTATTGGGCACTTTAAATGGGTGAATTATATAGTATGTGAGTTTTATCTTCATAAATCTGGGAGTTTTTCTTAAACCTATTAACAAAAATCAAGAGTAGTGGTAGACAATGGCAGGAAGCCCTCTCTCCCTCCTTACTGCCCTCCCCTCCTTTCTCTTTCCTGTCCTCTCCAAAAGGGAAAAACTTCCTGTGACTGAGGAAAGGCAGACACAGGGTCTCAAACCCTGCCTGTGGAAGTAAGGGGATGCTTTTCAGAGTCCCGCTGATGTTTTAAATAATTATTAAGAGTTGATTATGGAGCTAATTAGGGCTAAAGGACTTCCAGCTTAAAAATAAAGAGTACATTATGCTCAGGAAGGGAGAGACAGATATTACTAATTCAAAATCCGATGCACACATGTCCATCCCAGCTGGAGGAAGACTGTCTGACTTTAGCAAAGGAGTTACGGCACAGTAAACTCCGGAAGAAATAGCAGTTCCAGAGTTAAAATAGGCGCATCTACCAGAAAGAAAAACTGAGAGATGAATCACAGACTCCATTGCACGTCCATCAAGGTAGGGCAGCGGAAGAAACGTAGAGGGATCTTTGGTTTCCTATGTGCAAAGACATTCTGTTTCTAAGTTTTCGTCTGTTACGGAGTCCCTCGGTTCAGATCGTTCCAATAAGCAGACAGTGCGTGTGGCTACAAAGTCGTGATTTAAAATGTAACTGCCCAATCTCCCCAGTAACCCAAACCATCTGGGATTATAAACTGTGACTCTGCGTTGCCACCTGATGACAACAAGGAGCACAGCCCTTCTGAAGCACTAGCCTCTTCAGAAGCAGATTGGCTGCTTGCAAGCTGAAATTCAGAGTTAGAAAGAGGCCCCTTATCGGAGGCAGGTCCTTTCTTACAACCACATCACCTAGAAAGCAATATTCTGTCCATCGAAAGCGATTTTCAGTATATTACACTGAAAGCAGTGATTTTCAACCATAGTGCCGCGGCGCACTGGTGAGTATTTAAAATCTGCAGCACCTGTTCATTCGGGGGCACTGACCTCTTTCCCCTCAGGCTGTCCAGTTTAAAAATGAAATCAGCCAACACAGCAATAGCTGTCTGATGTGAATGAATCAAACTTATACCTATTTTTTTGTCAGATTAGCAAAAAGTAGATATTTTGGTGTGCCACAGAATTTTAGTAATTAGTGTGCGTGTGCTATGAGATGAGGAAGGTTGACAGTCGCTGCATTAAAGCGTTGGGCATGTGTCACCCTAAGTCTGTCACCACTCTCTCCGGAGTTGTAGCTGCCACCGCTGGCCACTGGCCGCCTCTCTGGGGTCTGTGGCAGCTGCCAGCCTGTTCTCGCCGTGGCTGTCATCGCCATCACAGACAAGCTGTTGTGCCTGCCACTGCCGTCCTGCTGCTCGTGGGACTCGCTGGCACCTCTCCATGCGGCATCAAGGTGCCGACGCCGTTCGCCGGCCCAGGCTCCTCTCCACCCTCACAGCGGTGATGCCTGTGGGACCAGCCCTGAGCTGGGGGGCTAGTTTGATGGTCACCCTGCGACCTTGGAAACAGCTGGGTGGACCTCGCAGTGAGACTGGACTTGGGACTCAAAAAATCCTGTACTTTTTAATAAAGATTTTATTTTTTTGCTTCTTAGAGAGGGGTAGGGAGGGAGAAAGAGAGGGAGAGAAACGTCAATATGCGAGAGATTGATCGATCACAGAAAGGATTAAATCCACGGTGAGAAAGGACGAGAGGGGACTGCCAGTGAACCGAAGACCAGCAGGTTGCTGGACGACGGAAGGAAGATGGCACACAGTCCACGGATGAACCGGGCAGGAGTGGGGCAGGGCTCAGCTTCTGTGTGTAATGTGTAAAGAGGGCTTTGGAGAAGTTCCAGGCTCATAAACCATTCAAAAAATAAAACCAGGGGGTGGGGGGGCGGGTGCCAAGACAAACCAAAAACGGGGGGATTAATGAAAATTCACAAACATGAAAATAGCACCATTTTATTCACCCCTTCAAAATGTTGGCTTCCAGAATTTATTCCTGGAAGAGCTATCTTAGGAAACACTTACAGTACGTGAAGGCTGCGGGTGCGGATGTTGGAGCCCCGGAATAAGACGCTGCTCATTGCGGCATTGGAGGGAGAGGTCCTCAGCCTGGCAGTCGGCGCCCCACCTGCTCACCCTGAAGAGAAAGAAACCTGCCCGTCAGCACCTTCTGCACACCCCACGTGACACTCCCACGCAGAACTCCCTTTCACCAAGAGAAGTGGGTCCTTAGGAACAGCATCCTACCAATGCTTAGAGGCCTGGCATCCTGCTAACTGAAGTCCCTGGAAAGACATCAGAAAATGAAGGGCAAGGGTAAGACCTGAAGAATTAGTGGAAATGCTTTTATCAGACCGAGGAAGGGCACATGTCATCACAGTAACAGAGTCTGTTGGGCACCCACTGGAGTGAATGGTTAATAGCACCCCCACTCCCTGTAAGCTTCGGAATGCCAATAGTACAGTTGCCCAAGGCTGGGTGGGGACGAGGGGCTCAGCCAGTGTCAGACGAGTTATCAGTGGCCCTGAGTGCCAGGAAATAATGAAGCCACGTCTCCCCAGCTCTGAGGGAGAATGATTTCAACCTAGAAGTACATAGCCAAAGAGCGTATCAGCCCGTTCTGAGGGCAAGAGAGAGAAAGACACTGTCAAATTTATGAGGATTCAGAAAGTTTGCTTCTCATGCTCTTCTTCCTGGGGAACTAATTGAGGATGGTTTTGAGCAAAATGAGTAAATAAGCCCCAAAATTAGAAAACGCAGTGTCTGAGAAAACACTTGATCCCACTCAGAAAACCGGTGAGAGGCAGCTGTGAAGCGGGCTCGGGGAAGAGCCACCCGAGGTGGGAGCCGGGACTCACGCCCTGGGACGGGCCTCCAGGAAGGCAGGGACTGGGGAGAGTGGAGAGCATGGTTAAGAAGCTAAAAACAAACAAAACAAAAACAAAAACAAAATCCCCTTAAGGTATGGTAAGTACAAGTAATGCAAGAGAAAAGAAAGGCAATGAGAAGTTTTCAGGGGGGGAGAAAAAAACAGCTGTACAAGAAACTCATGGTCGAAGCACAAAGCAGACTTCCAGAAGCATCCTCTGAGAGGTCAGCTGCTGGTGACTGATGGGGAAAGAAATGTGAGCCCTGGACGGCCCTGGCCCTGGTGCTTAGGACACGACGACGCAGACGCTTTCCGTTGTGTTTTCACGAATCACCCTGCGGACAGAGCATGAAGCGTCCCGTGCTGTTTGCGGGACTGTCCCGGTGAAGGCAACGAGGGAAAACCAACGATGGGGGCCGAGCGGAGGGCAGTGGGGGGACAGTGGAGGGGCGAGAGAGGTTGAAAACAGGGTCATGAATAACCTCACCTTAAAAAGTGGGGCAGGCAGGAGATGAACGGAAGTCAAAACAGTGGTTCAAGTAGTTACTTAAATTATAAAGGAAAGCCTTTCCATACTAAAATAGTATGATACAAGGAAGAGGAGAGGTGTTACACAGCCCTATCTTTACTGATTGCATTTAACTTTTAAAAAAATGTTTACTCTCACGTGATATGACGTCCCATGGGGGTGACTCGGAGACTGGCCACTCCAGTGGCCTGTCAGCGTCATTAAGAACCCAGGTTCTTGCCAGCTGTCTGCCCTTCCTCCCCCAAGGTGTGCCGGCCTCATCCTCCACAGCCCACTGGGGGCCCAGGCTGGTTCCTGCCTTTCCAAGGATCACAGAAGCATCCAGTGGAAAAAGGCCATTTCCCTCCCTGTGCTTGATTTTTGTCAGCAAGGAAAGATTGTCCCCCGTCCCTCTGCAGACTTCTCCTGTCTTATTGGCCTAGACTGGATCGCATGCCCCCCTCTGAGCCAGCCCCCGACCCCCGCAACAGAAACAGGAAGCTGCCTTCTCACAGCCACCTGTCAGCGAACTTGACCTGGCAGAAGGTCCCTGGAAATGGCAGTTTGTATCTCAGTGTGAACCTAAGTCTTAAGCATAACAATTGCTAATATGGTATCTCTCTTAAACTGACACGTTCACACCGGTAACTGTTGAGAAAAGTTGCTGTCTGTGTCATCCCTATATTCAGGTCAGTCTCAGACATGAATCGGAAAAGCAGCCACAGTGTCTGTCTGCTCCTCTCATTCAGTGACTCTCCCTTGAGAGCTAAAAATACAGGTTCCCTCTTTCCAGCTGATGGATCAAATCTGGATCCTCGGAGCTGCTGCATGAATTTTTCTTTGATTATGCAGCTTTATATCACTCATAGATCCTAAAAGATCTTCCCCTTATTTAGATAATCTGTAGCTTTCCCATAATATATAGATTCTATATAGAGAGAAGGCTTCTGTGTCTCTTCCCGAAACTCCCTTGTTTTGCAACTTGGTAAATGCAAACCAGAGTTCGAATCCCAGCTCCACCACTTACTAGTCCCTGCATGACCTCCAGTAGTTTCTTGACCTTTTAACACTGTAGTTATAGTTATCCTACCTCTAAAGCAGAAATGATGAGTGTACATGTTTGGGTGTTTTTAAGTGAAACCGCAAACAGAAGTGCCACTACCAGCATAAGGAGGAGGTCAGCAATTGTTCATTTTTTTCCTATTGTAATGAGCGAGAGGCTATCTAGCACCTGGCTTCCCGGTTTTTACGTGTTTGATAGTCGGTTGACATCATTGAAAGAGAGTCAAACTGGGGGGCAAGGCAGAGGAATTTAATTCTTATTTGAAACATGATCATAGTAACTAGAGGACAGATGAAAAGCGGCAAGGAAAAGACTAAAGGGAGAAGACACCAGTGCTTTTGACCAAGTTTCCTCCATCAAAGCCCCAGCGCTGCTCCCACGTTGCCCTGAGCCGGGTCCTGGGGAGCCGCCATTGACGGGCTTCGATGGAATGGTCTCCTCGCAGGAGGGGCCAGGGCAGCTGCCTTTCTTCGCTGAGTGACTTTGAATCATACAAAGAAATCAAGCTCAGATAATCAAAAAGCAGGAAGTGAGGGATAAAATATGTTACAAGATTATAATTCAATAATAATTGAATTTCTCTAGCATGTTCCCCTGGTGGGGAGGTTCAAAGGAGTTCAAATGTACCATCTCCATTAGTGACAACGTGCGTCAGTGGAGATGAAGGCGTGGTGTTCGACTTTCTGCTCTTCACGTCCCACGCCGAGGCCACGGGACGGGGCGGTGTTCCTGCAGCTTTAACCTCCACGGCTCTACACACACCGCCATGAACATTTTAGGCGGAATTTAGAAGTAGGTTATTTCTGTCCCTTCTTGGTGGCTTTCTTGGTTCTGAGTGGAGGCATCGTTTCTGTTATTTTTTTCTCTAAATGTGCTTAGAGCAGGTGCTCTAGGTTCAAGCAGCTTGTTGAACAGAATGCCACAACTAAATAAACGAAAGACTTCCCGTGACTTTTTACAAGTTGTTATAACCCAGCTGTAGCCCTGGAGTTCTTGAGAAAGCACATATTTTTATTTCCAGGATTCCAGTGATAAAGTAGTAATAATCCTCAGGGTCTTACTACTTATCATCTGATTCTGGATCCAGGGAGTTCTTTTCAAAACGTCTAGCACTCTGAATAACAAGGACAAAAACAGACAACTTGTCTTCCCACAGTCTCCCCTTCGAGGGTTGAGGTGGGAGCAGACCTGCTACAGGATCGGCCTCCTGCACCCACGGTGGACCCCACAGGGGAGCTGGCCCCCCATTTTCCGAGGCAGTCCTGGGAAACATGAGCCTGAGGAGTTGCGGTATTGATTGTACAAGAATTAGCATATCTGGCAGATGGGGACTGTCTGAACCCGTTCAGCTGGGAGGCATCTGTGTGGGGGCAGATGGGCGTCGCTGAACTTGGACATGCAGATTTCGGATTTGAACATACAACCTGTGATATAGCAGCCTGAGACTTCTCCCGTGGAGATCCTGTGAATGCACAAAAAGATTCAAGGCTTCGCTAGTTCCAGGGTAGGCTACACAATGCAGAATAAAAATATTTTCCCCACATTCTACGCTGATACTCAGGGCAGCTAATCTACACTGTGCCCTTCAGGAACCCGTGCGTGTACTCTGTTATTCAGAAGTTACGGGCCTCTCTCATTTGTCTTACATATCTTTTAAGTTGTCTTACGGTGCCAAGCTAAGTTCTGTGGGTAAATTAATCTTGTTTGAGAAATCACTGGCAAAAAAATGCTTTTTATTTTCTGTACTGCTTTCTGATGCCTCATCTCTCCTATCTCTGCCTTCTCATCGCTGTCTTACTTGTTTCCCCTTTCTTACCTTATTTCCTCGCTGTTCTGCCCGGCCCCAGGCCCTCACCTTCCCAGCGAGCATGCGCACCACAGGATGCTCCCGATCTTCACACAGGGGCAGGCAGGAGCAGACTTCCAGTCGCTCGTGTGGAAAAGCGTAGGGCACAATAATAAATAATAAGCCAAGAGGAAACTGTGTTTCACATGCTCACAACTGGAAACCTGCGTTCGCCCCACCCTGTCGTTGGTATATTGCCATCAGCAACAACAAAGGGATTTCATAAGATCCCTGGGATACAGGCTGGGGTTTTGTGCTCCATTGCCCACCCCCAGCATTTACTGTATGTGAGCCAGTAAATCTTAGTTTTTCTTGAAGACCTTACATCTCCGGTTCCCTAGTTTGTGAGTCAGCCCAGTGGTTTCCTCCATGGAGAGGGCAGACAGCATCTTTCAGCAGGCGCTTTTCTACCAAGAAGAGAGAGGCAGTGCCACAGGGAATGGAGAGGGACGCATCTGAAATGAAGAGAAGCGTAGTTTAGTTCAAGCCCAGCCATTCTAACAGGGAGAGCTGCTTCCCTCCTGGTCTGGCTTCCTTATCAGTCCAGGGAGCAGCCTGCATCAAATACCCCGAGGGTCTTCCCACCCTGCTTTCCCTTGGGGCCTACTTCATGAATTGCTCTTCGTCACCCCTGCTTGTCATTGTGCCACATTGCAAGGCGGGCCCTGTGTTCCCTCACTATGTGGCCAAGGGTTCAAAACACATCCTTGTTGCTTCTAAATTCAAACATCAACAGGTGCTTTAGTTCACTCTCAAGTGAGTAGGAAAGGTCACCCTGTGGGAGAACCCAGAGCTCCTGAGGGCTGGGGGAGGGGGAGACACAGAAAGGCATGGACAGGGGCAGGGGAGGGCCAGCCAGTGGGATAGGGCCACACCCACTGAGGTGCTGGGCCCCCCACAGTGTCTAGACAAAAGGTCAGGGAATCAAGAAAGTCAGCGGCAGAACTGAACCAGGATTTCAGGATGGGGAGCGGAGAGCGTCCAGTTCCCCCAACGGTGGTGGATTTGGAGGCCCGGCGAGGAAGGCTTGGCCTAGTGGCCTCCTTTCCCTGAGCAGGTCCTCTGTCCCCCGTTCCGTCTTGACACAGAAGGAAGGCGCATGGAAGAATGGCTCCCTGGGCTGAAAGTTTGAACCAAGACCTTCGTAGGGCTTGACTGGCTTTAGGTAAGGACCGTAAGAATCAAGATAGATGGACATTTGCTTACCCCACAACCCCAAAGCTCTCAAAGTGCACGTGTAAGGACGTATCTGTATGTGTCTAAACCGTGAGTCTCACAGCCAGTCTTCCTAATTCTACAGATACTGAGGTTCTTCCTTCGTTTTCCTTGCTGTGACGCAGAGAGACCCACCCACATTTACATCATCCCACTCTCCTGCTTTTAGGGGGTCTGCTTAGAGACCCTGGTTAATCAGAAACAGAAGTGGGTGAAAAGGAGCTCCATGCGGTGTCGTTAATAAGTGGGTGGGTGGGTGGGTGGACGGATGGATACGCACCTGAGTATGGTGTATGTTCGTGTAGAAAACATGTCTGTGTAGATAGAGATAACTGTATGTATGTGTGTCTCTGTGTGTGATATTTAGGATAGAATCCCTATCATCCTAACTTGGAGTACAAGATGGAGCTTCAGCAGGTCCATAAACACCAAGAAATTATATGCAAAACCTGTTTATATAGATGTTAGTTTTTTCTGGCCAGACAGTCTATGATTGTACCAAATTTTCCCAGTGTACGGTGAGATTCTAAATCCCTTCTCTTTGGCCCTCCGTATTTCCTCTCCTCTTGGAAAGTTCCGAACAAAACGTTCGCTGGTGTCAGAATGGGCATCCATACCAATGCTGAAAGGATCCAGCCTCGCCAGGCCTGGTAGTGCTGTCGTCCTCGTCTCTGCCCTCCGCTGCGGCCCGCCACTCCCAGCTCGTCACGCTGCGTTGCCCAGCCGCCCCAAGCGAGCGAGCCCCCCTCGGGGCGGTCTCAGGACACACAAGCTTGCGCTCTGTTGGGGAGAACACAAGTCCCCCTTTCTACACTTGACAGCGTCCTCCGTTCAGGAGGGAGCCCTGAAGAATTGCTGGTTCCTGATTCTCCCTCGTCGTCCTTATCTGGTCCTAGCAGTTCTCCCTCCAAGTCTTCAAATATTAATCACTTTGGTTTTGCTTCTATAGAAGCTTCTTCTATAGAAGCTCAAGACCTGCCAAATCTCAACCTTCCTGTCCCTCACTGCCCCGTAACCTTACATTTTACGTTACAGAAGTGTCTGCCACCCTCTGTGGCCCATCCATCCCCCTTGTCAACCTTTGTTAAAGAGACTTGTTGATTCTCTTCCTCTAAACGAGTCCTGTTTTGCTGTTCCCACATCACTTCCTCCTCACATCTGGAACAAAGCAACAATTCCTCAAGTAATGTTTGTCTCTGAGTCTCTTCCCCTAAGCCGTCCTTTGCAGTACTGCTTCCCTTGAATAAATTTTTTGTTCAGTCCTTAAGATGACTTTTAAAAATACTCTATCCAGCCCAGACATGCAAGCTTGTTAGCTTGTTTAGCAATTCTCTAATAACTGTCCTTGCTTACCTAGCCAGCTTCTTCACTCATTATTTGTTCCAGAATGTTCCCATTCCCCGATCTCACTGTCCCCTGACATGTGATTTATAGTCTAACCTCCGTGCCTTTGTTCTGGCTGTTCTTACTTATTAAACTTCTCTTTGAAATGCACCACACTCCCACCCCCTTTCTGGGATGACTGACTACCCCAGTTGGCACTCATTTTTCTGTTCTTCAAAGTCATCAGCATACTATGTGTATCTGAAGTCATCAGCATATTATGCATATCTCCCACCATGCAAGCACATGACATACAATAGATATTTGGTAAAGATTTCATTGTTTCAAATATAGATTTCCAAGCAGCAGAAACCCAGAGTAATAAAGGTATGTTTGGGGGAAAGCAGATAATGGCTGGTCCAGCTTCCCAAGCTTACTCCTTGGCTGAACTGTAAAACGTGACCAGCTAATGTGTGCCTCCCACAGGTGAACACCACACCTGCATACACCCACCTCTCCCTGTGATGATGCCGTCAGATGTGTGTGTGGTTCCATTCCAGCTGGTCCCCAATACGGGAGAATTTTATGATCATAATTGCTGTTCCCAAAGAGTGACATAAACTGCTTTAGTCAGCAGTATATACATATGTATGTATATGTGTGTATATGTATATGTATGATCTTTGCCTTGCTATATATTGAATTGCTGACTCTCTTTCTTTAGACCCAACAGTCATTTCTTTGCCTCCCTAATTTATGCATGATTCCAAAAGAAAAATAACTTAGTATTCTTAATAAAATGGCGTAAGGTTTAGATCATTTTTTACTACGTGCAGTAAAATTGCAAATGTGTGTGGCTTATTTGCAAATGCAGACATTAATAACTGATACTTAAACAGGTTGGATTAGCGATTTTACTGATATATTTAAGAGATTTTTCCAATAATTTGCACACTAAAAATCAATTTGAATACAACATGTAAATGGAATTTAATTTTTGATATAGAATTGTAGTTATCATCCTAAACCATTAAATTTACTATTTAATATATGCTTTCCAGCTCACTTGGTTAGAATTCCATTGCACCTTATCTATATAAATTTAATTAGGCTTGATATCATCAGTATATTATAGAACTAATTAAAGATTTAGATAAGTGTTGAGGGGGCTTATTGAAAAGTCCACAAAGTCCCATTCGGAAATGAGATATTCTCCCCTCAGTTCATTGTGGGAGAAGGAAACAGCAAGAGGTGTTTCTTGCAGTGTTCCTGAAAACCTGCTTAACTGGATTCCGTGGACTTATCCCATTCTTCGGGGAGCTTTTTAATTACTCTGTATCTTTGGGCAGTCCAGTAGCGGTTGTAATCTTTATTTAAAGGCGCTAACACCCTCGCTTCCCTCTCGTCCCACTGAGCTCGCACAAGTGCCCTGCGCACGAGGAGCAGGAGTTCTCACTGAGATCGCACAGCACGGGAGGGTTGTTGGTGGGAAGTCTGTCCGTCCTCACAAGCAGAGTTAACGTGGAGAAAGATCAGAGTGCCTGCTGTAAACACAGCAGAAAAAGGGAAGAAAAGAAACCCTGACCCAAGCGGTAGTCGTACCTGAGCAAAACTGAGGCTCCTGCTCAGGGGCCTGCCTGCTTTGAGTGAGTCATTTCGTAGAAATCACTGTGAATCCCCCTGCATCTGCGTCTCTGCAGCAGAGTGCAAAGCAGATTAGTTTAAAAGACTGTGATTTCAACTAAGTGCTTTGTGTCTTGGTTACAAAGCACAGGAAAGCTTTCTATTGCAATGAAGCCACCACTACTTTTGATTGCATATGCACTGAAATAAAGCTGCATCCACCACGCTCCCAGGGAGCTCAGTGCTCTCTCAAGAGCACTTTTTTTTTTCAGTGCAGATTGAGTGACACAATACCTGGTATAAGAAAATGAAAACGCATGGACAGATGACAGATGCGGACCCCCCATGACTGGGTGCACTGCTGTTTAATACAGGGAGCCAGAAAAATGTCAGCATGGTGAAGGTACACGCTTTGGGTTTAGGAGAAGCAGATTAAAGCTCTGCTGTTGATTAGCTGCGTGACCTGGGGCCTGATCTCTCTCAGCCTCTGTTTCTGTTCCTGGAAAACAGAAATAAGCTACTCATTCGGCCCCTCCGTCCAGCCAGGCCCCTCCTGGTTGGCGATTGTCAGACGTCACGTGCTGTAGTCTACTCCATTTCTTCTTTCAGAGATGGAACCGAGGTGCCTCGGGACTTGGTGGTCTGATCATGACCGCTGGTTGGCTGGTGGCCAGGCAAGGGCAGGGCCCTGAGCATCAGAGGTGCCACGCCATGTCTACACTGTCACATGGAACACGGACGAACACAGGGGCATTTTTAAAATAGCATTCTGGCTGTCCTTGGTAGCAGTGGGATTTATTTCCCCTCAAGCAACTGTTTCTGAAACTCCCCACAGCACGGTTCCTGCCCACGTGGTTGGTAAACATTCGCACCCCCTGCCTGGAGAAACACTTGCAGAAACATTCTGGTCACAAACCAGTGTTTGTTTCGCCACCACACTTGGAATGTTTCTTGTTGAAAACATGAGAAATGTTTGCCAGTGAAGCAGATTCTGCACAGGAGTATGAGCCCGGAGTGAGAGGGACACCCCAGCTACCTGGTTTGGGACATCCGGGGACCTGCAGGCACAGCAGTTTCTCTTTTGGCTCGTAGTTGGCATGTAACATCTCCCGGCATGACCTTCGACTTTGACATTTCTGGCTCCGAACTATAATGGGTACATTGAGGAGCATTGTGATTCCGGGGAGTTGTGTGGGCAGCAGGCGAGTGCCTTCCTCTGCCTGGGTATTTAGACTAAGCGTTGAGAAGGAAGCGTGGAGAGAGGAGGCCGCAAACGGGCGGGAGCCATCTCACTGCAGAAGACTGGACTGAAGCGTTCCTGGCCTCTTCCTTACTGTGTGTGCACTACCCTCCCCCGCCCCTGCGGTGTCCGCAGCCCCTACAGGGAAGCGCTCACTGGAAGCCGGGTGTTGGTGCAGCTGTGCTTGGCAGCCTCGGAGCACGGTCCAGGGGCCAGGTCAGCAACCGGGGTCCCGGCAGAGCGGGCCCAGCTCTACTTCTACTCGGAACCCTACTGACTCAATGGGTGACCTCAGCCAATCCCCCTGCCGTCTTCCTCTGACTTCATTTTGGCCACAGGGGAAGGATCGCCAGGCCACACCCCGCCCACCAATGGAGCCCCACCAGACCGTGCACGAAGCGCTGTGATGGTTTGAGGGGGCCATGAAAGCACCGGGAGTTTTGAGGTTAACTCTGAAGGTGCCAATGTGAAAGAAATGTGCTTTCTTTCTCCCTTCTTCTGCAGTATTTGCAAAAAACCTGGTGGTTCAGGTTTCCAGGCCATTTTTATGCCTTTTTACTTTCCCTGTTAAAGATGGGCACGTGTGTGTGTGTGTGTGTGTGTGTGTGTGTGAACTGTACCTGCTGAGACCACAGGCCATCCCACCCCTCACCTGTCTCTTCAGCCTGCCTCAGCGCAGCCCTGAAGAGTCACGTTTACCATGGGTGTAGGTCTGGAGCTCAGCCGTGTAGAAGACAGACCATTGCAAGAAGTCTCATCTATCACTTTAACATAAGTTAGCATAACAGTGACACTTGGAGAGTCATCTGCACCGTCTGATACCCAAGCAAAAACTTTGTTACTACATGTTCGCCCAGCCTGTGCACACAGGACAGTCACAAGTAGGGTTTCGGTGTGTCTCAAGATGACGAGTAAACATTTTGTGTCCCCCAGCTTGGTTCTGGGTGAGAACTGTCTCGGCAGAATTCAGCCTGGCTGCCATTACGCAGCCGGGCGACCCAGGTACTTACCACCTCTGTGAGCCCGCGTTGTGAGGATGAAATCAGGTCCACCTGTAAAGCGCCTGGCAGGTAGTAAGTGTTAAATAAACACTAATGTCCCTTAATAAACACTGTAATCAGTGAATCTTTGGCTCAGCTATGTTTCTATTACTTTGTAATCATACGCATAGAATTGTTCCCAATTCTAACCTGCTTTGCTAGTGGGGTTATTTATTATTGTTAGAAATTTTTCTTGAGATTCGTGTATGGGGCTGGAGGGAGTTCAGCGGCATTTCACGCAAGGATGCAGGGTCACCGAAGCTGCAGAAGTGCGCAGCCCTGCAGAATGGCTCAGTGCCTCTCGGGGACCGGGGTGGGAAGTGAGCGAGCGGGGAGACTGCTGGCCTGCGCGTCAGCTGGCAGAGTCTCCTTTGCCAGTATCACAGCAGAATGTCGAACTGCAGCAAACGTCCTGACAGACAGATCAGCCTTGACACAGTATTGACTGCGGACAAGCATCTTCTGTACAGTCGGGGATCTAGTTCATAACATCAGCATTTTATAAGAGCTTTATTGAGATGTAATCTACATAACGTAAACATTAACCCTTTAAAGTGTGTAATTCACTGGTAGGGGGCGTTGTACGGTCAAAAAGTTGTGCGGCCATTATCGTCACTGGCTGATTTTAGAACATTTCCACGCCCCAGAAAGAAACCCCGTATCCATTAGCAGTCACTCCCCACTTCCCCTCACTCCCCACTCCCCACCCCCACCCACTAGTGCACATTCTGTGTCTGTGAATTTCTGGACGCATCATATAAGGGGAAGCATACAACTGGTGTTCTTTTGTGTTGAGCGTCTTTTAGTGAGCGCAGTGTTTTCAAGGCTCATAAAATTAGCATTTGTCTCTGTGCTGGGGTATGAGACTGAGTTAAATGTGCACATCTAGGTACCCTCCCCATCGCTGGCCTACTGCGTGCTTTTTCACTTTCTCTTACTCTTGTTTTTCTTCTGGAGGGAGACAGTAGGAGGAGAAAAATAATGTTTTTATTGAAGTATAGCTGTACAAATCTTAACTATACAGCTTGATTACCGTCACCCAGATAAAAATAAGAAAAAGTATTAGAATCCCCGCGGAAGCCTCCTCGGGCCCCTGCCTAGTCATTTCCCCCATCACAGGTATTTCCTGATCTGGCTTCCCTGGCGCCCACGCGTGGCCCGTGGTCCCCCAGCCTCCCCGCCGGAATTCTCCGGGCCAGCTCTTTCGGCCTCAGTCTCGGCATCCGCCACCGTCACCTCCCGTGGAAATGCAGTGGCACCAAAGCTCAGGAGGCCCTGGCTGTGCCCTCCCTGCCCCCCTGTGCTGGGCCCCGTGACCCCGGGCCTCGTGCTTCCTCCCTGCCCTGGTCTCTGGCTTTCCTCCCAGACAGCCGGCCTCCCTCAGCACAGGCCCTTAAGGGAAACAGTTTCAGGGGCGGAAAAGCGCCCCCTCTCTCGGGTACACTTTGTGGCAGACATGAACCCCTAAGGCAGGGTCCCTGCCTTCACACTCACCTGCTGGGTGGCGGCGGGATTCTACCCGAATCAGTGGCCCGTTCCTCTCATGAAATCCTGTGTGCTCGCTTCTCTTCAGACACAAAGACTGTTCTTCAAGAAATTAAGGTTTCCTTTCAAATTCACTTTTTGGTCTTTCAAAAACTTACATTTCTGTGTGGTCCAGAGCCATAGGTTATCATTAGCATTTAAATGGAGGCATTAAAGGCTCAAAGACCTTCCTTTCATAATGTTGCCCTTTTAAATCCAATACTTTTTTTTTCTTTCTAAAAAAAGAATCCAAATGCTATATATATTTTCTCCGTCAAAGGCCCTTTTCTTTATATATAGACTTAGGAAAGCAGCATTGTTAAGCAATATGAGTACTAGTGTTTTTATGTGGAAAAGGCCAGTTTTAAAAAATTGCTGTTCTGTCCCTTATTGCCCTTTTTCTCTGCTGACTCTCAGAATGTATTTTCCTAAGGTTAATTGTATCCTAGTACATCTCATTTTCCTCCAGACACCCTCCCCAGACTTAAATCCGATACTAAGCTAAGAATTTGCCCTGGCTGGTGTGGCTCAGTGGGTTGAGCAGTAGACTGTGAACCAACCAAAAGGTCACTGGTTCGATTCCTGGTCAGGGCACATGCCTGGGTTGTGGTCCAGGTCCCCAGCTGGGGCACATGAGAGGCAACCCATGGATATTTCTCTCCCTCCCTTCCCCTCTCTCTAAAAAATAAATAAAATCCTTTTTTAAAACAAGTTAGAAAAAACGAATTTGGTGTAAGTCCTTGCCATGTACTGTGGAGTTCCCGGAAGCCTCTCCTTAACTGTAGTGGAGAATTCAAGGGTTTAATCCCATGTCAGTCACAAGACTCTGTGACCATCTTCTCAGACCCTCTATTTATTTGCCAAACTCAGGTCAGCAAGCCTACTGTGTCTGATTGTCAAGAGATTAAACAGGACAGTGATCGTACCCCGATTTATAATTTCATATACAATCATACGCATCTAACGTCCTCCCTCCTTCACATTTCAACCAGCCCCGTGGAGGGGTAGCCCCTCTGCCTTCTTCTGTTCCTCCTGCCCTCCCTGCCCTCCCTGCCTCATCTCAGCCCGCTGTGCACGCCCGCAGCAGCGGCCCGATGGAAGAAGGTGCAGGAGGTGAGATGTCGGCAGCCTGCTCTCTCTTGGAGGTAGATTTTGTCTAGCTACCCGCTTGGGGTCACAGAGCTGCGAGGAAACCTGAAGATGGGTGCAGTCTGACGCATGCTCGCCCCTCCGACTGTGCACCCCCCCCATGCAGGTGGGCGAGGTGTTTCCCGAACTCACTGGTCGTCCTGCCTGACTCCTCTCCCAACCCTCTGTCCTCAGCCTCCTCCGCATGGACCATAGAAAGAGTCCCCAGACGCCAGGGTGGGAACTGAGGCTAGACTGTCCCCATCCAGCGGACAATCCGAAAAATAGGGCCAGTGTACTGGGTTTGAGTTTCTCATAGAAGAAAGCATGTACTCTTGGTTCTGAGATGATTTCTTTGCCACTTGAGGAATGTTAAAATATCTTCTTTCATTAAAAATGGTATTAATTGATGGCGTTTTGTCCAACAACCAAGGCAAATTCCAGGCTGCCACCTCTAAGGCAGTCTCCGCCCCCCTCCCCTCTTCCACCTGCCTGTGGAAGTCCAGACCTGAGCATGACATCACGGCCACTGGGATCTAACCCCAGCTGACCTCGCCAACGTCAGTCCCTCCTCCTTCCCCTCCACGTACCCCTCGCACTCCGGTGAGAAACAAACCGTCTGCAATCCCCCCCAGGACATATTCTTCCTACTTCCCCACACACTTCACACGTTCCGTGTACTTGTGAAGCACTTTCTCTCTCTCATGTCTGCCCCATCAGTCATGTCTCCTCCGCAAAGCCTTCCCCGACAGCTCTAAGAAGGATTCAGCCCCTCCTGCTGGTGGTCTGAGAGTCTCATTTGTACCTTTATTAAGCCGCTGTCACCTAACTGTAATTACATGGCCACTGTCACATCAGACTCTGCACCTCCAGAGAGCAAGGGCTGTGTTTTACTCCCTTCTGTTACCCACACGACCTGCTGTATACTACCTGGTGCATAATTGATGCTTAAATATTTGTTGAGCAAATAAACAAATAGAAAAAGAATTTTGAAAGGTACTATGTAAGCGCCGAGGATGCTGCAGAGAGCCGTGAGCCATAGCCATTGTCGCCAAGAAGGCTGCGTCCCGGGAGAAGTTAACAAATATATATTATGGTCCATCCATGCGGTTGAACTCTCTGCAGCCATTAAGAATAGGGCGGGTCGATACGTGCTGAAATGGAACCATCTCCAAGATGTATTGTTAAGTGGAAACAGCGAAGTGCAGCGGAGCGTGTAAACACCATTTCTCTCTAAGTGCTGTGTGTACACACACTCAGTCACGCACACAAGCATGCCGTACAGGTATAAGAAGAGAGAGACTTCGCACTACATGCTCTTTGTACCTTTGTCTGTGTGTTTGTTTTGTTGTTCGCTTACTTAACAAACAGTTGTGTGTTATGTGCCGAGCACTGATCGAAGCACTTTACAGCCATTAGCTCATTCAGTCCTCCTAACAACCCAACGAGTGGTTGGTACAATCGGTATCCTTATTTTATGAGGAAACTGAGGCCCCGGAAGGTTAATTAACTTTTCCACATTTGCACAGGTAGTAAATAAATACCCCAATACCTTTTTTTATCATATCACTAGGTGAAAAAAATTTTTTTATGAAGCAGACACTGCTCTGAACGGTACATGGTAAATGGGCGACCCGTGCCGTAACAGAAAGAAGAAATCGCTCAGACAGCTTCGCAGAGGCTCTCAGCAATCCTGAGGTTTGTTAGGCGTTGGATACACGGACGCAGAGCCAAAAAGCACTAGGTGTGTTCCAGAACAGCGAGTAGCTGAGTTTGGCTTAAATAGGTTGATGCAGGCGGGAAGTGGGAGAAAAGGTCGAGTAGGGGCCAAATCTCTCAAAGGCCTTGGATATGAGAGTTTGGACTGAACCCTGTTCGCACTAGTGAGCACACAAGTTGTTGTTGTTGTTGTAGCTGCTGTTGTAGCTGCCATTCAGCCTGAGGTGAGTCTGGGAGGAGTTAGTGATGGTGAGAGACTGCAGTAGGAGACCGTTGTACTGGCCCGGTAAGAAGTAGTTAAGATCTGTGATAATGAGATTGGAAAGAAGAAACGCCTGTAAAAGGTGTTATCGTGATAGACCTGGTGGTCATCGTCAAAAGAAATGGAAGAGCAGAAACTCAGAAGCGATCCAGACGTTTTGAGGCTTTGGAAACTACACTTCTGCTGAGCAAAATTTGGAAGTCAGGGAGGCTAGCTGCTGAGGACACCTGGTAGAAATGGCTGCAAAGCAGAGCAAACGAAGCTTTGATCAATGAAGAGACCAGATCGTGAGAGAGAGGGAGAACATCCGTGAACAGATAAGACTGCGGGAGCAGAGGAAGAGCAGGGGGCCTGCGCCTGGCTGGGGGACGCCTGCAGTGGGCAGGCGGCCTGGGAGCCCCTGGGAACATCGAAGGACCGAGGGAGCTGGGGGAGGGATCGAAATAGCGGGGCTCAAAGAGAGTTGAGTTTTGGATGGAAAACTGCCAGGGGGAAAAGTGCTAAGCAAAGGCCATCGTGTTTGTCCACTAGGTTGTCACTGGTGACCTTTCTAAATATAGGTTCAGATAAGTGGAGGCTTTAGAAGGACAGACCGTGAATACAAATGATTTTTTTCCAGAAATTTAACAATGAAAGAAGAAGAGAAACGATGAGAAGGGAGTAGACACAGGATCGCAAAGGGCTTGGGGTTTGTTGTTTGGCTTTGTTTGGTTTTCAAAATATGAGCGAAGTAAGGGTGTTTGAAGACAGAAATGAAAGAAGCAGTGAACGGGCTAGACGCCAGATACAAGAGTTAAAACCAAACCCCAGCAGGGCCCTAAGGGCACTGGGAGAGAGTGGGATCGAGGGCCTAGGGTTAACCTTAGGAAAAGAAGGGAGAGAAAAGAAACCCCTCTCTGGAGTGGAGAGGGAAGGTTTAATAAAACACCAGTGCTACCTCGTACAGTTGTGCTGAAGGAAGAAGCAATACACAGGTGGCCGGGAAGCACAGGAGAAGTTAGCTGTTGTTTTTACCATTGTTACACGGTAAGTGCCTTACCACAAACCTCACCTGTGATGTGTAATGCTAATTAGCTCATTTGGGTAAATGCAGAAACTGAGGTCCAGGCAGGCCAAGAAATACACAGGAATTCATGTCTGTTTCCACCAGAGAAAGAAAAGTGGGGGGTTGCAGGGATCTCCTACCTGCGAGGCCTCCCCTCTGCCATTTGCAAGCAGTTATCCTGAGGTCAGAGTCTGAGTTGCAGGGGAACGCCCCTTTGCCTTTACAAGGAGCACCTATTTTATTCATAGCTCCTCCCCTTCTGGTGTCAAAGAATCAGACTGTTGTACATTGTGCTCAGTCACTCAACGGGATTTACTGACTGACTGTTGGCTCTCTCATGCATTCATTCCTTTTGATTTCTTCAACACCACCAGGTGCCCTGCACTGAGGCTGCGGGGTAACAAGAACAATGCAGAACCCAACCCTGCTCTCACTGAGCGGGTATTCTAGGGAGGGGCGGGCAGACACTTAGTTATGGAATAAGCGCCTGTACAACATTTATTCCATTCCAGCCACTTTGCTTCATCATGTCATCCTTGTGACAGCCCCGTGGTACTACTTCCTTTCTCAAATGAAGAAAGTAAGGCAGAGAGAGATTAATAAATAGCCCGTGATCATACAGTCAGAGGCAGAACTGGGATTCAAACCCAGGCCCCTGGTTCCTGAATCCATGCTCACAACCCCTGTATTATGTGGTGTCTCTACCTTTATACATAAAGTTACACAGTACACATTAAAAACTTTTTTGGTGATACATATTTTTAGATGGAAGTGGGTGCTAAAAACAAAAGCAAAGCTCCGAGAAAGGACAGAGCTTGATGAGGACAGGTGTCATTTTAGATGAGGTGGTCAGGCAACCTCACTTCCTGAGAAGCGGACATTTGAGCAAAAACTGGGCTGAACCTCTTTAAGCTTTTTTCCTCCCACCCTCTGTCCCTTTAATCCCATTCGATGCTTTTTTCTGATTTCCTTTTAATGGGCTTGTGGCAGAAAGCAACCCAGAACTCTGACGCACAGCCAAGACAGACGATCATCACCTCCTTGACCTGTAACTGGCACTGTCTTCCAGGGGAATGGGACAATGCCGCGGTTCCGTGCCGTTGGCCCCCCACGTACGCCTCCATGATCGCCTCCACCATTCCTCTTCGGGGGTCTCTCCCAGCTGCGGGGTACAGGCTGCTGGAATGTCTTCCAGACAAATGCCCTTGGGTTTTCGCAAGGTGAATCTCATTTTGTCATTTGCAGCCCCAAATTCTAAATCCTTTACCGTAGTTCCTTTCCTTTGTTGCTGTTCACGGCCCTTCTCCATTTAGTAGTGTTGCCCTTTCCGCCGCTCCCTGTGATCTTGCACATTAATGAAGGTATTAAGTCGGATCAGTTACAAGCCAGAGTCCTGAGCATTCGCTGGCTGCTTTCTCTTCAGAATTTGTTGGTTTGCCTTTATCATTACCCTTTGTTTTTCAGCCTGTGTCCTATCAGAGTAGCCATTCAGAATAAATTTGTTTTGCTGGTACTATTTTTTAGAGGCGCTGTATAAAATGGTTCACTGACATCCAAATATATATTATTCACAGTGGTCTTTTCCATCTACCAAATTCACGGTACTACCCAAAGGTATCCATCACGTTTGTCAGAGTATTGGGCTCTTTAATTAAACCCTGCTGGATACTGTACATATTTCCATTAGCTCCTTCTGATTTGGTCTATTATTTTTCTAATTGACATCCTGAGTCACATGTCCTTGAATCTCAGGTGGCTCATTTAGTAGCTTTGGTTTATTTAGGTTTTCTCTCTTTCATAAATAACCTCAGGGTTTAGTAAATACACAGTGTTTGCCTTTGGGACCTACTGATTTGCATATGCTCACACTTTTCAAATAATCTGCTGATTTTCTGGTTTCACTGCCAAAACCATTTCCCTTTCTTGCCCTTCAGTCCTAAAAGATCTGGTCTTTTGTCTCAGCAAAGTGGAGAAATCTCTTACAACAATACAAAGAAGGGTCCTAGGCTTTCTAACTAGGGCCAGAAGGCCAGGAGTCGGGGTGCGACTAAGGCTGAATAGCAGTCCTAGCATCCTAACACCAGTAGCAGTGATAAGGGCTTGCAGTGAACTACACATTCAGCCTCACCCAGACTGTGGCTTAACACATTTGTGAGCTAGCTGGCCAGGGGCAGAGTCAGTCACTCAAGAGTAGGACCAGCTGGCACCTGCAGAATCAGTCCATTACCTAGGCCTGATTGGCATAATGCTCTAGCGGCCAGCTTTTCCCATCAAAGCCATGCAGCCCAGGCCTATCCACACTGACCTTCCACCCACACACGAGTGGAGAAGGTCCCCCATGTTGTAAATACAGAAACTGACACTGGTGACCCCTTCGTTCCTCCATCACTAGCTCTGCCAGTCACTTGGAGCAGGGACCTTGGGTCCTGTTCCTTGTCTAGGGCCCTCTGACTCTTTGGTAGTAGTGCAGGTAGGCAGGCTGGCTGGCAAGGCCCAGATTTATCTTACTTTACACTTGATCTTAGCCAAAAGGCCAGGAAGCGATGAGATTTATCTTACTTTAAATGAAAGCATTTGCCCAGTGCCTTTGATGCCTTTGATCTGGGCCTGGATTGGATTTTTTTTTAAGTGTAGATAAAAGACGCTTCTTGCAGCAAGGACTATGTGTTATATTAACATTTAAAATGTTACTAGAGTTTCCCAAGCATTAGCAATAATAACGCTAGGTTGCCCTTTGAAGAAATTGTTTGCATTATTTACTGAAAAGTTGCAAAGTCCATTTCATTACTTAAAACCGGCAAAGCCATAGGGTCCCCAAATCATTGCTACTCCGCACACCTCCACAGTCGTTCCCCAGATTGCTAATCTGAGATGTACAGAGAGTAGCAGGTAACGTCCATTCGGGGCCTGGTGCTGATCGGTAAGCAACATGCAGCTTCGAGGCCATCGGAGTGCACAATACTGGGTCCTTTTATCAATCTGTGCCATTAGATAATTTACTTTTTAATGGGAAAGACTCCCTAAAGTGATATTCAATAATTTATTTTAATGGAAAAGACTCTCTAAAGTGATATTCAGCGCAGCATAGCCCTCCTTAACCTAGACTCGCCTTTTGATAATCAAAGGGCGTTTACGGGAGTCTGAGACAAACACAATTATGAAAGTGAAATGAAGGGCCTAAATAAAAAATCACAGAACGAGAGGGTAATTCTATTCACTCTTTCATATTTCATTATTTGATAACATCAGAAGATGAATCCATCAGAATTGCTTTGGCAAGTGCAAACAGAAGTGTGTGCCTGATCAATATTTATTAAAGCCTTCAAAATGGGGGAAGGAGTTGAGCAGACTTCTTAATGGGCTGAATAATTATTCCCACAATCGGGGTTTGACCAAAGGCAGTGCCCAGACCAAAGAGACACAGTTTTAATTGCACTGAATTTAAAATGCAGATCTTGCTCTATCCCTGCTGTAAGAAAACTTAATTTAAAAAATTATCTGATGGAGCGGAGAGTGACATACGAATCCTCGCATTGTCGAGGAAGACATGTCAGCCGCAGCTCTTTATTGATTTAGGGTGCGTTCCAAAGATGGGGAGCAACGTTTGTAGCTAAGGGAACAAAAGACTCTTCCCCTTTTCAGCAACTGTAACTGAGCTAGGGAGAAGTCATCCTCTCATAAGGGACAGGTCTTAGAACAGTTCCTTGGTAGTGAGTGGTTGTGTTTTGTTTTTTGGTTTTTTTTATTAAGAGAAATATAACAAGGCTGTGGCTGCTGCTGTCAGAAATACTGGGCTGCATTCCTGAGAGGGATGGGCACGGCCAGCGTCAGCTGTTCCCGTCTTCCCAGGAAGAAGGGGGTTATCAGAACGAGGCCAGGGGGCAACTGCCACTTACCAGTAGTGTCCCAAACGAAGGCCCGAGGTGTGCACACATGTGCCACTTTACATAAAGAAAATGGGGGCAAACAGCCCAGCGAAGGAGCCCACACAAGCCTACAGCGCCCCCCGCCCCGCCCGGGCTCTGTTACCTCTTGAGTGATTGCCACCAGCTGAGGGAATTGCTGCCCTGAACTTTCTAAAGATCAAACTGGACTTTTCTTCTGGAGCATCCTGGTCGGAACAAAAACCTGCACAGTCCATCGTCAAGAGTGTTAAAAACTATCCCAATATGGACTATACATCTAATTCTGCTCCTAAGTCTCTAACAATTATTAGCTTTTCTCTACCTTAGTTTTCTCATTCCTAAAATGAAAATAACTTCAACGATTTCAAGTGAGAATTTTCAGTCATGTCTGTAATAAACTCTAAGCTCTTTGGAGGGGAAGACAAATGAGAGCAATTACATTATGTGTTTTAATGAACTCATTCATTCTTCTGACACACAGGATTCCCATCCAGTTTGTTATTGGTCTGGAAAGCGCACCGAGCTGAGTTTACACAGGTTCGGAACCGTTTTAAGTCAGTCACTGTCGCATTTCTCAGTAATGGCTTGGGCAGGATCAGCATCAGCCAATTCTGGTGGAAGCCCATGATTTAAAGGACCAGGCAGAGGAGGCCGTAAAGGTTTTTCAATCCAAAACCCAGTGCTTAAGCAGCATCTGCTGTAACTCGTGTCTCACACGGGAAGCAGAGGTTCAGAGAGCTGACAGCGTTTGCCCAAGGTCGCACAGCTGGTTGGGGGGTAGGAAAGACAACTAGAGTCTGAGTTTAGCTGATCTCTTGAGTATTTATTTACTTCTCTAAGTCTTGACGCTATAACTACCTCTCAATTATTTATGGGATGATTATCTAGTGTATAGATTATTCAGTTCCTTTCTTTTCTCTTTCCATTTCCCTGCTTGTTAGCATATGTACTATTGAGTGAGCAAGAAAGCAGGAGTTGAATGTTTTATCTGACAGTTTAGTGACCCATCTGCTACTGGGTTTTATTTAAGAGCTCCGAATGCTGCGGCTATTGACTAAGAGGAGTGTGGGGAGCTAAGTAAGGTTAATGCTAAGCTATATTCAGGTAAATTTTTCTTCCTTTGAAACTTACATTTAAGAAGTCCAGCTTCAGAGCCTAATTCTCTTGTTGATATTAATACTATATCTCAGGAAGGGCTAGATGAGAAAGTCTTTACAATGAAATTACTTAATTATCTCCCTTCCTCGAGGAAGTAATGAATCAGAAGGGCAGCCAGCTTTTGGAAAGAAAGGTCACCTTGTCCATTACAAGCTTGCAGGAGCAAAAAGGGAGAAATAAAGAGAGGCGACAGAATGAGTGAGAAAGCCAAAAAGCTTTCCTGTAACTCCTGAATGCCGAACTTACGGCGTGACGTCTTTATCTGGCTCAGAGCACTGAATGCCCAGAGCAGACCCACTGCTGTTCACTTGTAACTGCAAAGGGTATCCAGGAGTTTTGAATTGCCACAATGCTGACTGGCTTCATCGCAGTGGAAGGCAGAGGGAGTTGAGTCAGTGTGTGAACTTCATCAAATCTGTATCTCCTAAATCATGACTAAAAACCAGTTAGCTATACAAGTATTCTTCGACATTAGTACTTTTGCTTTGTACAGTTGTAGATATTTCTGTATTCTGGTGGCTGTGGCGTGAGTCCAGGGCTCAGAGTCCCTCCTGTTGGGGCCTGAGACAAGTCACCCACATCCTCTGAAGCTCGGCTGGCCCGTCTGAGAGTCACGGATGACTGCGGCGCCTGCACCCAAGGGGCCGTCATGTTAGTGCTGCTCAGAGTGAGATACCGTTCGTGTTAACGTGAGCCCGGGGGTGCGAGGAGCCGCCTCTCACACAGTGCCCGCCCAGCGGGGTGGCGTGGCGCTGGGTCCCAGAGTAGGCTCTGTGGCCACGTGTAGCAGTCGGCCCGTTGACATTAGGGGCTAAGGAGAGGCTGGCTCCACGAGTCGTGCGCCAGAAAGGGTCTAACCTGCGGGCGTGTTCACTGGTCTCGTCCCGCAGCCAAGTCAGGTGCCTGGGAGGCCGAGGCTGCTGTCGCAGTGCTTGACGGTAAAGATCAGGCTTCCGTTGTCCCGAGGCCTCCGTAAGTGCTGATGGACTATTTATCCCACCTGGGGTACATGATTCCATGCCAGCGTGCCAGTGTTTGTCACAGAAGCTCATGTAATGGTCTAGTTTGGGGCACTTTCCCCTTCTCTCCGTGGGGCCCCTGGCACAGCCTTTCTGCACCTCCAAGCATCCCGGTCGCTGTCCTGGTTTAGTGTAGCCTCTGCAGCTGGGAACTGTTCTGAAAGATGAATGAGTTTCATTGTCTTTAAATATTTATGTTTCTTTATGATCTAATATATCTTCGTGGTTATGGGGTTTTTTACCACTAACTGTAAAGAATGCACCATCGGTTAACTGCCAATTTCCTTTAGTAACTGAGCCTTAAGATCCCGGGGCCTTGCTCGTCCAGGCTCATGAGGACACTTCTAGTCTCTCAGTCCCTCCGAGTGTCATCCTGGGACTTGTGACGGTCTGCCTTGCGCGGAGGACGTAGAAGCATTACGGACTTAAGTGGCATGCCTTTGTTCCTTGTCACACCGGAGGACGCAGGACTAGAAATCCAGGCATCTCTCTTTAGTCGTTTGTGCCCAGCGGGGACCTGCGGTCTCTGGTGAAAACTAGCTGTTTACCCCTGGAAACAAGTCATCTGATTTTTTCGAGAGAAATCCCATTTAATCTGATCTGATGGGTTCAATGCTACTTCTTAAGATAAATGATGAAAATATCAGCATCATAATACACAGAAACCCAATTCTTTTGGTCTAATCTCATTGAAAAGCATTACAGCCCACTTATTGCTTCCGTCCCCTTCCCCAATGCTTTTGGGTCCTTGGCTCAGGGGGTGGGAATGGCTCTGCATCCTTTCCCACGCGCCTCAGACTCCGGCTCAGACTCCTGGTTGCTTCTGACGCTCCGGGAGTGGGAGGATCGGGGAGGGGCCTCGGGGCCCTGTACTTTTCCGCAGCTCCCTGGGGCTCTGTGGTGTGAGGACCTCCAGCCGGGATCTGCAGCTCTCAGGCCCCTTCTGGCTTTGAAAGAACCACAAGCCCCAAGCTCTCTCATTCCATTTGGTGAATCTAGATGTGGACATGTGTTCTTCTTGAGCATTTTTTAAAATGGGTGCTTAGTTCTGCAAACGGAGGGTCTCTGGTCACCTGTGCACCTAACGGAACCAGAATTAGCTAAGGCGGGGCCTCGTTGGTCGAAACAGGGGAAGCCACAGGTGCCAGAGGGCACATGAAGCTGTTGGGTCGATGTGATGCCTCATCCTTCAGCATCAGGGTTTGTTTTGTTTTGTTTTTAATACTGGGATTTTGTGATTACAGCAGATCTGCTGTGGAGTAGGAGCTGTTTGCGTGGGTTTTAGGCTTAACGCAAAGCTTCAGAAAGGTTCCTGACTGTAGCTGCCATTGGGTCCCAGGCCTCCTGAGGTCTGAGGTCACATGTCTCCTCTATCAGAAGTACCGCCGTCTTCATTGGGGGTTACCCTTGAGTAACGACTCCGAAGGATGCGGCTCCACGGGTCGGACCAAACACACCTCTGAAACCCCCAGAGTGAGCCCCACGAGGACCCCGTGACAGGACACAGGCCGAGTCACTGCCGGGAGTCACTCACGCCTGCAGAGTTAGGGTGCACTCTCCATTGCTGCCACTCTTCCTGAATACTCACACGACAGAATTACTTCTCCTGCCTACAAAAAAAATAATTAGAGTGTGTTCATTAGAAAAGGAGGCTAGGCAGAGCGGGAAGAGGAAAGAGCCGTGTGGAAAGACGACCGCAGTCCCACTGTAGCCCGGGGGTGGCTGAGCTCTCCCCCAGGACATTCTGTTTTTCGGGATGTTCCTGATGAAGAAGAAACAAACCCGAGGCCCAAGGCCAGTAGGACAGGATTCCGGGAAGACCTGCAAAGCTCCTTCACCCCCTACCTGCCCGGGGCCCACTGCCTTGTCATGTCCCTTCTATCCTGGCAAAGTGGTCCCCTCCCAGACACTGTGCGTACCGCTGTCACATTAATCTTCCAGAAGAACAACTTGCAATGGCACCTCTGCTCCCCATAGAACCTCAGGAAGGGGGGAGACAGGGCCTTTATTGGCCTGACTCGGCCTTGGCATCTTCAGTGACGTAACTGGCCTGCCGTCCAACTCTCTACCTTTTCACTTCACTGCCTTCCCGCCCCCTCCCCATTACTCAGCTGCACCCCCGGCTAGCCAGATTCCTCCCCCTGCCTTCACTCCTGCCCTTCCCTTTGCCTGAATCCAGAATTTGCTCCCAGAAACCCTGCCTGACAGCATGCCACCCCACGTGAAGCCTCCTGGGTCCTTCACCCTGCCCTCAGCGCGCTGCGACTTCTTCCTCTGCCGTAAACTCACAACGTGCACACCTCCTCATGGCCTTTGGACCATCCTTCCTGTCTGTGTCTGTGAAAAAAGAGTATTGGACCAGGAGTCGGAAACCTGGGTTCCTGTCCTGGCACGGCCACTCACCGTGTTTGTGACATCGGACGAGCCCTCTGACTCCGCTGTGCTTTCGGCTTCTGTGTCTGAGATAAGGGACAGTAGCTCGCTGGGTGCAGTGAGGGGAAGTGACAGTACATGGAAACTTGTCAGCAGAGATGCAATTATTATTTCTCTGTTTTTCATTGCCTTTCCTACTTGTTTCTGAGCTATTTGAGGAGAGAGGCCACGTCTTGCTCATCACTGTGTACTGCTATCACCATTATTGCATCACTTTGAATACATTATTAGTATATTTCCAACAACAGTTAATGTTTACAGAGCACGTCTGATTGTGTTGGGCACCATTCTAAGTGCTTTATATAGACTCATTGACTTTTCCAATAACCCTAAGAGGCAGGTGCTATTATTATCCCAGTCTGTGGCGTAGAAAACCCTGCACTCCTCAGAGCCAGCATGGAATGAGTGGAGGGATGAAGAATTGAACGAGATAAAAACTGTTGGCAATGCCTGCCAGGTTGCTGTTTTTCTCCCTGTTGGTGCTGTGTCATACTTCCCTTTGTTTCCGAGTTAAATGCAAAATTTGGAGAAATTCTTGATTGAACTCTGAGAGGTGTGAGGTCTCCCTGGGTCTTCTCTTTAGTGTCACAAGGAGAGCTCTAGTGACTTCCAAGAGGACAGAGACCAGGTCTGTCTCGTTCTCCACTATATTCATAGAGCCTGGCACAATGCCTAGTGATCAGTCAATGTTTATTGAATAAGTAAACCAGGTAACTTAAGAACTGCAGATTCACTACCCCCGAAACCACACGTAAGCCGCTGGCAGCGGAGATGCTGAGCAGTGCTCTCTGTCTTACTCCCCAGGCAGTACTACGAGATGTTATACAACACAGCCGATGAGCTCCTGAACCTGGTGGTGGACCAGGGCGTGAAGTACACGGAGCTGGAGTACATCCATGCCCTGACCCTGCTGCACCGCAGTCAGACGGGCGTGGGGGACCAGACCACCCAGAACATGAGGCTGCAGCGGCTCAAGGAGATCATCTGTGAGCAGGCTGCCATCAAGCAAGCCACCAAGGATAAGAAGATAACTACGGTTTAAAAGGGGCACTGCGGGGGCGGGGGGTGGAAGGGTGGGCAGGGAGTGGTCAGTTTTGTTTACTTAGTCATACTTAACTTCTTTCCCTGACATGTTATTGGTGTATTCTGAGCTTAGTTTTTTTCCTCTACACTAATGCTTTAGTGGAGAGAAGATGTGAGGATTTTTTTCTCTTTAGTTGTGGCTTTTCATATAAACTCCAAAGAGAGTTTGCAGTACAGAGTGTTTTGATTTAAGGCAGTCCATTCCAAACGGACTGGGGTGGGACGAGGAGGAAGGTCGTGTCAAATTGGACTCTGAAAAAATGAATGCCTTGATTACTGACGCCCAGCCATCTTTGGAAAGGAGACTGCTAGGGAAGTTTCGATCTCTTCCCAAAACTGCTCCTACATAAGCAGTAGGGTTTTTACTCTCTTGACCTTGTCAGTTTACAGTTCAGTGAAATGAGTGTATGTGCATTGCTTTCTGCCTCTGTTGCCAAGATCCAGTGAATGGCTTCTCAGCTGGATGGGCTTCTCCACAAACTCCCCAAACCAAAACAGGAGCTCCTCAGGCTAGGCCAAAAAAAAAAGTCCTTTCATGTCCATCCCTGGGACATTTTTATATGCAGTAGTTCCTCCACAGTTTATGAATTGGTCTATTTCCTTTTCATTTTCATTTCTGCTGTATCAAAACCAAGAGCCATCAAAGTAATGACCAAAATGAAAGAATGAAAGGTGATTCCATCGTCTTCTTGATTTTCTCCCTATACTTGCCAAGAGAAAATAATGGCTAGAGAGCTTTTCACGTCACTGTTAACGTTGGGTGTGACCGGTTCTTAGATGCTCATTTACCCTCTGCAGGAGCGCCGAGGCCTTCCTCACCTTAGAACTAGCCCAGGTCTGCCCAGCAGAGTGCAGGGAGGATGGGGCAGCCCTGACACGCCTCCTCTGTGTGCCCGCCAGCCAAGTCCATTTCCGGAGCGCTGTTGGGCGGTGTGAGTGCTCACTGCTCCCACACACCGGGCCTGCCCGCTGCCCCAGGTCTCCGAGTGCCCTCGCCGCCCACGGTTGGTGTGCCCCGGGAGAGAGCAGTGTGCTGACTGCAGCACCCCCAAAACAGGTGGAAGGGAGAGCGGGGAGGGCTCTGACCCGACACGATCGTTCCCCACGCCCCAGTGGTCCCGAACTTTACCCCTGTTGGCACAGCGCTGGTCTTGGTGGGAAAACCAGAACATTAAAAACGTTTGAGAAGCTTAAACGTTGTGTATTGTTGTTCTTGTGTACTTTACTCAGCAGACACTCCCCGAGGTCATACACGTGCCAGATGCTGGCTGGTGTGTGCTGATACTCAACGGTGGGGACACGCTTGTTACTGGGTTCACCCAAAAGTCCGTACGATGGCTCTAGTAGTGCTTATCAGGTGTCTTTAACTTCATTGGAAACTATTTTGTTAGATTATGTTGTGACAGCTGTCATGCCAGCGTGCATTAAAAAAAAAATCAAAATTGGTGAATTTTTGTGCATTTACTTCAATATTGAAGATGGAAGAAAATACACAACATTTTTGGCATATGATGCTTTATTATTTCAAGAAAAGTCAAAACGCAAGTGAAATGCAGCAAAAGATGTGTGCAGTGTGTGGAGAAGCTGCCGTGGCTGGTCGAACGTGTCAGCGTGGTTTGCGTGGTTTCCTGGTCCTGCGGACATTTCGGCCAAACTATTCTCTGCTGTGGGGCCGCCTGATGCATTGGGAGACGTTTGGCAGCACCCGGGCCTCCACCCACTAGAAGCCAGTAGTGGGCGAGAGCCGACACACTCAAAATACTCAAATCTTTTAATAAAGTTACTGGTGAAAGTGAAAACTGTGTCCTTTATTTTACAGAAAAAACTAACTGTCCAATATCGTGAATAGGACGGAGTGTGAGAACCGGCCTGAGCTCCCGAGGCCAGGCCCTTGAGACAGGCGGCCGTCCCGGCGCCGGGCCGGGCCCCACCCTGAACACTGCCCTCTGCCCAGCGACCTCACCGCAGGCACCCGGCCCCTCTCCCAGACCTCAGTCTCGCCTGAATGTGTCCTCAGCCTGACAGTCACTACTTTGTGTTTCAAATACCCTGGGAAGGAAACCTCAAGTACAGCCAGGTTGAATTGGCAACTAATCCTGATAATTCTTACTGTCACGCCATATCCCAGAATGTCTCAGCGCTAATACATTCGTTCAGTCAGTCAGTCAAAAAAATATAATTGCCTGTCACAGCACAGGTGACACGGGATTCATGCAATGGCACGCAACAGAGACAGTCCCTTGTACCACGGAGCTTATGCTTTCACTCGATGACAGTCAGACAACCTCCACCGTGACACCGCCCTCCCTGGAGTCCATGTGCCTGTCGTAGTCTGCCACAGCCATCCTTTCCTTGAGGGGGCCGTCCCCCAGGACTGAGGCCTGCGTCTCCAGCCCCGCCCACTGCCGCTGCCTTCCAGGCTTCCCCCTTCTGGAAGCTCTGCACGCTGTCCATTGCTCCCTCCCTGGCTAGCCAGAGCCTGGAGGTTCACCCTCGATCATTTGTTGGTGGAAAAGAGTGGATTCCCGCCTCACAGGCTCGGAGTGGACCCAGGCCATTGTCTTCAGGATTCTTGCTCGAGGCGCAGCTGTGGCTGCCTCCCCAGGAGCAGGGCGTGGGAACTTCCCGGTGCAGCCCAGAGCTGGACGCACTCCGCTGGGGGCAGGTATGTGAAGAGCAGCAGAACGGCTGTCCTTCCGGCAGGGCATGGCAACCAGGAGCGCCCTGGTCCATGGGGCTTTGAGAAGCAGAGTTTGCGTGGAAATACACACACCTGAGAGCAGTTGTCCTCCTGTGGCGGGGGTGTGACATGCACCAGGCGTGATCGGAGGGAGGGTGACGAAGCACTGAGGACCAGGAAACAAAGCGCGGCCGGGCTCCACACAGGTCCTGGCTCCACCCCGACCAGACGCCGCCGTTCCGGGCCGCACGTAATTCATAAGCGTGTGACCAGATGCGAAAGGCAGCGGAGCCCATTCCGATGTGGCAGCTGGGATGCAGTGCGCGCAGCTGGAAGCGGTTGTCCTTGTTTGGCGGAGGCAGGGACGCCTGCCTGGGACTGTGCGGAGGTGTGGTAAGAGGCCCGTCACCTGAAAATAGCAAATCTGGTTCCAGCCGGGCCTGGGCGTAAGGAGATAGAGCTAATTATCAAGGATGTAATGAGATGCAGAAGCCACTGGAACTGAGCTGGAAATGTCTTCTAAAAGGATGCAAACCCCAGGGCTGAGTTTGTGTGAGCAGAGCCGGGTGTGAGCGTGATGAAGTGTGCGTGATGTGGGAAGTCGCTTTCCCACACCTGGACTAAGACTCGTGTCTGTAATCAGAAACGCCGCCAGGACGCTCACTCCCCTGGAGCCGGGGCCCCTGGGGACCGAGAAAGCCGTGGTCTCTAAGAGCTGCACGTGTGTCTTCACTTGTATGTACAGGTTAGAGTGTTCCCGCAGCTGAAAGGAAAAGGAAGGAGCCTGGCGCTGCCAAGTGCACGGAGAGCGCTCTGCACTTCCTCCCATCCAGACACGCGGGCTCGGGTTCCTGCTGACTTTGCAAAGATCCTCCAGAAGGAGCGAAACTGGCAACTGCTCCTCCCGAACCCACTTAATTACCTGCCAGGCCGAGTTTTCTGTCCCAAGGATTTACTTACCGCGAGAGAGCGGCAAGGCAGTAAAGCATTAACACCTGTTTTTTGCTGTTTTTATTTTACGGTTGCCATTATGTTATTTTAGATATCATTTACTGAGCACTTAATATATGTCAAATGCTGTGCTAAACACTTTACCGCATTAGTCCATTTAATCCTCCTCATAATTCTATGAGGCCTTTTCCGCCCTACTTTACGGAGGCAAGAGGCTCAAAATAAGGGCTTGGCCCCAGAGAGGTGCCGGCGCCGGAGTTCACACTCAGAACCCCGCTGCTCTCGGTCCTGAGCCAAACCCCTTCATCCCACTTAGCAAAGGGAGGGGACTTCACACACTATATTTGAGCTCCAGGTGGCATTGGCTGGTAGTCTGGCACCTCCATGTGACACCTTGGCTCAAAATGCCACCTCAGCCTTTTACAAGTGGTTGGCATTGTACACCTTATTTTCTTCTTTTGATTTTGGGAATACAGTTATTAAAATGGGGACGGTGATCAAGGAAGGGCTCAGGATAGAGGAAGCAACAGGAGAGCCTGGGCAGGGCTGCTTTGGCTCACACAGAGTCAGAGAGAAGGGGGCCTTGAGGCAGGTTCAGGGGTCAGCCCAGGACGGGCGGCCGCTGCCCGCTGCTCCCCTGGCGGCATGCCTTGTGGGGACCCTTAGAGTTCCAGAGATGCACGCCGGCGAGGGAAGAACGGTGTGGGCGTGCTCCAGGGAGGCAGAGCACACCATACAGGTTATTAAATGCCCTGTCCCTCAGTTTCCTCAACTGTGAAATGGGGTAATCGCGATAGCTCCTGTCCAACAGTGTTGCTGAGCAAAGCAAAAGAGGTGCTCAGTGCCTGGCACATAATAAAAGGTACGCACACATCACGAATGATAGCATCCTGGTCCCTCCAGCCTGCTTCCTTTTCAGCTGCTAGTGAGTTTGCACGTCTGCCTGCCAGCGTGCTAAGCACATCGCATTCAGTCTGCAGGCCCCTGCACCCTGCAGGGACCAGGCCTCAGCACACTTACGACCTTCTCCCACCTACGCTGAAGAATGTCACACAGCACTCCAATAAGTTCACAAATTGCTCTACGAAACTGAGGTAAGAAAAGTGCGCTTTTTTTTTTCTAAATCTACTCAGAGCTCCTACTTACCTTTTACAGCAAAAGCCCGACTTCAGTCACTTTTTGTGGTTTCCTGGGAAGTGGGGGAGGCTGGCCTTCCCTGGCACAGTGCCAGTGTCCCGCTGGTGGTGAAGACGGCAGCGTCAGTGTGTCCTGATCACGTCATCACCCCTGCTCTGGATGTTCACTGCCCTCAGGAGCTGTAGCTCCAGATCAGGTCCTGTCTGGTGTCTCCAGGCTTCGTCGGGGGCTCCAGGGGCAATGTCCCGTCTCCACAGGTAGCCCCTCAGTCACCCCCTCCCAAGGTCCTGCCCTGGGAGGTACCGTAGAATCTACAACCTGTCCTTTCTCAGCTTTGGGGCTCCAGTGTTCCAGGTTAGGCAATTCTCCCCTCTTTCCTCCAAAGCCAAAGTCTCTCCCTTTCTGCCACTGGGAGATCCAAGTCCCTTCCCTAGACCTAGACCTTCCGGAATCATAGCCTGCTTGAGGGAGTTTCCCAACGGACCCTGCCCTGTCCCCTCCCTTCCCTGTTCTTTTTCTTTCTGAAATAGGAAGTTTATTAACCAGACCCCTGGGGGCAAGGGAGCTGGGACTTCAGGAGCAGTCACAGATGACCTTCCCACAGAGGTGGCAGACGGAGGGGATATTCCCTTTATTCTCATTTGGAGTTCAGAGATGACATCAGTTAGTTCCTCAGTAACTCGCCTGTTGTGCATTCGTTACGAGCTGGCTGGAACTTGAGAGAGCTTTAGTCCCGGCCATCTCACTTTGCTGGGGGGGTCAAGGGAGGGGAGTGGGGACACTTGGTGACTGAGGCAGGACCAGCACCCAATTCTCTTGGCAGCCAATCCGGAGGAGCCTGAGTTTGGGAGATCAGTGGTGCCCCGTGTGGTTAGGCTACCAAGTAAAGGGCTAGAAGACTGGGCCCTGCCTTCAAAGACGTAAGCATCTCATGGGAAGAACAGGGCACTGCGCACACACGAAGCAACTATGGAATAGTGTGGCACACTGTGGGATATTGCAAGCCCACACGGTGCAGAAAGCTCCTGTGTGGTTCAGGCTCAGCACTTGAGGAACTCAGAGAAAGGAAGAATATTGTAGAGCATCATTAGCCTGGTACAACTTAATGAAGGACGTGGAATGGGACTGTGGTCAGAGGATGGTGTAGAGACAGGGCATTTGAGAAGAAGGGGTGCATTTTGACAAACCCCACAGTTTTAAAAAAGTAAAGAAAAGGAAGCAAAAGAAAGGAAATCTCTCAGAGTATAAGGAGGATTATTAGCTAAGTGCAGTTGTGAGAATTAGTCAGGTGGGAAAAGGAGTCAGGGAGGAGGCCCAGCACATTGGATGTTCTTTAATTATTTGTTCTAAACCCTGCTGGGGTCAGTAGATACACGGGACCTTGCAGCCCCTGGAATGATGTGTACGTAGCATTTGGAGGAATGGTTTGTTAGTGCACTATATGAAATGAAAAGTCTGAGATGTTGATCCAGTCCTCAATATTTCCTGGTCTCCATCTCCTAGAACTACAGTAGGATTGCATTTTCTGGCTCCTTTGTGTTGGGACCATGTGATTAGGTGGCCAGTGAGTTGTGAGTAGAAGTGTATCACTTCCCAGCCAAAGCTCGTAATTTCCTGTGTACAGCCCTGCAGAGCTCACTGTCCCCTCTGCCACAACATCCAGCTGCATTCCAGACAGCAATTGCTGAGTGTGCTCGGGTCCCAGAGGGAAGAAGATGCAGAGGAGAGCCCCAGCTGACCTGCAGTAATGTGATGTAAGCAAGAAATGAATCTTTGTTGTTTTAAGCCATTGAAATGTTGGGGTTATTTGTTACTGCAGCATATCCTTACCTATCCTGACTAATATACACAACAAAGAGGCTAATGGTTATGAGGAGAGCAGATAAAACAAGGGAGTATTAAACAAGGGTGAAGTTATTTCATCAAAGAGAACTATTTGGCCCTGACGGGTGTGGCTCAGTGAATTCAGCACCAGCCTGTGAACTGAAAGGTCACTGGTTCAGTTCCCAGTCAGGACACATACCTGGGTTGCAGGCCAGGTCCCCAGTTGGGAGCATGCAAGAAGCAACCAACTGATATTTCTCCCACACATTGATGATTCTCTCCCTTTTTCTCCCTCCCTTCCCCCCTCTCTAAAAATAAAGTAATGAAATCTTTTAAAAAAGAGAGAAAGAACTATTTGAGCAGAGTGATGGGAATAGGAGCCAGATTGAAAGGCTCGAGGGAGAAGAGGTGATACTTTGCCAGTTTCAAGTGCTCAGTCAGCACATTGGTCCTAGAGACCGAAGCAGTAGGGATGTATTGTCACTCAGCGAGCGACCCTGGAGACCCCCAGTGTGTTTATTTCTGGCTTTCTCTGCCTTCTTCCTTTAACTCGTGTAGCACTAATGAGCCATACATACAGGCCTTAGTTCAGTGTTTCTATTTATACAGATGCTTCTACATACATCCAGGACATAAAGAGAAAAACTAATACCGCTATAATTACCTGTTATTAAAGCTCTAAAATCCTAAGTTCCCACTGAGGTCCGATCACCTCACTGGACCAACCCCATTTCCTCTGGAAGCGCTCTGTCGCAGCGCCGTCCAGCACCAGCCCCCAGCAGGAGTCGTTGTCCTCCGACAGCCCAGCCCCACCCGCCAAACACCAGGAAGACTGAGAGGGAACTCTGCTTTCTGCCTGCTCCCCTGCTCTCCACCAGCCCAGAGTTCCCTGCTTTTCTCTGAAGTCCCAGTGGAAGTAAACGCTGACGGTTTTGAAGGAGATGCGTAGCTGCAATTTAAAAATGAAGAGACGAGACAACGGCGTGCTGTGAACTCAGCCGGTTCTCAGAGACTAATGAAGCACGTGGTGCCGGGCCGTGGGCACTTAATGAGCCGCGCTTCACTCATCTATGATACAGCGAGCGTTAAAGTCTTCTCACAGGGGGTAGAGAAAGCCTTAAGTCTTGCAGTATGATTAGCTATTGTCATTTTCTTGGATTTCCGACTCCGTGTTTTCTGGATGCGGTTAGGGGCCATGCAGGCCCTGCGCTGCACACCCCCGAGAGCATTGCACCAGGCCCCAGACCCTACTCAGAGCTCAGGAGGGAAGGAAGAGACCTAATTCACCCCCAGCCCTTCCCCCATGCAGGACTGATTGCCTCAGTCCATTCGGGCTGCTGTAACAAAATACCACAGACTAGGTAGCTTGGAAGCAGCAGAAATTTATTTCTCACTGTTCTGCAGGCTGGGAAGTCCAAGATCAAGGCCCTGGGAGGTTCACTGTCTAGTCAGGACGCACTTTCTGGTTCATAGATGGCTCCTCACATGGTGAAAGGGGTTAGGGAGCTCTGTGGAGTCTCTTTTGTTCATTTGTTTTTTAAAAGATTTTATTTATTTATTTTTAGATAGAGGGCAAGGGAGGGAGAAAGAGGAGGGAAACATCCAAGTGTGGTTGCCTCTCACGCGCCCCCTACTGGGACCTGGACTGCAACCCAGGCCTGTGTCCTGACTGGGAAGAGAACCAGGGACCCCTTGCTTTGCAGGCCAGCACTGAATCCTCTGAGCCACACCAGCCAGGGCTATTCATTTATTTCTTAATTTATATTATTTCTTATTTATTTATTTTTCCATTACCATTATCCTCCCCATAACCTCTTCCACCACTATCCCACTCCCCCCTCGATCACCAACCACACTGCTGTGTGTCAACGATGGGGTCTCTTAAAAGGGGACTAATGCTGTTCGTGAGCACCTCCTAAAGGGCTCACCTCCTAAAGCCATCACCTTGAGTATGAAGATTGAAACCCATAAATTTGGGGAGAACAGAAACAGGCCAGTTTGACTTGCCGGTTTGTCAGGTCCCCTTGGAAGACATCAGGAGCCCTCAGCCATGAGAAGTAGGAGCCGTGTGCCTCTCCCACGACTTTGCTAGCAGGTAGCACCCACACGGTAAGCAGACAACATCTATCAGCAAGCAAGGCCGGAAGTCGCCTTTTACGTGCTCTGTAAGTTCCGCAAAGCCCCTACTCTCTGAGACCATCTCTGTTCAGATGTTTACTCCAAGTCAACACAACCACGTCTTGTCAGCAGGGCCAGACTCACGTAACCAGATCTGGAGACAGTTCTCTGTTAATTACTGGGGTCGCGGAACCAGCCTGCTGCTCCATAGCTGTCAGGACCGGGCCTACTCGTCTTCACATGTGTTCATGAAAAGACAGGAAAGGCCATAAAGTCTTACCAGCCAAGCACATATCTTGAACACTTGAAAAGTTTGCCACAGCCACCTCCAGGGAGCAGGTGCTGGAAGGATGCCCCAGAGCTGGTCTTGAGAACAGCATTTCTCAGAGAACTGCCTGCTCGGGCTGTCCTGCCTCTCATTAATATCACCCCCTTCAGATGAGCGTCACTTCCTCTAGTCCCCTACAACAGGACACCCACTGGCTGTCATTTTCCTAGTTGTGGGCACAGGTTTGCACTGAGTGGTCCACTGGACCCTGGGACCTACAACTTGAATTTGCAAAGCAGGCCCCCGGGTGTAGCCCCCACCTGGCTCAGAGCCCAAGGACACATTAATCCTCCTCAGAAACAAGGCTGGGAGCGGCCCAGTGACACCGCCCTTCTCTGACCCACTGTGCGCTCTGCTCCAGTCACCCGCAATCAAGAAGCCTGACTCGGAGACCCTGCCCCCACCCCCAGCCCAACCCCTGTGGCTGGTACAAACTGGCTCCCTCTCTGAGGACCACGTCAAGATGTAGAGTCCATCTAGCTTATGCTCTCACCACCCAGGGCCATGCTGCCAGCCTGCAGCTTACCAGGAACGCAGGGCTATAGCCCCAGACTTGAACTACAAACTCCCTCCTCTGCATCGTTAGCTCTTACTGCTCAGAAAGTTTCATCCTGTCCCCACTCCTGTGCTTTCTGAACTAATAGCTCTTTTAGAGGGAGCCAGGCTCTCTAAAATGCATCTCATATCCAATAAAAAAGAATAAGTAAAGATAAAACGCCATTATCGTTTTTGTGGAATGAGAGAGGTTTTTAAGAAGGTTTTTAAAAGTTTAGCACTATGCGTATTGAAGAACCATCAGTAGCTGTGGCCGTGAGGGAGACTTTGGGGAAACAAATGGTGGGAGAAGGACTTGGGGGCTTGTCGGAGGTATTACTGAGTTTTTAGTTTGCACCATGGGGAGTTTGGGGTAACCACTAGAGGCTCTTAAGCAAGAGAGTGAGATCAGGTTTGACATTAGAAATATCACCCTGGGGGGCGGGGGGTGGGGGAGTGCACAGGGGGAGACCAGTAATGAATGTGAAGATGGACGGCAGCGGGGATAGTAATAACCCAGAAGGATGGTGGTGGCGGCTTGAACCAGGGCGGTGGCAGTACAGATGGAGAGGAGTGCGTGGGTTCAGGAGGCGTTTAAAAGCATGCTGGCTTTACCTAGAACCATCCCTGACACGGAGTAAGGGATACAGAGATATTATCAGAATGAATGAATGAATAGGTGAAGAATGAGCAGAACTGGCCAGATGTGACCGCGGGTTGGGTGGGGTGAGGGTGGGGGTAGGAGGAACTGATACAGAGGAAAGGGAGGTTCCCAGGTGTGTAGCTGGGTTCAGTGAGCGGGCCGAGTGCCAGTCAGCCAGACAGGGACCACCATGCGGAGGGGGGACACAAGGTTAAGTGGGTCATAAATCTGAGGCGCTCGTGGGACATCCAGGACACGAGCAGAGGGCAGCAGA